>JAGXOD010000022.1:3612500-4259166 GCA_020368025.1 Brachyhypopomus occidentalis
CGTGATAGCGGATCGCTGGCTGATGACAGGGGACGCGTGTTTGTTTTTCGGTGGTTGTTTAACCTTTTGAAATCCAAAGTATTTCCCTCCCTTCCCATTAGAAGGGAAACGCACAAAAGCACCTCGGCTTCTGGCACTGTGGGAGACTTGTGCAGAAAAGGCATCGAAAACAGACTGGAAGGCTGCAATAAAAATGAAATGAGCCTGAACAGAATTGTATTCCACATGTGTGTGTGTGTGTGTGTGTGTGTGTGTGTTGCCATGCAAAGAGTTCAAATTAGATGCAGTCATACAGGAACTAGCACAAAACAAATTCGCTATTAACGAAATTCTATTTCCAAGATGTGTGTGTGCCGGCCTGAGTGTGTGCTTGTGTGTGTGACCATGTCTTTGTATCCCTATGAATCTTATACATATCAATATAATACTTATCTCCTAAATCTCAACCGAGATCCACAGCCGGATTACAAATCTTTCCTGCAGAATCAGCACACATACAGATCACACCTCACTGGGTCATGTTTGTGTGTGACGGGGTTTTCTACCAGATCATGCAGGTTCCTCTTCTCCGGGAGACTCACAGTACTGCTAACAGTACTGCACGTCTGGCCTTAAGGTAATCCACCCATCCCTGGCCTCAAGGATCCCAGATCCTGGTGCACAGTCAAAGATCCTAAACCCACCTGATCTCTGCAGGCTCGTGGCATGTGTGTGATCTAAAAGCAGCACAGACGCTGTCGTGCTAAGGCCGAACACACTGCTGATTTGTGCTTACTGATGGTTTTCTGACCGGGTGCCAGGTCATAGCACATCGGTGGGCGTTTTACGCAGCAGAGGGAGTAAAAAAAAAGCTTCTGGTGTTTTCCCACGTTCTCTCGCCCCCGTGTCCAGAGCCAGCTCCGGGGTCAGAGGGCAACGCCTCCAGAATATCCAATAAAAACAAGATTCCACTCAGCATAGCCATGTCCAGCTTCTGCGTATTTATAGCTTATGTCGCCATGGCAGTGAAAGACGCTTGGCCTTTTTTTCTCATTTATTTACATTTTGACACTTGGTGACCGCCATACCATTGAATCCTCGGATTACTTCAAAAGTCAGTCGTGGAAATGAAACACATGTTCGAACACGAACATGAGACTACGCCGCAGTGGTCTACCCCCACGGCCTCACAGTTTCTTTTCTCATAAACACTTCATGCACCTTATTTAGCTGTTAAACCAATCTCAAGCTTATCAACACTGAAAATGAAACTCTTTCTCAAGCTGAAGGGGAAGAATTGCGTCCGGTTCGATATGTAGGTTAGCGCGAGAGTGAGCTGAACCCAGGATGTGTCTCAGAGAAGAACATTTTCATCTAATTACTGTGAACACCATTTTTCTCCATATAACTCCGGCATTAACATTCTCCACCCAAGCCCTCAGTGTCACCGTGACGACATCTCATCAAGCTCCTACATGGTCTGCTTGGCAAAACTACCATTTACAGACGTCTACTCGCTCCACGTGGTACAGTACCTCAGCCTGTTCAATTTGCTATCTTCTCCTTTCCACCATGTTAGCAGAACGGCTGAGGAGCCTAAGGCTACGGTTGGCATGATGCCATCACGGGCATCATGGGCATCATGCCAAACATAATTACAAACAGAAAACCCGGCAAATCTGATCCAAAATTCACATGATCTGAAGTATTATCTACACATCATATCCATCGATACACGGAAACACTCCTCTGATAACGCTATGGCTAGATCAAGCAGAACACTCCAGGAGGGAGTTACTGTCTCGGGGACGTTCGTTCCTCATTGGCTGAGAAACACGTAGAAGATCCGCCCCTCTTTCTCGGCGGGGCCGACGTGAACACGAGGAGGCCGGAGACTGACCTTCCACCTTGACCTGGTGGCTGGTGCAGACGGGACAGGGCAGGATGCTGAACTCCTCGGCTTGGTGCATGGAGTAGTCGGTGCTGGCCACCACCAGCCTGTGTCCCGACCTCCACCCTACAGCCTCCTCCGCCAGGTCCAAGATGCTGCAGTTGGAGACGGTGTCTATGGAGATGGACGCCTGTGGTCGGACTACACACACGCACACACACAACATAAATGTACTGTTACTGTTTTAATATTGGTTGTATTACATTTGTTCTGAGTCTTGTAATCTATGATAATACCATACAAAATGAACTGTTCAGGATAACAGCCACATGCTGCTCGGGTCTAAATGCTAGAAAACCTCCAGTAATAAACCACTACTGAATAAAAGAAATGTCACCTTGATCACTTGGTACTGAATACATATTCAAATCGTGCTGCCCACAAGCAAGTCAACAAGCTCTTGATATGAACGACGACAAACACGACCCCTTTTCAAACCCTCGGCCCCAGTCTCGGTCCAACCAGCTCACGGTCACAGGGACAATGGAGCCATCAGGTGTGAACGCTGACCGTGACACAGCGTGTGGCTAATCACACGTACGGGGGGAAGGGGAGGGGGGGGGGGGGTCACGAATGTTGGTCTGTGGAGAAAATCATGTGGTTTAGTCACAAAGATTGAGCATCAGGTAAAAGTGAGGGACAGCCAAAGTGGTGATGGGGGTGTTGTGGCACACGGCCGGCCCGGGGCCGGCTCTCTCCACGGTGAGGCGAATGATCTGAGCAAAGGTCCCTCTCCATAACTGCCTTTCCTTCTTTCTCTCCCCCCTCTCTCTCTCTCTCTCTCTGAGCCCGGCCATTATCTGCAGGGTTTGGCGTGACTGATTTGTCCATTAGCAAAACGGCGAAATCTAAATATGCTTCCTCTTAATGTCCGTTTCGCGTGCGGCATGATCGATCGCGGCATTCAGCCGCCGTGAATGTGCGAGTCTGACCACGCGGAGCAATTCGGCGCCTAAAGAACGTCCCTTAATCACGGTCAGCGGGAGCCGCTTCAATGCAAGGAGTCTTGGGGAATTTGAGCACTGCTCGGTGGTCAGCCCTCCGCACGCAGACCCCATGGCGCTCAGCGGGAGGTGAAAGGCACAGGCAGGCCTCAGATCAGTGCACACATGGTGAAAAGCGAGGGAGCCCTTGCATTTCACGCAGCTGCTGCCCCGCTTAAGGGGACGGCTTTGAAGTACAATTGTACAATTGTATTCATTAGTACGTTCAAAGAATGTAACAATACTCGAGAGCCGAGAGCAGAGACCAGCAGCTCGAGCAATGCTGCGAAAGTGAAATATTGTCAGAGCTCTAGGAAACGACTCCATTCCGGAGCCCTCGTATCACGATTGCAGCAGGAGGCTTGAAATTAATGTGCAGCATTTCAGTTGTTTTTCGAAATGCGATGTCAGTCTGAGGGGGCCGTTGTGCATCACACAGACGAGTGTTATGTGTAAAAGCATACAAATGGGGGGAAACGAAAGATAAGATGACACGTGTTTTCGCACTTTCAAAAGTGATTTCGCGTACACTTCAACCACCTAGAGGTTTGACATGCAACATACCACATAATTGCTTGAGTTGACGACAGCTGACATCCATCAAAACTGACCTTGCAAACTGGTGCATTCTTGGAAATTTTGGTGCATTTTCTAAATCACCTGAAAATGATGCAGTTTTTTACTCCACTATTTCCACATTGGTTTTATAACCTCTAGCTACAGTTTAACGCGAAAATATATTATCGGTTCAGCAGCCCTAACAATATCTTACTGGAGATGATTCCAGCAGTCCCTTCAAGCTTCAATCAGTAACACAAACAAAACAAACTATAAATCACCAGCCTCACAATCTTGGATCCCCTGCCTAGCCCGGATATCGCAGCAAGACCTCGCTGCATCTGTAACGTCACGGGAGCCGAGGAGACGTTCCGTAGCCCGGGGCGGGGGAGCGGATTGAGAACGTGCTGTGTCAGCACACGCACGTCTCCACCGGCGCCCCACGAGCCGATAGTTATCTCGTTCTCCGCTCGTCTCGCAAGGCCGGCAGCTCCACGAGCGATGAGTCATGGCAGATCAACCCCCCCCCCCCTCCCCCCCTCCGGAGTGCAGCCCAACCCGAGCCAGGGTCGCCGACGCCTCCAGGTACGCTTATCTCCTTATCTCAGGCACGCCAGAGCGATCCTGTTGCGGGAGGAACCCCCCGACCTCCCGTCTGCCCGTGCGTGCCAACCTCCACGCACCCCCCCGTCGTGACTGTTACGCCATAGGTGGGGGGGGGCGTCGCTGGGGGGAGAGACGGGCGCCGACCGGCCCCAGCACGCGCCGGGGGGGGGGTTTCCAAATCCTATTGTAGCACACTCATGCAGGCTTGACTCCATAACACGTGCGTGCGAGGCTTCTAGCGAGCAGGGAAGGGTTTAGGCAGAGGGCGGAGCCGGGGGCGGGGCCAAGGGCGGGGCTGAGGGCATGAAGCATTCCATACATACCGAGCTTGCCACAGAGGAAGCGCACACGGTAGTTGTGGCAGATCCCTTCTGCCTGCTCTTTGTTGAGGCACACCAGGCCGTAGTTCTTGTCGAACTTGGAAAGAACGTCGCCGGTCATGTTTGCGGGGATGCCATCGAGGGTTTCAGCCTGGGGTCAGAAGACATGAACACCTCAGGTAAATACTGCAGAGGTGAACCAGGACCAAGGTGTTTGTTCGACAGTCGAGAGGTGACTGGGGGTTGCAGCTGATTCAACACGTGGGTGTTCACTTGTGTATCTACCTCCATATCCAGGGGGTTACTGCACAGGCGCTCGGGGAAAGCCTTGTGGAGGTCAGAAAGCTTCTCCCAGTCTCCTGATCCTCTCTCATCATCACGATCAAACCACTCAGTCCACTCAGACTCTGTAAGACACACACACACACACACACATACACAGACTAAAGCCAACAATCACACACTGCTACGTTTCCAGACTTGCCTCACTGAGAAAACCTGTGAGGATATTAGTCTGAATTACGTCTGCAAGCTCCTCGTTTTGCAACTGTGTGTCATGCGGTGTTTGTATGGAGAGAAGCGGAGGTCTCCCTCTGTGAGCTGCTGCCTGTACACCGGGCACCCAGCAACAGGTTTCGCCCGCGTTGTCAGGCTGCACTCAAATCGCGCACAATACAAAGACGTCGACACAACCAGCTGCTCCATTTCAGACAACATCCGCGACTTGTTGTTCAGCGCGGCCAGTGTGGCGAGCATGATTCCGAGTAATGGCACAAAGACAAAAACAATGTAGAATAGACAGAATGTTCCGGAGTAAACTGGTCAGGTGGAGGACTCCATTGGTCAGGCGGAGGACTCCATTACCCAGACTCCATGTGAACACACACAGGTACTGTGCTCAAAGGATATTCAGACTTGATGCAGCTGATAATTGGCGAAATGTCTTTTTAACTATGCTACATGATGAAAAGAAAAACATTTAAATGAGATGATGTAATGCAGGAAAGGTGAGGGTGGAGGGGAGTCACTAGAAGGGTGGAGGAGGTTGTTCTTACCCTGTACCCACTGACTGACAGTGGTGATGGTGAAGTGTTCACCGTAACCCAAGCGGAAGGTGCGGGAGCTCCTGGCCTCGGATGATGCCTTCGTTCCTACACACACACACACACACACACACACGATGGAGGTGAGCGTGAGGGTTGAGAAGGCCCGCCTCAGCACGGTGACTGTTCGAGCATAGCTGAGCACCTTGATAAACGGCGTGATCTTCCATGGCTGGAGACGTGTCCCCTTTCACGGTGATAAAACTCCATGGATGCCTGCAGAGAGAGAGGGAGGGAGAGGGAGAGGGAGAGAGAGAGAGAGAGAGAGAGAGAGAGAGAAAGAGAGAAATGGGTAGAAGAGGCACAGAGAAGACACACATGAGCAAAAAAGGACGCTGAAAATAAACGTGACACAAAGGGCAGAGACGAGGACAGACATCGGAGTAGCCAAGAGAGACAGACAGGCACATACACAGACAGGTACAGGAGAGGAATAGGCGAAAGTAAGTGAGGTGTCCCACCTAGACAAACATTCTTGCATGCTGCTCTGTAAGTGAAGTTGACCTATGGAGTGAGTGAGAGGGTCTCTTGACAGGCAGTGTAATTACAACACGAGAGTTTCCCCCGCTCAGGAGTAGACGGCCTGACACCGGTGTCAGCACTGTTGAACTATTTAGCTAAACCAGGACTAAGGAATCTTAGACCTACAGGTCTATAGACATGCAAAAGAACATGTGAATCAGAGAGGAAAAGAAAGAGAGAGGAGAGGAGAGAGGGAAAGAGAGAGAGGGAGAGAGCGAAATGGGGGCGGTGGGAAGAAAAAAGTAAATAAACAAAATTCTTTTCCCTTCTCACTTTCCCACAGAGGAAGGCACTGGTAAACATATGTAAATTAGATTCTTAGCTTTGGATTGCATTAATAATTTTTATTGTTATTGCAAAATTATTACATATGGGCCCAGGCACACCACAAATAATACCCCTTCTTTAACATCCTTCATGGTAGTGTTTGTGTGTGTGTGTGTGTGTGTGTGAGAGAGAGAGAGAGAGAGTTTTAGAGCTGGGGCGGTGAGGAAAGATGGCAGTAATATACATTATAACTCATAGCCTTATTTTCTGCTCCTTTTTCTGCGTAAACATCTAACCACGCGCCGAAAGTCACGCGTTCGCAAACGTCCCCCCCAGTCGGCTGTCTGGGGTTATTTACTCTGGCGCGGATTTTTGATTCACTGCCCAGACTTTCGGCTCCTGTCAGAAAGGTGCTCGTGCAGCCGACTCGTCAGACTGCACCGTGTAAAAAGCCGCTCCTGTTCTGACCGGGCCGGTGCGTCCGACGGCTCCGATGCGTGTCCGTCGCCGTGCCGCCGAAAGCATTCCGGGGGCGGGGACAAAGCCTGGACCGGATCGTTGTGCCTGTGCCGGAGTCTACCCTATACCACGGCGCTTTTCGTGTTCTCCGCGTTCCTGAAATCACACCGAATTTCGACCGTCAGCTGCACGCCTGCCGCGCTTGTGAGAAGGAAAAGAACAGATACGATCATGCGCGTTCGCTCCGTCGAAAACGTACAATGCAAATCGGGAGAAAGCAAGCGGCAGGGGCGTGTCCTGGCAAAGGAGCGCGAGTGTCTTTCAGCGCGAGAGGAATCCACTCCAGCGCCTCTCCAGCGATGCCGAGGCAGATCTGGATCGGAGAGAACCATCTGCTCGCGTTATTAAAGATCGGCTCGGACACGAGCTGGTGTGTGTGACGGGCTTTGGTGCTGATTGAGAAGCAGCTGCTCTGAGACGCTGGCTGGCTGGCTGGTTTTGGACGGTTTTTCCCGAACCCACTTATGCTGTTAGTAATTAAATGGGGGGAGCTGTGTTCAGATGCACAGTTGCAGGAGGTGCATTTTGGCGGAACTTAATGGAGGAGCGTCCTGTAAATCAGAACAGCGAATTCAAAGAGCTCAGTTGAAGGGAGACGTGAGAGGAGAGATTTTCTCCAGGCATTTGAGTTTATTCGCAAAACCATCAACACCTGTCCTGCAAATACAAGCCTGTTCAAATAATTATATTTTGTGGTTGTTTATTGAATCATGTATAAAAGCAAAGAGGACAGATGTTGGGTGGATGAGCACATTAGTAAAGAAGGTCAGAAGGTCAGTCAGTTCTGAAGTTCTAATTGAACGGAACGTATCCGCATGAGCGCAGATTCAGGCCAAACTGTCTTACTGCTTTGTCTTTCCATCCAGGAACCAGATTTTAGAGGAGCACACCCACCCTGAGACCTGCTTCAAAAACCTGCTGACGTGACTAGGGAAAGTAAAAAAAATTTAACAGAGAGGGAAGAAGAAGAGGAGGAGGGAGAGAGAGAGAGTGGGGGAGAGGAGGAGGAGGGAGAAAGAGAGAGAGATACCGGAAGCCAAGGCGGTGGAAGTGCCGGCTGCCCAGCTTGGAGAGGGCCTTCCTGGCAGAGTCCTCTAGGTTGTTGGAGCCCTCATCGTTCACCACCATGGCCAAGATCCGTCCATCTTCCACGTCCTCCACATACTGGGCCAGACGCCTGCTCTCGTCTTTACTCCGGTACGTGTCAAATCTGCAACGCACGCACATACACACACGCGTGCACACACACGTGAGTCACGAGGCCATATAAAGTTCCAAAAGCCAACAAAGCATTCAACGCTTTTCTGGAATTGACTTCCTAACACCAAGTGAGTTTTGAAAATAACATTTGGGAAGAAGGGTGTCTTGTTAATCCACTGCAAAATAATACCACCGTTAATTGTAATTAAAGCCAAATATATGGTAACCAGAGTTGTCAGCATTGAGCGATCAGAGTGGTCAGAACTGACCTATCAGGGTCGTTTGCACTGACCTATCAGAGTGGAGCACCTCTCCCGTCTTGGAGTTGATGACATGAGTGATGATGCCTCTATTGCCCCAGCTCCTTTCAAAGTGGTAGCTGTTCTCATTGCCTTGTCCGGGATGAAGGGTTTTGTTCAGGAACGTCCACGACAGCTTCTTATCTCCATGGACCTCCAGGGTTCCGCCCGTCCCTACACCGATATATTTTCGGCCAAAATAACTGTGTTCGCCGTCGCTGTCGTCTGACCTGTTTGGATGCCATAAAGAATCAGTATTGCTCAAAACGCTGAATCTATTGGCCAGCTAAAGGTAGGAGACTGCAAAGGAAAAGACCACTGTTCTCTCAAGTGAAGGTTGTAGTCGTAGAGCAGATATTGGTGCTAAGGGCCCAGTTTATGACCCAAAAACCTTCCAGTCAGCAGTCCTGAACATTCAGTGAGGCTTCTGAGTTACCTGCCGTAGAGAGAGATGGTGAGGTTTCCTTTATATGGGCAGTCTGGACTCCCAATGTGAAGTTCCCCGTTGTTACCAATGAGAATGTGCTTGGTCCGCAGCAAGATGGGACGGTTTGTGTCAGCAATCACGAGCTTTCCTGGAGCGGACGCAGAAAACCCCCGTGACTCAGCTGTGGTAGCTCGCCTGCTAAGGTCAAAGGCTGCGTCTCCAACCCAAAACGCAGGTTCTCTGGTGGGACGGCTCTGCAGGGAATCCCCTCCCCAGCTGGGTAATGGGCACCTGGAGTGCTCGTTCTGACAGATTCTTTCTTAAGCATGTTAACACAGGTATGTATACCATATGCCTTTGGAAGACATGGAAAATACCCATTTTGGGTTGGCTAGCACGTGTCTGTTGTCTACCAATGTCAAGATACCTGATACAATAATGGCTTGTGTATATATATAAAGGTGGGGGGCTCAATTGAGAGTTAATAAATTGACAATGGGTTTTGTAGCTTTATTCAGTCCCCATTTTTTAATGATGGAAAGTAGCCATGATGTAAGTAGCCATGGTGTCAGTAGCCATGATGTCAGTAGCCATGGTGTCAGTAGCCATGGTGTGAGTGAGTTAACGCCCAACAAAGCATCCCATTGTCAGAACAGAAGGGGTTTTGCAGACTACCCATCATGCTGTTCTTTGCTTCTGCTTCACCCAGTCTTTTCTGATCTTGGGACACATTGTGGGGTGTTAATCATATTTGAATCAGATGTTTTTTGAAGATCTGCATCAGATGCTGTGCTGCCCGAGGGGCTGGTGGGAAGCGCTGTACCTCCATTGAGGATCTCGATGGAATGGACGGTGGCAGAGGCGATGAGGAGCACTTTACGGCCGTAACCGATGGTTACGTGGTGGGCCTCGCTAAAGCCTGGGGTCCACGGCTGAAGGCCAGGCATCTTATCTGGGCAAACTACACAGTGCATAAACACACACACACACACACACACACACACAACAAATGTTGTGACTGATTTAACAAAATGCAGCCAAAACAGACCATCAAACAAAACAGGCGAAGTTAAGAACGACTGCTTTTTTAGACCACAGGGAACGTATTCACATGGCCTATTGTGCCAGACTGAAAAATGACAGTAATTTTAAATAAATAAGTGATTTAGATCAGAGTTATTAAAGCTATTCAACTCATAAGCATAAAGAATTTGAGCTATTTTAGCTATGTGGTTTTTGGTGGACATTTCATTGGAATGGTGATATAAAATTATTGCAGGGTGGAGTATCCTAGCAAGATGGACATACACACACTCACACGCATACACACACACACACACACACACACACACACACACACACACACACACAGGAAATTGTTGGGCTAGACACATGCATGCACATTCTTGTTTTCAAACAAGACGCAATATGTGTTTGTGAAAATCTTCAGGTCTCAGATTTAGATGTTCTCACACACAGACACATGCACGCACACACACACACACACACACACACACACACACACACTAAGTGCTGGCCTTCCCTCCAGTCTTGACTCAGAAGAAGCTGAACCCTGAACTGTGCCTTATTGTCATGAAAAGACAATAACCAAAGAATTTCAAAAAAAGCCCTTTGGATTAAACATGCTTTATTGAATAATTTATGACCTGTCTTTTCTGCACAGAATAGAGAGTGAATCAGCAATAAAAAAAAGCAAAAAAAAACACCACAAGCCCGCCAGGCTTTCGGTTCAGAAACTGCCAGTCAGGACAGCAGGACTTCACACCACCGCATCTCCATCACTGCGATCGGCTGTCACGCCCTGCACGAGTTCGTTTACGTGAGCAGACGTGCAACAAAAAGGCTTTGCAACAAATCCCTAAAAATCCCATTAAGCTCAGTGTGTTCTCCTCTTACCTCCGAGAAGCTGTTCATGTACCCCAAGCGTCCATCTTGAAAGCAAAGCTGTTCCAATAACAGCTAACCGAGATGTGAGCTTTGTTCTGAGTGCATTTAGTTAATTACAGTCCTTTCTATCTTTGTCTCCCACATGAAAGTAGGTACACTGTGTGGACGAAAGTATCGGGACACACCCCTTAATCAGTGAATTCAGGTGTACCGTTCAGTTCCATTGCCACAGGTGTATAAAATCCAGCACCAAATCCACTAACGTTTGTAAAAGAATGGGTCATTCTGAAGGGCTCGCTGAATTTGAGCAAGGTACCGTTATCACCTCATTATTGGCGAGACATTTTGGACGGTTGTTTGCTTCTAACGTTGTGGGACCAGTTTGGGGAAGGCTCATTCCTGTAAGATCCATAAAGCCGTGGCTTGGATGAGTCCGACGTGGAAGAAACCTACACGTGTGGGATGAAGAACCAGGTCCTGTGTCTGACCTTACAAACGCTCTTCTGGATGCATGGACAAACATTCCCATATACACTGCAAAATTGTGCAGACAGCCTCCCGTAAGAGTGGAATCAGTTACAGCTACAAATGGAGACCAACCCCATATCAATGCCTATGGATTTAAAATGAGATATCATAAAAGCTTCTGTGGGTGTAATGTGCAGGTGTTTGATACTTTTGTCCGTATTGTGAATGAAACTGAATATGTAAAGGTGTTATGTTTTATTTTCTATTAAATTGGGACGAGGAGTCATTGCTCCATGAGCAAGGGAACGTACTCCAGTTTCCTAATGCCATGATGATGCCTTCTGTATGCAATTATGATAAACTAGGTTTTGGCCGAGGGATTATATTTATACCTCTATAAATATAAAAAAAATGAGTCACTGGCTTCTGGGTTTGAGCTGGGCACATCATGCCACACTGGACCAAAGTGAAACACAAGAAGATGCAAGCAAGATCTCTCTCTCTCACACACATACACACACACACACACACACACAAACCCACGCACACCCACCCAGGGCAATTCAGCAAATATCATCACTATTCACCACTGAAAATGGACTGCAACTGATTCACTGGAGTTACAGGATTCGTCTGGGGGTGTCGGGTGGCAACCAACCCACCCAGAGAGCATAGTCCTCTCTCAGATACCTGGCAGGCATGGGTGCCTGGCACGACCAGGGTTCAAACCTGTGATCACCCAGGGACAGGGCCAGTTCTGGCATTAGATAGAAAAGGGATAGTTAAGATCTTTTAAGCGGATCTTTTAAGCGGGTAACACTGGTGAAACTACATTATATTCCTTTTGATGGCATTATATATGTTTTGATTTTATTCTCCAGTAACAAGTAACAAGCTCAGTGAAAGGCAAACAGGGTCCAATGGCATGACGGGGTTTAGGGTTTAGGGTTAGTTACAAGTGACAAGCTCAGTGAGGTAAACAGGATCCAATGGCGTGACAGCTTCTGATTAGCACACAAATGGGGTTTTGTGTTTATGACCACTGCATCTCAGACTAACACACGTTACTATGGGCACAAGGCCAGAGAAAAAGACACTGAGACGGAGACTGTGAGGGAGAAAGAGAGAAAAAATGTGTGTGAGAGAAAGAGAGGGAGACTGAAAGAATGTGCATGATAGAGAGGGAGACAGAGAAAGAGACAGAAAGAGGGACAGTGAGAGAGAGAGAGAAAGAGTATGAGAGAGAGAGAGAGAGATACACTGAGTGTGAAAATCTGACTTACCAGCCTGAATAATGGGAAGAACAGCTCCAAAAAATAGAACACAGGTCTTCATTTTTCAGTGCTGTCAGCAGAGTTCACCCAAGCTGAGCTTCAAGGCACCTGGTGAATGAAACATCAATAAATAATTTAACTGTGTCCTGTGCCACACAAAGTACGACTGTACTGTATGTTTACTTGATTGGGTGTGTGTCTCTGTTTAAGAGGCATGGTGACTGTCTGTCTATGTAAGATCAGGATACTCTCAGCCAGTAACTGTTGAATAAAAACTGTCGCCATAGAAACCTACTATCAAATCTAAACCTCTATATCTCTAAATATAATGTGCTAGCTTATGCTAAGGTAGGTAAGAGGCACATTTATAGAGAAAGGACTTTTGAAACTTCTGATATCTGAAGGGGTGGTGTATAATATTCTTCAAAGAGATTACAAGAGTATTTCAGTGGTATTTTTAACCTTTGTAAAAGGATCAAAGAATTCAACACAGAAGAGAGTGAAGAGTTCAGGCTAATAACTGCACTTGCTGAACTATGGTTGGTAAAGAAGTTACATAATTCACATACAGATCATCTAAATAGGATCCTCTAGCCTGGTTTTACGAGTACAGCAACCACGTGGGAATAGAAGTATCACCGTAGAAGAGAGTGAGAAAGGAAAGTCAACAAAAGAGAAGAGAGTGAGAGATATAGACAGTCCACAGGTTCAGTCTTCGAGCAGAATTAAACGATGCTGTTCTAAACTCTACCACATTGCCTTACAGGCTGTCCCGGTCAGCACTTCACGCTGTACTATTAACACGTTTTCATCAGGGGCTCAACAAATCAACAGATGGCAAAGAATCTCTGCTGGAGATTCTGCAGTAACGGTTAGAAGGCCTTCACTTTGGTAAAGGCTTTTGAGTGTCTGGTGAAGACCAGCTAAAGGCCTTTAAGTGTCTGTTGAAGACCAGCTAAAAGCATTTAACTGTCTGGTGAAGACCAGCTAAAGGCCTTTAACTGTCTGGTGAAGACCAGCTAAACGGGAAAACGGAAACGTCCATCTCTTCTGTCTGACATGCAGTTCTAACTCCTCTGTGCCTGTTTTCACTTTTCTGGCCTTGGTATTTGATATTCTCCAATAACACTGTTCTCCTGAAATATTCATCTGCCATGCATAACAACCTCCGGCAAAGTGGCCTGCCTTGTCCAGGCAGCAGTTGCTGTATTGTGTCCAATACCTCAAGTCCTTTCAGCTCTTATAAAATAAAAGCATCTCTTCTGTTATTCTGAGGTCTTACAATACCTTTATTACACCAAGTCAGGCTACACTCGAAGAACTACCATGGACCTTCAGCAGTCAAGATCCAGCCAATCGGCTGCTTTAGGAGCGTCTGACGTTCAGACGAGCAGGATTAGCAATTTAGAACCACTTTTGAGAAGCAACTGTTAAATGATAAACGCGATTGATCTGACAAATCAATCACTAGATCACGCGCATGCTCAGTTCGGTTTTGATCAGTAGAACGAACATTAAACCTTCATGTGCGTTAATCCTTCATTTAAACCCTTCGTTAAACCTCACAGGTCCAATATAAACTGCTGTTTTTCCATTTGAAAAGCACAGAAATATTTGCAGTGACCAGAGCCCATCCATCAGTCACACTCTGAGTGCCGGTCATATCTTTACTGTTACGTGAACGGTTATAAATAAACAGACACAGAAAGGGGGAAGCTGGAGGGAGAGGATTTATTTGAGATCTCGGAGATGCTCCACAGCAACAGTGAAGGTCTCAATGTGCAGGTGAAGACCGCGTGTCCCTTGGCTGGGTGTCTTCGGGAAGGATTATACAAACAACCTCCTTCCAAAAGCGTGAGTTAGAGCAGGCTCCCTCCATTCTGGTCTCTGTTTCTCTCTCTCTCCCTCACACACACACTCACACACACACACACACACCAGAGCTGTTTTGAGTTGCGGTCCTGTAGAGTGAAGACAGAGATTAGATCAGACAAACCAACAATTAGCAACAACAAAAAAAAAAGTACCACCTCTACAGTACATTCCTCAGATGCCTCTATACACACACAAAGAATCACATTTGCCCCTCCCCATCTCTCTCTCTCTCTCTCTCTCTCTCTCTCTCTCTCTCTCTCTCTCACACACACAGACACACACACAAACACGTGTATACGTAGTAGGACCGGTATGTAATAAGGCTTCCTCGATGCCGAGCCATAAACCTAGCACCTACTCTCAGTGAACATAAAGGAAGGTTTTTGCTCTTTCTGCTTAAAACAAGTAAAAAAGAAAAGAAATGTAGTTTGACGTAAAGTGTTTAGTGTTTAGTGTTGTAAGTTACTTCATGTGGTTCCACATCGGTCATTTCTCTTGTGAAAAAGTGCAAAAACAAACAACACTACCACAACCATGTGCGCGCCGTGTCACTTAAAACGCTCACACTGCACAAAACAAGCACGTTAGGAAACGTACATGTCCAAATGTGCTTGCACCACTGGCCGCTGTACACATGTACACGCTGTACACATGCTCATTTGCATGGCCCCGGTTGTTTTTGAAGGTATATTGGTGATCTCGCACAACGAGTCTGCCGAAGGCAGGTGCGAGTAATCTGTCCCCTTTTATCCCTTCGCTGCCTTGATCCTGTTCAGGTGTGAAGAGGCCTATCAGATGGCTGAGTTCCTGACCAGACTCATTTACTTCTCCAGAACAGCACAGTGCAATCCTGGGCAAATGGAAAGAAAATCCCCTTATAGGATTTCCTAATGCACAGACAGATTTCCCCTTGAGCCGAATACCACAAGATCCTGGAGGAGGACATGCACGCTTGAACACACACATTTGATCAGCATATTAAGTGTACAGAAGCAAGAAGGTGCATAACTATCTACTAATATATATATATATATATATATATATATATATATATATATATATACACATACACACACATATAAAATGTGTGTGTGTATGACCCGTTGAAAAAATAAAAAGACCAGCACAAGATATCGGAGCACTGGTCTAAAACTACGGCAGACCAATCAGAGGGGAGACCCAGACAACCCACAGCTGGAGGGGAAGTGAATGTGGGCCGCGGCAGTGCGTTCCTAAGCCGGCTACGCCCCACAGCTGGGGCCGGACTGCATGGTAAAGGGTCGCGCACTTTGCCCTGTGACGGCACAGGCGGTCTAAAGAGGCTGCCAGGCGGCCGGGCGCGGCCGGATCGAACCGCCCAGGCTAACGAGAGCAACGGCGCACGTGTCCGCTGCGCAAATAATCTTCGTTCTAGACATGAGGCAAAAAAAAAAAAATGGAAAAGGAGGTTGGGAGGGGGGGAACCTCTACTCTGACAGTGTGTGTCGCGCTCGCCTGCTTCAGACAGCCCGCGCTGACATGCCGCTCTGTGCAAATCCCTAACCCCCGAACGCCGCTCTCCCAGAGCGTTACGTCACGCCAAACTGCGCCATAAAGTCCCGGACACCCTAAGAGTCTTTTTCGCTCAGCCGCGCTATCATTTTCGGACGAAAAACGCGGACGGCGGGGGGTTGGCAGGCTTCACAACAGGAACCGCTGACCCTCGCTGCTCTGTCCAACCTGATAGTCCCTTTCCGCATTTCCACTTCCTCCCCTGAAGCCGACCTCTCGCTATCGATGTAGCGCCACATCCAAGAGCACAAAGTTGCAGCTTCACCAGCAGAACAAAGTCTCCAGTATTCTCCTGGCCGCCGCGAAACCATCTTGGCAGGCGCCCGTCTCACGGTGAATGCGCCGTTGAACACGCGCTCGTGTTTTGTACGGGAGTTAAAGTGACCCCAGCTGGAAGTCAGGAGTTTTTTCGGAGCTCGGCATGCGCAAGGAAGAACAGGGAGCCACGATGCTTCCATGTGGACGCCAGTGGAAGGGGAAAATTGGCTATTTCTGGTTTAATTTGTCCCCTCGGAAAGGTTCTAACGAGGTCAGCTCCCCATCTCACCCTAGCCTGAACCGCGGTGGCCATGACTCAAAAAGCAGGCGTGCAGAACCCTGAGGCTTGGCCTTTCTAAAGGTGCCATGCTTGATGCAAGGGGAAAAAAATAGCTCCATTATTGTATAAAGAGCGAGTCTGCTGCACCCTGTCATTATGAAACAGCCATTATGAATGTCTCAGCTGATTATAACCCATTTCCCCACAAGCTGGAGGATTCGGCGTGTCTCGAACGCACGTTCTGGGGTCAAGAGATGAACAGTAGCCCCTGGAATGTTCCGTATGTCAAACGCAAAAGCTGCTCGGGAGAAAACCGCTGATGCGAGCCAGCTGACCCTCGGCGCGTGCTCTTAAACGTGACGCGAACGCCGCGACAACAAAGGCAACGGCCGCTCAGAAGACGTCCACGTCAGCAGAGAAAAGACAGAGAGCACACAACACGTCTCCGCTCCTCATCTCTCTGTTTGGAGTGCAGGCACTTTGTGTGTGTGTGTGTGTGTGTGTGTGTGAGAGAGGAAGAAGCCATGATTACAGCTTTCACTGTGGTGCAAGAGAAAACACGCTCACACCCCTGTTACACGCCTTCCGCCGGCTGCTCACTTTAGTTGGTGCCGTGTATAAAAAAAAACACATTTTCTGCGCATTTAGAACATATAGACCCGGCGTTATCGTGAGGAATTTGCCAGCCCCCTTCCGTGTTACTCACGAACTGTTTCCGAGCACAGGACCAGGTCTAAGCAGATAATCCTGGGCTGGTGGACCATTCTCCACCCAACAACAGCTCTAATGATGTAGGGGAGCTGCAGTGGGCGTTTGCTGGTCCGAGTGCAAGAGGCACAGCTGTATTGCGGGGGAATATACACGTGTCACTTTCACTGGTGGGTTGAGTATGGTCTGCCACCCAAAAATAGCCAGCCAAGACTGGTCCTGTGTTCAGAGGCTGACCTTTCCGGAAGAGCGTGGGGTTGGGGGGTGGGGGGTGGGGGGGGAATATGGCTAACACACTGTGCATGGGAACTCAAGGATCGTAATCCCCAACCGTAGAAAGTTTTTCTAACAAGTTTCGGGGGTAAATTGGGTGGTGAGCGAATATTTTCCATGTCAGGGAGAGGTGAGCGGTGAAGGTGGTATCCGTTCTCTCGAAGCCGGAGGGGAACCTGAGCCCTCGGGCGCCGTTGCTGTCAGTACTGCTATTTTTTGCAGCTCCCCGAGGACAGAGTGGAGTCAGGTCAGCACACGGGATGAGGCGGAGTGCTGAGGCGGCGCTGCTAACGCAGCACGTCACCTCCGACCTGGGACGTCAGCGATGCTCACCGAGCCGCCCTCCACGTCCGAAAGACAAACGGACAGAAGGCCGCAGACGTCCGAAGCCCCGTCGAGCCGCCAGGGCACGTCCCTGAGCCACGCTGCCTTCGAAACTCTACATCGCGCGCTGCGCGAGCTTCGGATCGAGCTTCGGATCGAGCTACGGGAGGTGTTGGAAAAAACGACCACGCGAGTGTCAAACGAGAACATACAGGCCGGGATGCAGACCGCGTACGTCAGCCAGGTGCAGAACCCTTAGATATCGGTCTCGATCGGGCATGAGAATCAGAATTTTGACGGCATTCCTGGCAAGTTTCTGACGGGAGATAAGAAGATCGAGCGGACGCGCGTTCTGGCGTTCTGGCGCGTGAGCAGGAACACAAGCCCCGCAGAAGAGGCGAGGGCGAAGATGTGGACGTGTGGAGACGTCCCAGACGCACCCTGTCCACCCGGAGACACTCCACAGCGCCACACATTTTGTGGTTCTGCCTGTGACACAACAAAAGTAACCAGATGAAAAGGGAGAAGAAGTTGTTTTAAACTCCATACATGCTGCATCAGCTCATCTGTGAACTTATACCAAGCAACAGGCCTGCCAAGAAAATTAATTTTTTATCCCAAAAGCAACAGGTGGTGCTTGCAAAGATATGGATATGAGTCAGTGTTAGTGGATTAAAGATCAGCTTTCTTCAGGCTAGCAAACACAGAGCTGAATTTCAGAATGTTAGAAGCTTCAGGTTCTTTCAAATTACTGAAGGAAAACAGTGGAATAAGTCTCTGTTTGAAGGCATTTTTCTCCCTTGTTAATTTAATATAGAATTGTTTTTTTTCTGAAGTACAGTAATACATCCAAAAAACCTATCAAGAAACAAAACAATGCTTTAGAAAACCCTTTATCAGTAATTCAATTAACTTAAAAGGTGAAATGTAGCAAAGAAGAGTACATTTCAAATGTGGGTTTCTTTTTTTAATATTGAGGTTTACGTATGTTGGTCATCAGCTCAAAAGTCACACTAAAGCTACAGTCTGCATGCTTGTGCACTGCACCTGCACAGTACTGAACACCTGCACAGTACTGAACACATGCACAGTACTGAACACATGCACGGTGCTGAACACATGGACCTACACAGTACTGAACACCTGCACAGTACTGAACACCTGCACAGTACTGAACATGTGCAGCATGTACTGAACACCTGCGCAGTGTGGAAGCCACAGACCTGCACACTGAACACCTGGAGCAGCACAGTGCACATGGACCCTACACAGTACTTAACCCCCCGAGCAGTTCCCATGACACCACTACTTCACTGAATCACTATCTACCATGTGAACATGAATTTTAGATAGGAATGTAAACCATAAAAACTGAAGCAAAAAACAAAAAACGACCATATGTTGATATATTATACGCTGATGAGTTACCTGAGGCCATACTTGTCATATTGATATATCTTCATTTATACACACAGTAGTACATCAAGCCATATTACGCCTGTTAAATCTATTAAAAAGACTCTCTTGTACTTGGCACTTGAACAAAAAAACTGAAAACACATACTGTTCCAGAGAAGCAGCAAAAATGTTTATGTTCTCCTCCTGTCCGACAGATTGATGGGATTTCTGCAGTAAGGGCAGAAGAATGAGCAGGACTGGCCTGCAAAGAAACATTTTCACACATAATGTACCAACTGCGCTCCCCTGGTACAACCCGCAGGTCAACCTGATGCAGGTACATTTAACAAAAGCGTTCACCCATCTCACACACACACAAGCGCTCACGTGCAGGCACACAGCCTGCAGGCAAACGGTGACTGACATGTTAACCCATTTCGCACACACACACACTGGTGCATACATTAGAGCTTTCTCTCTTGAAGACAGACACTCACACAGACACAGACATATTTATAAGTGAGATATTCTTTTTACAAGAACGGAGACGTGCAAGTCGGGCACAAATGAAGGAAGATCTTTTTGGGCTTCTACCTTTCTGAAGAATGGACCGTAAACCGACTTTCCTTTTGTAGATAAGAAGCAGAAAAAAAAAGAAGCTATCGGTTTATCTGAGGAATCTACCACTTCAGTCTCTCTCTTTTATCTCTTCTTGATGAAAACTACAGACAGAGAGCCATATGCAGTGAGAAGACTGTCAGAAAAACATTCTCATTGTAAAACCCAGGGAAAAATACTGTAAGAGTCCCCTCCGGCAATGAGGGTTCGGTCTCAAAGCTAAGGAAGGAGGAAGACATTAAGGAATGATGAAATTCAAAGAAGAAGATGGAGATGATGCAACCTCACTGGTCCATGTCACGAGAAGGTTCTGGTAGTGCAAAATGCACATGCAACTACATGTCATGAGACACCTACATCTGCAGAACTGCATGGCGTGAGACGTCTACATCTGCAGAACGGCATGGCGCGAAACGTATACATCTACAGAACAACTCCATGGCGTGAGACGCCTACATCTGCATACCAACTGCATGGTTAATAATACCTCAGGACTTCAGTAATGAAACTGAGAAGTGCATGTAATTGAAGCAAAGTGGCTTAAGAGGTTCTGATGAATCTATTTTGACAGATGTCCCAGATTCCAAGAGTGAATGAGGAAAATCATAAAGCAAAACTGTTCTGCATGTTTTGTGCTAGTGGATCTATTTAACTTCCTCCCCATTTTTTTTTACTTTTTCAATAAGCTGTATTAATTATGTCTTGGTCTAATTGTCTTATGTCCTGTTTCCAACTATGAGTACTAAGTACACTGTCGGTTTCGACACTGTCAGTATTGTGTGAACGCTTTAATCATTAGTTGTAGACAGTGAAAGAGAGAGAGAGAGAGAGAGAGAGAGAGAGAGAGAGAATACCAAGAAGTAGGCCTAGTGGTTATCTTGGCTGCTACTTTTGCATTCTCTAGAGAGGGGTCAGAGGGTTGAGAGGTTTATGTGGATACAGAAATGTCCTCAGTGACAGTGCGGATACAGCGGAATGACAAGACCATGGTCGGGTTGTTAAGAGAAACAAAGTTTCGCTTAAAAGATTCTCTCATAAACTTCTCTCTCACTAATTTTACAATTAAAGCTACATTTGAAGTAAGCGTATACATTTCATAACAAATTACACTTTCACCACGCTGATGGAAGTTATCACATGCATATGAAAATGAAGATCTTAGCATATGAAAGCGGCTGGATTAGTAGGCATAAGCCAGAGCTGTCGCCCAAAGGATTTAGTGCGTAATGTTGAGAAACAAGATCTGTAACAAAAGCATCAAAGAACAAATTAAGAGGACAGAAAAATGCCACGTCCATGTACTGAGTCCACTGGTATGTTTAGAACCACTATAGCAAATCTTAGTTCATGAGTCTTATTTCAAAAACTCCCACAGCAGGATAACTGAATGAATCCAGTCCACTGGAATTCACCCCATACATATCTAGTGGAATTCACCCCATACATATCTAGTGGAATTCACCCCATACACTAACATACGCCCACCGTGGTAGCACACAGGGCCAAGCAAATATTCCTTACCATTTCCGATGTTTCAGCAACATCATAAATCTGTTATTGCAATCATTCCTCCATCATCCATATAATTACAGTTGGGGGGGGAGGGGTGCTGGCCCTTAGCGTACTAAACGCACCAACTCCCATGCTTGATGTAGCAGATCTTGGCAACTCACTAAAGTGGAACAGGATGAAGGGCTGAGGAGAGGAAGCCCCTCTTATTGGAGGGGAGCTGTGTGAGCCAATCAGGGCGTCCCATCTGCCTTTCCCTTTTGGCCACGCCCCCTGCGCTCATACCCCACACCTAGGAACACACACACAGATGCTCAGCACGCTTTCAGCGCAAGTGACAGCATTCACACTCTCCACACGCACACGCACACACACAAACATGTATGAAAGAACTGAGCCTCCCATAATCACACAGCCTGCTACCTCTTCCACCATTACTGCCTACAATCAATTTAAAGGGGGCAGAGAGCAATCACTGAATCACACGACCTTTTATTAGTCCAGTGAAGAAAATTTTACATGTGAGGCCTTGATTGAGGCCATTACTGAAATGTGTTTCTTTTCGGATTTTATATACAAATCTGGTTACGCATAATGGTGGAACCGAAAAATGTTTGAAATCTTGAGAGGTCAGCACAGCCAACAGACAGGGAACAAAGAAGCAACCAAACTCGTATCACACGCCCCACTCAGAAACGGGAACTTCCAAGCACTCCAAACGCAGAACGGCTCACAAACGACTGGAACACCAACAGAACGGAGGCACAGCGCTACCAACTTCCTTAACAAGCTCACGTCAACTCCGTGTCAGACAGGTGTTAAAGACGCGTCCTCTCCGCGCCAAAGCGAGTCCCCTTAGCAAGTCTGCCGCAACACATTAAACGGTCGGTTAGCTCACCGCTCTGCCGTATCTGGAGCATTGCAAATGCGAACCTTCCTCAACTTAATCCGAGTTCCCAACACAGACGGGCTCGCCGAGGTGCAAACTCGGAATAAAGTCAGGCGCGGACAGCGGACATACGAGGCGCGTTGTCCATTGAGCGGCGAAGCACATCTGAAGTGGTCTAACACGATAAGGCAGAAAGCATGTGGGAAGACACGTCTGAGATCGGGTCGTGCAAGACAGACGCACGGGAGCAAGCCGCGCTAAAAACGAATGAGTGATTTTTGAAAGTAGTTAAAAGGATTCTCTCCTTTCCCATCATGCCTTAGCTCATAAGCTCCGACACTGACGAGGTTTGGCAGGCTGTCTCCTCTGAAGTCATTACGATGCAGCATTAAACTTCAGCTCGTGACTTCAGAGTTCCGAAATGAATCTAGCTTATGAGAGGAGAATCTCCTACAGGCACCATAACTTCATTCTGGGTAATTACAGCACGGGAGATAAGTCCCCAGGCAGCGTTCCGTGGCCGAGTCCTACCCTCAATCTCGCAATCTGAGTTTACCAAACCTCAGACCAGGCGCGGGCAGGCAAGAGCGGTGATACCGTAAATCGAGCGGCGTGCAGGTATGAAGAGTCCCCAGACAGACGTGAAAGGAGGCAGGCAGGCAGTCCGTTCAACAGTGGGCTGGAGGTGGCGGGGAGTGAAGGGAATTTTATGGTGATGCTGAGAAAGAGCCGACGTCTGCACTCCGATTGAAGCCTGCTGCTTTGGATCGAGAGTGCCGCTCCAACGCAGGGCACCCGAGGCAGCTCGGGCGAGAACGCCGTCTCATTCCACCGCCGCATTTACCCTCGCGCCCTTTCCGTCACGCCGAACCCCAAGCGCCGCTCCCAGGATTCCGTGGCCCAGTCTCGACTTCCGACGTTCCATTTGCTTTTCCTTCACTTCAGACGAGACCGACTCATCCTGGCGTCCTACACATATAAATTAACGGCTTTGTGCGTCACTCTTACAAATGCTCCGACTCGCCGGTTGATGTGTTGTTTGCTTTATTGAGTGGAACGAGTGGGAGTGTTAACAATACAGGAGATAAATCATCCAGTAAGAGAAAGACATGTTCTTTTTTTCTTTTTTCCCCCACGATTCCCTTTTGAAGGCACGCCTTCCACTACAGGCCCAGTTCCATCAGGAGAACCCGAGCAGCAGAAGCCCCACTGGCCTCAAAAGAAACAGAGCTTCAGCGTTGGGTGATAAAGTGATCGTTACCCCGCAGGTCTCACTCGACAACTCTGGAAAGGAAGAACCAAGAAAAAGACGAAGGCACGGTGAAGTTGTGAGGAGAGACCAAACCCGCACAGCCGCTAACCGCTCCCACGACTGGACGAGCTCGTGCTCAACGCAGCCTTAAAGTCTTCGCTGGCGGGGGTTCCAGCTCGTGTTACGGGCCGCGACCTCTTCTTCGTGCTGATCGTCCAGCAAGAGGGAAGCCCTTTCAGGACGCTGGCTGGGTGCAACACCTCTGCAACCTCTTTCCAGTAGCCGACCTTGCACACTCCCGTTAATGAGGGTCTGCGAAAAGGCACTTAAAAGCTCTTAAAACCAGAGGACTGGTGGGAGTTTGAAGGTTAATCCATTAAACAAAGTCCACTTCCCTCCACTTGCTTAAGTCATTTCCTGGTAAAACTGTCAAATGTCTGTTCAAGGTGGTGACGTGTTTTATTGGACAGAAGTACCTGTAAAACGAGGTACTCGTACTATGGTCAACAGCGGCAAACATGAATAGCTTGGCAGTAGTGCTTTGTCCTTGATGGTCTGTAATTGTATCTTCTGGGCCTGTTCAATTTAGGCTTGAAATGCCAAGATCCTAATGGCAATACATGTTAACTCAATACCTGTCCTTGAGGGAAAAGGTGATGGTAATAACTCTAGTAACAGGGCAAGCCAGGACCCTGTAGTGACATCATAACACTTTTCTCATTTCTAAGGATTACTTCTTACGTTCAGTTATGGAACCCGAATACATGCATGCAAAGAGCCAGCTCACCGATCACGTTCTCAGAAGTCTAGGATGTTTCCCCGTCCTGGGGAACTGAAGAGTTGTTAGCCACCCCAAAGTTCCCAGTGGTTTGTCGAAACATGAATGGGAGTGTGGAGAACCCAGGTCAACCCACACACTGCCAAATCCGTGTCCAACAGCCTGTCAGCCGTCAGCAGTGTGCTGCTAAGGCCAGAGCCCTCAGGACACAGGCTGCCCCATTCAGCCACCCTCAATGGAAAAAAATGAGGGAGTCGAGATGCCTCATCAGTCAATGCTTTTCAACCGCCAATCAGCCCTCTTTCAGGTCTCAATCAGTTCAACATTAAGGTGCCTTAATTGTCCGGCACGTTCACACAAAAGCCACCGAATGGACTTCCATTTTTGCTCGCATACATCCGTTCGGTTTCCCATTATGTTCATTCAAGAAGACAGAAAGTTGGAAATTGTTCCCCTTCCCACATTCAAGGACAGGGTTCTGCCTATGTAAAGGTGGTTAGGACAAAAATATGGCCTCATATAAGGCTTTTGTATTCGTCACGCCAGCCCGTAGAAATTAAATCTGCCCCACCGTGACCTGAAAGGTCTTTTTATGAAAAGAAATCCTGGGAAAATGAGGGAGTTGGTCGGTGGTCTCGATTTGGGGATGTTATGTATTTCTACCCCATCCCCCATCTTTAATTTAGCCAAGAATGTACCAGTTCTCAAATGCAACAGTTCACTTCACCCACTAGAAGGATTTTCGGGGATGTCACATGTCACTGAGAAGGCAAGTTGGTGGATTTATGGATTGTAAATTTGAGACAGATTTCAGCCTCATTTGGTATCCAGCTGGAAATTACTGATCTTGAATGACAGCTGAGCATCAGCTAACAGTTACCATGAACACCCATAGAGAAATGGGAGACCTAAACTGGCAAATTGGAAATTAGCACCTAATAGGCAGAAAAGGTTGTTTGCTTTTCTTTTTAGCATAAATCTTCCCTCCTCTCCCCACCGCAAAAAAAACTTTATTTCTGAAAATGCATATGGCCATTTCATAGCTTCATAAGCGTCTTACTATTCAAATGTGACAAAAATGTTACACTTTATATTTTGAGTCATGACCCATAAGGCCACCATCCATCAGGATGATATTTTAGCACATGCCAAACAAAATGGTGTGGGAGGGGCATCAGCTGGACATGTAAAGAGTAAGGGTCAGAGCACCTGAGAGGGAAAACTCATTCAGGGCCATAGCCCCACCATAGCACCACCCTAATGACACCCCGGGGGATGGGCATCATGAAACCTGTATTTATATGAAATTTAACTGTGTAGTTGGGGTGTGGGGGGGGGGGATTCTCTAAGTCATTTATACCAGTGAGTTTTCCTCATATTATGAAACGACCGTTATACTGACACCTAGTGGCCTGGATGTCTCAGCGTTTCTTTACTAAATCTATTTTAAACATGGTCACCTCAATGGTCACCTCAATGTGGGAGATCTGATCTACAGAGCATATACTGTTTCATTTAGGAGCTGCAGAACAATCTCATGCAGTGATGCGATCAGTGCTTCCCAGAAAATAATAAATAACTTTAATAATATCGTTTGTTGCTTTATGGTGGTAAAATTTATTGATTTGTTCCTTTAACTACTGATCTAAAGTCTCACTGTTCTTTGAATGTGATAAAAATAGACCCTGTTCTTGCAATAGAACATCATCTGGTGTACAGCGGCATGATAGCACTGTAAAACATCAAATGATTAATCTATATTGCAAAAACCTAGAACATTACACCAGTCGATCTTAAGTGGTTTCTCTCTCCCTTTCTGGTCTATTCTCTGCAAGCTTTCAAGGGGATAAAGCGAAACGCGGGCGTGAGCTGATTAAAAAGGGATTTGTTTTGCCTAATTGATTAGGGGAAGCTTTAAAACGCTCCATCCCTGCGCTGGTCTGTTACCGACTGCTCTCAGCTTTACTACTGTGCACTAATTGCTTAAGTAACAGTTCTGGTAAAAGCCAAAAATAAGAAATAAATACACAGCATCTCCGTCTCTTTTTCTCGTTCTGTTACTTTCTGTCTTTTAATCACAGAGAGAGAGAAATAACTCACGCATGTATTTATATTCCACACGAGTCCCTAAGGCAGTGGGCCTAAAAGAGGAGCCACAGACGGTTTTTCTGCATTTTTGTTACGACACTGTGCTTGTCGTGGCATCATCTCGGTCTTATTGATTTACCTTCCTAAGTGAATCCAACATGTTGGTAAAACATTACCTTGGAGACATCCACAGAGGAGCCGAGATGTATGACAATTTGATTATTGTAATTTGACTATTGGCACATCTGTCTTGTTATTGTTTTCCCCGTGCGTTTCACGGAGACTCTCACCCACACACAGTAAATGACAGGCCATCTTTGCCAACCCTATTTGCATAGAATATTTAATCTGCGATGCCAACTTCCTGCGGCAGGACTATCTGTGTCCTTTTCACATTGAAGCACGAGCTACAGCACAAAAGGCTGATTACTTATTTGCGCATCCAGTTATTAGCTGGAGTAAGACAAAACGCACTCTTCATGTGAGTGGAATAGAAGCCAGCGTGGCACGGTGGCAAAGGACAAGTCATGTTTTATTTGTCTCGCTCTCTGCCCCTCTCACACCTATCTTGTCTCTCTCTCTCTCTCTCTCACCCTATATTTTGTCTCTCTCCCTCACCATCCATCTTCTCTCTCTCTCTTTTTGTCCCTCATCCTCTGCCTCTCTCACCCTCTATCTTGTCTGTCTGTCTGTCTCTCTCCTCCCCCATCTTCTCTCTCTCTCTCTGCCTCTCACCTTCTGTTTTGTCTCTCTCTCTTTCGGTCTCTCACCCTCTGTCTCCGTTTTGTGTCACGAACAGCTTTGGACATTTAAACGACATGCAAAGAGCCAAGACACTCAGCGATTCATCTTTTTTTGCGTGTCAAACTACACGAACCAAAATAGCACAGCAGAAGCTCACAGACATGGACATATTTGAACATGCGGGAAAATACATGCACCATGCTTTTCTTCCAAGGTGAAGTATTTTAACACTCCAACCTGCTAAAAATTCAGCTACGTTTTGGATCCAAACACCTCAGGTACATCAAGATCGGGGTGTCCTCCAAACCCCCGACACACACCCCCCCCCCCCCAACCCGCCGGCTCCTGAAACTACTGTTGCCAATTTTTGGATGCACACATTACAGTCTTTTCTAATACTTCAATGTGCGTGTTCATTGCCAATGTATTTTGATATGCTCCAGTCTGAAACTGACCTTTTGTGCTGAACCATAATCAGAGAAAAAAAGCAAAATGGTCTGCGGTTAGCAGCGAAAGGCAGCTCAAGATCTCCGCTCGTGGCAATGTGGATGACAAGGCTCGTTCACAATGGAGTAGGACAGTAAGACAGCTAGAGCGCTGTCGCCCTGGCGAGATCACCAGCGCAGTGCTGGATTTCAGCACTCGCTGCTGCACAATAAGCAGTGACACGCAAGATGCCTCTTCTCCCTTCACACGCGAGAACCTCCAGCCGACAGCTTACACATGCCGTACTGCTGACCACACGCGGTGAAGATTCAGAGTCTTAACGGGAGGCCGGGCGCTTCTCCGGGCTCGTGGCTCCGTCCTACGCCGCTTCAGATTTCAAACGCCAAATTTACGGGGCGGAGAAAGCTCGCTGGTGCCAAAACCCTTTTTTCACAGATATCACACGGACGTTTAAACAAATCGCAGATTTGGACATTTTATCACATTTAATGAGACAACGCCTCACTTTTTCCAACAAAAATAAGTACTGCACGAAGCACGATCAGTTCCGGATTAATGAAAGATCCTTTTATGTGAGGAGAAGTGTTACTCACTTCCTACAGAGTTTATCGTTTGTTTCACCCACCAGAGTCATCGTTCCACTATAAAGACGCCTTAGGCATAACACAACGCTCATTGTTTGCACTTGCACAGCATTTCCGCAAGATTCTTCTTATTGTTTCCATAGCGTCGCTTAGGTGACTCTTATGACTGTGCCATCGACTTTAAGATGATGCCATAAGGGTTTGTTATGTATAAATGTCAGCAGGCCGCAGGTATGTCCCTTGCTGTTCCTGCAGCGTTTCCGTATGGATTTAGATCAAATTATTGACTTTGCTTGCCAAGAATTTTTTTCCCTCCACTTTTATGGACCTGCAGGGGATGCCCATTAGCAAGTGTTGTTGGGTCCTTATTATGCTTGAACGATTTCTGCTGCGTTCAGGTGTATGTAAGAATAATTTGGCGGCAGTTGTGCTGTGGGTAAGCAGAACACTCTTAAATTCCTCCCGATGCACCCGTTTCACACATCACCACTGAAAGCGCCCGTCATTATCAGGAAGTTCAGCTGCCATGTCTGCTGTGGCTGGGTGAGGTGTAGCAGCACCTCTGCCGTGTCTGACAGCTTTGGATTACTGGGCCCACGTCTTTGTTCCGGTCCTTCTGGTTTAACGTTTGTCTTACAAGATACGTAGTTCCGGAGTGGGCCTGACGCTTTTAGCAGACCGTTCTTTACGCAAAGATTCATCAGTGATCTACTCCAGCAGTATCCCTTAGGTCTGCCATACTGTAAAACGAGCTCATCGATGGCTTCATTTTTCTTAATAATGCAGCAAAAGGTTGATTTGGAAACGGCGGCCGTGTTGCTCATCGCTCCAGCTGAGCACGTCTCTGGTGTGCTTTTCTTGCAGACACGGAATCAGTTTAGCTGTTTGCACCGTGTTGATGAGCTTCTAGTGAAAGAGGGATTGAGGAAGCCAGTGTTCTGACCCAAATAACAGCCCCAGCGATGCGGGGAAACAGCATTCTACAGCCCCTTTCTCTCTATTCGCCTTTTAAAGGTGCAATTGTTCACTTTGATTTATATGTGCTGTCCAACTCACTGGGATGCCACACACACACACACACATGCATATACACATAACACACATACACACAACATTAATAGCAGTACTATGGTCAGTAAGGCCTGTGGCTAAAACAAGTGAGACTGATGTAAGTCCTCACATGTGTATACACCTGCATGCTCGCACACACACACACACACACACGGATAGTGGAGTGCATCCACTTCCAATTTATATCTCTTGCCAATGTTTTTTCTAAATTAGTTTCCAGAGGATTTTTAAAGAGCAAACATTTTTAGAGGTTCTATGCCAAGCTGTTCGTTCCTATGAATCCTTGTGTGGGAGAACCTCGTTTACTAGAAATGTGTGTGATTAGTTTGGAGGGAAGCACCAGCTGAAAGCAGATGCTATAGATCTCAAATCACAGGCCTCTTCTTTCCAGCCAATTAGGAGTCAAAGCCTATGAACTTATCATGAAACATATGTATAGAGAACATGGGGGAATGTAAAGGTGTGTAAGCATGCATGTGTGTGGTTTTCCAAAAACACTTTGGAAATCCACTGAAAATTCCATATGTTCACTCAGCAGTGTAAACGCACGCAAAGCAAACAGACTGCGAGTCGCTCCGCATTGCTGTCGTTACTCCATGTACGCCGCGTTCGTCCAGCGAGTTCACACATGCAGCGAGCGTTCTCACCCAGGGCTGGTTAAAGCACCACCTCCGCCACCACCCCACCCCCTCATACCGCCCCCCTTCAACACACACACACACACACACAGTAAACTTCGCAATTTGGCTCGCAAACATTACATAACTAGCTCGGGGACAGGCACACGGAGAGACAGGCCCTGACTTACCCTCAGAGTTCTTTCCCTCCTTTCTCCCCCCCCTTCAGCCTAAACAAAACAGCACTCAGCCATGCCAGCTGACAGTAGCAAACATCCAAACAAGCGTGATTTGTTACCACTGAGCGATCTGTTCCACTAAGTGTTACTTTAAAGCGAGTCTGCTGAGAGGCAGAGAGCACCACCGCCACCTAGAAAATAAGGAAATAACCTCGATGTAATCGAAATGGAGTCCGAAAGCGAACTGAAATGGAACAAACACACAGCAGCTTTTACAAAGAGGTGACAATCTGTTACTTCGGAATGACAGAAAAGCCATAACAACGGAGCCCGAGCCAATAACGCTCTGGCAGGCGTACAAAGATGGCATAGAGAAGCAAAAGCAGAGATGGGGGGGGGGGGGGGGGGGGGTGGGAGGAAAAAGGATCTGGACTTGATCCATATGATGAACATTTCCGAAAAGGCGCAATTCAACGGACCTGCAACAACGCGGCATCAGGACGGAGGCGAGGCAGGGAACACGCACCCGACCAGCGGACCAACAATTTTGCAGAGTCGTCGTTTACCTACGAGTTGCGTTGGTTAATTAAAACCCATCATTGTATTACATTAATGAAGGTTGCAATACCGTTCCAATAGTGATTATCTGTATTTCTAAGATTAACGAATATTGCTCTTATGAATGAACTGTGCCCTGCGCTTTGCTTCTTCGTATTGGTTTTAAACGATTGGTCAATTTCCTGGGTGGGAATGTTTTTAGAAGAAATACCTGAGTCATGAAATAAATATGTAGTGCTGATGCACCGACACATTCCCAAAGAGACAGACAATTGATTTCATTGCTGAGCCGCATTAATAATCTCTGGACGTCTCTGTTTAGGTTCTCTGTCGTCACCTTGCGAATTCCCACCAGCTGCGTTAAGCGAGAAGGTCAATGAGTTGCTATTTTCTGCATGGGGGGCGAATATCGATCCTGACTGCATCACGGCTACTTCCACAGCATTAGACTTCCGTGATGATCGATTTGTCTGTTCCAGAGATTTGTTTGACTCTCCAATCTCCTTCTCACTGCCCCTCTACCTCCCCACCACTGTTATGGAGTCCTATCATCATCAGCCCATATCATTTTTACCCAGGCTGTCTATTTTGTCAGCAAGCCAAATGGGGGGGGGTCACTAAAATGTCAGAGTACAGCCAATGGTTAGCCAACAAACAGGTTGAACTTTGCAGTAGTTCGTGGTTCTTGTCCATTTGACATAAGGAGGAACTTAAAGAGGTCTGTCATAACACACACCCAGTGCTTTCCTTCCCATTCTGTCTCTCCACCCAGCCACACCTCCCGTGCTTCTCCCCGGCCTCCATCCTCCTCCACCCGTCTCATTTCCCCCCCTCCGTCAACCCCCTTAGACTTATCTTTGGCACTACCACTCTGCCCCTCCCGAGAGCCGCCGGGTGCCAACCTTCACCTCATCTCCCCCGCCGCAGATCATAATGCTGTGGCGTCTCGCACACACACACACACACACACACACACATACACCCTGCAGCCACCACCAACGCAGGAAGCTTTCACCGCTAAACCGTCTGCAAGCTCCCGCGGTGCCGCAAACAAAAGCACTAACGAGCCTCCACCGCCGCTCCACCCGGTGCACCACCCGCCGCGCCAAACAGGCGTAAACCGCATGGGACGGGCGCGGGAAGGGAAGGCCGCTTCCTGTTCCTCCGCAAAGAGGCAGAAGCTGCAGTGCATGAAAGACACACACACACACACACACTGCGTCTCCTCCTGCCAAAGACGCCCGAACCCATGCGGCGCACGACGCCGTACTCGACCCCGGGCCGGCTTCGCAGCGTCTGATTGTGAAGCATGGCGGCGGTGATTATAGTGATTACAAGCTCTCCCCATGAGTGCAGGGGAGAGAACATGTATCTGATGAGAGACCCCAGCAGACTGCTATGCAGCGTTGCACATTTACCAAGGTCATAATCACCCAATGTCGGAGTGCTGTTCATGATCTATAATGAGCTTTCGCAAGCATTTTTTAGAATAAAAAGTACAACGGACGCGTTGAGCTAAAACAAGCACAATGCGCGTGTGACACATACAGGTCTTAAGGGATTAAAGCCAAAATTAGACTCTACGACAGCCACAAAGTGCAAGCCTGTGGTGTTGAAACAGAATGGAACCCAGTCTGGGGCCAAAGGTCATGTCGCTGGCCCGCAAAGAGGCACAAAGGGATCTGGGGGCAGACCTGAAGCGATCCAGGTTCCACTGGGCCACACACACACACGGCGCACAAACCACAAGAAGCCGGCGCCCCCCCCCCGCCTGGCGCTTACGTCGTTCACCTGTTATTACAGAGGACCGGGGAACGGCCATGATAATAACAGGACAGAGTCGGCCCTGCTATATAAAGCTGCTTATCTGCTGTTAACGCTTACGGTGCAGCGTTGCAGCGGGAGAAGCCGAGGCGGCATTTCGTGGGAGAGATGGGTATCATTTTGAACCCGCAGACATGGGCGTGGACATATACACACACACACACACAGGGTCCTTTTTGTCACACAGGGTATGTCTCTTTTAAACAATACCATGTCCAGACAGGAGATGAGGACTCGAATACAAAAGGGAGAGACGAGGGGAGGAGAGAATAATGTTCTTTATTACTGAATAAAGAACATTTTTAGAAAGATAAGAAAAAAAAGACAATGGGGAAGTCATGAAAATACAATAAGAGAGAATATGAGAGGGAAGGTGTGTGTGTGTGTGAGAGAGATGTCAGGAAACTAGGACCCCTGCAGAAAGCATCCCATTGGACACAGAGATATTTCACATTAAATAAAAGAGCTCAGCCCCCCCCCCCCACACACACACACACCCATTGTGCCTGGTTCATTAGCGTCACTCATGTCCCCAGCAGTCCACCGCTGCTTTTGCTGCTAATGGTGAGCAGTAAAGCCGGTGGGTGGTTGAGAATAGAGGGTACCGTGGTCAAGGAGAACGGCGGTCGCCATGAACAGCACCTGAGCGGGATCCTCGGAGACGAGAGACAGCAGAGGAGCAGCTGGCGGGACACACCACGCACGTCCTGAGCAACCACGTCAACACCGGCGCCACTCCGCCGTTAGAACGGCGGCTTCCAATTACGCCCTGGGTCACTCCCCGAGAACGATTCGAGATACGAAGCCAGTCGGCAGACGATAACGGCCGTCAGAGAACAAAAAGGCGGGAATGCAGAAAGTCACGCAAGGACTTTGCAGCGGTCCGAATCCCCGAGGCCGACATTCCTGCCGCGTCCAGAATGCCATTGAAAGTAAGACCACAAGACCAGAACGACAACCAGAGAATCTCCTAAAACAATCTGGGGCTCTGTGCACTAAAGCTCCCAGAGCAGAATCTCACGAGACACAGGCTTTTACGAAATCACTGCTGTCCCAGGGATAATCTCCGATATCTTTCATATTGAGAATCTCCGCCACAATGCGGGCATGCACGGCTAACCTTAAAACTGGCACTCGCTCGGAGTGAAAGTGCAAATTCCGCTGTGATGTACGGCCGCTGGCCTCCTGCTCTTATGAATATTCCTTCCGCGCGACGGCCGCATGCTTCTGCGATGATGGGACCAGGCCCGGAGCTCAAGTCTGAAGCAAATATTTATCGCGACTGGCGAGGAGCTATATTAGCCATACCAAGAAATTGTGTCAACTGCATTAAATATTCTGCCTAGGAAAAAAAGGGCGGGGAAAAAGGGGGGACAGCAAGTAAACGAAAGCGAAAAGCACAAGCATGATGCGATTATGCCGGCTGCTCGTCGGGCGGCATGCTAATCGAACGCTTCCGTGTCCGATGTGGCCTCCGTTTCTCCGCCTGGGCATCATCCGTTTCTGTGTGGCGTGACGGGCTGCCCCACCAATGGCCTACTGTGATGTTCGGACACCTGAGTGCTATCTTACATTCTGGCCCCGCCCCCTGCAGAATGTGGGTGGAGCGGGGGCGGGGTCAGAGTGTAAGAGAGCACTCATGTCCTCTACGCAAAGCTAGGGAGGCCCCCCACCAAAAACCGACCTAGGCTGAATGAAACTGTTTATGCTTTGGTTGGAGTTTTTATTATGTAAACATGCATTGGTGTCTAATGGTGTTGATGTGTGATAATGTCATGTCTTTGAAATGCAATTCACAACCTCTGCCCATAGTAATTCCTCAAGATCCATGTTAGGTTTTTAAAATGGAGTTTGTTTTAACTTTTTTTTTTACACAGCTGTGTTTACTCATGGAACTGAATCAGTGCTTTGGTCTTGGTGTTAAAACCCACTCCAAACCACTAAGCCCCTCCCAAGTTCCATCTCCGCTCATACTTGACCTATTTTGTGACATGAGCTTGACCCCTGACCCCCTGACAGCATGTTTTGACAACACTCCTGTTAAAAGATGCGAGACCTAGATGAGCCTCCTTAAAATAGGGGTTACTGGTTCATTCTGTCAGTCAGCGGAGAGAGAACATAGTGGTTCCACCTCACACAAAACCCAAAATACACAAAGTACTGAACTTAATCATTTCATTTGAGAAGAGCAAAGCAGACACTTATCCAACGCCTGTTCAAAATACCTTAAATCCTTATTATTCATGAATATGGGAAGAGTGACAGCAGGGTGTGATACATGATAAATGTGTATTTCTATAGATGTCAACATGGGATTTACAATTTCACCTATTTGCATGTCACGGATCCATTCTTACAACGTTGGTTTCTTAAGGAGTCCAAAAGTTGCCTATCCAAGACTGTTGTAAAGGTGTGGGGCTTCCGAAATAGCAAAAAAAAAAAACATGACTCCTCATCACTACGCCGTGCTCCGCCACGCTGAAGTAGTGCAGGCAGACTGGGGAAGAGGCACCTGCTCCTACGAGCTTATACGAGTGTTTGAGTGGAAAGTATTGACTTGACCCTGAGGTCAGCAGGAATCACGACACCCAGACACGAGGCATGCTGCTGATGTAGGGGATCTGCCCACATAATGTCAACATGCAGGAACTTGTTGGTTTTGTGACAAGAAGGAATGAGATGGACCAAATGGAAGAGGAGGTGTAGAAGAGAGAGAGAGAGAGAGAGAGAGAGAGAGAGAAGGGACAGGACACACACACACATACAATCACACTCACATACACACACAGCCTGCCATAGTAGTAGTCTGACTCACTATACAAACATACCGCAACATTTATTCAGCAAGAAACTCAAGCTTTAAGGCCAATATAGGATGTCAAACACCCACAAAATACAAAGATCCACGTCCACTTTCATCCCATTCAGTTCCAAATCTGCTTCGCTCTTCAAAGAACAAATCATGACAATTATCAATATTAACAAGGAGAATGTTCAGACAACAGTGGAAAGAAAAGGAATATTACAACACTGGAGAACGTCTCACCTTACTTAAAAAAGAAAGGTTCATAACCATGGCATCTTCTTTTCTTTTGTCAAGTCTAACCAATAAGGATAATTAAAAAGGTTTAGCTAAGCGTTTACTTCATCTGAAGACCTTGAAATAATGAAAAGCTGGTACAGAGTACAGAACAAGTGAAAGCTGTCTATTCAACCCAAATTACACTTAATTAGTAACAAAACCATGTCTGGAATAAGCCGCAGATTCCTTATCTCTTAGCGCTGAAACACAATGGCATTGTTCCTGTTCTCTAAGCTCTTGGACAGCAACAATCTGTCCTTCCATCATTAAGCACAAATCTTAAGAATCCTGAGCAGCAGGGGCCTGTGTAAATAAACAAACCAATAAACAACGTATTATCTGACACAGGGCTGGGAAAAAAGAACAATTACAGCCCGCTAATGATTTGCTAACGCTATCGTTTTAGCTTCCCTTCCCTCCATCCACGTTAATCACGGAGACTCCCTTAATCCGGTGCTCTTTCGGTGATGGATGATTCTCGGATTGTTACTCTAATCACAAATCAGCTTGGACGTCCAGAGACGGCAAGGTGCAATGTGTAGGCCTGCCAAACACACGCAGGCCCCTTAAACATCCAAGCGCTGCCAGGACTTGAGGGCACAGAAATGAACAGCAGACGAAGTGTTTACTTCAAATGACAAACCGTCTCTGTCCTCACAGAGCGAGACAGAGTGTCCTACGCCGATGCAGATGTTTCCTGATTAGACGGGGGCAGCTAGCGCAACAACGCTAGGACGTCGGAACGACATCTGGATTTATTATGCACAAACTGCAATGGTTTTTCTTTACACTACACAGTTCTCCAAAGCTCCCGGGCATTAGTAGGAAATGAAAAAACGAAAGAACACCTCACCTGTTCACCAGATAGCTCAGTGTGCCTGGGCTGTTGTTAATTGCTTGCCTTTTAAATGTGCCATACGAAGCCCCTTCAGTCGCACAACCTTGGGATTTTGAATAATCTTTATGGTCGAATGTCCTTATCATGACGGAATATATACAGCCGAAGTGTGTATATGACTCAGTTGTAGACCTTGACAGAACTAGGCAATGGGGGAGGGGGATTCCACAGTCCCAGTCTTGAGAAAGTTAAGAGAAGTCGTCACCCACGGCCTCTCGCGGTGACATCATCTCCTTCGCCAATCTTCCATGTTCATTGTTCCAAGGGGGCAATCAGCCAGGCTGTCAAAGGTTTAGCGCCTTTAATCTACACGGAGACACAAAGCAGGTGGCCTTTAGCCCTGTCTGCAACAGCGCCCAGGAGGAATAGAGGCTCCCGGTGCACACTGGGAAGGAACGAGCTTGAGAAACTGTGTCCGGGGTGAGGTCAGAGACGGGTCGCCAATGGTAGCACACAGCAGGCTTCTCTGCGATTTGCGGGAAGAGCCCGGCACAGATTGGTGGCACCTACGGCTACGCGGACACCACAGCGGTGAGTCAGAGAGCAGCGAGGCACTAACATCACGCCGGCCCTCATTTCACCGTGCTTCGGTTTTAACGACAGAGACGCGACAGCGACAACAGGGCGGGGGGGGGGGGTTGGTCGGGGGGGCAAGCTGGAAAAGCGTCCGTCCTGGAGATTTCATCTGCCATTATCGGAAAACAGACCCACCACATCCGACCGAGTGGCACTTATCTCCCAGCGTAAATGCGCCTTGCTTAATTACAAAATGGACAGACACAAAGGCACGCTTAAATGTGCAAATGGCGAACTGCCATCAGTGGCTGCAAACTCTCGGACGGGCTATCAGATCGGCACGGCCGCATTCCTGTGCGATTGTCCCTTAATCTAGGAACTGAAGCCAAGGAGAAGCAGCCCGGGAAAGGGGAGAAGTGGGAGTGAAGAGGGGAAAGAGGAGTGAGAGGAGTGCGGAGGGGAGAGAGGAGTGAAGGGGAGAGAGGAGTGGGAATGAACAGAGGGGAGGCTGCAACGTGCTCGCGTCACTGAGTGAATTAATGCGTAACCTTGGAACCATCTCATCACACTCCTTTAGCATAGCTGCCTTCAATTAAGCCCCAGTTTGGACAATGACAGACAGCCGGTGCCATATGCTGCATAATGAAGTAAATTCCTCGCGCGTTTCTGTGCACGAGTTGGTAAGTGCGTTGAATAGATTAGCATGCACTGGCCTCTTTTTTTCTTTGACCTTTTGTTAAGCAGGCTTTGGTTGACAAGACGGCACGGGCCCCGAATCACAGCGAAGACCGGAGCAGGTGACCCCGTGCCAGCGGTCTGCTCGAGTGAACGTGGACCTAATCCAGTGTCGCAGCTCGCCTGCACCAGACGGGGGTAATATACCGGGTCCGCAGAACAGGTATGGGCGCCATTGAACAATACAGGCACTTTTCATCACCATACGAGAAGGTCAGAAGGTCCACAAACAGATAAATGCAGCGTTGAGTTCCAGTGAAGCCGCACCCCCCTCACAAATGCATTATTGTTTTGGAAAATAAAACCACATTCTGTAGGAGAAATAAACGAGATGTTGTGAGACATTCTGAGGATGATGGAGTCCCACGCAGCCTGCCAGCCGTTAGCGAAGGTTTCCGGAAAAACACGACCTACAGACCAGGAATCGCGAGGCTGCATCCTGTTCGCCGGAGCAGGCTGACGCTGCGGGGGCGCGTGCTTGCGTGGGAGCGCGGGCGAGCCTAAAACGAGCCTTTCTGAGAACGCCGAGAGCACAACGGCCATCGCGGCGGAGCGGAGCGGCCCTGCTAAGTGGCTCTTAAAGTGAGTGAGGGGCGGATGGGGAAGCTGGATCCGGCCCTGCTTTCCTGGCTACATCGGTTCCTGTTGTGGCGACATTCGTTTTATGAACTGTCTAATACGAAATCCATGGTGGGGAAAAAATTACGCAAAAAACGGAAAACTCTGGTTACAATCAATGATGTTTTGCATTTCTGCAGCTCGCCACCACCGCGCTTCCTCATCAGCGTGGTTCCCTGCTGCTACCTTGTTTACCATTAGCATACTGATATAAACTGAGGTTACAGATCAAACACTCCTCCCGCACAAAAGTCTCGGTAGAATCAATAAACAAACGCAGGCGAACGTAGACAAGCGTTTGAACCGTAGCGCGACTGGAAATGAAGGGATTCGCGCGAGAGAGAGAAACCCTGATTGTCATTTCTCATTCTAGAGATTGAGATTGTGTGGACTGTTCCCTCCATTTCCATCTGTTGCAGTCATTAATAATTGAAGTTAGCAGGGCAGACCACCGTACCGTGCATTGACAAACAGAAATGCACCTACACGCACAATAAAGGTGGAAAACATGACCAGTCAGCCTTCCCATGTGCCTGCGTTTCTCCCGATACAACTTCATTTCGGCCGGTCAGCAGATGGGCGTGCCCCACCCTTTTCTGCTGGTGATGCGAGCGATAACCTGCAGGCTCCTCCATCCCTTCTCTGGTGCCGTGGTGGAGGCTGCTCTACCTCGCTCCATCTCCTGCAATGGGAGTGATGACCTGGCTTTCTGAGTCTGTCCAACAGCACCACTGCTGCCCTGGGGGGGGGTCTGGTGCACACTGTATTATTATACAGGTTTATTCCGTAACCTGTCGCTCTTCGGGGGACGTGCAGATGTGCGGCGGGTACACAAGCCACGCCTCCACCTGGGCAATCAGTCGTTCATGCAGCACGTTCCCGCGTTGCTTCGCCAGCTGCTTTTGCGACTCACCCCCCCCGAGACGCCACGGCGCGGAGCCGCAAACGAGGACAGGTGGCGACCTCCGCCGCCTCAACGGGCCAAGTCTCCCCTCGAGACGCTCTCCTGGCGAACGACTCGCTTTCGGATTTCACAAGAGTCTTCGATTTTCGGCGTTTTCATCAGTAACGTCAGGTAGGGCGTGCGACGGGCGGCGGCTCCGACAGCAGATGGATCACTCCGGCTCCGACACACACCGGGACTTGACGGAGCTGCTGTTTGTGGGCTGAGGGATGGTGCGCGGACGGAGAGAGAGATGGCTCCATCAGCATCCACCCGAAAATCCATAACCTTCGGGACTCCGTTCAGTCCCTCGTTGGAATGTAAGTGATGATCAGACAAGCGCGTGCACATCCGTGCTCTCCGACTCACTTTATGACCAGGATGAAGGATTGTGGGGGTATAATCTGCATCAATCATGTAACGGTGTATACATGCATGTATGCATGGGCTCATCTTTACACACTTACACACACACACATACAGAAATGCAGACATGCACAAGAGCATCACGCCCCTCAAAAAAGAACCACACAAAAAAAATTCAAAAGCACACCGACACAATCACACACGCATCCCGCAGTTAAATATACTAATCGTCCCTAGACGACCTCTCAAGGGCCCCTCAGGCCGACTGATGCTACAGCAAGGCTGACAGGGGCCCCAGGCAAGGCCCTGCTTCTCTATTACTCCTAAGCCTCGCCGTCGGTCCGGATCACCACGGTAACGGCACCCCTGCCTCCCACACGCACTTAATGAGCCGAGCCTGTCACAGCACATATCCTGCCACTTCGCAGAGACGTCGAACCAAACGGAGGAGGCTTCTCTGTGGACTCCGGGTACTTTTTCCCAATGCCGTATAATTAGTAAGTGGTATGGAAGGCCCATCAGGTGAGGCCTGTGATAGGTGCAGGGTCGTTTCTGTAACGGTCAGCTTACGAAGGGACCTTGGGTCAGGCAGTGGAGCATTACGCCAGCTTGCGAGTCTGTCTTCACGCTTTTAATTAATCTCTCTGGTACTTGGCGAACAACCAAAATATGTATTTTGCTCGTCAGCAAATGCAGTCATTTCCAAATCCTTAATGAATATCTCCCTGCACTACCAGTCTGAACAGGTCTCGCACAGGCCGTGGAAGCTGTGCTTCTGGGATTCTTCACGCAGCCTCGGATCTCAACGGTTGGGCGCCGATCACACTCCTCGCTGCCCTAAATACGCGAACGATCAGCGCCACACTCCCGTTCCCATCTAGAAGACACCCAGAGTTCTCCGTGTTCCTCACAAGGCAGCTTAGGGTTGGGTTCTTGTGGCTGTCGAGAAGCTGGGTTTGATCTTGGACACCACGTCTCTGCAGCTTTGTACATTTAGATTATTACACAGACCAGAGGTTCTCACACCAGTCCTTGGTGACCCACAGCAAAGGTTAGGGGTTTTGGTTCCGTTTCAGCTCACAACACACCTTATCCAGGTAATCAATAGCTCTTCAGCCATGATTTCTCGGATGAGCCCCATCAGAAACTGGGGCCGATTGAAAACCTGGGAGTCCCCAAGGGCCTTGAACGAGAAGCCCTCAAGCAGACAATGTGACGGCTAAATGTAGCAACCCTCACTGAAGCCAATGACACCACCCAGCTGTCATGCTTAAGCAATCTTTGAAACGGCGCAACACTAGAAACCTACTTTAGCCTTTTTAAGATTTCATTTGCAGCCAGACATTTCCCATGCCAGACAAAAAAAAATAATAATTTAAATATTCAAATGATTCCTAACTAGGCGACAAATGGAGATGTTCTTCCTACGGATATTAATCACTACGTTCACTTATGATTTTCTCCCCAGATTTCAATATTCCTGAGCCCACATACGTATTCATTTACATGGAAATGAGCTGGGGGGGGGTGGTGTTAGAGCGCCGTGTCACCGTGCCGATGAGCGCGCAAAGCCCCTGGCAGCAGTGCAACGTGGCGCGTGGACCGGCATAGAAAAGCCCTCGTCCGTCCGCCCAGCCGCGACGGTCACCGAAGCGGCGGGAGCGTCTTCCCCTCTCGCACGGGCTCACGCATCTCGCGTGATTGATGAAAACAACACTGCTGATGAATTTATGAGAACATCATATTGGCTGTGATGTGACGGCATCCGATGGCAAGCGATGTTCCAGCCCAGATCTTGTGCGGCTGCTCAGGACACTTTGGACACGCCGCTCTCGGCGGTAAGTCACGTACCCGTGGGAGAAAAAAAACATCATCAGGTGACGACTTGGTTTGCTGGCTCGCTTGACAATGAGTGCAATTAATATTGCCCAGAGCGCTCGCAAGTGTGACGATCAATGTATGATGGAGATGTAACACGAGTCGTCCTAGCATGTGCTCGTCACATGCGCCGGGCTATCTTTGCAACCCATACCTAGATTCGGATGTAGGTGGTCTCCACCCATGTCGGCAGAGAGAGAATGATGGAGCAAAGGGACGGGAAAGGGGAGATCAGGCATGTGAGAGCGAGCATGGGATGAGAGGGAGGAGGCCACGCAGTAATAGGACATCTGTCAGACTCCTACCTGCCTCTAACTAGGTCAGGCTGAAGCCAGCCATTTTGGCTCCGTACTCTTTAAAATACGACCCAAAATAACCTTCAGTCAGGGGAAAGCAAGACAACTACTACGCCGTTTCCTTCTACCCCCCCCCCCCCAATAAACCCAATTACCACTGGCCTAATGGTCCCTTTATGTGAATAAGTCAGAGCCGTGATTACATCTCTGCTTCGGGCCGCGTGCCAGTTTCCTGCCCTCCCGCAGGAGCAGAGTGCAGTAGTGGGCGACGGCAGCCCACCTCCTCGTGATCATTGCGCAAGTCGTTAACGTGGCAGGGCGCGCGGAGCGTCACACGTGCTCGCCACTAATTTCATTACACCGCTTGTTTGACGGTCCTCCCTAGCTCTTCTGCCGTTAATTAACATCTTAGCGGGAGCGGGAGCTCGGAGAGGGCTCCGCGCTCTCCTGACGCAGAACCCGTGAGGGGAGCAGCCTCCATCCACAATTTCACACATCATTTATTGATTGATGAAAAGGAACTAAAATCCACCCTTTTCAGGCAACCACAAATAATAACTTTCAATTTCACAGTGAGGTATATAAAAAAAATAATAATAAAGTCATACAAATAAAGTAAAGCAGTAAAACAGGTAGAATCCCGTGGGCTATGAAAGGACACTTCGTAATGTGGGAGCCATGTGCTTCGTGCTCGCGACTCCCGAGTGCAAGCACAGTTGGTTCCTGTGGGTCTGCCTTTTATGTGATACTAGCATGACACACAGGAGGGGCAGACGTTTGTCCTCGCGGCAGGCACTTAACAATCCCTGTTCCTACGTAACGGGAGATCCAAGACAGTAAATTTAGGTCTAAACAGCTGTGGGCCGGCTGCCAGAATGAGAGTTAAAGAACGGCTGCACATCCAAACGCAGAGCACGGTGGTTTTGTGGAACCGATGTGTGCCGAGCAGGACCGTAGCGTGCATGCACAGCGCTCCTGACAACTTCTTTCGCTGTTGTCAGTAGCTGGAAGAGCTTTAGAATCCGCCTGTGACCAATGAGCGAACGTCATGTCACGAGGCCACGGCGGGGTGAGCGCGAGCTGCCAGCTGCTAAGCGAGACCATGATGCTCAAAAGGGGCACCGACCACAGTCATAGTGAATTCGACAAGATAGCATTTCGTTCAAACGTCAGTCTGAAGGGCGTGCGTTACAGGAGGACATTTCTTACAAAGAGGTAAAGTGTTTCTAACTGAATTCCCTTCCCATAAAACATGAGCATTGAACATACTTGCATTCTTCATTGTTTTATACTGAAATCCGACAAACAAACCACTAATTTCACATGGGACACGCATAAATTATCATAATTTTATTAAAATAAAGGAAACGTGCGCTTACCTCTGCGTCTGATGATAAAATGCTTGGTAACAAAGGATCTTCTCTGGATCCCAGAAGCACACCGAAGACGCAAGTCCCCGACCGAATTTATTTGACAAAAAATTTGATTCCATCTCCACACGCTAACCATTACTTGGTTAAGTGCGCCGAGTCGTGGTGCTGCACTGAGAAAGGACATTACAAATCACGGAAAACATCCGAAAAAGCCGTTAAGGGAAATTGAACGGTAATAGTTTCGGTGCGCAGGGTTCAGCTCTTGCCCCCATGGGTTGGACCGTCGCGCGCCAGCCGGCTTGTCACGGACACTAGACGCGCGAAGAAGCATTCGCGTGACTGAAACTGCGCTCATTAAGACCGTGTAGGCATAACAACTGCCTTGCAGCATGTAACTTGGATAATTTTAAGAACTCTTCTACAAACATTTGCATCTGAATCCCGGTTTCCTTCGATTGGCACTAGACAAACACGTTGCCACAATACATATATGGAATGACTCACTTTACCGCCCTAAATGTGGATAGGATGGTTCTTACCATGCGGACAGTGTTCTTAACACTCGGAACATCTGATCTCTTAATGCAACGGTATAACGGCAACACATCTACCGTGCAATTCAAAAGTAAGCATCCCTTGCGTGTCAAGGCACTCTAATGAAAGGTGCACCTTTGCGCGCCTGGTTCTTACCAAAGCGAATGAGGTTTACTCTAAATAGGCTCAGCGTAGGCAAGAAGCCCCCGTTTTTCTGCAAGTACACCTGTATCTGGTTCTACACCTTTGAACTATCTGGACAGATCATTCAAGTTTGCTTAAAATCCATAAAAGGTAAAAGTCCAAAGTGACACACCAACCTGTAGCATAGGCAAATCGTTGTCCACTTCACAGAAATATCGCGATCTCATGCAGTCGCTGCACTAAAAAGATCATGTGTTCATATGTAAGCTCTGAGCTCACAAGCGCAGACCGAACTGATATTTATACAAATCTCTCTGCTCCGGCTTTGGAGCGGGCGTGCACTGTTTACAACAGCTGAGGGAAAACACGCCTACCATCAAATGATTGGACCGCAAATTCTTGCGCTTTGCAAGGATTCCATTTACAGTACAGGTCGGACTCGCCAGAAATCTGTTTTAGGTCTGATTATGATCATCTGATTCCATGTTTCAGAGGGTTAACATAAATCACGCGCGCTTGCACGAACACTGCGCAAGGTAGTCCGCTGGTGAAAATTCCACTCCGGTTCATTTTAGACACAATATCTTCAGTAAGGACAATTGAATAATAAATTAATAGGGAATCGTTTGGACTGTTTATTAATACTGCAATTTCCTTTATATTTCATCTCTACTTTTTGTACCAGTGAGTGCAAAGATCGCAAAGCACTTCTATTTCAGGAGAACCGCACCTGTTTTTACTTACGAGTATCACAATTGTGAACTGACATGTCTACAGCCATGTGACTCAACCTCATATAATAAAATAGTCCTTGCACGTTACTTACGTTAGGCTGTTCGTTTCTGTGCAAGAGTTACAGACTGATGGATCGGTACTGTATCTTGCCCCAGAAGAGGGCTCGCTTTTATTTGATAGGCTAATCGTAAAACGTGTAGCCCGTAACAGTAGGATAATGTATTCTTTATTGGACACGAGAGTTAATTAAAGTAAAGCCTGAACTACTGCCTGAACTACTCATGGGAAAGCCTGGAATTATTTACGCTCTCATTACCTGATTACACGGTTAAACAGGCTTGATCCACAGAGGTCGCTATTAACGCTATTGTAACTGATCTGGTACTTAACTTTCAGAAAGGCTCTCCAGGGCGATTCGTCCGTCAAGTTTTCCATCGCAAAAACCGACGGAATGGGCATTTCACTCAAGTCTAGACCATGTAGTTTTGCAAAAGACACATTATTAAAAAAAATAATGTCGCATACTGCAGAGCCTAGACAAGTACTGACAGCACCAAAGGGCGAGGTATTTTCCATCGGTGTTTCCCCTCGTGTTTTTTCTCAGTCTCGGTAAAGCAGCGTTTGTAACTCCGAGAAATGAACCGGTTAATGAACAGTAGCGCTTTATCGCCTGGGCAGAGCCTCGGCTTTAGGAATTGTCACAGGAGTTAAGCAGCTGGTTCGTATTTACCTAATAAACGAGAGGGGGGGCGCAATAAATTGATTAGCTGTGAGAAATGCCAGGCGTGCCAAAGTGTCACTTTGCATAAAATTAGCGCGCTACCAACAGCCTCGACCTAAAAACTGCTTGGAGTTTGAAGAGCGAATTTTGTGCTGCCGTCATATATTATTTCACAGGCGCGCGGTCCTCACCGTGAACAATACAATAACGCTTACAGACATCTAAAATAAATCTAATCAGGTGTGTTTGGTTTTAAATTACAGCCATTGATCACAGACAATGTTAGGCTGTTCGGCTATTTCAATTGTTGACAAAATGTCTTCAGGTTTTTAATTTAGCCTACTTACCATTCTAAAGAAACATCCCCCACAGAGGTCACTCTAATTCAGAAACTGAAACAGTAAAGGATTCGCTGTAATTGCATTGTTTCTTTCGGGAAGATGATTACAGCACATTACTGTGTATCGTTTGGACGATGCGCCAAAATTCCCTTTTCTTATCTTCCTCTTTCCCGTTTAACTGAACTTAACCTGCTGCTCAGTAGAGCCAGCTTGCCGGAGGATGACCCACGTGGGGAGCGTCCAATGTGGAATATGAATGTTTTGCATTGGCGCGCTTATTATATTAGCGACATGGGGACGCTTTGTTCGTTTGCGCTGTTGATCTGAAAACGCCACTCCCAAAGTTTCCCAAAGGCATCACACCGCAAAGAGCGTCTTTAATGGTACAGCGAGTATCATACTGAATGCCCCCCCCCCCCCATCGCCACCGGCAACGTTTCCGCGTCCCTTCTGATCATTCATCCGAAAGGTCACAGAACATGAAAAGCCAGGTACAACGATTGCCGCATCTTAAGGCCGCATCTTAAGGCCGCATCCGTATCCTGTGCTGCATTTCCTCTATGGTGGTTACTGTGGGCCACAAATGCACTACGGACGAAAAACAAAATTTAAGTAGATCTAGATGTAGAAGATAGTAACGGATGAGAGAAAATAATTAAAGAGGAGCATTTTAATAGGATATTGGGTATTTACTGTTGGGTATTTACAATCAAATGGCAAGGGACTGTAAAAGAGAAAGACATGTGCCATCGAACTGAAAAATAGACTATGATAAAATTTGGCACCTCTAGCAGTTAAGAAAAATCTGTGTAAAGAAGAGCAGAGTGTCTTACTGGCAATTCTGAGGTAATATGGCTTGTAGCCTTGCGTAAGATCAGGAAGTAATTACAGCCCAGAAGCTGATGTAGAAAGATAAGGTCACTGGACTATTATTAGTTCTGTTGAGTCCAGCAAACACAAATAGGGCATTTTCTTTCATTATGAAAGAGCTGAATGATTTCGGTGTTTTTAAGCGTCACTGTCTGGAACTAAGCTAATACGACATGGCTAGAAGGCCAACATTTACGTCTCTAAACAAACTTTTCATACGTGAACAGTAAATGGACATATGGCAATGTAAACTTCACGACTCCCCGTCGCAAACCGGGACAGCGAAGACGTGAGGTGGATTATCCGGGCTGTGTCCACCTGCTGCACGGGACAGTCGGACTGATGGTTCCCATTAAGCGACGACGCCGGCACTTCGGGTGTCGTTTACAGGAAGGAACAAGTCGCAGTGCGTCTATTGGAGTCAAAGACGAATATAACATACCAGTTGTTGGAGCAGTATTTTGCTTTAATATCGACATGACACTCTAAAGAGTCCGTTAAAGGACACACACGTATCTAATATATTTGTGTGTGTATAAACGAACTCATCGCTACGAACTCCAGTTTCTACCATGGATGATCCCGGACGCTCGCGAGCCTGGTTTCCTCATCACAGGTTCTTGCTCCATCACAACAGCAAACACCAGCAAACCTCCACTCTCCTGATCACTTGCGTATACAGACACGGACCACTGTGAAATCCTATACCAGCAATATTTTTGTTTGCGCCAAGAGGCACATCATTACGTTAACCTCCCGAGTCCTGAACTATATTGGCATGTGCATATTTAATTTGCTGTTTGTCACTTGTTGCACCTGATTACCATGGAAACTAAGCAATGTCTTCCAACAGGAAGTTGTGTGTGAAAAAAGATCTTCGAATGGGGGCAGCAAATAACATTTGGAAATTCAAATGCCCTCGTATGAGGATGCAAGGTGTCCCAAGGTTACTAGAGAGCACATGGGTCGAAATATCCATAAATGAAAATAAATGTTAGTGACTCACTCCGATGACTTTTGATGTTTGCCTGAAACGTCATCTCACAATAAGCGTGGCGCAGTTTAAAAAAACAAATGTTTTTCAATGATCGAGGCAACTTTGTAAATTCCTCATGAAAAGCTCCTCCACCGTCGAGCTACCAGACGGAATAAACAAGCCACGCGGCTGTGGACGGTTTCCCCATCACATTCAAGGTGAGGACCTCAACCTGGGCGAGTTCATGAGCACAAACTGCTCTTTTGTCCGCAGGACTTTACCTCGTGGGAGCAGTCGTATGATTCAGCGTGTACCCGAGCGCCTCGGTGTCTGTGGGGTTGGTGTTGAAAACAGGTTTCACGAAAGGCTATGAGTAAACCGAGCAAGGGCAAGGTAAGATAAAGACTAATCAAACTGAAAAATAAACAAAAACGATATATTTATGCTGTATTGCAAACGCATCTCGTACGTACTGGAAGTCTGTGTTAAATAAAAACTTCTAAATAATAAAGAGAATATATAAAAAACAATCAATTTGGCTTTTTTTTTGAGAAATGGATAGTTAACCAAGCACAACGTCCTTAAAACATAACGTTTAGAGATGGCAGATGTTGAAGCATCCCGAGATGTGCCATGTGCCTTCACGCGAACGCTTACACGACAATGAAACGTCGGAAGGCGACGCAGCACGACTGCCTTCACAAACAGCAACACACATTTTCATATCCATGCATTCTTTATTCCATTATATAGCAATACAACATTCACCGTGTTGCTCAGATGCAACAGCCAACATAAAGAGAAATCTGTCTCACGGCACATTTAAGGCTTTGAGATTTAATCTGAGGAAAAACCAAATTTATACTAGCAACTGTTTGTACCAACCCAGCTTCATCTTTTTCTGCATTATACTTGCATACAGTGATTCCAGTGTCAAAAATCCTTAAAAAGGCTAAATACCATTTATTTCCCGTTTTACATTTCTATAGAGGACCACATGTGTGTACAGTACGATTATCTTACAAACCAGCATTAAAAGAGGTGTCAAGATAATAATAATAATAATAAGTACTGGGGGGGGGGAAACCACTGTAAAAACATCCGTATCAAAAGCAATGGCGGGTTCCAAGGTAGGCTTGTGTTCAGTCATTCCTTAAAAAGAGTCTTGCTCAGAAAGACCAATGAGGTTGAACAAGGGGCCCCAGGCCCTTCAGTCACGGCATGAAAAACAAGACAACGTCCCACTACACAAACCAACCGCCACTGCGTCACCGTACAGCAATACACAGATTCATCGACGTTACCACCCCAAACCCCACCTACCCACCCCACCCCCCGTAAAAGGAAACACAAAGTCTTAAAAGTTAGAAGCTTCATTTTTGCTGACAATCAACAACATGGTAATTGCAACTACTCCAATTAAACAACATAGTTCCTTCATTACTGCAAGCTATTTAGAAGTCAAAACATTTCAGTCTTCTAGTGTAGCACTACCCCCCCTTTGAATACATTAACATTTGCAAAGCCATTTTCATATTACAAATGAAAAGCAACCCCATCCAAACAATGTTTTTAGTGTTCACCTACTTTCTCTTTGTTTTCTGAGGTTCAAGTCCTTTGGGGTGACATGATCATATCTGGAATGAAGAGCCCCCTGACCAGGGCGGAATGCCTCAATGCATTCTGGACCTTTTACTATTGTCTCGCCAAAGTTCGGTTTCACAGTGATTTGTTCCTCAAAGAGCAGCAGCTAACCATAACCCCCCCCCCCCGAGTAATAATTACGATTTTCTTTTTCTCATTCCGAGAGTAGCAGGTAGCATTAACCCCCGACAAAACGCCGCTCCTAATAATTACCTGCAAGCAGTGTTGAAGCGGATCTGAGGGGTTAAGGCTTGCTATAGTGTCGCAGATAAAACCGAAAGGAACGGAACGAAATTTCACATTTAATTTTTTTTTTAAACACACTACTTAAGAAAATGGCATTCGTGTTGTAGTGTCTGTACAGAAACGATGCCCTGATTACAGTAGTAACGCAAAGCACCATGCACCAGGACCCAGACACTGACCCAGAACTCTCGCCTACGCAGGACACTGCTTCTCTGTCTGGTAGTAAGGCAGGTCTTTCCAGTTGGGAATCTGTACTGGTCAATTCTCCCTGGGCAGTGTTCCCTCACCGGACACGCAAGGACGCTCAAACGCACGCAGACTGGCCTTGTAAAAACTGAAATCCTTTTTTTTTTTTTTTTTTTTGGTTGTTGTTTTTTTCCAAGAATTAAAAGGAATGCCAAGAAAAATAAAAAATAAAAAGCAATTAGCAGAGCATAGGAGTAAAAACAGTGGTCACCTGAAATATGTGCACAATAAAGGTGCATCTGTTAATGAAACCCTGACGGGTTTAAAAAATAATTAGGATAATAAAAAAAAAATAATCAGACAAAGAAACTAAACACACACACACCAAAAAAAAAAAAGGAAGTATACGGTGCAAAAACTTGAAATTTTCTTCGTTACGTAGAAAACAAGTTCAACCAAAGAATTAAAAGGCCTTCCTGCTTGTAAAGCTGGAAAAGCTCCTTTGACATCCCCACAGAGACTTGAAGAAAAGCGCCGGCCAGATATTTGATTTTATTATTAATTATTATTATTTTTTTTGGTCAGCAAGTGCAAATGCTCGACGGGCGATCCTCAGCTCTCGGGGGCAGGGGAGCTCGTTTCAGCGTGAGCCTTGGCGTGGGGCGTCTCTCTCCCCGGAGGGCCTTCAGGAGGTGGCCAGCTCGAATGAGATGAACTGCTTCAGTCTCTCCAGGTATTGGGCGTAGAGCTCGATGTCGTTGTGCCCGGCGCCTTCGACCCACAGCGGCTGGACGGCGCGTGGGCATCGCTCGTAGATGGCCAGGCCGTGGGAGAAGTCGATGACCTCGTCCTCCGTGCCGTGAATGACCAGGACCGGGGAGGCCACCTTCGATACCTTGTCGATGCTGAAAGACGAGGAGAAACGCGGGGCGTTAGAGCAATTAATCGCCGTGTTTACAGCATTAACATTTAATTAACTGCAATCGCGGCAAATTAATTCGGCCAAATTCAGAGGGTAAAGTTTACGCTGTGTTTAGAGCCAAAAGACTCCGACGAACATCGGACATGCAGGAAAACGCTAATGGCCTCTCTGTGCCAACGATCTCAGCTGGTTAAACCTGCTAACTCGTTAAACCAACCAACCACATAAATAAGCATCACAATACAAAGGACAAAAAAACCCTTCAGTTCCCACCCAGCACTTTTCTGCGCTTCTGTGCCAAGACTGCATGTGAAGACATTTTTCACTTTGCCTATTAATAATGCATTACTAAACACGGCGTCCCAAATGACCACTTAGCTTAGCACCCTTAAACCACAGTCTCTGACTGTGAGAGTCAGGAGATAAAGACCTAAGAGGGCATAAGGCAGAAGCTACATTCAATAAGCGCACCCTCTCCGACATTCAAACGTTAAAATAGCACGGCTGCTTTTTGTTTCGAGTGTGCAGCTAAGGTTGTGAGGAAGATTAGTCCTTATGCAGACTTGCTTCCTCCATTTCTCCCAGTCCACCGTCTGGAGCCGATTCTAAATACGGGATTGGCCACGCTAACCGCCACCCTCTTCTTAAAACCACGCCCACCATTGTGAGCTCATCTGCACTTAACCCTGAGGGGCGTTTATTTATATCACAAATGTTCGGTCTTTCACTTCCATTCCAAAATACGCTCTTTAGATATTTGTCATTTTAAAGAGTCGCACACAGGCAGAGTCTCTGGGACGCCCAGACACGGCATATTTTAGCACGGGTCAGACGAGGTGGGCCGTCTGCGTGAGGACAATGGTGCTGTAGTTTGCCAGCGGGAGCGAAACCATGAGTGCAGGCCCATGTTTCTTTCCACAGCCACACTGGCCGGCCAGCCCAGAGGTCTTCCAGGGTTTGCTTCTCTCTCTCTGGTCTTCCCTCCCTCTCTCCCTCCAGCTCCCCCCCTCTCTCTGGTCTTCCACTGCTGGATGCACTTTTAATATTCCAAGCCACGCCACACTGCAGGCCGAAAAATCCAGGGGGACGGCTGAGACATTAAACTTTCATACAGCCCGCCTGTCCATTCACGGCTCTCTACCACCACGAGCTCACACACACACACACACACACACACACACACACACACACACACACACACACACACACACACACACACACACACACACACACGCACGCCTCTGAGCCTCGGATCTGGCAAAGCGGAGGCTCAGAAAGTAAGCAAGCCGCACAGAGATTCGCGCGTGGACGCCAGCCGTGCGCCTGACCTGGGATCCATCGGCTGGGGCGGTCATCGCGGGAGCGGCCACAGACGGTGGGCAGCTGCTCGGCCTCCGCGGGTCACGGTGGCGGTTGACATGAGGACATGTCACCAAGACTCACCAGCGACGGGATTCCTTCAGTCCTTCAGCCCAACCAGAACTTTCCGAAACAGTGTCCAAAGTTAATTTTAGTTGGAATTCTAGTTTCTAGTTTTGACATGGTTGTAAAATGCAGTTATCGATTTTTCGTTAACGTGTGCAGCCCAAACACGGTCGGGCTTCGGTTCAGCCGTCTCCGCTGCAGCAAGGGCTCCAAAATGTTCAGACGTGATATTAAGACCTACTGTTGCTCGAAAAGCTCTACAGGGACGACCGCAGGACTACGGATTAGCCGTTTACGAACGCCGAAACGGCAGCTACAACCGGACGCGTTTGTGAGGTTTCTCAACAGCGCATCGGCGAGAGTGTGATCCGAGCGGTCACGCGGGAGGGGGTGGAGAACACCTGCAATCCCCTTGCCAAAATTCAGGCCCAGGAAAATGTTTTTTCAAAGAGAATTTTAAACCAGAACATATCACTGGTCTCAAGGCTGATCCAAACACCATGTATGCTAATGGTGCTATTCTAGGTCATCAAAATCAGACAGGTTCCGACACAGACACGCACGCGGTCAATCGAGTAATACATGAAAGTTTCATGTCTCCACATAAATACACGCAATCACACACACACACACACTTCACGCCGAGGCTACTATAACGAAGCTGCCACAATGAATGACAAGCACAGACAACTGAGTGGGAGAGCTGGTCTCCCTCGCCTCTGTTCGAACATCACAACACCGAGCGAGAGCCACAGAAGGTGTGCACCAGCAAGTGTGCCTGCGGAAGTCTTTGATTACAATGGAGTATCCTACAGCAATCATGAATTTCCCCTCGCACACAGTCTGTACGAGGGAGAGCATAAAGAGGAGCTTGGGGGGAGGGGTGGACTCCACCAGCTGGTTGTGTTGACTTGGATCACATCCGGAGCGCTAAATAACCTGCCCGCGTGACACGAACAAACCGTCACGCCCCCTTTAAAGTTTCAGGAGAGATTTAACTTGAAGTAATCGCAACTGCTGACTTTTGTAGTTGTGCTGTCGGAGCTCAGGTGCACCACCCCGCCCTGGCTGGGCAGGACGGCCCGCGGTTATTTCCAACGCGTCAACAGGTGTCTGTAAACGCGCTGCGCCGAGGTAAGACGCGGTGGCGGTGGAGAGAAAGCAGAGACCTGCTCCTCCTCATCGAAGCATCGTCCGAGGCTGAAGTGGAGAGCTGGGTCTAGATGTTAGATGTTAGTGTGGTTCTTTACATATGGTGCTCATCAAAACTAGCACAAACTACATGTGGAAGTCGTTTCTGCAGCCCCCCCCCCCTCCCATCACAATAGAAATCAAAATGTATGCAACTAAATATATTCTAAATCAGCTCTGCAATACAATTAAACGTTTGAAGGGTTAAGAGAATCTAACTAGAATGGCAGTGGTAAGAATCCATTTAGCATAGGTCCCTTATCCAGGCCCTGCTTCAGGAAGATACCTAAGGCTCAAAAATAAACCAATGATTAAAGGAACGAGCAGATGAAAGGACGTTTCCGAGTCGGGGGTAAGCCTGAGAGCCGGGCTCATGGGCGGAGCCTGTGTGGTGACCTGGGCGGAGCCTGCGTGGTGACCTGGGCGGCTGCTAGACGCCTCCACAGGAAGAGGCTACACAAGACCACCACCGCAGGGCTACTGACAGCTACAAAGCCAAGACACGATCAGCATGGACGGATTCCCACAAACAACAGCCACTGGACAATCGTCTTTTTTTTTTACTGTAAGGAATGGGGAGCGTCCCCCACTCGGGGATGTAAATATACTGTCGGCATTTCCCTAGCGCATTTCTACACTTTTCTCCCCCGTAATTACAATGAGTTACACTCTCTCTGTGCCTGAGGTAGGATGAGCCTAGTGGGGATGTCCAGACCCCCCCCCCCCCCCCCCCCCCCCTCACCGCCGAGCTCCATACATATGGCCATCATTAAGCAGAAAACAGACAAATTGCCGTTGCGACACAGACAATAAAAGCCCAGCCTTTGTTAGGGCAGGTTGAGCCGCTCTGGCACACGCGCTGCCCTTTCTGGGTGCGAGCGGAGGCAAGACGGGAGAGGTAGGGTGGAGACGCTCGAAACCGTCGCTCCACCCACAAAGGGCAAACGTGGACGGTGGCATTGAGCGGGAGTGGGAAGTCAGTCAGGGTACACGCTTCCTAGAAAAAAACCAAACAAGACAGATTTGGGCATTCTCGCACGCTCCATCTCCACGGGGTGGTGGCTCACGTGTGCCGGTGTGTTTGGGCTTGACCAAAGTTCAAAGGTTAAGTGTCAGAAATGAGCCCAAACCAGTCCCCCCCCCCCGTTTCCTCCCTCCACTGTGGTCTCACAACCCAAACGCACAAGCGAAGCTGTTATTTGACGTCGATGCAAAGATGAATGAACCTCCACCAAGGATTTTCCTCATCCGGTATGTTTACACACAGCCTACTAATCCGTCAATAATCAGAATATTTGCTCAATCAGAATGAATATCCCTTCTGATTCATAAAAAAAACCCAAATGAAAATGTGGTAATCTAATTCCTCCATCTGAAAGGAAGATCAGGAGAGGAGGCGGACCCCTTTAATATCCCGCTCAAGGGAACAATGCAAGGCAACAACAGCCGGACCGGATCCCTCTCAGGCGTTCTGAGCGCGCTCACTGGATCAGCCTGGAGCAGATCCAACATGTCAGGTGCTAACAAGCTGGCTGACGAAGCTCGTTTCCTGCTCTGAACGTTGCCGTACGGTTGAGCATGAGTTCAGCGATGTGTAGCGAGGGAGTGAAACAAGGACATTTTGCTGAATCTGACAAATTTTTAGGATGTATTAAAAACACAAGTGGGCCTGTGGCGTGTTTGTGTGACATGCTGACAGGTTTTTTACAAAAAGCTTTTGGTTGCTATGGTAACTATGTTTCGTTGTTATGGTAACTTTGACAGTAAATGAATCTCCTCCAGTACACAGAAAGTTTATGTGATGCTTCTCATGCATGTACCTGGTTACTCGAAATACACAACGTGTCCGATACATTTGTGTAAATGGATACGTCTCACGCACTGCCACGCTTCACATACATGAGAAATGTACTTGTACATGAACTGGTTTAGACTGATGAAAATATGCAGGCAAACAGAAACACTATAATGAAGCATTAGGATAGAAGACCACAGTAATGGTTGATCTGTCACACACACACACACACACACCACCACCAACCCCACCCGCCACACACACACACAGTCAAGTGATTATTCGGTCAGCTGTTCTATCACGCCAATTAAATGACCTTTTGAAATAATGGGCATCAGTGAAAGAGTTTTTCTACACCCCACCCCTCCAGTTCAGATGTTTGGATTACCTGGTTTCTGATTACAATTATTCAGCTGATGCTTTTTTTTTAAATAAATGCCCTAGGAAAGCTCAGATGTACTTAAGTGAGTTCAGATGTACTTAAGTGAGCTTTCACCTCATTTCTTCTTTGGGTTTGCTGCTTCTTATAAAATATCATCATATTGGCATTATAAATCAGACACTCAAAATATCGGTTGACCACTATGGCGCACACACACCGGGAAACACATACCACACACACACACACACACCAGACCCTTAATTCACAAGCGTCAAGAAAATCCACATCCCAGCTTGCACCTGGTTTACGCTTAAAGCCAGATAAAAGCCGGCGTGTGTGCCGGCGTCGCGCCAATCTTACAGCTCGGAACTTGGGCAACAGTTTCAAGGCTGCGCGATGTTTCTATTTTCAGACCGCGAGTGGAGTCGGAGGGCAGCGCGAGCACCGCGGGGCAGGAAGAGGTGCGGCGGGAGGAAGCCGCATCCCCCACGAGGCCACGTTAATAACACAGCGCTGCAGGACGCGGGCGAGGAGGACACGTGGGAGACCGGGAGGGCACGTGGGATCCAGGAGAGCTGGGTGGTCTCGGTAGATTCGGGGAAACGTGGCACACGAGGACGAGAGCTTATTAGCCCGCGTGCGCCGCAGACCCGCCCCGCGTGCGCCGCAGACCCGCCCCACGTGTGCCTCAAGGCGCAGGCTTGGGCCTCAGCATTGCTAACGTGAAAAGAACAAGCACAGTTAATGCTACACAACTCGAAAAGAAATGGCGCGAATTCAACCTACAGCACAGCCCAATCGGAGTCGGGTTGCTCAGGTCGCTAGGCCATATGTTCATCTCGGCTAAACACGGTACAGCCTTGCCAAGGCTGACTATCGGTACAGTATATAAATCGCAATTCTAACTCCTGATCTCCTCAGCTGACCGCGTCTTTCGCTCACTGAACGATCACACTGTTCAGACGCCACCGTCATTATCAAAGACGACGCGGTAACCCGGAACGGTCGGCTCCCATTTCTCGCCCGGCGGGAACTTCCGAGTTAACCCCTTTGCGGCCAGGAGCGTTTTTAGGCTATCGGACGCGTGGCGAGGGACGGCAGGGGACAGGGCGTCCCCGCGGCAGGACCCACCTGGGGAAGGCGTCGAAGCAGTAGGTCTTGCGGGTGTCGGGGAAGGCCACGCGCAGGCCGGACATGAGCGGCGAGTGTAGGATGACGGCGGCGCACTCGTAGCGCGTGGCCAGGTCCACCGTGGGCACCGTGCCGATGCTCTGGCCGTAGAGGATGATGTTCTCCGGGGTCACACCATACCTGTGGGGGGGGGGGGAGAGAGGCGGTTGAGGTGGTTGTGGTCACACAAACGTGGGTTTTAGCATAAGACGCGGCGTCCGATCAGCCAAATGGCATCTAACGGCACGTTTCAGCTAATGTGTGAAACATCTTGAACATACACAAGTTGCGTTTGTGTTTTAGGACATATGGCCTGCATTATGTTGTAGAGGTTTTGCTAGATATAAATCCCTAGATATAAATTCAAGAGGTAGAACATCAAAGAGTCCCAGTTCCCTTCCAAGTGTGTGTGTGTGTGTGTGTAGATACAGCGCTTTACACAGGCTGTGTGTGTGGGCACATGTGTGTGTGGGCACGTGTGTGTGTGTGTGTGGGCACGTGTGTGTGTGTGCGTGTGGGCTGTGGAGGCTGTTCGTTTAGCTGCTGTGTTGTTGTGCACCCCTGTCTCTCGCTGTTGGCGGGCTGTGCAGACAGACAGCAGCCGTGAGAGCACACACACACACACACACACACACACACACACACACACACACACACACACACACGGTCTGTCTGCCTCGTGCTTGGCACACAGACAGGCTGGAATCAGGTTTGATATGTGACCTAGACACTGGCTCTACATTACTGAGGGCTAGCCCTGTGCAAGGTGATGCCAACAGGAGAACAAAACAGCCACAAACTCTCTACACACACACACACACACACACACACAAGCACAGAATGTACTGAACCCAAAATCTCTCATCAGGTATCTGAAACCTGAAGGTCTTTCATACCCCAAAGATAGCAAGCAAACACACACACACACACGCACACACGCACACACACGCACGCACGCACACGCACTCTCTCACTGGCATTCATGCAGGGGGGTGTGGGGAGACTACACAGACAGATGAAGCCGCATGTAACTGATCCAACAGAGAAGTCACGATGTTCAGACTCCGCTCACAGCTGACCAAAATCCCCACAAGTCACCGCGTTACCTGCAGCAACACGCAGGGAGAGGTGTGGAGCCTCGCGTCTCAGAGACGTCTAGACGTCCAGGATCGCACACGCGCGCGCGCCCTGACGGAGATAAAGATCGCGCATGAATTTCAGGGGGAATAGGACATTCCGTGGGACGAAGGCAAACAGGTGGCGCTCTGCAGCGGGGCTGTTCATCCGGACGAGGCTTCCTCTCGTCCCCCTCCTGTTAGTGGAAAGTTACCCAAACACAAGCTTTGCCCCGCGCCGGTTTACCCCGGAGTTCGGGTGGCGGCCCCGTCCGGATGAGCGGCTGGTCTCCACCCCACGCGGTCCGGCTGAACGCGCTACGGTGTGGGCGCGCGGACTAGAGCGTGGCCTGCGGGGTGTGTGTGTGTGTGTGTGTGTGTTCTGCTGCCTTCGGAAGCAAAAACAGGACGGCGTGCGAGAGCCCGCGTTAGGAAGGGGAGTGTTTGGAATACGGGCGGAGCCTGTGATTCAGCAGACGGCCAGGGCTGCTGGGTAAACGGCGCACACGGCAGGCTCTGTTTCCTGACGCCGCCCTCCAGCCAAAGCAAACATCTACAGACGGCTCCAGGGCCAAAAGCTGCAGGCCGCTGCCAGTTCGAACGCCGTGCCCGCGTTTCTCCGTTCTCCACCACCCCTCTCTCTCTCTCTCTCTCTCTCTCTCCCCCATTCCTCCTCACTGACTCACACTCTACCACGTCTTCCTCTCCCCATCTCCTGTGAATGCTCTGCTGGATAATCGACAGAGTGTTTACCACAGGTTCTTGGGAGAAGAAGGGGGATAATCCATCTGCCTTTAAAAAAGTTTTTTTTTTAAGGGGGGGAACCTTTCACGATGCCCTTAAGTCCATAAAGAAGGATTATCACACTCAATTTTATTTGTACAAAATAGATGTTACGCTCACAGCAATAAGCTTGGAACAAGCTGGAGGTTTAAAGCTTGACTCAAGAATGCATCTCGCGTCCAAGGTTACGCTGCACCTCCATTTTAACAAGACGCGGTGCTCCGGATTCCACTGCACTCCTCCTGACCTTTCACATCGAGACGCCTGTGACATTTTAGCTTGGACGACAAGGAATTCTTACCGATGGGCCTGTTGGCCAGCCAGTCAGAGAAGAGGGCCGTGTGTGGAAGTCCCGCCCACCCGAACTGGCGTCTAATGGCTTATATATGCCGTAGGCAATATCACACAGCCGCGGGCTGCTGGAACGTAAACATCTGTAAACGCCATTGAGCCACGATGGAAAAACGATGGACTGATCTATCAGAGAGAGGGAATTCTGCGATGGATCAGGGGAAACAAGCAACCGTGTCCTTGGAAGACCAAGTGAAGGTGGAGGGTCGTGTGGGGGGGTGAGGCGGGGTCGTGCCTTGTTGTTTTACCACGTGCAAATGAGATTGGACTCGGACCAATGGGCTTGGGTTGTATTTTCATAAGATCTGCATAAATTCCAAAACAACAACAAAGCGGGCGTGTGGGGGAAGGGGGTGTGGGGGTCAAACGGCACTCACCCCGCACACGGTCCAGGCTCCATGAAAACCAAGTTAGGCAGCTGCTTCAACATCATCATAACTCACCGCACACACGTGACCTTTTAAAAGCACCATTATTTAATAAAAAATAAATACATTTAAAAAATCTCCATTTAATGTGCGATTGTAACCGGTGCTGCGCGAGGAGCCTTCACGTCGCTTTCTGGCGGGGGCTCCGTGTTTTAGCGGACGGCTCGCCCGTGAACTCTAAGCAGATGTGATAAACAAGCTGTGTCCTGGCAGATCGCCGTGTCAGCAGGAGGGAAAACAGCAGCGGAAAACGCAGCGTCCGAAATGGAGCGCGTTGCCAAGAGGCGTCGTTAAAAGAGGAGAGGGGGCGGGGTGAGCTGCGGTCCTGCTGCCCGACGTCCAGGACCCCCCCCCCCCCGTTTCGCGGGGAAGCGCTCCATCGCTTCGTCCGTTGTCGGACGCTCAGGGGTTTTTGTCCGACAGACGAACCCGACTGCACGGAGTCGCAAAGGACCGGCGCGGAGAGGCTGTGCTTCTGGAGCAGCGGCCGAGGTGGGGCTTCAAGTGGGCCTCCAGGGCCGAGGGGTCACGCCGGGGTCACCAGGGGGTCAAGGTGCAGGGTACGAAGCAACAGCTTAAACTGCACATACACCAGCAATCCGCACCCCCGTAACGCTTTGGCAAGGAGCAAATTGGATCTGCACAGAATTATCGCTTCGTAACAGCTCGTGCAGCGAAACCCGCCGATGATCCCGAACTGTATTTCATAGCTATTAAAACCTGTCGTCGCCAAATCCTACATTTTGGAAAATAAAAACAACAAAAACATCAAAGGCACGTTTTATAGCATAGAAATGGGCGAGAGCCATGTTGCAGTAATGTACTCATCAAGTCCTGGGATGCATTACGGCTTCCATTTCAGAGCAGTAATTACTTGAAGTTGAAGGAGGCTGTAAAATCCAACGAGGAGGTTCAACAGTAACCGCGGGGCCCGCGCAGGACGAGCCCAAACAGACGCTGGGGTCGCAGGGGTCGGGTCATGCTTTCTGAACCACGCTTACCCAGCGCAGTTGACCTTTGGTCTTTAGTCCCGTAATCCCCCTTGAAAACGGAATGCGCAGGTCACCACGAGGATCTGCGTTATCGAGGAACGGCAACGCCGCATTTCTGGGCTGACTACTTTCGCCGTTAATTTGTTTCCGCCAGCCAAATCCTAACTAACCCGGTGGTGGAGGATTTACCACGAGGACCCACGTATATTTCACCTCCGCTAATTCGCACAATTATTTTCCCCACCCTAAATGCAGACCTTGCTGATACGGTTCAACGTTCGTGGCTACCGGTGAAAAGGGCGTTTTAATTAAGCACTGATAATACCTCGGGAGTTCCACTTTTTCCAGAACTTCTTCTCTGCTTATGTACGCCAGCGTGGCCAACGAAGAGCCACAGATAGGGCTGAAGGCACAACGGCACCACTAAGACCTTCGCCGTTAGTGGGTTTAAAACACAAGGTCACCTATTTTCTCCCTGCAGTCAACGGCACGTTCAGAAGGCCCTTCTTAAGATAGAGAGAACACACGCACACCAGACAAACGTACAAAAGCACTAGTGGTTCTCCGTTAGACGCGTAGTGAACGGACAATTCCGCGGGGGTGTTGCAGTGCAAACCATGTGGCAGAGCCGGGGGGGTGTTGCAGTGCAAACCATGTGGCAGAGCCGGGGGGTGTTGCAGTGCAAACCATGTGGCAGAGCCGGGGGGGTGTTGCAGGGCAAACCATGTGGCAGAGCCATGTGGCAGAGCCGGGGGGTGGGGTTGTTGCAGGGCAAACCATGTGGCAGAGCCGGGGGGTGTTGCAGGGCAAACCATGTGGCAGAGCCGGGGGGTGTTGCAGGGCAAACCATGTGGCAGAGGGGGGTGTTGCAGGGCAAACCATGTGGGGGGTGTTGCAGGGCAAACCATGTGGCAGAGCCGGGGGGGTGTTGCAGGGCAAACCATGTGGCAGAGCCGGGGGGGTGTTGCAGGGCAAACCATGTGGCAGAGCCGGGGGGGTGTTGCAGGGCAAACCATGTGGCAGAGCCGGGGGGTGTTGCAGGGCAAACCATGTGGCAGAGCCGGGGGGGTGTTGCAGGGCAAACCATGTGGCAGAGCCAGGGGTGTTGCAGGGCAAACCATGTGCAGAGCCGGGGGGGTGTTGCAGGGCAAACCATGTGGCAGAGCCAGGGGGTGTTGCAGGGCAAACCATGTGGCAGAGCCAGGGGGTGTTGCAGGGCAAACCATGTGGCAGAGCCAGGGGGTGTTACAGGGCAAACCATGTGGCAGAGCCAGGGGGTGTTACAGGGCAAACCATGTGGCAAAGCCAGGGGGTGTTACAGGGCAAACCATGTGGCAAAGCCAGGGGGTGTTACAGGGCAAACCATGTGGCAAAGCCGGGGGGGCGTTCTAGGCCAGAGCGGGGAGCATTAGAGGCCTGTGACCGATAGAGCCCCTTATCTTGGATATCTCTCTGTTAATTTTTATAAATCAACAGAGCAACCTATCGACAATTAAATATGTAACAAATACTTTTACTATGCTCCCATGTCAGGGCAATAGTTTTACTGGACACAAATGAATTACATAATTTCTATTTTTATTTCTTTTGCAATTCACCAAATGTTACTTTCTCTTACTGGAATGCACCATATATTGTATAACTCATTGCTTCATTGCCTGCCGTGATGCTGTTTACTAATAAGGTTTTACGGTCGGTGTCTGTGAAGACAATAAAAATGGCTCGGATAGCGACGATGACTTGGGGAGTTGGGAGAAAGGCTGGAGAATGATGTGGAGAAGTATGTGATGTCCAGCACTTCAGCACTTTCCAGACAGGCTAATTTGGTACCGGGAGAAACTAGTTCAGGGAGCACAACACTCCAAACCACAGCCTGCCGCCACCACCGTCATCAGAACACAGACACACAGACAAACAAACACAGCCTGCCGCCACCAACAACGTCATCAGCAACGAGCCCCTCCCCCCCCCGAAAACAAACAAACAAAAAAAACAACAAAGCCAGCTGATCAAAGTCTTGTGAAGATGGAGGCGGGGCCAAAAGGACAGACTGATAATCTCCGATAATCTTACTTTACTATTAGCCTATATTTGGATTCTCTCAGTCTATTTAGATTTAAAAATCAATTAATAACCGTACAAGCTTGGCAGAGCACATAGAGTTGCGGCGATACAGGCCAGTCCAGCAACCTGTTGCCCTCGGACAGTTTATCATCGGCGCCAAGCACCGCACATGGTGAACAGTCGTCTCGCCCTGACGACGAGGACCTCGTCGAAAGTCGCTCGGATCCTTCCACCGTTGTATTTCCCCCACACGGAAGCGCGCATGGCGTCTGGATGTAGCCAGGGGCCATGTGTGAATCTGTCAGAAAAACCGTCTTCGTCAGCCTGCTGCCCGCGGGGCTCCGATCTTACGCATGTAGGTTATTTTGTAAGCTTCTATTTTTGAATCCTCGCGTAAAAGAGCAGGTCTGGCCCTGGCGCGAGCGTTGGGCGCGGCGCGAGTACATCGGTAGGCCGGCGCGGGGCATCTGTATGCCAAACCCCCCGCTGTGGAGTCACGGGACGAGCTGGTGAACCGGACAAGAGACGCAGGTGGCGTGAGTCACGAGTCATGGCAGAACACTGCCGCAGACCCGCCGGGCTTAATGATGACTGACCCGGCGCCGATATTAGCGACCCCCCCCCCCAAAGCACCGTTGCTATTCAAACGCTGCGAGCGCTCTAATCACAGCGGTGAAAAGGCACCTGCGCCTCCCACGGGCGGACGCGGTCGGGGGGGACGAGGAAGAGGAGGAGAAAGGGAGGAAGGATTAAAAGAAGGAGCAGAGCAGGAGGGACGGTCAGCGAGAGGAGACGCTTTGTGTAGGTGTGGGCGTGAAGGAAAGCGGGATGGGGGGGGGAGAGAGAGAGAGAGAGAGAGAGAGAGAGAAAGAAAGCCTTGCTGTGGGCTGTAATTGTGCCTATGAGCGCTGAGAAATCGTCCCGCACTTCAGTGCAGCGGATAATGGCGTGCACACTCGTGTTTCCCTCCAGCCCTGTCAGATCAAGCGGCAAAATAAAAAGTGCCAAGCTGCCGAGGCCGCGTCTCTCACGGCGGGGCTGACGTAGCGCCGGGCTGCCGTAGCGCCGGGCTGCCTGATGATCTCCACATCAGAGCAGCCAAAGCCCCAGAGCTCTCCGCCACTCGCATCGAGCGCTCCGCAGCGCCTCCCGCTCCCTTCCCGTGGCCGCACCTGCCTGTGAGAACGGCGTTCTTGGGAGACTCCCACACCCCCGCGTGCAGGCGTACGGAGCCCTGACTCGAGCACCGCGCGACGGGGGATGGGCGCCCGCGGGCGTCGGCTCGCGTCGGAGCTCGCGGATTAAATCCGCCCGTCTCCCCGGCGACCGCAGGGCCACGCGAAGGTGAGCGATGCAATGCGCGGTGGGAGGATGCGCCAGGGACGAAGCCGCAGGGACGGAGCAGAATGACACGGCGAAGCGGCAGAAACGTGAAGCCTTCTGAGGCCTGCGGAGGCTCTCTCACACACGCGCACACACACGCGCACACACACAGCGCCTTCACATGGGGAAGGATCCAGAAAACAAAACACCCCTGCGTGTTGTCCAAGTCAGAAAACACCTTAAGGTGGCAGCCAATCCAAAGCCTCCTCTCCTGCACGTGAAAATCGAGGTGCCAACATACCCATCTCGCTTGGTTTCAAAGGGAGCTAAATTATGTTAATTTATACATCGCATTAACAAAGCCAAATTTCTTATTTCGGTTACGGCTGACGTGCAACTGTTTATTGAGTTATCCAACAACTTAATAGCCCAAAAAGGAATAGAAAATCATAAATATAGAAAATAAACAAAACAATCAAGTCGCTCACGGAGCTACTAGACAGAATCATACTACTTATATAACAAAGAAACGTCATTACCATACGAGGCACACTCGCTATGAAAACATGACAGCAGCTATCAAAACATCTCTCCTGAACATCATCTGGAAAGATAACTGTTGCCTACACAAAGCTAAAGACTACTGAGCACAAAGATGAAGGCTTCATCCAAGGAGCGCTGGACCAATGAGCTTCGGCTTCAATTAGCCATGCCCCCCCCCACCCACGGCATATGCCATGTGGCCCTTAAAACTGTTCAAAAGCAGATGTAAAACCCCAATTTATATGTGGAAATCCATCACGCCTTCATGGTGATATAAGAGAAACAGAGGAAAGCAACATCAGGAACAGGAGAAGATGAGGGCCAGTGTGTCTCCTCCAGCGCATAAAGATCCGGCAATAAAACCCCCGCTCTCCTTCCAGTGTTGTCCTGGGACCGTAAATTCCTAAACGCTCGTCCTCGCCGTGCCAGCTGAGGGTCTCCACGGGAACGAGCGCGGGGGGGGGATGCTTGGGGGGTGCGGAGATGGCAGACAGAAGCTCCGGAAGACTGTGATGCAATTACAGTCCGAGTGCAGCCACTTCCCATCGCAAAGAACTAGACAAACACAGGGCAAACTGTTGAGGGTGGTCCTATGGCTCCAAGCCAGAGGTGGAGTGTGTGTGTGTGTGTGTGGAGGGGTGGGCAGCCCTCGCAAAGTGAAATCCAAAACAACTCGCCATGGCTGCCCCGCGCCACGGGAAAGTTCCAGAAGCAAGGAGCGAACGCGCCGACCTCGCGGCTAGATGCACATCGCAGCGCAGCAGGTGTGTAGATGAAGGGAGCGTAAAATGCCCTGTAACGCTTTGGCGGTGCGTGCGAACAAGCCGGCTTCTGCCACCTCGTGCAAACCTGCCACGTTTTTACAAGTGAAATGATTCTGAAAAGGTGCGAGGTGCTGATAGGGAAACGCTCAAGGAAACAAATTAGCATGAAAGTCTACTTTGAGCAAACTCACCGCTCGGCGGGATAATTAATTAAAATAGGATTCGGCGGCCCTGAGCCTTTGTTAAGAACACAAGTATCATTGCCTAAGTTCCACTTTTAAAATGACTACTGTGCATTAATTCAGCGCAGCCCTTTTGGAAGAAAGTACAGCCAACGTGGGAGTGACGTAATTGGCCGTGATACACCACAGGCTGCAATAAGATGATCAACTGATCAACTGATTAAACTTCCCAAGCAGATGCAAAGAAACACAGCTGAACAGATGTAGTACAGCACTTATTAAAAAGGGGTTATTAATCACGGGGTGTTATTTCATAGGCGATATCCAAAGACGGGAGCAGAGGAAGCAGATGCTCCATAACGAGCCTCCCATTACAGAGAGCAATGTGTACAGATTTAGTCACATTTGCCTGATGTTATTTGGGCATCGTAGGCTCAGTGCAAACAAAGACTTGCAGATAAAGAAGCGTATAACATTGCTCACCGAGTTAGTGGTCTGAGCAGAAGCATCACTTTCAATTTTCAAGTGTCGAATGGCATGCACATTGGATTGTGTAAAATGATCATTAAAAAATAATACATCAGAACATTGACAGATACATTTTATATAATGTTTAGATGCAATGAGGTGCTCAGGTTTCCATCGTCAGCCGGGTTAAAGTTCACAAAGCAGACAGACAGATGGGGATGTAATGAGTGAGTGTTGTGTTGATTACCCATGATGCTTCACTGGAAGACCATGTGAAGCACATTGAAATTTCTGTAGCTGTCTGCCGGACACAAATCAACCATTTGACAGTTAAAAGCACAAGAACAAATTCCTGATCTGGGACGACATTACACGTGCAATCGGCAAATGCGGGTTTCGACCCAAGATGCCACCCGTTTCCGTGAGGCTCTGCGCACACACCCCCTTCAGCACTGGGACAGTACTTGGCCAACATGCTGAATATGGAAAACGCTACGGGATTAGGAGAGGAGGAGCCAAAAAAACGAGAGGAGGAAAGAAAATGCAGATTATCGGGATGCGTGGGAATCTCCCAGCTCTGCACAGAAATGTGTTTACACGCGTCTCGCGCTGCTACAAAAGCTTGTGTGAATGCGGCAGACGTGGACTGTTACTATTGACACTGAAATTCCAAAGTCCAATTTAGTTCGTTAGGTACCAGGATGGTGGAGACTTAAAAAAGAGGGAAAAGCAAAAGCAAAGCGGAAACCAAATTGAGAACTAACTAGTCCAAATTATATACTTGGCAATAGGAATTCAGCTGGCGTATTCACCCTCTAACATGTGCTCAGGTGGTGATCCTGTCCTCAATTTCCTACCCAGCATGACAGAACAAGATGAATCAGCATGAAACTGTGTAGGTACTACTGCTACTCACAGATCACTGGCAACACCTGTACACTTTGCACCTGTTTACCTCATGCTTAAACACAGGCCATGAAGTCATGACGCCTAGGGGTGTGATTTTAATCTGGCTTATTTCCACCTCCCTTGTAGACAGATGGGTTATACCGTATACTGCATTTTTGCAGTAGATAAGTGGTAACCTTTCATTTCCCTTGCGTATAACGGTAACAGGCATATATGTAGGTATACTTACTTCGTCCTGAGCACCTGCCATGCCGCTTCTATATCGGCATACAGGTTCTTCTCGGATGGTTTTCCAGTGCTCACTCCGTAGCCGGAGTAGTCGTACGAGAAAACGTTGCAGTTGATTCGCGAACCAAGGCCAATGTAGAAACTGCACATCTGGCCTAAGTCCACGGCGTTTCCGTGGGAAAACAGCAACGTGTACCGACTGCTCGGGGCGCAGCGGACGAACATGCACCCGAGGCGGTTTCCTCGACTCGTCCTGGTGTTGAATACCTCTACGGCATCCAGTTCGCGCTGGGAGTACTGCCAGTCGGCACGTTCGGTTAAGTGAAGCGTACACGTCCCGTTAGCATCGGTGTGCACCGAATACGTCGGTTCCGGCGGGAGGAATGCTAACTTGGCCGCTATGCGACTTGGACAAGGTGGGCAACAGAACAGCCAACATAATTCGCCGAGAGAGAAGCCGTTCATCCTTGGACCTTGTTCGGGCATTGAGGCGCGGCACGCTTAACTAACGCGTATCACAGCACACGACTTTACAGAGGAACCAAATGCGTCCTGCGGTCTAGGCTCGTTAGCTAAAGGTAAACTGAGCGGCTAGCCCAAATGGCAAACGGACAGTGGCTAGCTAGCTAGCCTTTTTGCGGTTTTCTATGACTTGATGAATCAAACTGCTAAGTAAGAGCAACTTTGTAACATTGTAATACCTTGTAACAATCCCCCCAAAGCCTCCGGTTTAGAATGTAAAAATATACAGAAATTAGTATTGCACATCCAAGGCTGAGCTAGCTACCCAAATACAATGTAAGCAGCCATTTCTCCTGCTACACGAACACCAAATATAGCACTTCCGGCAAAGGCGGATATCCTGTCCCGGAAACGACGATGACATCACGGCCAAGTGACAAACTTTAGGAAATCTAAAGCGGTTTATTAACAGCTTAATAAAACACCTAATCATAATTCAATAAAGAATATATTTTTTTGCGAATTCAACGTAGTATTTAAAAAAAATGGCTATACTCATGTGAAACATGCCCTAGGTTTGCAACTTTATCTTCTAGTCTAGACCTGGCGTAAATTCATCTTAAATTAAAGGTTCTTTGAAATTCCACAAGAAAGTGTTAAATGGATTGCCTTGGTGTTGTTTTTAAACTCATTTAGTTCTAGTCAGCTAAACCATAAACATCTGTTTCAGTCTTATCACATCACTCATCTGAAGAAATAATAAGCTATATAGATGCAAACGTTAACACAAAGGCACTTTGTGAGTCACCCAGTGAGTGATTTATTTTGGTCTTAGCATCTCCATCACTTTGCTCTGGCCAAGAAATATGCAAGTTGGGTCCAGAGACTTACCAACAGCCAGGAACCACATTTTCCAGATACCTGTACAGCATATATTGCAGAGAGAATGTATTGTTGTTGTACTCTGGGACTTGCCCAGAAGACGGTTTGGACGCTTGGGGAATGGAGCGGGTGCAGATCACCTTGGCCCATCTGCTGAATGTTTTTTGAACAGATAAGGTGGACACATTTCATTCACTGCACATAACTCATATGAGGCCAAACCAGGTGTTAAAAAGAAGAGTTCTGCCTTTTCCCCCCCATGTAGCACAGACTACTGTCTCGCAAACATTCACATATTTCATGGTTGCTATAGCCTTTGGGTATTTTAAAATGATTTTCTGAGAGGACCACAGGTGCTCTGTATCTCAAAGGTGGTATATGAGAATATTTTCTCATTTTGCTTTATAAGATCACATATTACTATCTTATTGTTAGTCACGTGATGTAGCACAACTTCAAATCAAGAATTAACCCCTAGAGTTGCCCAGACAGTGGTTCCTCAACACTTCACTGTTGTTCACAATGTCCAACAATGTATACCACTACATTTTAGTCATTTGAATTATTTATAATACTTTAGTTGATTTTACTCTTATATCTATTTTACTTTTATATCATTCACCAAGAAGTGTACAGCAGTGTATCATGACACCTCTTTGGTTTATATTTTTAATTTCCCATATGAAAGAGTCTCTAGATATCAGAGGATTGTTCATAAATACCTAAACATCCTATTGAAATAACCACTACATGAATGACTAGGGATATAATCTTCTTCATTGATCAAAAGCATGTTTAAGTTAATGCTACACATCTACATACCCCAAGGTCAGAAAATTAGAATAACATTCAAGAATAACATTCAAATTTCTCAGCATGAAGAGGCCAAGAAGCATGTACTTGGTGTAAAAAGAACTTTGGACACTAATTATGAAACTACGGTACAGCAATCCACAGCTATGGAACCAGACGTTTGCTGTGAAGCATTCAAAGGACATCCTTGGTAGAGCTCTTTTTTCCATTGGATTAGTTAAGCAGGCATTGGATGTGGAATTCAGCCTTACGGCTGGGGGGTCTGGATGATGAAAGGGAGAGAACCAATAAAATGATGAGCCTGTATCTGAATCCCAGGCCCTGAGGTCAGGTGTCTTGGGTCTTTTGGCTGTTGTTCAAACATTGTGTTCAGGTAGGTCAAATATTGGCCCGTTCTTCTTAAAACTTTAATTTGATTTTTTCCATTCTATGGATCAGGATCGACTACACAGGAATGCTGCAGGCCTCTGAAAAAAGCCACGCTCATTTCTGCTGATTTCGCTGCATTTCTCTCCAGGTGAAGACAGCCAGCATAACAGCTGTGTTGCTGTGTTTCCTGATATGTGGTGGTCTGGCGGTGTACTGTATGTGAGCTCAGTAAACAAAATATCAGCCAGAAAAATCAACTTGAGCAGTCAAAATTTGAGAAGTAGCTTTTTTGAAAGAACCTGCCGACGAAAATGTTTGTGGGTATTTCAGCACTTTTCAGTGAGTGTTGTGTGACACACACGCACACACAAATGCAATCTGCACATCTTTGCTCTGGATTAATCAGATTTGCTAGCTATGATCAGGTCCTTTATTTCTACATGGCAAAAATATTTTATATAACCTAACAACTCGAGTTGTTTGATTTGTATAAATATTTTCTTCAAGTATTACATGTTTAATCATTTGGAAATATCTAACAATGTTCAATCTTAAAGTCCATAACTAATTCAGAACTAACATGGACGTGCTTATTTGTTGCAAACCTTATTTAAGGCCTGTTTAGCATTGGGTTGACGAGTCTTGCGGTGTTGAGTAATGCTCTACAAAGCTCCTTCATGAGTCCTCACATTTCTTCTCTAGCGCTTAGACGTCACTGATGGACAGATTAGAACACCAGCCTTTAGTCATCGTGACTTTAATGGGGAGAGATGACGCAGCAGGACACGGGGGGAGATCGCTGAGGTAAAACGACTTATCGGTACTCCTCCTGCATCACTGAGAACCTCACCCCCTGCTGCTCTTCCAATGCACATCAATCCTCAGCTCCCGTGCTCTATCTATCCTGAGGGGTTGCATCGTTTCCCAGCAGAGTCTGCAATCCAAGTGCTGGCCCAGACCTCCAGCCACAGTGCCCCGCTCTCCTGCTGCAGGAGATCACAGACCCCACCCCGGATCCCCTTTAATCCCCTTCTATTTTTCTGATCGCATTAGCATAACAAGGTGGTGGCAGGCCTCTCCAGATGGCGCTATAAAAATGGCTTTACGTTAATAAGAAGCAATTGCCCGGGAGCTTAACGCCGACAATGCGGGAATGTTCAGGGATTCCTGCTGAACAATGTCAGAGGGAGCGGGGATGACAAAAGGCCTCGTGATGGTTTGCGTCCAAGCAGGAGGGAGCCATCTGGAGCCATTAGGCAACGTGGGCTATGCCCACCTGACTGACTCACAGCTTCTGGGAACATAACTAGTATCTGACAGCTAGTCACAAAGAGTGTTGCTAGATGTCCTCTCAGAGAAGATGTGACGCAAACAATGTTTATGCAAGTGGTGGTCAGCGTCTGGAATGACATTGTTGTGCTTACCGGGTAACTGAGCACAGGAATATCTGAGAGATGAGTGTCAGGCACTAGTGTGCGCTCTGTGAAGCCATCTGTAATGCAGAAAAGCACAGGACTACATCTAACCGTAAGAATGCCGGACTATGTGATTAAACATTGACATGTGTGGATGTCTCCCTCGGAGTATGGGGGAAAAATTCCCCAGGTTTAGAAAAATACCCTGGTTCTCTGAAGCAGCCAAGTGTGATGGAACACACAGTTAGGATTAGACGCCTCGTCAGCCTCTCTGTAAGGCTCACTCACGCCTTCCTCCAAAGTGTGCGAAGCTTGCCACCGCACCTAATTAAAATACTGATCACAGTGCCCTGAAGCAGCCCAGTGGTTGGAAGAGAACAGTGTGTGACTATGTGCTCAGCAGGTTCTGATTGGCTGGCACATGCTTATCGGTGGGTGAGAGGAACCTTGCTATCTTTCCAGTGGTGCAACAGAATGGTAGCTCCACTTCCTGCATCTTCACAGTAGTTCAATGAGCATATTGTTTCTGCTCAGCCACCATCTCAAACTTGCCTGGGAACCAGAGAGAACACACACAGCATGCAAATCCAAAGTTCCTAACTCACTCTGTGTGCCTGGCACATCACAACTTTAAAAAAAACTCACCTTACCTCTAGATTTATAATGTGAGGTTCACAATTTTGATGTCCATCATGTTGTGGGATCTTAGACAGAATGTTAAAATTGTTCCTTGATCCATATGTTATTTAAGCACTGAACATCTTAAAGCTCTGAAGCCCTGCCTTCATGTCAAAGTTACAATCCAGGAAGACCTGAAGAGATCCTTAAGATCCAGAGAGATTTGATACTTTACTACCTTTCACGAATGAATCTGACAGTCCAGTTTTGAAGAGATCCATCTGCCAATATGGTATCAACAGCAAAATCCGTGGTCTAAAAAAGTGGGACAAATATAGACGTTGATGGCACCTTTCTTTTTCAGATGTGGATAAATATGTTTGCCTGGATATGTGTGTATTGTAGGAACAACCTAAGACAAAGGCTATCCACTTTTTTTTTCTAGCAATATGCTCCAAAATGCTTGTTTGATTTATAGCTCTGACACATCACCGGAAATGATATTAATGTGGTTCTGCAACAATATCTGGGTCAAAGACAATGGAAACATAAATGAAAGTGTACATGTGCTGTCTACTGGAATGCTTCTTTCCTGGTGGGCTTAAGGAAGAAGTTACTCTAAGTACATATTTGTATATGTCAATATGCAATTTGGCTGCAGACAGGAATCGATAAATCGATGGTAGATAAAGGGTAAAGTATTGATTATACAAGTTTGTTTTGATACAAGAGCAAATGCTAAACAATAGGCGTATGGTTATCTTTGAGCAAAACGTAACCTACAAAGACGACTTCACTTTTACTAGCTTCGATTTCGATAGGTGACCCAGTTCTTGGTGTGGGGAAACAGACTCGGTCCTGCCTCGAGTTTAACCAAGCCGAGCTACATATGCAGCAACACATACAGCCAAAGGGCTCACTGACACGGCCTGAATCACGCATATAAATCTGTTCCCTATGCTGAAGGGTTCAATTAAAGACTTATAAATAATCCCAATAAAAGTGGTAAAAACCTTGTGAGCAGGGACAGAATTCACAGGGAATACCCATGAGATGTTGCATGTGCAATAGGCATTGCCTGTTCTGTTCTGCCCGTCACCCTTTATAAACCCATTAACATAGTCCAACAGGTTAAAATTTCACAGCCAGGACTCCCTTCATACGGTCTCTGCGTAACATGCAGACAGCATTGAGGTCATCTCCTAATTCTCTTTTGTCAGGTAGCAGTGATGAGTGATTTTACTGTCGTCGGTCTGAGAAGCCCTGCACTCTCTCCGGAGGAATTCCGTCACTGCCTGGAAATGAGAGGCCACGACAGCACTGCAGGGGTCGCGGGGGTGGTATTTTCACTTTGATTAACTGGATTATTTTAATGAATGTGTAATTAATGGTATGAACACATGGTAATAATACTTGTTTCAGGACTCCTGTGACTACCTCCAATTACTGTAACCTTTTCTGGTGCAAACCGAAGTCTAAGTTCTTTATGCTGATTAGAAATCAGAAAGCAGCACATACAATACTACAAAGGTATTTATGCATTAAATAACATATGTTTTAATAATCATATTTACACAAATCTCAATTACATTGAAATAGGCTATTAATAAAAAAAACACATTTGAGTGATTTATTAATATAGTAACATAGCAATGCCTGCAGACTAAATTATGTTAATTTTAAAAGGGTAAATCTAAAATCTAAAAGTGCATGCTAATGTGACTAATAATTTCAAGAGTATAAAAGCATGTCTCTTAACCCTTGAGTGGAGCCAGACGTGCAAACTGCAAACAAGAAGTGAAAGTCAATAGCACCTAATCAGGTGATACAAATTAAATGTCAAAATCATCACTGCGTTATTATTACAAAGGACACTGGATAGTGGAGCCGGTGTATCCAGAGACATATATTTCTGAACATTTCAGATAAATTAAACTGTCAAGTGCTTAATATGTACAGGAAAAAAATGACAAAATGGTTTGGTATATAACTATACAGAAAACCCTGTGTGGGAATCTTTAATTGAATGGTAAGGATTAAATGAGCATTTTATCAACTTTTAAAATCTGATTCTTAATGACAACATTTAATTTGTTAACTTGTTATAATTATTTTGCATTTGTCTAGTTTTATTCATCAGTTTGTTCACTGTTTCATATTTATGAACAGACTTATTTTGTCCGTGCACCGAGTGCCTGGGAGTTGAAGTCCTCTTAAAGTGGCACACAGTAAAGAATAATTGCATTAAATGATTCCCAGTGTCCCACAAAGCAACCGTGTACTATTCCAGGCTTGTAAAGCCGACTCATTCATAGGCTATGACTGAAGCTCACCTCATGGCAAAATGCTCTGGGAATGAACTCTCTTCATCAGTAAACGGAGTGCAGGAGTCTCCATGGGGAATTGAAGATTATACAGAGAAAAGTAATTTAATAACTGAACACCGTGTGAAATAATTAAAAGGCCCTTCCTAACCATCAGAGATTTGCTGTCCACAATGTAGATTGTCTTCTTGTAAAGGCCTGTCACTAAATCCTCTGAATACTCCATGTCTGCATGCGATGCTTCTCAGAAATCTGGAAAAATCGCAATGCCAGTCATTGCCTTTGACATGTATAAGCTGATTATTGATATATTCAATGAAAGTGTTAAATGTCGAGTGTGCATGATATCGTTGACCAGTAACATCATGACACACTATGTGCAATGATGGACATCTGACAGACCTTGCTGATTTCTGATTTCATTTATAATGGAAGACTGAGAAGCCCAATCCCTGCCCATTATTTGTCCTCTGAATGCCCTGCCTTTACAACACAATACAAACCATGGGAAAACACACACACATACACGTCCACGCATTGTTATGGCATGTTGGGACCCATCAAAAATCTGTTAATGATAGGCTGTCACCGCAATTTGTTTTGTTTAGAAATGTTTTTCTCTAGAAACGCGCAAAGCCCAAATGGGCACTACCAAAACCTGTCAAAGGAGACAGCACAGACACGCTGCACCCACCTGCTCCCCGTCGGCATTCCAAACCCAAAAACACAGCCCAAGGCAAGGGAGCGCGAGCGCGACTCTGCACATTTTCTTTTTTTACAACGTTGTTTACAACGTTTCAGCTGGAACGAGCCAAATCTGCAATACCTGCAGTGAGCGATGACGCGCGTGCATGATAACTAAATGCGAAGCAACCAAATGGCATGTCGCTGCAGAGAAAGCGAAAAATAGCGCTAGCACTCTTGCCCTCAAATAGCAGTCTATCAACAGCACTGTAGCGATTATCAAATGTCAACCACAAATCCAAGACCCCATCAACTCGGAATGGAATGCAGGCGCCATGTTAAATTAACTTTTTATGAAATTAAAGGAAGGCACGCAGCAAACGTGATTTAATTGACCTCCGGTTAAGTCTCTTGGCGAGTCATGTCCTGCTACACTTCTCTCAGATGGAACAAATGAATGAAATCCTTGACACTGCATGAAAATGCAATTATAGGGCCTGGCATTCGCATAGGTTAGCGCTACAAGAGGAAAAATGGAAACAAAAAACGCGAGAAACAAAATGGATAGGCAATTACATGCCACTGCCTTATGCGTATGCGGTCATGGGAAACTGATTTAGTTGCCGTCGGTCAATTGGCTTCTGAGTAGACAGAAACCGAAAATGGATGTACAGACTAAAGGCAGGGCTATATAGAATACCTAATAAACTAAAAAATATTGTGTGTGTGTGTTTGTGTGTGTGTGCGCCAAATTAAATTATTACTCAGACATTTTATAGGTGCATTTTAAAAGTGTTTAATTACTGTAGCGTGCCCTGGGCAATAGTGCACCATTCTCCAGTGTTCAGAGTTCTGAACAGTGGAACAGATATCAGCATCATCACATTAACACTTGCATGGGTAAGGGCATGAGTGTTGAGCCAGCATAGGTCTATCGTGCAGAGGGACATTGCTGGGTACGCTACGTGTATAAATGTCACTGCGGGTTTAAGAGTTTTCAGCTAAGAGTGCTCCTGTGGTAAGAAGCAGACCACTGAGGAAGAACATTTAACACAAATTGTGGATGGGAAAATATCTAGACTCTAGACACTCACAGCATACCTACATACAGTACCTACAAGGAAGGTGTTTTTAATAAAGAGGGTGGTAACTGTATATTTCACGAAGCGAGAAGGGGAGATCTTTGTTAAGGTCATCACAATCAAAGGTGCATCATCGAGAGCAGAGCACCACGGATAGAGGCTCCGTCTGGCGTCCTTCAGGAAGCGTCCCATGCCCTCTTCTGAGACAGGAACCCAAGAACCCAGGGTGATATCATCAAAGCTCAAACACTGCTTATGTGGAATTAGGACAACTGAAATTGCAGAGAGGTTAAGCGTAACACAGGCTTTGTGGTGTGTGCTGAAATGTCCACACTTAAAGCAACTGGTTCAAAACAATACCAAAGCTATTTCAATGGTGACATACAAACCCAAGACCTGAACTGACTTCGGAGTAGAGATGAACTTGAGACTTTTAACCTCATAGCTATACAGCACATTGTAAATTTGACAAGAGGATTGTGTTTTAAAACATTCCATTCAGGACAGTTTAAAAAGTACATAGTAATAAATATCTCATGTTGAGTAGAATGTTTTTGTGGACTAAAAAAGCTAGCATTGTAAGAGTATTTAAGTGTTATTAACAATTCCTCTCTAGTAGCAGAAACCCGTGTCTGGGGACCATATTTACTATAAATATAATCAGTATTGTAGTTTCTGAGCAGATACTTCACTTTTCTCTGTTGTCCATCAGATGTTTTTATTTATATTATTGCTGGGAAGAAGACATGAATTATTTTGTAATGTTTAATTCCAAGAATATGCTAACATGGACTAGATTCTAAGAATGTGTAACAAATCACATTTATGGTCATTGCCTGCTGTTTTGTCATATACACGCACTGGACACTCCAAAATAGACTGGAGCACTTTTGACTGCATACTGCCTCTTCTTCATAATACAGAAACCATAATTCTATGTAATACAGTGTAATCCTCCTATAATTGGCAGCAATGGCTCATAAAGGCACAATGGCATATCGTCCACCGGAATCTTCAGAAAGGGTTGCAAAGTGCGACAAATACACTATATTGCCAAAAGTATTCGCTCACCTTCCTTGACTCACATATGAGCTTAAGTGATCCCATTCCTAATCCATAGGGTTCAATGTGACGTTGGTCCACCCTTTGCAGGTAGAACAGCTTCAACTCTTCTGGGAAGGCTGTCCACAAGGTTTAGGAGTGTGTTTATGGGGATTTTTGACCATTCTTCCAGAAGCGCATTTGTGAGGTCACATACTGATGTTGGAGGAGAAGGCCTGGCTCTCTAATTCAACCTAAAGGTGTTCTATCGGGTTGAGGTCAGGACTCTGTGCAGGCCAGTCAAGTTCATCCACACCAGACTCTGCCATCCATGTCTTTATGGACCCTGCTTTGTGCACTGGTGCACAGTCATGTTGGAAGAGGAAGGGGCCAGCTCCAAACTGTTCCCACAAAGTTGGGAGCATGGAATTGTCCAAAATGCCTTGGTATGCCCAAGACCACTGCATCCGACGCTTTGCATTGCACTTGGTGATGTGTGGCTTGGATGCAGCTGCTCGACCATGGAAACCCACTCCATGAAGCTCTCTGCGCACTGTTCTTGAGCTAATCTGAAGGCCACATGTTTGGATGTCTGTAGTGACTGACTCCGCAGAAAGTTGGCGACCTCTTCGCACTATGCGCTTCAGCATTCGCTGACCCCGCTCCGTCAGTTTACGTGACCTAACTGCTGTTTCCATTTTCATATAATACAGCTGACAGTTGACTGTGGAATATTTAGGAGTGAGGAAATTTCTCGGCTGGATTTGTTGCACAGGTAGCATCCTGTCACAGTTCCACGCTGGAAATCACTGAGCTCCTGAGAGCGACCCATTCTTTCACAAATGTTTGTAAAAAACTCTGCATTGGACCTTAATTGTATACACCTGTGGCCATGGAAGTGATTGGAACACCTGATTCTAATAATTTGGATGGGTGAGTGAATACTTTTGGCAATATAGTGTTCCTCGTCCGCGTCGGAAGATGTGCATGTTAGTTTTATCCGCCTTCATCCTGAGATTGTTGGCCTGAGATCCCTGATCTAGACCCATGAAACAGTTGGCTTGAGATCCCTGACCCAATTGGCATGAGATCCCTGACTCAATTGGCATGAGATCCCTGACCCAGTTAGTATGAGATCCCTGACCCAGTTAGTATGAGATCCCTGACCCAGTTAGTAGATCCCTGACCCAGTTAGTATGCGATCCCTGACCCAGTTAGTATGCGATCCCTGACCCAGTTAGTAGATCCCTGACCCAGTTAGTATGAGATCCCTGACCCAGTTAGTATAGATCCCTGACCCAGTTAGTATGCGATCCCTGACCCAGTTAGTAGATCCCTGACCCAGTTAGTATGCGATCCCTGACCCAGTTGTGACAGAAACTGCACAGCTTTTACATATTTTTTCTTTTCTTTCGAGAGATGACATTTCATTTATTCAATGTAACTTCTCCACTCAGTCAAAGAAAACCAACAATTTCTGATATGAAAACATGTATTTTGTGTAAACAAACCAGCCCACTGAACACACAAGTCTGTTTCATTGAAACCACATATTCAATGAGAATTTATTGTCACAAGCACAATTTGTTGTCATAAAGTTACACAAAAAAAAATGGAACACATTTACACAGTTTATACAAGTCTAAACTCATTGTACTTTTAACAGGCTAACTAAATACCAAGAGTTAAATACACACGCACATTGCACACAATGATATTAAACCTACACAAGCACGCATGTAGCTGTGTATGTGAAAGAAAAGATGATCTTGCCATAAAAATCACATTATTTACATAGAAACATCCATTTCGATTTAGCAAAAAGATTACCCCCCCCCCGGTTTCAAGTGTTTGCTGTCAGTCCTTCATGATAAACAGCACAGTTTAATAGTGTAGAAGGGCTAGACCAGAATGGGCCAATCAAAAGCCACACAGAGCTGCTGTAGCCACGGAGACCAGGACAGACACCGCAACAACGCTCCACACGCACATCCTGTTGTCAGGCGGAGGGGAGCTTTACAAAGAGCACTTGAAGCCTGAATGTGTAGTAAATTTGTTTAAAAAATTTTTTTTAAAGAAAGCGACAGAGTTGACCCTTCGCTTTTAATGTAACACTTTTTTGTTTATATATCCATCTACAACTATTTTTAGTTCAGCTATATTATGGACGTCACTACATAGACTATATTCTCCACAGTAAGCAAAATGCTGGATTGTGTTATGCTGGTGCAAGTTCTGTCAGCCAGATGCTGTTTGGCAAAGTAAGATGGAGTTCAGGGGAAACACTGAGTGAAAACAAGTCTCTTGTCAGCACAGAAAAACACGGAAAATACTTATCGCACATGATGACATGTCAAAACCAGAAACTCAAAAGCATATCCTCTCGTAGGATACTTACCTGTGCAAAACCGGTCTTGACACTCGAAGCGTTCGTAATGTGTGTGTGTGTGTGTTTACCAGATAATCAGACACGAGAGCCGTAATGAGATCTGTGCAGGCGACGGCACCCTCCGAACACCCCGACCGTACAGGCAGTACTGCTTTCTCGCGTTTGTGGATCTTGGTGTACTTGAGTAGGACTGATGATGATGACCATGGCGATGAAGATGGATGAGGAGGATGATGTCGATACTGCAGTCCCGAAGACCCCCGGGGGAAAATAACAACCCTGACAGAAAGGTCAGTCCAGAACTACTCAGAAAATGGCGGGAACATGCCCAGGTCAGCGAAGTCTTCGATGTTGTAGTTGGCTGTCCCCTGGGTAGGGTCTCCTGCCATGGGCAACATGTCCTGCAAGGAAACGAGAGGTTCTTTAGGCCACGTTCCACTTCGCATCGCCGGGGTGGGAGACAAGAGGAAGAAGCGAGAGGTTTGTTTAGGCCGCGTCCGGATCGTGTGGCCGTGCGGGGGTTTACAGCGCCGGTGTGCTCAGGGTCTGTGTGTTTTGGAGGGCTGGGAGGTGAATGTGCTGTTCACGTTTAAAAGCATCTGTGTGGTGGGAGGGGCCAGGGAGAGTGTCTGGGTGAGACTGTACTGGACGCAGCACTGCACTGTGGGCTGGATACACACACCATCAGCAGGCACTCCGTCTCAGAGGTTACAAAGGCAGAACATGAACTTTTGTTTGGGGAGTGTACATGTGTGTGTGTGTGTGTGTGTGTGTGTATATGCACGACTGCACACTAACTTGAACATCTCGCACTGGCTGGGATGGGGATGAGTGAGTGTGAGTGTGTGTGTGCGTGTGTATGTATGCATGATAGCACACAATCTGGAACACCTCCGATTGGCTGGTCTGGGGGTGAGTGTGTGTGTGTGTGTGTATCTACCTGGAACAACTCCGATAGGCTGGTCTGGGTTTGAGTGTGTGTGTGTGTGTGTGTGTATCTACCTGGAACACCTCAGACTGGCTGGTTTGGGGGTGAGTGTGTGTGGATCTACCTGGAACACCTCAGACTGGCTGGTTTGGGGGTGAGTGTGTGTGTGTGTGTGTGTATCTACCTGGAACACCTCAGACTGGCTGGTTTGGGGGTGAGTGTGTGTGTGTGTGTATCTACCTGGAACACCTCAGACTGGCTGGTTTGGGGGTGAGTGTGTGTGGATCTACCTGGAACACCTCAGACTGGCTGGTTTGGGGGTGAGTGTGTGTGTGTGTGTGTATCTACCTGGAACAACTCCGATAGGCTGGTCTGGGTTTGAGTGTGTGTGTGTGTGTGTGTGTATCTACCTGGAACACCTCAGACTGGCTGGTCTGGGGGTGAGTGTGTGTGTGTGTGTGTGTGTATCTACCTGGAACACCTCAGACTGGCTGGTCTGGGGGTGAGTGTGTGTGTGTGTGTGTATCTACCTGGAACACCTCAGACTGGCTGGTCTGGGGGTGAGTGTGCTGGTCTCCTGTCTGCTGGCTGTGGTGCTGACTCTGCCACTGGGACCACACCTCAGATGGCCGACCCTGGAACTGGCCACCACTCTGACTGGCCTCCCCTGACACATCTGCAGAGCACACACACACACACAAACAAACACACACACACGCACGTACACACACATTGCCATTTACTTTTACACACTCTTGGAACATAAGGCCATACATATGTTACAGATGTGTTATATATATGAAGCTAACCATATATGTGTAAATGTGTGTATATGTGTGTATATATGTTTAAATGTGTATATATGTGTGGATATATCTGTACAGTATATGTGTGTATATACGTGTATATATGTGTAAATGTGTATATATGTGTGGATATATCTGTACAGTATATGTGTGTATATGTGTGTATATATGTGTAAATGTGTGTATATGTTTGTATATATTTGTAAATGTGTGTGTGTGGATATGTGTAAATGTGTGGATATATCTGTACAGTATATGTGTGTATATGTTTGTATATATGTGTAAATGTGTGTATATGTTTGTATATATTTGTAAATGTGTGTGTGTGGATATGTGTAAATGTGTGGATATATCTGTACAGTATATGTGTCTATATACGTGTATATATGCGTAAATGTGTATATATGTGTGGATATATCTGTACAGTATATGTGTGTATATGTGTGTATATATGTGTAAATGTGTATATATATTTGTAAATGTGTGTATACGTGTATATATGTGTAAATGTGTATATGTGTGTATATATGTTTAAATGTGTATATATGTGTGTATATATCTGTACAGTATGTGTGTATATGTGTGTATATATGTGTAAATGTGTATATATCTGTACAGTATATGTGTGTATATGTGTGTATATATGTGTAAATGTGTATATATGTGTGGATATATCTGTATATGTGTGTATATGTGTGTAAATGTGTGTATATGTGTGTATATGTGTGTATATATCGGTTTACGTATACATATGTGTGTATATTGTGTTGCGTCTGCTCGTGCTGACAGGATCGCGACCAGAGCGGGGATGACAGAGAGCGCAGACTTGAAAGAGCAGTCACCACGCAGGTCGTTGCCACGGCTCCATTTTCTCGTGATCATCTTCGCGGAAGACGTTTATTATGACGTTCCTCGCTTTTTGTTTTCCTGACACGAAGCGCGAAGCCGACGTCGCCTACACGCGCCGTAGGTGGTGCAGCCTACGTGCGGGGTTCCGTCAGCTGGCCGCGACTCGCATGGCTGCAGATATCACTGGAGAAGCGGAGCATGGTGTATGGCTCAGAAGACGCGTACGTTTCGAGGGGTTAGCCCGCCGTCGACCTGTTAGCCCGCGCATCCTAGCCTGGACTGTTGGCAGTGTAGAAGCAGGTCTACCTTTTGCCCGAGATATTTACATATACTCTCCTTTTTGCAGGCAACTGTTCTATCGCTAGCTAGATAACTAGCTGTAACCCTAGTGAAGTTCTTAGTTCACTCACTTACTTTCCCCTACCGTTTTGCCACATGGATGCCCTTTGTCTTATTCACACGCACTGATTGCTTCAGACACACTATTCAGTGGTGGGCGAGAGAGAAGACCCTTCGAGCGATGTGTGTGAATGGCGGTGAGTGCCCACCTTTAACACGCCCGTCTCATCTGACGAACGCCTTAATAAGTCCTCTCAGAGCGCGAGAGGTGTTTCTGGCCCGCTAGCTGGTGCAGGGGTCGCGGCTAAGGCCCACTTCCCACGTCCCCCCTCTGATGAGGGAATGATGCAGGGTCACGCCCCTCATTTCCTTAGCGCGCTAGCACATACCGCATTGTCTGTCGTTGGCACTGTCTCATTCCCAATATGGTGGGCTGTGCCCCCTGGTAAATGTGTCCATCCGTCGTCCTTTTCCCGACTCGCCTCTGCTCGACTTGCTGCGTCTGCCGCTGCCTGACTCGCTCTCCGCTCCCGCGCCACTCAATCATCGTCTCCATTCTTCATTTCCAGACGTGGAGATGTGTGTGTGTGTGTGTGTGTGTGTGTGCGCGGGTGCGCAGGTATGCGCGTGTTTCGGAGATGCAGAGAGCGAGTATAAGAAGTAAACACTCTCATCTGGCTTCTGTCTAATCTGGGTCCACTCACGTAATCACACTCATTCAGTCGCACTCGCTCAAAACAACCGGCTTATAAAAAGCACCAAAAACGTACCGACATGCGAAGACGTGCTCGTTCGTACAGCCGAGGGCCGCCAACATGCCCACGCACTTTGATGGAAACACGAGTGTTTGTTGGCAAGTGCATCCCCCTCTCCAGCCCTGCTGCTGAGTCACCAGGACGGCCTCCGTCGCTCGAGACAAATGCGCATGCCCGTGCCAGCAAGCGGGCGTGGGCGAGACACGGGTGCTCGGAGCCCGTCGGACGACCGAGAGCACATTGGGACAGAGCGGAGCTGATGTCTGGGTGGAGCAGGACGGAGGTGCGTGCCTGTAATCTTTCTGGAGGAAGAAGAAGAGCTCTACTGCAGCACCATCGCCATGTCCTTCCACCTACGCACCCGGGGCTCCGGCCCCAGCCCCCCAATGTCCACACCCCCCAGTGTCCACGCCCACCTCCCTTTTTACGACTGCTGTGGTCGGCCGATTGTGTCTGAATTGGATCTGGCTGCTACGTCCTGCTGGGAAAAACGCTTCACCTTCACGGTGTGTAAAAACACACGGCGGATTTCAGACAGAGCCGATAAACACTTGGACCGGAGAGCAGAGCTAACACGCTCAGACATGACACACGGACGTAACTGCACACTCAAGACATGACATATGGAGATAACGGCACCGTCAAACATGACAAACAGAGGTAACTACACGCTCAAACATGACACATGGAGATAACTGCACACTCAAACATGACATTTGGGGTAATTTAGAGAAACCCTCTGAACTGAAAAGCTCCATTGAGTGTCACGAACAGTAAGCACATGTGTGTCATGAGCGGTCTTTACATAAGTACACGTGTGCCATGAGCAGTCTTTACATAAACACGCGTGTGTGCGTGCTGTTACTTCACTGTCACTTCACGGTCTGCTGGATTGGTGCTTTATCACTGTTCTTTATCACTGAGCTGGCAAATGAAACAACAACGATGTTTCCTTCACTTTGAGTAAGCAGGCAACAGGATGCTTAACTGAATGAAACTACATTCAAAACTGCTAATCATTTTTGAATGGAAGCTGCTGGGAAGCTGCTGCACCTGCTGGGTGAGCTCGCTCCTCTAGCGCCGCCCTGCTGGCCGGTCAATTGTCTGCACACTGTACAACGTGGACGGATACCGATCAGGCATCTGTTAGCAATGGACACCCCAGTGTGCACTTTCTTGAGAGAACATAAAACAAATAAGGCAGTCTCTCGATGCCTCTTCCCTGCAAGTGATCTCACGTCTACATCGAGACTGCTAATCTTCTCCTCCCATACGGCATGTTATAAACTCTTAGTTCTCCAAGTGTCAAAAATACAAAAAATGGCCAGATACCAAAGCCAACATCTTGAGCAAATGACTGAAACCTCAGTGAGTTAACGATTCGTTCAGAAGCTGCGCTTGACCTTCGAGGTTTACGAGCTGGCCTGGACGTTCGCTTCACACATGGCTCAGATGATTTGGAAAGTGAACGTTTCACAGCTTCGGCCTGTAAATCGGGGCGTGCGCATGTGTGTGACGGATAGTTCTGAGAGCGCTGAGAGGTACTTAAAACACCCTCGCGAGAGCCCCCGTCTCCCAGCGGCCCTGTAATCCTTAATTCCACCCGCACGCAACAGGTCCGCTAACCTCACAGCAAGCACGGGACCCGCGACCAGCTGTGGACGATGCCTCCTAGCAAAGAGCCCTGATCTGCCGCGAGATCGTTTCGTTTTTACGGCGGCGCGTCCGTCATGGCCGTGGGAGGGGGAAATCGGAACCTGGTGCGTCTCTCCTGGTCAGAGACCTCCCGTTTCCATCCGCAGTGAAGGATGCCATCTGCGTCTGGGTATCATTATGCGGATAGCGAACAGCCACGTCTCACCCCCGCATTTACACATGGTATTTATGTGCGCGCGAGCGGTCCACTTTGCGATCAGGTCTCGTTTTAACGCCGGTACGAAGGCACGCAGAAGCGTGGGAAGACGGCCAGCTGTCGCTCAGCCCGTCTAAAGAAACGGAAAACGCGGCAGGTGCGAGATGATTCGGTTTCTGCGGCTTTGCCCTCCGCTGGAGGAAGAGGAAGAGGAAGAGGTCGCCTTTGACGGGGTCTTGTTGTGTGGAACGCGATCCGTGAGGCTCTTCCGAATGAGCTGATGAGCGCCTGACTGTTCACACGGATGTGTATTGCTTTGGCGACCTGAGCCAGACTGACTCCAGAGGCGGTCTGGCTGTTTTCCAATGACGAACATTCTTCCTCCATTTCAGAGAAGTGTTTTTTCAAGGTCTAAATGGCCTACAAGCCTTATGCATCCAGCAATATCCTCTACAGCTCGGAACATTTCTCTCTTAGCACGGCTTCTCCGCAAGGTGTTACAATCACATTGCCTCTCCTTTTAGAACGGCAGGACAGGGCTTTCTACACAGGTGGGGTATAAGCTAATGTAATATGTAACTAACTGTGGCTACTAATATGACATGATGACCATACCCCCAACTGGGTTCATTAGACCTACTTTTATCCATTAAGCTGACATTATCAGACGGTATTTAACTATGGCGATATACTAATGAATCCACCATGTTACAAAGTTTCTTATTGTGTGCTGGGACCACCCTGTACAGTAGTGTATGGCTCTTTTGATGAAGCATTCGCGATTCCCGAAGTACGATAAATGGTAAAGGTCACCCTTTCCTTCATATAGCAATCTTCACTTCACCACTAGCTGAATGTAGGCGGAGTCTTACCGAAAGCTGTGCTGCGGTTGGCCAGGTTGGAGTAGGCGTTGCCACTGGGAGAGGAAGTGGCCGGGCTGGACAGGGGGCTGTAGGAGGATGGGTCCGCCTGGTAGCTGTGTCCGGAACCGATCCCGAACGGGGACGACTGGGCCTTGCCAGACTGGGCAGGAAGCTGTTGCTGTGGGGTGAAACATACAGGGTGAGGTCCTGAACCCACCCCGTCCACCTGCACTCCCTCTGGGGCAAACTCGGGGTATTTACAATCCAGGGCTTTACATTTGGGATGAATGGTCTTAGGATATGTTTTTTTAGGATATGTCTTAGTTTTTTCTTCAGATTTGAAGAAAAAAACTGTTTCTTGCCAAGTGTTGGCCCGGGACCGGAGCCCAGCAATCAATGGTTAGGAGCTATTAAGCAATGCCAATCATCCTGTATACACTGCAAACTTGATAAGACACAGGGAGCAAATATTGCTCAAATAAATTCTTGTAAATACTGCATGACTAACAGGGTACTAAACCGTCCGGATGGAATTCATTACCGTCATTTCCAGGGTCGTCTCACTGCAATAAACACATTAGGACAACGGAACTAAAAGGGGAAACATCATTCCTCCACACACACACGTGTGACGGAGAAGCCCCAGATCCGTGGCACGTGTGCATTGCCGTAACCGCAGCAACGCGCACAAACAAGCTAATCGGCCGTCGTTCTCTGCCCACGTGCACGTCTGGATTCGATAGCGGCGGCCCACAGGGGCAATTAGTGTGGCATGGAGTTGCCCCCCCCCCCCTTCCCAGGCTGATGAAGACAGCTCTCACCTGGGCTGAGAAGGGAGGCCGGCTGCCCGTCCAGGACACCTGACCCGGGTTGAGCTGCCGGGAGATCTGGGCCAAGTTCTGGCCCGCTGAGCCAGCCGTCGACTGGATGTCGTTCACCCCAGGCACATGGATCACCGACGAGCTGAAACACGTTACACAGCTATTAAAATCAATGCCTTACGGCTGCGTTTACGTAGACAGAAACTTTCCCAGTAAATGACAGAAGCTTTCCCAGTAAACGACAGAAGCGTTCCCAGTAAAACCTCCCAGAACCCTGCACTGATTTGGGTTTAGAAGAACTCTGCTGGAGTCTGTGTTCCGCCATTTGGTCTGTGCAGCTGTTTTTTTCTTGAGGCCCAGATCCAAGATATTCTTCTCGCATTTGGGTAAATGTAGGACTTCATTATAGAATCAGTGTACGGTGGATGGAATGTACTAGAATAACGGAATCTATAATCCATGAATTTATGCCCAGAACAAACAACTGAAGTACACTCAAGTTAAACAGACAAAGAATTTGTTCTGGAAAGTGTTAGAGCTGGCAAGACATTCCACACTGACATGCTGTTTTCCACACTCACAGACACAGTCATGCACACAGAAACACACACACTCACACACTACCACACACACACAGAAGCACAGACACACACACAAAGCCCACCTGAAACTCTTTCCTGTGTGCCCAGGTTGGAAGGGACTACCCTGGGAATATAGCTGTTGCCCTCCCGAAGTGGACGATGGGACCATCATCTTCTTATCAGCTACACACACACACACACAAACCAAGTAAAGATATGGACCCATACCATACACCTTGACTTTACCCAGAAAGAGCCCACCAGACCCCAAACAACCAATGCATCACACACCATGTGGCATATCTAAAACTAATCTGTATGCAGTAGGAATACATCAGAAGTAGCTAGTATAGGTGAGCAGATGACGAAAATGGGCCCCAGGATCATCTGAAATGGAAGCAGCATTCCAACACCGTTCTACACACAGACTCCAGCCTAAAGGTTCCAGTGGAATCATCTGGGTGCTGGAAAGTAATCGGAGGGAAGATTTACACCCCTGTTGTCCTCCAAAGTGTCTGTGGAAAACATTACGGACCCACTGGATGCTATAGGTTGTCAAGGTGGCAGACGTGCAGCTATATTGTGCGAGATGAAGTTGTTTTCTTATTGTGATTTTAACTGATGAGTGACCTTCCCCTCCTGATCTAGGAGGCACCTGGTGCTAAGATTAGCCACAAGGCCGGTGATAAATTCTCAGTCGAAAAACAATTCGGTGCTTACAAGCCACCGCAGACTTGTCGCAATATATGGGAGCCGACACCTTGTAGCTTGGTGGAAAGGAGGAGGGAAAGAGAGAGGGAGGGAGAGAGAGAGGGAGAGAGAGGGAAGGAGAAAGAAAGGTATTGAGAGGGAGCATGTGAAAGAATGAAAGTGAGTGAAAAAGAGCACGTGAGAGACACCGCCGCCTTTTACACTTTGGAGGACAATAAGGGGTGTTCCAAATCTCCCAGAATGCCCCTGTAATGAGTGTACTTTAAAACCCAGGGCCCTTTGCATGCTTGGAGGTGGGTGCCACGTACGGCCGGAGATGCCCGTGTACATGTCGCTGAAGCGCGGGTCCCTCTCCTGCGAGAACAGCGTCTCTGTTTTGTCGATGGTCTTAGCCGCCGTGCACTCCGCCCACGGGCACCTGCTGGTCAGACGGGACAAGTAAAGACACCATGAGGCCTTCACAGCGTGGATGCACAGCTACAGTGTACAGCTATGTATGGGTGTACAGCTACAGTGTACAGCTACTACAGCTACAGTGTACAGCTATGTACAGCTACAGTGTACAGCTATGTATGGGTGTACAGCTACAGTGTACAGCTATGTATGGGTTTACAGCTATGTATGAGTGTACAGCTAGTGTACAGCTATGTATGGGTGTACATCTACAGTATGTGTGGATAGGACAGACGCCCCATCCACCATGCAGTCATTAGTACCACCCACTTTAAACCATCAATACAGGGGGCGAAAGTCTTCAATGTTACTCAATTTATCCTGGATCAAGGCACGCCCTTTCCTAGTCTAAGCGATCAGGTTCACCTTAATTAATAAGCAAAATAATATTCTTTTCTACAAGTGGGAAATTGTGACGGGTTCCCCACTCGTGGTTCCCATGGTGACGTGTGATTTTGCTTCGTTCTTGTGGGCAGCCCATTACGGTCTTCACCTGCGTCTTGTTTCCTCTAATGAGCCTGTGCACATATACCTCGCCTTCCGGCCTGGCTTAGTTGATCGCTGCATTTGTCTCTCTTTGGCTCATGTTAATTAGGTATTGTGGGTATGTGAAGCTGTGGCTAGCTGCTACGCTGCTGGTATAAGGACAGTGAGAATGGAGTTACGCTACATAAACATCGCTCGCCATCAACTTGCACTCAAAAAGTTACAGAACCAGTCACCAGTTGCTTTTAAGAGCTAGGTTCGGGGCGTGGGAACGCGGCGAACGCTAACTGCAGGCCTCACACGTTTCCTGCGTACATCTGAGCGGCCCTGTGAATCCTCAGCGACGAGAATGTTATAACTAATTCAGCAGCAATGAAGTGATATATGAAGTGGTATAAGCATGTAATAGCACTTACGACTCCAAACAAATGTCCCTTAAAAAGCGGCCTGGGACTGCTCCTCCACACGACAACACCCCTCCCGCCACGCACAGCCCCCCCCCCTGCCCGTCCACCACCCTGCTACGCCCTGACTTCACCGCCCAGCAATGCCCCCGACTTTGGCGATGGGAGCCAGAGGTTTGTGTCTAGCTGAACAGGCAGAGCCCCGGGGTGTGTTTCAAATTAGACTGGATCCTCCGTGTGGGTAAAGCGGCTTCAGCGGGGTGCTCTGAACACGGCCAGGAGCAAAAACCCTGCAAGTGGGTGGCTTGTCTGGGAAGGCTGCCTGCTCGAAACCGAGATGGCTCTCCGTGACACCGGGTGGTATTCAAATGAGATCACACCATTATCAGATTCAGCCGCTTGTCAGGATGTGGCGGGGTCGTTTGAAATATCAGCCGTCCCACCACAGGGGGGTGAGGGAACGCTGGGGTGCTGGCCACCCCCAGCCTAAACCAAGATGGAATTTGTAAAAGTGAAAAATGCATGAACTCCGGTGTGTGCGGTCTATGTGCATCCACTTGCTTGTTGTGTGTGTGTGTGTATGTGTGTGTGTGTGTGGGGGGGGGGGTGTATGCATAGCCATATCTTGCCCTTTCAGTATGTGTGCAAGAAAGAGAACCTCAACACAGACTACATAAACCGCATAAAGCCTGCACTAACCGAGTCCAGAAATCTCAGAAACAATTACAGTAAACATCTAAGCAATCGTGCGGCGAACGTCAATGAATGTTAATGGGTTTATTTATTTTGCTGTTAAACCTTAAATGTATTTCATGCTGTTAACTTGCTGTTGTGATCAGGCTCCATGGTAAGTTGAGGACTGACTCAGCACTCCTGATCCCTCAGTGTCCAATGGGCACTTAATATTCCACAGGCAGAAGCTGCAGGCTTGTGGTTGGATGTGCTGAACATATCAGCTGTATCCTGATTGGCTCTTGAAAATGCGCTGCATGATTCCATGGAAACAGGCAATTTAACTGAGCAGTGGAATCTCTGGAAGTAGCACGTTAGCAGCTGTCTGAATTTTTAAAGAACGGAAATAAAAACTAAAATGACTTGAAATTGTGTAAAATGACACTCTGATAACTGCTTTCTGGGGGCCAGTAGAACTCCACTATGGTATGTATGTATATTTTTGTGTGTATATGTGCGTATGTGTGTGTTTATGTACCTAACTGTGTCAGATCGTACTGATTGTGTATCCATACCTGTGACAGATCGTATGCTGTCAGACCGTCTCTCTGATGAACCTCAAGTTCAGCCTGCTGCTGTTGCTGGAGTTGCCTACAGTTACACACACACACACACACACATCATGGCATGAGTAGATGCTACTTTACAACTTCAGCAACATAAGATCGCATGAAGAATGTAGTTTACGTTGATGGAGTGCATGTCATGTACAGGCCACCATTAAACACCATCATTAGACACCACCACCCACCCAACACCACCATCATTAGACACCACCACCATTAAACATCATCAATAGACACCACCACCCAACAACACCCTTATTAGACACCACCGAACACCACCATTGAACACCATCATTAGACACCAACACCACCCTTAAACATCATCATTACACACCACCACCCAACACCACCATTGAACATCATCATTAAACACCATATCAAGCAAAGAGCAGCAGGTCTGACGACCCCTCCCCCACCCTGTGTCTTTATATTAAGCAATATTTTGCTTTTTATCGACCTGGAATATAAAACTAAAGAATGCAAATGTGCACTAATAACTGCGAATAATGTATTTGCTTCTAATGCTCCGTAACAATGGAAACCACTTCTGTGAATACATATAATTAGCTGGTTTGACGGCGGATTTACACTCTCTTTTTAACACACCCACACACACCTGTCGCCATTAAGCCAAGACAACACCTGAGCGTATGAGTGTATAATTCTGTATCCCACACCACGACGCAAGAAGCAGGTACATCATTTTCTGCCTCGTGCCAGTTCACAGCGGTTTACTTCACCCTACCCACCACGTGCCCTATCCAACCAAGTTTTTAAATCAGAAAATCCACAGAGGGGCACAGGTGATCAGGTGCTGGGGGAGTGTGAACATGTCTGCTGACCTAGAAGGATCAGAGGATGGCCCATATTTTGAAACACGTTTAATTTTTCAAAGAAAACAAGCAGGAGCGTGTGCATCGCCGTGTGAGCTGTGCAGTTCTGCGATCGTGTGGAGGGTGCTCACTTTGAGCTCAAATCCTCGCCCCGACGCAGCCTGACAGGAAGTCCGCCTGTTGTGATAGTGAGTGTGGGAAGAGCCCAAGCAGCAGTGCAAGGAACGCTGTACGCTTCCTTCCATCAACAGTACCGAATGTGATTGGAAGTTCTTCAAGCTTATCACTTCACTACAGATTAGATGACACTGACACAGTGTTTACTACGCAGAGACAGGCAGACACACACACACACACACCCATAGTTTATGGGCCTTTGGCTCTCGGAACTCCCAGCTGCTCAAAAGTAATTCATGGAAGGCCCAGAAGATCCACTGGACCTCTAGACCTAGACGCTCCCCTTGAAGCGACTATCAGCGCCTCCGTATGATGAAGACATTCACAACAAAACACCTTGCCGCATGGGAATGAAAAACCTCACGCAAGCATCAGCCAAGATACTGGGGCTGTTAGCCAATGTGGCTGACTTAAACGATGTCAGGATTCATGCTGACATCAGCAAAATGTATTCCGACAGGGCTGTATTCCGGCTGGGTTGCCTCAAGCACATTTTCCACACCAAACCGACATTGAATCGACCCTTGACGTGTGGCCCCTTTTATTTACGCTCATTCAACAAACGATTCGGGAATCAGTTGCACGTCTGGACAGATCAACACACATCTGGCCTCGACGGACCGGCCGCACGGAGAGGCCGATCTGCCGTTTGGCTCCCGTCTGCTCCGTCTGTCGGCCGCCGCCGCTGCCACCGCTCCGTGCTGACGAACCCCGCCTACGTGGCCGGGCTTTTCCGATGGCTGAGGGGGCTAACGGCAGGCTGGCTGTCAGAGGCAGGCGGGTGCGTCTGAGGTGAAACGCGGTGCGTATGAGGTGAAGCTCAAAGAGTGCCTGAGGTGAAATTTGATTCATCCCCGTCGGAGACGATCCGGGAGTCGTACAAATAATGACACAGTTACGTAACAAAAAAAAAAAAAAGAAAAGAAAAAACAACACGCGTCTAATCCGATGGTTATGTGGAATAAACAAACCTCTGTCCACCATGTTTCAGTCTTGTTCCTGTAATCGAAAAAAAAGCAAACGTTTTTTTTTTTTCCAATCTCTGCTGAGATCCCCTGAAGTGTCTTGTTTGTACAGGAAACAGGGCGGTGTTTCTCATCTAGCAGCAGCATACAGCACAACACCGTGCTGTGATGGGATAACCTTACATTCAGGAAGAAAAGTGAGGTGTGATCCTATTTATCTCAGACAAACAGGGCTACGCTCACCCTGCCTCAACTCCATAGCCCCGGAACATTCTGGAAAACTTGCTTCGAGAAAGTCTAAATGAAAAATAATTAAAATGTTTTTGTTCTTTTAAGTTTTGCATAGTTTTTGGATTCGAGCCATTTGTTCATCTGTCTAAAGAAAAACAATGGTTTCTTGAAGTAAGCCTGCAGCTGTTTACGCTCAAAACTGAAAAATTCCACTTCAAACTAGAAGCAGACAAACGTACACAAAATATACACAAACACTGGGTGAATGTGTGAGCCTTTATGACACTTCAGATCGAACCCAAAGTGTAATGAAAGGGTTTGAAGAAAAAAAAACAAAAAAACAAGCAGAATATTAAAAACATCGGAAAAGAGCAGCGTTTCCAAAACCTCATGTCAGGCAGTGGTTCTAAATTGCCTCAGAAGACACACATGGACACAAACATAAAACTATTATAATGCATGCAAGTGCACACACACACACACACACACACACACACACACACACACACTAGAAGAAGAGAACGAGGTAGAGCTTGGAACCTGCTGGGGCACCTGGACCAACACTGGAATGGGATGGACAGAAACCAGGATGGTGAACATTTGAACCTCATCTGAACCTCAGGAGGAGAAATAAAGGAAAGGAAAAAGGGGAGAGGGAGAGAGAGAGAGAGGGGGAGAGAGAGAGAGTACAAACATCCACACATGTCCAAGTTTCCACAGGAACTCAACCTTTCCTCCCGTCTCTCCTCTGAAGGAACTCTGTGATCTCTGGGTCTGAGAAACGGTCATGTGACCGCGCATGTGTTTTCATCACAGCGTGGGGACACGGGAGTTCATAACGCGGTGTTAACATGCGGGCGGCTGCCGTGAAACGCACTGTCAGGACAGACAGCTGGTCCGAAGATGTGGGGCGTGGCGTGATGCTGATTTCATAAGGTGGCTATATTTCGACATATGACGAGACGATAAGGTTGTTATGGAAATAGTTGGGGGGGGGGGGGGAATCTGGGCATTTGTGTGTTTACTGTTGGGGAGGGAGAGAGAGACAGAGAGAGAGAGAGAGCTAAGAACAGAACAGTCTGGTGTCTCTATATATGTGTGTGCACTGCAGAAGCCTGCAGAGAGACAGTAAGCAGGTCACAGTATGAGGCTGGATGTCAGTGATTAATAGAACTCAATCTTTCCCCAGCCTGCCTCTATACCCCAGACCCTTCCTGCCTCTATACCCCAGCCCCAGCCTGCCTCTATACCCCAGCCCCAGCCTGCCTCTATACCCCAGCCCCAGCCTGCCTCTATACCCCAGACCCTTCCTGCCTCTATACCCCAGCCTGCCTCTATACCCCAGCCCCAGCCTGCCTCTATACCCCAGACCCTTCCTGCCTCTATACCCCAGACCCTTTCTGCCTCTATACCCCAGCCCCAGCCTGCCTCTATACCCCAGACCCTTCCTGCCTCTATACCCCAGCCCCAGCCTGCCTCTATACCCCAGACCCTTCCTGCCTCTATACCCCAGACCCTTCCTGCCTCTATACCCCAGCCCCAGCCTGCCTCTATACCCCAGACCCTTCCTGCCTCTATACCCCAGCCCCAGCCTGCCTCTATACCCCAGACCCTTCCTGCCTCTATACCCCAGCCGCAGCCTGCCTCTATACCCCAGACCCTTCCTGCCTCTATACCCCAGACCCAGCCTGCCTCTATACCCCAGACCCTTCCTGCCTCTATACCCCAGACCCAGCCTGCCTCGATACCCCAGCCCCAGCCTGCCTCGATACCCCAGACCCTTCCTGCCTCTATACCCCAGCCCCAGCCTGCCTCTATACCCCAGCCTGCCTCTATACCCCTGACCCTTCCTGCCTCTATACCCCAGACCCTTCCTGCCTCTATACCCCAGCTCCAGCCTGCCTCTATACCCCAGCCCCTTCCTGCCTCTATACCCCAGCCCCAGCCTGCCTCTATACCCCAGCCCCAGCCTGCCTCTATACCCCAGCCTCAGCCTGCCTCTATACCTCAGTCCCAGCCTGCCTCTATACCCCAGCCTGCCTCTACCCCAGCCCCTTCCTGCCTCTACCCCAGGCCCAGGACTTCCTTTCATCTCCCCTGCACTCCTCAGCAATACCCAAAGCCATTTCTGGCTTTATTGTTGCTTCTACCTGCAGCCCAATCCATTCTGACAATCCATTCGTGTTTTTTTGCCGACCTGATCAAAGAAAAGTGCAGAGTAGCCCCACAGCCCCACAAACAGAAAACCTTTTGTGTGTGGAGTGTAGTACAAATGCTCAAAAGTAAAGCAAAGCGATGGGTTTCCAAGCATATTTTCACAGTATATTTGAGCCCCCAATAAAACAGAATTGAGCTGGCAAAGCTTTGAAAACTGTACAACGATCACACTCCCTCCGCAAACACCGTTCAGGCAGTCTGACTGCCTGCCGTGGGTGCAGTCTGCTATTTGGACGTTTGTCTCCTCACTGCCAGCGTCCTGTCTCCCTGCCAGGTGCATGTCTCCCTGCCAGCATCCTGTCTCCCTGCCAGGCACGAGGCTTCGGAGCAGACCGTCTGTCTTCCATGCGCTCGCGACTGTCAGCACGCCGGCGTGATTAACAGCAGCTCGTGGTAATCGTTGCCATTGTTGGCGGTCTGTCGGTCCAGCCGCTCTTCAACTCCTCCGTCTCTGCATGTGTCTGAAGTTCGATCGGAGGGAGCCCCGTGACAAGCCGGCTGCCACGACAACACAGTAAAGCCAGGCCACCTTGGCACACTCTCGGGAGGGAGCGCAAAACTTGAACTTTGACCCCCCCCCCACCCACACCCCGCCAATGACACCCACCTCACCGTGCGCCGCCAAACTCCTCGTTTTCACATCATCGCAGAGTAAACAGGACGCAGCCGGGGGCAATTAAGGTCAAAAGAGTCATTTCCCCCACATCTGCAGCTGGTCACATGGTCACGGTCAGCCGTTTCAGGGCTGAAACATAGACCTGAATGACTCGGCAAAAGAACGGGCTGTTTCAAAACACTGGAGAGGACTCTGAAAATGGAAATACATTTGTAGGACATTATAACTGCCTAATCCATCAGTTAAATGCAGCATGTCACCAGGTGGTTACAAAAGTTATCTGTTTATAGAACAGTCGGCTTGGGTTTGGTTCAGAGAAACAGCAAAGAAACGCTGACTAAAAGCCATAGATGGAAATTTTACATTTTCAAACTCAGTCTAGAAAGGGTATGGAACAGGAGAAATCCATTGGAACCCTTATTTCAGCCACGGGTGCACACACACCCACCCACACATCTTTACAGCCAAGACACACACACACACACACACCTCGCTCGCAGCCGGCCGTCGGGATCCGGAAATCCCTCCGTGTTCGTGAATTGTACTGGTTTCGTTTGGCCCGAGCAGAACATGAGCCGTCAGAGTCAATAGGAGTTGAGTCAGTGGAGGCGGGGCCTGCTTCGGCTAAAGCCGCTAACGCTTCAGTAACGCGGGGGGAAAGGGCCACTGACCCGTGGGGGTCATGAGCCATCACAGTGCACGTCCCCTGCCAAAGACTGTACTCCTGGGTGAAGAGTCTCTAGTCTCTCCACTAGAGCTATCTCTGAGAGGAAGCAAACCCGACCCCCCGCACCCGACAAAAACAAAGCAGAAACAAAACATAATAATAAACCAAAACAATAAAACCTCACACACACATACTTTCTTAGATTTTCTTTTTTATGGCCCATTAAGTTCAACTATGTGTTTTTTTTAATGTTTGTTTTTAAGTCCTCTCTTGGGGATGTAACGAGGGGACGGGCGGTCAGAGCTGAAAGGGACACGCATCCCCACAGGGGGCGCCAGAGGGACCAACAGCAAACAGCAGCTGCTCCCCGGGGCTGTGGCCACAGGGGCCCTGGGTGAAGCTCTGTGCTGCTGAAGCTCCGTCAGCTGGCCTCTCCATCCAGCTCAGGTAAATGTTATTACTGCGGTGGACGGAGGTCGTGAGGCGCAGCTGTGTTAAGTACGGGAAAAAAAAAAAAGCTTCCAGAAATATCCGCCACAGAGGAACGGGGATGTTTGGGCGGCCGGGTGGTATGAAACAGCCTCGTTATTGCGTTCAGGAGGAGCAGCGAAGATTCGGTTTCAAAACAAGGCGCTGTGGTATGATCAAGCTGTTAGGGGGGATTTGGAAAGGCTGAAAAGGGGAATGAGTGAGTGCACAAGAGAGAGGGAGTGAGGGAGAGTGCAAATGAGTACAGAGAGTGCAAATGAGGAAAAATGCACTTGAGGAAAAGGGGGAATGAGAGATCACAAGACTGCAGCAGAGTGCACACGAGTGCAGCAGAGTGCGCAAGACTGCAGGAGAGTGCGCAAGACTGGAGGAGAGTGCATAAGACTGCAGGAGAGTGCGCAAGACTGCAGGAGAGTGCGCAAGACTGCAGGAGAGTGCACAAGACTGCAGGAGAGTGCACAAGACTGCAGGAAAGTGCGCAAGACTGCAGGAGAGTGCACAAGACTGCAGGAGAGTGCACAAGACTGCAGGAGAGTGCGCAAGACTGCAGGAGAGTGCGCAAGACTGCAGGAGAGTGCATAAGATTGCAGGAGAGTGCGCAAGACTGCAGGAGAGTGCGCAAGACTGCAGGAGAGTGCGCAAGACTGAAGGAGAGTGCGCAAGACTGCAGGAGTGTGTGCAAGACTGCAGGAGAGTGCACAAGACTGCAGGAGTGTGTGCAAGACTGCAGGAGAGTGCACAAGACTGCAGGAGAGTGCACAAGACTGCAGGAGAGTGCACAAGACTGCAGGAGAGTGCGTAAGACTGCAGGAGAGTGCATAAGACTGCAGGAGAGTGTGCAAGACTGCAGGAGAGTGCATAAGACTGCAGGAGAGTGCACAAGTTTGCAGGAGAGTGCACGTGCATGCGTGCACATAACAGCACATTAGGGGGAAATACCTGTGTACAGTAGGAGAGAGAGACAGACAGACTGCGAAAAGCCATCGTGAGGAGATTAAGAAGGCTAGACGTACTTGACATTGGTGTTGGTGCAGATGATGTACTCGATCTCGTCCGAGTACGGGTTCTGGAAGGTGAAGCTGCTGGTTCTGATGAGCATCCACTCGCGGTTCTTCATCCGGAAGCGGTACATGACGGACAGCACCTGGCCCTTCAGCTTCACGACCTGGCCAGGAAAGACAACACGCTGCAAGGGCTTGTGGGAAAAGGGGCGTGTAAACAGAAAACCTTTTAACAGAAAGCAAAACGAAACAGTCCATGTAATATTCATCGTTACAACAGGGCTCGATCGAACATTGACACACGCACAAACACACATGCGCGCTACACATAGGCGCTACACATACGCGCTCTTACGTTTACGTCCTTTTTCCGTAACCTTCTTCAGGGGCAGGCCGCAGTAGCGTACCACACGCACAAGTGGATTATTTTCCCCCTACATCCCTATGTTACAGCATCGTCTAACCTCTGTGTTCTGTTATAGCGACACCTCGAAATTCACAGAGGCCTGTTTCCCAGTCGTCCTATATTTTTTGTTTGTTTTTTTAAAAGAGGACGGCAGAGAGAATTTTCCATCTACGCCTGAGCAGAGGAGCAAAAGAGGCGAAAATAGGTCGTCTCTGTCAAAACAAAGCTTCTCACAGAACGGCTCCAGCCTGCCACACCTCGGACCCTTGCATGTAAGCAAGAGTCAAAGTAGAAGGAGGGTCTCCGAGCCCCCGTCCTCGGAAGTGGGGGGCCAGAAGTGGACATGGAGTGGGATTCCTGTCCCAAACAAGCTAAACTTCCTTTTCTCTGGCCCCCTTTTCCAAGCGGGGTGGTGTTTGGGAATACTGTGGCCCCTCTCCTTCGTCTTCAAATGACAAGATGCTGGAATCCAAACTAGAACTGAACCAGGAGCCCTTGAGAAATTCCTGAGAACACTGACATGTTGATGGAGTTCGAGTGTTTTGATCTTTATCTGTGAAACATCTTTTTTTCTGGTGCGCGGGGGGAAAGGAGTGTCTGTTTAATACATGAGGCGACCCAGGGGAGAGCTTCCTCGGGTCTTTAAATCCTCAGCCATTTCACATCTTCAGAGTATGCGGAACGTCTTTAACGTCAACCGTAAGAGGCGTCAGGCCTCAATTTGACACTCGAGGCCAAGAAAAGCATGTCATCTCCCCGCATCTTGGCATGTGTTGAAGAGTTCGTCGTTTAACTGCCGGCTCATGTTTGAGTTGGTGTCATAATCTAAGTACTTTATGTGTGTGCCGAGCTTCTGGAGCAGGTGCACGTACCCGGCGGAGGGGAGCGCGCTCTCGTGCACACGTGCGGACTCAGGTTTTCGAGGAGGTACATTTGCCTCGCGGCATTGCTTCACATTAGCCTTTGTAGTCTTTGTCTTAGGGTTAGCAGGATTGTTTGGTGAAGACAGTAGATCCACAATCCTCTACATGTCATATGTGGCCAGCTAATGCTGGGAGCCTGAGGAGGAAGGCCTCTCTGAGGGTTTGTGGAAGGCCAGGCGTGTCTAAGAGGGAGCTGGTCCCCATTAACTACAGACCCGCCCACTACCGCCGCGAAATGTGGACACCTCATGATGGGTTTGGCCCTGACAGAAGACGAGAAACAAATCTGTCTTTCACGCATCGTTCGTGCTGTGTGGACCGAGATCAGTCCACCAAGGTTCCAGGAGAAAAGGGAGTTGCGACACACACCTCGCAAGCCCCCGTCACGCAGGCGAAGAGCGAGGGGCAGAAACGTAAGACGCAATGAAGCTAACAGAGCAGTGCTGAAGGAGACTGACGGCAGGAGAAAACAGATGAAGGTGAGCGTGTGACAAACTGTGAAGATTTAATTAGCACCGAGAGAGAGAGAGAGAGAGATGTAAAAAAACAGGAAGAGGCAGGGCAAGTATGTAGAGTCTTTCAGTCATAGTCACACTGGGCTTTCTCAATGACATAGCAGTCCCTCCACCTGCTGTTCCATACAACCACCCCCACCTCTCCACCCCCCACCGCCAGGAGCCCCTCACATTCATCCCTCTCTGGGCCCTTAACGAGCTTGAATCGGGTGGGACCGGCGAAGCCCACGGAGCTGGTGGGCTCCAGAGGAGAGCAGGATCACGCCTCGTGTGGGGGGGACACGCTCTTGGCATCATAATGAATGTTGAAGAGAGACCCAACAGCACAGGTTCCCCCCGTCACGTCGTATCGTTCTGCTGTCAGGGGCCTTGGATGCGCGGGCAGAGTGCAAAATAGACCCAAGGTGCAGCATTAACGTAAATTTTTCGCGAAGGCCACCGCCGGGGAAGCGTGAGCGAACAACCTCGAGGGCGCTAAGAGCTCGCGAAAGCTAGCGAGAGCTAGCAAGAGCTAGCGAAAGCTAGCGAGATGGGATGTTTTGTGGGGGTGGGTCTCTGAGACTTACCTGCTGGAAACTTTCTCTCAGGTGACTCTGGTCTTCCGGATGGCAAAACTCCAGAATGTCCTTACCAAGCAGGTCCTGGAAGAAAACAGATATATGGTGTTACCAGTTTTAAAAAGAAGGTCCTAGAAAGGAGAAGAGCTAAGAGGATATTGATAGTCCAGAGCAAGTCCTAGACAATACAATAGACAAGGAAGATATTTATGATATTCGACAACTGAAGGCCCATTAAAAAATAAATTAATAAAGTCAGTCAGTTTTCCAAACAGAACGGCTCAAACATATATTTGCTAAGGATATCATCCTTATGTCTACCCTTTACTGCACTGTTACGATTTTTTGTATTACATAGAAGAAAGCAGATTTGTTACAATCTTTACAGACTAAACAAACTAAACAGATTTTTATAGTATTGGGATTAGACATTAAACAGATATTATTCTTAACTTTGTTTATTAAGGTTCGCATGAATATAGAATTCAGTGTCATCAGAGAATTTATAGAAAAGATTTAAAAGATATAAATTCCCTTCATAAAAATACATGAGAATACACAGATCAGACATCAGATCTAACCAAAGACTCTCTTCAAAGAAGTGTGTCCATACAGATTTTAGTTACATGGAAGTGTCAAACCAACTTTAGTATGAAGCTCCCAGAAGCTGTGAACCCTGTTCCAGAAACCTGAACCTGCAGGCTGAGCGTCCAATACCCTAGATGTTAAATATTTGGATAAGAGGAGAATTAAATGAATCTGTAAGTAAAAGTAAACTTTGGCTCTGGCAAGGTCCAACAGGAATGTGGTGGATCCAGCAGTCCGTTCTCAGTAACTTACATGCCCCAAAGGGTTAAGATGACATTTGCTGTGGTTTAACTGGAGTGTGTTTCATTACAAATGACAGAAAAAGCAATATAAAGCATTTGTGCCAACATGTCCCTCGTTAAGTGATTAACCGGATTCTGAGAGGAAGTCCAAAGCTTCCTAAAAGGAGGGATTTGGATGAAGTGGATGAAGGACCCAGATGTTATTGGCTCCTCAGATCCTGTCAGGACCTCCAAATTGGCTTAAGTCAAAAGCAAATGTGCTTAGTTCAGAGAGTTATTATAACGACCAATGAGATCACCACACCTGAGGCTGGTAGCCAATCACGTTGATGCAGCGGGGGTCCACAAAGGTGATGATGCCGTCTGAGTTGTGGCGGGACAGAAATTCTGTCGGCACAGAGAGTCCGTTCATATCCATGGAGACCGGAGAACTGGTCACCTGAGAGTAAGATAGAAAACCCATTTTGATAAAAAAAAAAACACAAAGTAAAAAAAAACTTTTATAAGGTAAGGGACTTCAGAAAACACCGTTACAAATTTTTCTGTTTCGATAGTTGCTGTTCTGATGCTGTTTATATTATTCGCACCAGCACACAACATGGTTTCCACGTGAAGGTGAATTATGCAATCGTTCGACGGCTGTAACCAGAGGTGCTGAGGGAACACGCAGATGTGGAAGGTGAAACCCAGAAAAGATGAAAGGAATCCATATTCACCCATTAGTCTAATGCAGGAACAAAGTTCACACATGTGTACGAGGGCAGGTGATCCCAATGGTGTAACTGATACATCATGCGCTTCTTTGCTATTTCTCGGTGTATGTGTTTCGAGACTTACACAGTGCACACACACACACACACACACACACACACATACACACACACACACAGTCTACATACTTGCAGTCGTCCAATTGCCACCAGGCAGTATTTGCTGGTCTGGCCTGCTTCTGTGTCTTCCTCAGGGATCGTCATACCTGCGAGAGGCATGAGTTTGAGACAATGAAATTTAGACAGAAGACAGAGCCTCATTTATGTCTCACACACACACACACAAACACAAACACACACTCAGTTATATGAACACCACTAGCTATAAATTGTCATTTATATGGTCGCTGGTTGCAAAAATACTTAAAGCAACCCGAATCCTTTCTATTTGCATTCCTGCTTCAGCCATTCAAATCGAAAGCACCGTTTTTATTGTTCTGCTGAATACCATCTGCTTCCTATTGTGACTACCTTTTCTTAATTATCCAGGAATTTAAGGATGCCTAACAGACCTCGGTTCAACAAAAACACGGGTAGTAGAACACGTCTGCACTGGGGGGGGGGGGGGGGGGTGTCACACTTCTGTGGCATTGCAGTGCCTTAAAATAGTGAATTAACATGTGGCTCCCTGCGAATCCTGGTGAATGACAAAAGATGATGAAGATGATGATGTCTTCCCCCCCCCCCCCCCCATGTGGTCCCGTCAATCCGGATGGAGCTCGGGACACCGTTTGGAACTGAAATCTTGTTTCACTTACGCTGACAGATACAGGGTGATGCACAAGGCCTACGATTGGAGTATAATCTGTTCGGAGTTGCTGAAGGGACGTAGGCACAGAGCCGTCCAGACGGACTGCAACACCAGCAGTGAGTTTAAAGAGTTAGTGAAGTCGTTTGACAAAAAATGTCTGAATTGTTTATAGCTACTGAAAAAAGGACCAAGGCGGGAACCCAGCAAAAGAAGCCAAACATTTTAGGGATGGACCGAACAGGGAAACATATCCCCTTTTTTAAATGACTGCAGTGAGGATAGAAACGTCTGAAACAAAGTGTCTGGCTTCGAGCAGTCAAAAGCCGCGAGACCCAAAACGACAAACAAACGTTCTAGAACAGACCGCACATTTGGCGTGCTGAACAGACCGAGCGTGCGCACGCACACACACCCACACAAAAAATTATAAACAGATTGAGTTCATAAACAAACGCACTGCGTTGTTTTATCTGCAATTGGCCGTTCGCCTCTTTGGGTGACAGCGCGCAAGCGGCCCGGAACCGTTCGGACCAATAACATTCATAAAGGGTATACATCAAAAGTGTTCTGCCCCTGGCTGGCTTCCGACGATTATCAGGGTCTGAATAGCAATGAGACGCGGCACCATCTGGCGTGGGCCGGCTGTCTGGCGACGACTCACCTCTGCTCAAATGCACCTTGCCGAGTCCGAAAGCAATCTACTGTTGGCGCGTTAGCGAGCGTTAACGAAACGCTTGGCGCAGGTCCTTTCTGATGAAAGTTACCCAACCTGTAGAGTCTGTGTAGTTACATTCGGTGTTTTTTTTTTTTTTTTTTTTATTAGATCGGATCTGCGTTGACGTTTCTAATTCTGCTCAGACTGGATCTGCGTTCAAGCGGCCTGTAAGGTGGACGAGTGTCCGCCCCCTGCTATACCACCGCCACCAATCATTTTTGTGAGGTGCCTCATGTTACACCGATATCTGCGACCACCGAATTCTGGGACTGTACAGCCAGCAGCACACAGGTCGCCATTTTCTGAAGGCTGTGGTCAGAAAATGTGACCCCACCAATCAAAACGTTTTTAGGTTGTGATTTCTGAGGGCTGTGTGCTACTGACCTGATACCGGATACACTCCGCTAATACCTGACATAAATACATAAGTACATAAATATTCCTTTGTGGGAATGAATGTGGGAGGATGAGAAAACATTTTGACTGGTGTTTCATTCATTCTGAAGGCACGGCGTGGTTTCGTATTCTGAAAACTGCGCATGGGTACTCAATCAATCACTGTTTATATTTCCTTACAGTAAAATGGGCAAAACTGTTAAGTAAATAACATATGGAAGCGTAGGTAAACAGCTTAGCAGCAAAGTAATGGGGTCTACAGTCTACAGAATTTGGTGGTCACAGATTTCAGTGTGACACGGGCTAAATGAGCGCGTAGCACTGCAGTCTGTCCGCTGTAGCTGACATAATCGGTGCTGAGAAGGCAACAAAAGGCCCACTGCTGTCGCCCTCCTCCACTGCTGTTTTGACAACGAAAGCGCTAAACGCTAAGCGCTAAACGCTAAACGCACGGGCGTGGACAAAAGACACACGAACCCCGAAAAGTCAATCGAAAAGTAAGTAAGTACGTAAGTAAGTAACTCGTTTCAAAACGTCGGATTTGCGTTTCCACACGGCCCTGGCAAAAATCTGATTTACATTTTAGTGAGATTTTATTAAGATACTAATTAATTTAGAAAGAAGAGAAATATGCATCCTTGACATTTCTTTCCAACACAACATATTTCCCTCCAACAAATTTAAAGGCACATACATGCATAAAGGACCTGTTTGGCAAACATCTTGAAGACATATTGTGTGTGTGTGTGTGTGTTTAAATACCTGCCGGGGGCCAAGCCTTGATATAACCAGTGCAGTGTACCACTGAATACTGTGCTTCCCCTTCTTTAGATGGACCCAGACCATTCCTGAACACAACACACAGCACAAAGCACACATTACAAACTCTCAAGTTCACAGAAAGGATTACCCTTCCCCCAAAAACTATTCAGAATGTCAGATTGTTTTTTAAATGGTGTTAGTTGGGAGGGTACGGTGGTCGCGGCGTGCAAAGGCCGCTTATATCATGGCAAAGTCAGCTAACAGCAGCTTCATAGGTGGACACGGCATCCTTAACTTGAACTTCAAAATACGACCCCAATTCTCTGCATGGAAGAACTGCTGATACACATCTTAACTGAATTAATGTGGACATACAACCTACTTTACATCTCATTTATCCTTAAAAGCATCTTGATTGCAGCTCCAAGCCATTGTGGAGCAAAACCGCACGGGTCTGTGGAATCTAAAAGGATTCTGGGGGCTCGGGGGCATGGCTCAGGGAATCCGGGCGAAGGTTTTCAGAGGAAGTTGCCTCTGTGACTGGCGGCGTCGGCGCACAGACGGCCCGAACACGAGGAGGTTAATGGGCCCATTTCGGAAAACCCGCCGTGAGAAGACCTCACGCTGTCAGAACTGCCCGGAAAAAAATATAGCCATGGGTCTCCGGGGACAACTGAAAGTGGAGAGGTAAAACAGCGATCTGTCTGAGATGAGACTCAGTCCCGTGAGTGGTTTTTTTTTTGGGGGGGGGGGGTGCGTGATGTCCGCGGAACGGTGCAAACAGGCTCGGACGTCTGAACGCTTTCTGCCCCAGTTGTGCACATACAGAATAATACACGAATGTGGATCAGTGTGGATCAAATGCGGATGTGTAAATTGCTGCCATGCCATGAACAGAGGCGAAGTGTGCAGAGTAAATGGCTTCGTCTGGATGTGTGTGAACGTCACATCATACAGCAGCTGACACAATATGCTGTATCCCTTTCTAAGTTACTACTGCTGTTCAGATATTTCGTTAGAAATGGCAGGTTGCTTAGCGACACCACTACGGTTGCTATGCATTCTGGACGGAAACAGTACACCTTACACATCTCAATACATTATTTTGATAACTTTAAAATGAACTAGAACATTTTTTTCATGCACGCCATGTTCTAAGTGTCCTCAAAACGCCACACTCACTCCCTTCGTGGGAGAGTCCGCGTTTAGACGGGTACTCCTCGCACATACGGAGCAGTGCCATCGTTGAACGGGTTTTACTAATGCTTGGACATGCTCACAGATTTCAGGCAATGTACGTACAGTTTTCTGAAGTTGCTGAAACACAGAAAAAACGTTTGGGAACCACTAACTCATGAAGCCCATCTACTGTCCTGGTGCACTAAAACTGAAGCACATTCTCTGCCTCATTTAGCAATTCTAAAACACACCTTTTGCAAAACGTTAAACACAGTGCCCTACATTAGACATTCAAAACCGAAAACTAGAAGTTTATTTTGGAAAACACTGCCATGCACCTGTCACACATACCTACCAATTATCCAAACCCAGCCCTCACAGGTAAAAACACTTCCAGCTAATTTTTACAAGATCTATAGTAATCACAGTCTTATAAACTCCTATAAACCACAAGTTGCATATCTTACTTTGCACAACAGTGGAGTCCAATACTGCACAGAGATGAGAATGAGGACGAGAAAAAGTGGATGATCAACCATAATGGATGAGATCAGAGCCACTTTCATTGACCGTGTGGTCATGTGGTCAACCATGGGTTGAGTTCTCTGGAAGCAAAGGGTCCAGCCTAATCTGTATCGCTACACCGTATCATCATCCAGGTGTTCTGAAATTAAAATACTGAACTCACAGAACTGAACTGAGCATCCCACTTCTGCAGTCTAGTACCATATGCATAGTTACAGTAAAGTTTCATTTCGTGCCGCTAAATTGTTCACATCATGTTTTTTTGCAGAACTTCTAGACTACCTCTTGTTGGGGAAAGAAGGCTATCCACCCCTGAGCAGAAAGAGACCATCATCAACATCGTCAGCGCAAACACTGTTGCTTTATTGCACGCAATATTGACTACTTTATGCCTATTTCATAGTCATGCAGTACTGTAATGCACATGCCAGAGACCCTGGTCAGCATGGCAGCATCGTCACAATGTGTGCAGGCATTTGCCAGAATAGTGGAGTCCCACTTCGTCCCCTACCTCAACACAGAGCACTACATACTCGTCCTCCATCACTATGGCGATGGACCACATCAGTCCAGGTTTGTTGTTGTTTGTTGTTGTTGTTTGTTGTTGTTCTAATTTTGTATTTTGAAGTTACAAGCCTTTTTTGGCATTTGGTATCTGTGTATTATAGTATATACAGCATGTGTTGCAGAACTGTTCATGCAAAAAAACATTCCTCTTGTAACTGTCTTTTGCTTTATGGTGTATCTGTACTGAAGATGCATAAATAACCTGCATATTTGTGAATAAATATGTATGTGTGAGTACTATGACAGACCTTTACAGCAGACTACACACTGAACACTCAAAACACACACAGTAGTAGTGTAGTGTAGTAGTGTTTTCCATTTGTCACATCAGTGTGTAGTTGTCATATAGGAAAGGTTGTTCATCTGATAATTGTGTGTAGAATTTTAATGTAAAAATACAATTTTGGCAAGAGTTTTGGATGAAGTGTTTGGTTTTTCTAAAAGTGTGAGATGATTTGCATGTTGTGTGTGGGTCTTTGGCTGCTGTGTATTAAGTTTTGACAAAAGCAGGCATAGTTTCAAAAATTGGGTCTTAGTGACTGCAAGAAACTATAAATATGTTTCCTGAATCATGATTTAGTTTACCCTTGGACTGAATCTTCATAATGAATGTGTTTTATTTGTGTGTGTGTGTGGGTGTGTGTGTGCGTGTGAGTGTGTGTGTGTGTGTGTGTGTGTGTGTGTGTGTGTGTGTGTGTGTGTGTGTGTGTGTGTGTGTAGGCGTGTGTGTGTGTGTGTGTATGTGCGTATGTGCGTGCATTCCTGCCTGTATCTCTTCCTCATGTTCGACAGGCGGTTGAGGGAGATGTGATCCAGTGGGGCGCTGCCACACCTGAGGAGAACAAAAGGCAAAGAACGAAAATCATTAATTCATTAATACGCTTCATTCTTCAAAGTTCAAAAGTCAGTGGGCTCACGCGATTGATTACTGCTTAAAATCCATTTCAGCTGTGAGGGAAGACATCGCAAACTTGGCTTATAAAAAACTCGCTCTTAGCTGCGACGCGTCTGAAAGATCTCGGCGTGCTTTCAAATGTGAATTTAAACACTGCATCTAGGTCGGCCAGCAGGGCTCCAGAGAGTCCAGCGAGTCCAGGAAGTGTCACATCCAATCAGCATCACTGGAATGCGAAGCAGCGGTGACAGGAGGTGCTGCCACACGCCTAGCGGTGAAGCCCGCGTTGATGTCACCACGGCAACTTGGCCCGGCGCGCTGATAAACGTCCAGCTCCTCACCCTATAGCTGAGCGTCTGTCATGTTCTCGAACCTCATAAAAATTCACAGACGGGGATCATTTACGGCGCGGAGGCATAAATCCCTTCACCAAAATCAGTTCCATCGGATTTGGCAAGGTAGAGTTTCTTTTGCCTCGGGCCTGGAGCTGATGTAAAGGATGCTTGTTTCTCTGATACGCGAGATGAGGTCGAAAGAAGCAATAAAGATCATCCCTCGTTCCCTGAAGCTTAGTCACGATGTCGAAACGAAAGGTAAAGGACAATTGATTTCATAATGGAATCAGTTTTTAACATCTCAGAAGAATGATGAGCATGTTCTGAATGATGCCACTTCCCATTCACACACACACACACACACACACACACACACACTAAACGATGCCGCCAACCTTGAGGCCACAGTGTTTCGGTTTCAGAAAAGGGCCGTAAAATCGAAACTTCAGACGCACGCACATTCCTGAGCGACGCCGCTGGAAGGGATCGTTTGTGCTGAGGCACGCAGAAATGAACACGGGGAACCGAAACACACGCGATGTCCCAAACTTCTGCCCCCAGACGTCACGATGCAGACCCACGCGGACCTTCAAAACAAGCTCAGGAAACACGTGCCTTGGCAGCTAAAAATAGAAAGGCAGTAATTTCTCGAAGGAGTCTCGCAGTCATCAAGGAAGCACTTCTCCAGCATTTGTGTGGGTAGTGAAGGAATTCCACCCCAGATTTTTACCATATGAAAGCAGGAGGAAGACAAACAACCTCATTTGGGTCTCGTTTGGGTCTCTGCGAGAATAAGCCTCCTAGCCTCATGGCTGAGAAATGCAGACGAGCATTTCTGCCTGTCCTACTTTTCACAAAAACTCGAAGGGTCACACAAGGTTTAACTGAGGTGAACATTACAAAGCCCCCCTCCCCCCCAGGGTATTCCAAGTCAGGTTTCATCTCACATCATTTTACTTGGAAGTTTCTCAAATGAAAGGTGTACAAATGTCATGGCAACAAAGAAAATCTCGCCCTTTCTTCGAGAGCTGGCTGGTTTGGGCCCCTATGATGCTCCTGCCATCTGTGCTTGGGAGACTGAGGGAGAAAAAAAAAATGACCACTGCTTTCTGGGTGGGGGAGGGGCTATCAATCACAGTGAAACTAGCCAACCGTGGCAGTCCGGTGTGCTCGTTTGTGCTGTTAGCGCAGTTAGCGCCTTCCCTTCAGTGTGGTCAGCAGCCCCGCAGGGTGTAGGCTGAGAAGATCTCCTGGAGGAAGCGTGGGATTGCTGTAACCCTCTGTGCTTGGTAGGTGTTGAATAACGGAAGAGCTAGCTAGCCAGTTCGTGGGTAGGAGTCCTCTTAAAATTAAAGCTGGGAGAAAAACGAGTACGTTACATGTTTATCAGGATGGCGCTACGCATTCTCCCTGGAAACCGAACGCAACGACCCCCCGGTGTTGCTGGCACTTTCTCTACCTGCCCTTCTAGGCGCAGGCAACATTTCGGGATGCACATCACATGACTCGCGCTCTGGATCGTACCTCATTCTGCAGATGAAGGAGCGTCTGGAGCCCATACACATCCTCATAGAGGACTGCTGTCCCTCCTTCTTCACTGTCCCTGTTTTCAGGTCCAAGATCCGACCTGCGACACACACACACACACACACACACGCGCGCAAACATGCCCGCAAAGAGAAAAACAATTAGAGGACATAATACAGAAACGTCTTTGTTGTAAAATCGAAATAGTCTGAGGTTTCTCGCATGCTATTTTGCAGTTCTTTACTGGAGGATTTACAATGCAATAACTCCCACATTAAATCTGTTTTCCTAGTCGCATGGATAGTGGGGCCAGAAGACACTGGGACCCAAAGCAACCAAACATTTTCTCTGGCCAAGACGGCAGTCATGGGGTGATTCATCTCCTTTTGTTGCTCTGTGATACAGAGCTACAGGACAGCAGCTAGCTATGATCTAAGCACAGAATCATTTACATAAACAAATTATCTAAAAAAGCCTTAATAAGAGAATGTGGTAATAACAAAAAAAAGAAGGGAGAACTCTAAAAATGATCGCATGACAGCTGTTAAGATTCTCCCGAAGGAGATCAGGCTCCCTTTTAGTGGCAGGCGGGATCAGCCGCTATTCATAAAGCGTGCGCAGCACAGGAACCTGCTCTAAAGTGGCCACCGACGGGTTTCGAATACAGCCTCGGCGAACGGCGTTTTTCCCCGGCGGCAAAGCGCTCGAAACAAACGTGGCAAAAGATGAGCAAAAGGCGAGAACGCGGAGGTCCAGAGCTTCACCGTTGGGAACGTTCTGGAAACGTGCTGCCAAAGCTTCCCGACGTCCCACGCGCAACATCGCAAGCGCCTGTCCAACAGGTGTGACCTCCTCACCCGTAACCCTGAACCTCGCTTGACTCGAGGAGCTCGCAGGGATCTCGCACGGGGGTTTCGTGGCCGACGTCAAACGGCACAGAAAAGAGCTTATCGCGCACTAGTCTTATCGCAGCACACCACAGAATTTCCCCCCTCTCCCACATTACCCAGAAAAGCAGGGAGACAGAACCGCAGGGCTGAGATGAGGGAGATGTTTCTGAGACGTAGGGGCCAAACGGTTCACTATAAACAAGACCAGGCGGCACACAGATTTGAGTTAATTTTGTCTAAATGAGATGACATTGAGCGTAAATAAACAATCACCATTGTGCAACCCGAGCGGTTTGCCTAATTCCAGTGCCCTCATAAAAGGAAACCACAGACTAAGTCGTGACTGCCTTTCTAATACAGTATGTACGCCGTAAACTCAGATGAAAGAAAAAAGCAGGAAAGAAAACATCAGACATTACGAGGGCAGTTACGGTAAATTTTGCGCGATCTTGCCGCATCTTGTTGCTTTTGTTTGGAAGATGATGAGGAAGCAGCTGCCGCGTTTGAAGTGTTCGGACGCGGCGACGTATCGTTTCGCGGTCTGAGACGCCGGGGGAACGGCCGGCGGGCCGAGGCACAGCGGGCGGAGTTTGTTTTGGATGGAGTCGCCCCTGCTCTCCCGCTGAGAGGATCCCGGCAGGAGGGGAAAGGGGGCAAAAAGAGGAGCTAAAATAACCCTTGAAGGGGTGGGGGGGGGGGGTCAGTGCCCAAGAAGCCATCAGCTCTTCTGCGATCGTCGGACTCCTGCCGGGCGAGGTGTAATCCGAGTATCCACTGTGCGATCTCGTTCTTCTTCAGGTGCTGTGCCGCCTTTCCCGGCTTGCGAGCCACATTCTGCGAACACACCTTCCCTCCCCCGATGCTCCGACCTGCAGCTCTGTCCGCACGGAGGCTGAGCCGACCGTTGTTATTCCACGAGGAGATAAACAGCTTGCAGCAGATATCCCAGGCCCAGCGAAACAGCCAAGCTAAATATCTGAGCCGGCAGTCTCTTTTCAACGCCAGTGGAACTGATGAAAGGACTGGGGCACAATCATGCCCTCCAAGAGCACCGCAACATAATGCAACAGCTTCGTCTTTGTTTGAGTAATCCTGACTCCTGGTTCTTCAGGGTTCTCCTTGGTCTTCAGGGTTCTCCTGGTTCTTCAGGGTTCTCCTTGGTCTTCAGGGTTCTCCTGGGTCTCCAGGGCAACCATTTCCAAGCGGAAGCTAGACGGCGAGATGTGCGAGTGAGCCCTGACGAGTCCTTCCATGAACCCAGAGATATCTGAATCATGGGCCTTCAAGTCAGAACTTCCCAGTTACAACAACTGTTTTACTGCAGTGATAATAAGGTCCTGGATTCAGTGTGTAGTCTGGAGCCTTTTAACCATCAGTCAAACAGTAAAATCCAGCTTGATAAAACAAATAAAACAAAGTTTTAAAATCGTAGGTTTACCGGAGGGTCTACGAAGCTGACTCCACCTAATAACCACCTTACTAAAACCGAATCCCTATTGTGAAATGTGTTCCATGGGTCACTCAAACAATACGGTAACAAAGTGAAGTCTGTCTGTATAAATGGTTGATCCCCGACGTCTTAACGCTGGCCAGAGTGACAGAGAGCCCCACCATTCGTGCCCCGCTGTCGCCGGGCGGAGGCTGGAGGTGATGGAGGCAGAAACGTGGCATGCGATACATCATCAGGTGATGTAGTCTTGCCTGCTGATGGATGGTCGCACAGACTCCCCTATCATTTCTCACCCCGGAGAGAATCAAACGTTAGTCAGCAAGCGGCCCAAAATCACTCGCGATCAATTATGCATGCGCGGCATTCCACCGGGCGAAGACACATTAGCTTTGGCCGCTTCGTTTTATCAAAGACAAAACACGAGGTTATCAAAACCTCATCAAGAACACTTCAATATTGCATCTGGATCCACTGCAAAAACAGACGCGAAAATAAAGGAACAGGAGAGGTGAAAAGTCATTTCCCTCCAGATCGGCGTGGAAACACTACAGAGCCTATCCATGCTAATCTAACACACTTCAGCTAGGACTTTGTAAAATGCATCTTTGTCTGCATGAGACGAGAGGTGTTTTTATGGCAGGAAACTAAAGCATGACTCTTATGAAATCACTCAGGCAACCAGAAGCAAGAGGATTTAAATGAAATTACTCTGCAGAATCATAATAGGTTGAATTACGACTGCCACTTGCTGATTTCTGATTACTGCCAGAGCACTTACTCTGCGTCCTATTGTAATATAACCCTGCACAACGAGCTACGGCAACAGCTGGGATGCCAAAAAGGATCGTCGTCATCTGTAATCAACCAGGACAATGCAAGGTCTTTCATTTGGCCAACGCATTCAAGATCTTTAGAATATGAGTGGTTATTACAGTCCGGTCAGCAAGGACACAATAAAGTAGCAGGCTGCTTTTGGCTTGGATGACCCTTTTAATTGAATTTCCTAGTGCCTGCCAAGCTTAAATGTCAGATTCAAATGAAATTGGCCAGTTTCTGTGCCATTTCAGAAAACGACAGAAAGATTCCGAGGATTACTTTCCAAAAAAATACCTCCCTCTGGAATGGTTTAAACGGTTTTCTCTTAAGAGATCATTTCTATCACAAAGATGAGTGGTGCTAGTGATGATCAAAAGCTACGTATCTCATTAGCATGATCACATATGTGTAATGCAAATTGGCTATACTGTCTTGTTCATTTGTCGCGTTAGCGTGACCTCGTTAGCATGTCGGAGTGTTCCCATGAAGTGGAAGACGTGCTGTTGTGGAAGAGCTGGAAATGTTGCAGGGTGTCTAGGAGGACAGTGTGACAGGAGGATGCCGGCTCTAGTGTGGTGATAGTGCCCCCTAGTGAACAACTGTGTGCTTCGCATCCTTTCTGAAGGAGCACCTGCCTACCGAGACTGAAACGCCTGACACAGCCAGAAGGGCTTATGCATTCACACACTCCTCTGATGTTTGATTGGTTACTGATATAATCCTAAAATCAGCTTTCATATTCTCAGGCAATAAAAAAACACATAAACAAAATAGGTATAATAAACAGATAGATAAACAGGTAATGAAAATACAATATAAATATTTTGAAATGTAGGTTTGCAAATTAACTTCACAGACCAATCTGATACCCTTACACTCGCTCAAACTCTCAGTTTCCCATACCTTGCTTTCTCTCCACGCACTGATTTCATCTTTCGTCTAGATATATTTCATTTCATGTAGAGCTCTGCATGGCACACAGATTCCCTCAGCCACATCTTATTCTACGTTCTCTGTCTCTCCCAAACACACTGGACCTGCAGGTAAACAGCCCTCCTCTCTGTGTACATGCGGCAACAAAACACGATATAACATTTCCAGGCTTTAGCCATTGCTGTAACGTGTAACGTTAGCCAGTGAAGAGAGAGGGTGAGGAAGAGATCACTGTAACGTTAGCCAGTGAAGAGAGAGGGTGAGGAAGAGATCACTGTAACATTAGCCAGTGAAGAGAGAGGGTGAGGAAGAGATCACTGTAACGTTAGCCAGTGAAGAGAGAGGGTGAGGAAGAGATCGCTGTAATGTTAGCCAGTGAAGAGAGAGGGTGAGGAAGAGATCACTGTAACGTTAGCCAGTGAAGAGAGAGGGTGAGGAAGAGATCACTGCAACGTTGAATGAAGAGAGAGGGTGAGGAAGAGATCACTGCAAAGTTAGCCAATGAAGAGAGTTAGCCAATGAAGAGAGAGGGTGAGGAAGAGATCGCTGTAATGTTAGCCAGTGAAGAGAGAGGGTGAGGAAGAGATCACTGCAACGTTAGCCAATGAAGAGAGAGGGCTAATGAAGAGAGAGGGTGAGGAAGAGATCACTGTAATGTTAGCCAGTGAAGAGAGAGGGTGAGGAAGAGATCACTGCAACGTTAGCTAATGAAGAGAGAGGGTGAGGAAGAGATCACTGTAATGTTAGCCAGTGAAGAGAGAGGGTGAGGAAGAGATCACTGCAACGTTAGCTAATGAAGAGAGAGGGTGAGGAAGAGATCACTGTTAATGAAGAGAGAGGGTTAGCCAATGAAGAGAGAGGGTGAGGAAGAGATCGCTGCAATGTTAGCCAATGAAGAGAGAGGGTGAGGAAGAGATCACTGCAATGTTAGCCAATGAAGAGAGAGGGTGAGGAAGAGATCACTGCAACGTTAGCCAATGAAGAGAGAGGGTGAGGAAGAACATTAGCCAGTGAAGAGAGAGGGTGAGGAAGAGATGCTGTAACGTTAGCCAGTGAAGAGAGAGGAAGAGATCACTGGGCCAATGAAGAGAGGGTGAGGAAGAGATCACTGTAACGTTAGTAATGAAGAGAGAGGGTTAGATCACTGTAACGTTAGCCAATGAGAGAGGGTGAGGAAGAAGAGTTAGTCGCTGTCACTGTAACGTTAGCCAGTGAAGAGAGAGGGTGAGGAAGAGATCACTGCAACGTTAGCCAATGAAGAGAGAGGGTGAGGAAGAGATCACTGCAACGTTAGCCAATGAAGAGAGAGGGTGAGGAAGAGATCACTGTAACGTTAGCCAATGAAGAGAGAGGGTGAGGAAGAGATCACTGCAACGTTAGCCAATGAAGAGAGAGGGTGAGGAAGAGATCACTGTAACGTTAGCCAATGAAGAGAGAGGGTGAGGAAGACATAGCTGTAATGTTAGTCAATGAAGAGAGAGGGTGAGGAAGAGATCACTGTAACGTTAGCCAATGAAGAGAGAGGGTGAGGAAGACATAGCTGTAATGTTAGTCAATGAAGAGAGAGGGTGAGGAAGACATAGCTGTAACGAAGAATGAAGAGAGAGATATAGGAGAAGAGCAGCATTGTAGCATCTTACGCTCCGGGATGGAGCTGGGCAGTTAGCATTAGCACCCACAGATAAGCCCTGGCTAGCTGCCTCCGCTACTTCACGCGTTGCTGCCCCCTGTCACATTCCCAGGAGGTGCGGGCAGGCATTCCGAAGCTCACCGGTCATGGAATTCTCGGAAGTGCTGAGTTGTTCGCGGAGCTTGTCCACGTCGTCGGGGTGCACCTGCTCGTACAGGGTGCTGCCGAACCACTCCGACTGCGGGTGGTTCAGCACGGGCGTAACCGAGTCCGACACGTAGATCACCCGGCCCGTCTCGGCCGCCACCACAAACAGGAACCCATCGGCCGCCTCCAGGATCAGGTGCTTCAGTTCCTGCCGGAGGAGACGGAAGAGGCGTCACGGCTACGATCGGATTCAGAAGAGGTGATGCGGCTACGGTCTAATTCAGCTCATCGCGAAACGAGTACTTTGAATATTAAACCTATTCCGGAACCACCGAGGACTCTGTCCTGTGTCTAATTTGGTATATTATTCCCACCTGAATATACACGCTGTTAAATATGAGTGTAGCGCCAACTTTAAAACATCTCTTGAATAATCGCGTTTTAACACCAGCCTTCTAAGAAACAGACGTATAGCGATGTTTATTTGATATTTAGTCTGAAATATGACTCCTGCCAATTGAGAACACCAATTCGTTGGTTTACATTTCATTTTACATAACTGAGTTTTTTCCTGTTGCTTTCAGAAGCCAGCAGTCTGTCGAACACGATTCATGACTCTGGTAAAACCCAGACCAGCTTTCAAGGACCAGGTCTGGGCATCAGGGCTGCAGAGTCATTTCACGTTTCTTGGCTTTCTGGAGCGTCGAGCCTTTGCCGTCTCCCTTGGTCCCTCCCACATACGCCACCCGCCCTGCCCCTTACACCGCCCCAACCCCCCCCCCCTCCCTCCGGAGCCCCGCCCACCTGCTCGGTGAGGAAGGAGGGCTTGTAGGCGCCATCGGTGGACGTGTTCCCCGTGCCACGCATGGACTTCATGTGTGACACGGCCATGCGCAGGATGGTCAGCTTGTCGGGCTTGCGGGCCAGGGCGCTGCACGTGGGCACCATGTCCGACAGCTCCGTGATGTACTGTGTCATTTTGTTGCGCCGGCGCCGCTCGATCTCGCTGTGGTTTTCTCTGCGAAAGAGGGAGGGGCAGGGGGAGGGGGAGGAGGCAGGCCGCAGGGGCAGGGCTTGAGAAGCGGGGCCAGCAGCAGGTTAACGGGGGAGCCGCGTGCATGGAGCTGGGGCCTGACCGCGTGGCGCGTTGACCGCGTGGCGCGTTAACCGCGTGGCGCGTTAACCGCGGCGTGGAGACCTACTTACTGCTGGACCCACACACTCAAATTTGTCATTCAAAGTAATATGCGGACAACAAGAAACCATGGGTTTATGCACCCGATCATCTCTTTACAATCCGCTGAGGATACACAAGACAAAATCACAGCCGTTAAGCAGCAATGATCAGACACAAATGAGCTACTCTGCGTGTAATCTCACGTTGTCTCTACCTTGCACGCGGCCTCGGAGTCTCACCTCTCATTAGATATAAAGTCTGTGCAGGATAAGTTTGTTAAGAATTATAGCCCAAAATATTTCTTTTCCATCTCTGCTGTTTACCTCAGAGAATCCTCTGGATTGCTCTGCAGTCGTGCGAAAACCTTCAAATTGATATAATTAATTGGAAACTCCAGCAGGGAGGAGAGAGCGATGTTCTAAATCCTGTGCACCAGGGCTTCTGCGGAGAGCTTTAGAGTGTGATCTCAGTTGATCACGACACTGGGAGATCGTTAAAGAGCCCGCCGGGCACCGCGGCTGGGCGGAGTCACAGTGGGTGCACTCGTCACGTGTCAGAGAAGGAGGTCAAACAAACAACGGGAAGAAAACGAAAAAAAAAAATCCAAGAATGAAATCCTGACGATCACTGATGCAAACGCAGGCGATGTGAAGCTGCGATCTGGAGCGATAAAAGCAGAGATGTTTGAATTCGAGTTCTCGTCAATCAGCAGTGTCGTTCATCATTTCACTGTACCACTTGTCATTTGTGAAGTTCACAGCGATGTGTCAATCAAACACATAACCACACCCCCTATCCCACTCATTCATTCCCCAACGCTGGAAAATGAACGTTATCCACTGTCTACTCTGACGGCAAAGTTCGGAGACGACATCTCCCGTGCCTGCTGACAGCTGCAAGTTCTCGTGCGCTGGGGCAAATCTAAACGAACGTCAGTGCAGCCGTGAAGCGGCTCTCTAGCGCCCCGTGTGGTCAGGCGCTGACCTGGCGTTTGCATGGGTGAAATCGAACCGAACTTTGTAAAACAGGTGATCTCACTGGGTGTCATTGGGTTTTACTTATTTTTGCTTTTATTTTACGAGACTGAATTAAACCATCTCTAGGTTTACCACTTTAATCATCAGGTTTATTGACCTGTTTGTCAGATCGCACGGGTTTGCATCAGCTGACGCCTGTTACGTCCTCTCTCCCTGCGGACGAGCCAGGAGCCCAGGGCTCTGCTCTGGATGGCTAGTCTGAGCCCTGGATGTCCCGGGAGACCAGCGCGAGATTGCCCTACCTGGCATATCGCTCTTTATCAGCGGGTATCTGATCATCATCATACCTACGAGAGACAGAGACAGAGGGAGAGATGGATGAGAAAGAGAAGTTGTTCTTCATTGACTGCACGCTGCACACGTGGGTAACACTTGAGGTTTTATGAAAATTCACGTCTGAGAAATAACCATGGATTGAAGACACTGTAAATGGATGAATGATATAAAAAAACAGAAAATGTATAAATTTGAAGTAACTGTATCCCTATTTCGTGTAATAAGGTAGCAACTAACTTTACATCACAACAGAACTATTTAGTCTTTTCTTCAAGCAGTATAACCATTACTATTAATACAACGAATTAACCATTACTACTAATGCAACAAATTAGTCCTTTAAACTCATTTTAAAGTTTATTAATAAACTCATTAAAAATCTCATTTTAGCCTAGTCGTGTTCTGCTCCAGACATAAATGTTTTACTACATATTCTGAGCAAAATGAGAGCCTACAGCAATTATCAAGACTGCAATAGCGGTGTTGAGTTTATGGCAGTTATACTGTTAACAGAGACATAATGTTGATGTGATTTCTCGAGTCGCCAGCAGAGGGCACTGTCTCCACTCCTGCGCTAGAGCCAGGGCTGTCTGCTGTTCGCAGCATTGGGAATTACGGATACAGGTCCTTTAAAGAGAACATGGACTGAAAGAAAACCACAGGTTGAGGCAAGCAAAAAAAAGAGAAGAAGAATGTCTGAAAATGGCACATGCCGAAGACTCAAACACTTAAAGAAATTCAGATCAAATGGTTGAAAAAATGCCAGTGCGAAACAATAATGACAGGACATGGTGATAATACAGTGGGGGTTTGGGGACTTTGGAAAACCGACAGATGTTCTACTGAGTCAAGCATACAAATGATAGAACTCTGTAATACTTTAAATGAAAAAGCGTTGGTTGAAATTCTAACCTTGAAAATTTGCTTGGTCCTTCTCCGTCTTCATCGTCGAAGTCCATCCTGCAGGAGAAGAGAAAGACCTAAATCACCATTAACCCAACACACCCCAACACACCATCCTGTAGGAGAAGAGAAAGACCTAAATCACCATTAACCCAACACACCATCCTGCAGAAGAGAAAGACCTAAATCGCCATTAACCCAACATACCATCCTACAGGAGAAGAGAAAGACCTAAATCACCATTAACCCAACACACCCCAACACACCATCCTGTAGAAGAGAAAAACCTACATTACCATTAACCCAACACACCCAAACACACCATCATGCAAGAGAACAGAAAGACCTACATCACCATTAATCCAACACACCCCAACACACCATCCTGCAGGAGAAGGGAAAGACCTAAATCATTAACCCAACACACCCCAACACACCATCCTGCAAGAGAAGAGAAAGACCTAAATCATCATTAACCCAACACACCCCAACACACCATCCTGTGGAAGAGAAAGACCTACATTACCATTAACCCAACACACCCCAACAAACCATCCTGCAGGAGAAGAGAAAGACCTAAATCATCATTAACCCAACACACCATCCTGTATGAGAAGAGAAAGACCTACAACACCATTAACCCAACACACCCCAACACACTGCAACCACCCTGACCTAATGACACATGGGAGGCTTTGGTCCTGGTCAGCTGGTGTCTTGGTGTTGCATACCGAGAGGAATGAATTAACAGGATGTGTAAAAGCACTGTTAGCAGGAGGTGCCTTGGGTCGGGGCCTGGGGGCAAACCCATGTGTGTGAGCCCACTGGTTCACAATGTTCATGCAACATGTACTCCTGCACACACACACACACACACACACACACACAATGATGCCAGAGCATCTTTCACCAGGCACCCATGCCCACTGACAGCTTCCCAGCGTCCTGTGTCTCCCCTCTACTCCAGCATGTTAGCAGTGCCTTTTAGACACACACACACACACACACACACACACACGCATGTGCTAAGCACCTTGTTCTGAGGCCAGATCACATCAAAGCAAATGCAAACGTCACGCTACAGCCGCACGGTGTCCGTGGAAACAGCCTGAGGGCACACAAGTGACCCGTGCACGAGTGTGAATGACGCACGTGGGCGTGGATCAATCGGTTCGATCGTCACGAAGGGCTCAACATGGGGGTTCTGAAGACCGGGTTCTGACTAGGAGTTTCTGGGCTCTGTGCCCAGAGCCTGCCAGTGTTTTCCATCAGACTGGCACTGCGCGCCTCAGAACAGACCGGGGTTTCGTCTAGAGCGTCAACGCAAGACATGCGTCATCGCCCGTCCTCGTCAGCTCCCGCACTCTACGATGAGCTCCGTGCGGTCATGTTTACAGGAGCGAATCAAAGCAAGCGAAGAAAACTCTCCCTCCCGTCGCACGAGAGCACCCTAAGTCACCTAATAATCCAGAATCCACTTAATAATCGTGTAAGCAATTCACTCTGACACTGCCAAATTGGGAAAAATATACAACTTCTTAAACAGCCCAGTGATGTGAATGTAAGTAAGTGTGACCATCTGGAAGCACTACTGTTAATTATGTTTCCACCTATAGTTCACCCCCTCCCCACCCCCCCACCCCCCCCACCCCTGCAGTCCAATCAGGTCGAGTAGAAGGAGGCCACGCACCATAACGCTGTTCAATCTCCCACTTCAATCTGCGTGTGTGGCGCGTAGATTAAAAGAACTTTAGATAGATCCTTCAAATGAATCTTCACATTTCACATTTTTAAAAGCCAGCAGCAAGGAAGTAAAGTCATTTAACGTAAATGTTAATCTAAATGTAAAAGGGTTGAGCCTTTTTTTTTTTTTTAAGCCGTCCCATTTTCCTGCTCATATTTTTAAGGGCCCGTTGTCTTTGAAGTGCATACATGTGGCATATTATAATTGACATAATACAATATCTACATATAACACAAAAATGGCAACAATACAATTTTTATACTATAGCAACATCCAAGACCAACATACTGCAGTTCCAGTACCGAATAAAACAGTCAGTTCTAAATCAGTCTGGTTGGTATTACTGCTGAAGGGGCATTTCGGAGTCACGCATGAAAGGACACAAGTGCTGGTCACAGGCCTGTTCTGCTTTATAGTGTCTTGAGATGGAGCTCAGTACGAACACGTGGCTCCCTGATCCTGGGTCAGCCGTCCTGGTTCTGTGCTTCTTAGCAAACACAGGCTAAAAATTCATTTGAATCTCATGCGAGTGATTTCTGAATTTGGGAGCGGAATGCGGAGCTCGAAACATCAAAGGAACGGAGGTGGAGTTTGTGCCGGCGAGATCTGTGCGTGCCGCCTGACAACCAGTGGCCGCGTTCATATCAATCCAACAGAAGGATACTGCTAAAAGCCCAAAGAAGGAGGCCATGAAGATAACAACAGACTACTGACCCCTATACTGGTCTCCAAAACTAACCACCTTCCCGTCCCCGCCCCTGGCCCCGCCCTCGTCAGTCTGATTTAAACCCTGCAGACACTCATGGGTTCTGCATTTATTTATGCGTGACATATTAGATGGGGAAGTAATCAACATAATATACAGAACAAGGCCTCGGGATTAAAATAAAACCTGCGCACCACTGGGGATTAAGAAACATCTTAGACACCATCTGATTTGTTTAAAGTAAGATAGGGAAGTTATGACTGCAATACACTTGTAACAGAGAGGCCACACGTCATCAGCGACACCTTGGCTCAAACACAACCTTCCTGCACTGATGTGTTGGCTGCGAGGGAGACGGTACTCACCCTGCCGACCTCCTCTTGCCCCCTCGGCCCGGCATGGTGCCAGCCATCCTCACCTGCCCCGCACCCACCACAGCGCCCCCCATGGTCACGGGGCCCGGCAGGTCTGAGCCCATCTCTGCAAAACAACCACAAAAACTGAATGAAGTAAAAAAAAAAAAAACTGCTAGTTGGCCCAGGCGCCTACAGTGCTTACAGAGGTTTACACACACACACACATACACACACATACACACAGACAAAAACAAACAACCACAGAAGCAAGAACAACTAAAACATTCCACGGCGACGTGTAGGCCGTTATTTCCCACACATTCCCATTCCCATGATGCATTTGTTTGTTTTCGTTTGTGTGCTGGAAGTGAGAAGGCAGGTGAAACAGTACTGGAACCTACGACCAGCGCAGCTGCTACTGGAACCGCACCTGTTGCCAATCCCGAAATCTACACAGCAACATCACGAACGCTGTGCAGTAGTTCAACACCAAGGATGAAAGGACGCTGATAAAATGTGCTTCGCATTTGGAATGGAGTACGGTTGGCTGAAAATGTCGCCTAAAACATGCTGCTCACAGAGATTTCTGATCAAATCCCTGTGCTGCATCACGCATGGTGTGGCATGAGAAAACCTTCGAACGGTCTCTGTGAATTATTAGTTAGACGGTGGCGAATCTGCTCTTCTGATGAAGACCTGGATCCCACAAGACAGAGAACGAGATAACAGGGGACAGGAAGTGTGAAGACGTGATACGGCGGTTGGTGCCTGCGCGTTGCAGCACGCCCTCGCCGACGCTAAACGCGAGTGAGAAGAGGCATCTCAGAGCAGCGTGTTGACTGCACACTGCTCTGTCGCAGGTAAAGCGTGGCCGGGGTTGCCAGATCCTCGTCCAATCCGTCCTGTTTGATGAACGCGCAGTTCTGGCAAAGTGGTCCAAAAACTGGTTCTTATTCGTCACTCCTGTCACTGCACATCTTTCCTATTAGTTTCAATTTGACGGTGTGAATAATTCACATCAGTTACTCAATAACAGTGAGAATAATGAGGAGTAATTAATATTAATTAATTCACAAGATGAGAGATTAAGAGGCGAATTATGTAAATTGCTTTAGTGTTTAATGCATTTAATTTGCAAGAAATGTGATCTATTATAAACATTAAAAGGTAAAATGAAAAATAGATCATTAAAACGCTTTGTTTTAGATAAGTGGTTCTTTCATTAAAAAAAAGTAGCTCTCCAACCCCAGCTCAAGGCGCTTCGCACCCACGTGGTCCCCATGGTAACCCCCAGCTCAACCCCCACCCACTCTCACCCACGTCCCCTACGCACACCCACCCCCACCCACACACTCCCAAGCCACGGCTACTTTTCCTGGGGGCCTCACTACTTTCCTGGGGCTTACTGATAAGGCTCGTGCAACCATCACACTCTGCAAACCTCCAGTGACCTGCAACTGATAAGCCTGATACACATTAAACGCGCTCCAATCAGTATTAATGTTGCGTGGCGCGCGGTGCCTCTTTGACCTTGGAAGGAGACAAACAGAGCAGAACGCACAGCTTTCACACCGCCGTTTTCCCGACGTCTCGCTCCCTTTGGAGCGACGGGCACCTCCACAGCCCGACCTGCTCGGCCCACCCCCTGAGGGCTTTGATGAGCGCCCTGCAGGGCCATGCTGGAGTGGCAGGCTTGGTGTCGCGCCTCTGTGCCCGCGCCTCCCCTGCCTCTCCTCCCCCACCCCAGGCTGGCATTCCCCTGCTGCTCCCAGCTCCCAAACTCAGCGCCTCCCCCCCCCACCCCCCCACCCCCCCACCCGCGAGCCTCTTTTTCTCGGGGTTGCTGCTTTAAATGCGGCGTGAAACGCGCCCTCCGTCGGGACAGTGTTAGACAGCTGCATGAGAAAATTCCACTGCCGCGACACGCAGCTCGGCGCCCGCTGCCACAGTTCTGCCCCGTCGCCTGACATGGTCTCCAGAGCGCCCCATGCCCTGCTAATAACTGCAGACTGTAGGCGCCGACAGATACTTGGACGAGTTGCTTTTTGAATTAAAAGCATATTCCGTTAACCTTCCCCATTAAGAAACGTGTGCCTCCACCAAGGGGAACCCTGTAGAGCCTTGGCTTCATGACAAGAACTCATCAAAACACACAAGCAAACAAATCAACGTTAAGAATTCAGTCATTAATCATCCATGCCCAACTTAGGTCTGTCTCCACGGAACCCTCAGGTCAAACGGGCCAAACTCAGACGACCTGATAACACTTTACGTTAGTGTCCCAACACTATTTACAGCATTAGCTAACATCAGCTAAACATGTTCATCAGCATTACTACACCATAAATGACATTAACAATGTAATTAGCAGAGTAACAGACTTCAGTATTGCCTGTGTGTAGAGGATATGGTGAACACTTGAGGACAATGTAATTAGCAGAGTAACGGACTTCAGTATTGCCTGTGTGTAGAGGATATGGTGCTTAGCAACAACCTAGCAAGAAAAAGCAGGACTAGTCACCAAATCGTACAAAGTGACGCAACAGGACAGATGGAAGAATATGTGTCATGGGTGTGAAAAAACTGCCATGACTTTATCTGCTATGGCAACAGGACCTCTCGATGCTTCAGTAGTGCTATGGATAATCTTTTACAAAAGTATTCACCACCTACGTATTAGAAACACCTGCCCTGTACCTACACTCAATGGTCACACCACAGACTGTATAAGGGGTCTATGGGAAACACTGTCCTGTATATACGTGTATGTGTGTAATTACACCGTGTATCTTCGTTATCAACTTTCACTGTCAGTCATCACTGGTCAGTTTCTGATCACAGTCCCATTGCCGACTGACGTGAACTGGGTGTTCTTTATACACCAGTATCGTGGCTGTGCACGAGAAACATCAGAAACTGGCCGATTCACGGTGAGAGAAGCCACAGCCTCAGACTGCATAAGGTGTTTGTGTTTCCGGAGTGACGGCGAGTGCAATAAGAGCCAGGCGGTGGCCTTTGGCTGACGCGCGTGGGGCGGTGCGTCAGTCCGTGCCCTCCCGCCGTGACCCGCTCCTTTCACTACAGAGCTCGGAAAAAAATCTCCCCAAACACAGACGCTCGGCAAACAGCGGCTAATCAATAACGCGTATAATCTCCGTAACAAAAGTGCCCCGCGTTCAGCGCGCGGCCATATCGCAAAAGCGTCGGAGCGGAACACGCTTGTCGTTCCAGACGTCTGTGTGTGCTGAGGAGCGAGCGCGCAGGCCTGTTCACGCTAACCAAACTCGCGGATTTTTAAACAAAGTGTCCTTCAGTCCCGCTCCTGACAGCTGACTCTTCCCAGAATGCTCTGCTGCATTCTAAATCGTGCTTGGCAGCTCCGAGGCGCGACCAGGTGCTAATAACGCTCTCCTTTATTCATCTTACCTCATTTGCATTTCTAATGAGCTGGTGAGGGAGAAAAAAAAACTGTCCAATGGGAAAACAGGCTTCAGAGGAAGCCAGGGAGTCACCAGCGCGCACTGCTAACACTTCTAGCAGGCGCTAAGCGTTTTCAGCAAAATGGGTAAAAAAAGATTTTTTTTAAGTAATGAGTCACCTTCTGTGTTATGTCTAATGAAATCATACTATGACATTTTTCATTAATATCATTATCCGGCTAAACAAAAACGCTAAGGGTCTGTTATGTTCTGCTTGGTATACTCTCTCTGGTTTCTGGTCAGCCTATAACTAATGAGTTCCCCTCCGGCTAGAGGCGACCTTCTCTTCCAAGCCTTGTATAAAGCAAAATGTTTCAGAAGACTGAAATGCCAAGACTGAAAATCTGGGCACAAATGTATGCTGTACATACATTTACTTACATGTACTTAGGATTACAACCCACAGAATTAAATTGCTGCTTTAATGTAAACAGCATTATGATGAGTTGTTGAGTTGTTATTCTTCAGGGTATAAGAATAATTATGATTTTTCCAAGGATCAATATTGATCCTTTCAATATCATCAATTTATAGCTATAAACAGATTCAATAGAATAAATAAAGCGAAACAAGATTTTTCAATTTAAAAAAACATCTTAGGGGCTTACATCTCAGGAGAGTTAGACTGTGGTTGTATAATTGGTGAACCACAGTGAAAAAAGAAGAAGTAGACCACACAGGGTACACAGGGAACAAAAATCAATACACGAATCACTTGAACAATGAGAATTCATAAGATTTGATGCTATCACATAAAAATTTAGAGTAACCCTCAACAAATATTTTTGCTAAGAACCTCGAACCAATGGAATCAGTAGAAGAGATGTATCACTATTCTTCTATTGCAGCCTCAACTGAGCATAAACAAACATAATACACTGAAGTCAAAAGTTTTAGTCAGAGATGCCTGGATCTTCATTTCAAAGCCTGAGAAGTTTTTATTTCAGACCATAATGTCACCCGAACTACTCTTTTTGACTAAAATAGAACCCCAGACGCCTCCATGATCGTGACCACCATGGCATATGCCAACAGTGTAGGCACGCAGAGGCAGAGGAAGCTGTGCGTTCACGTTTGAATCCGTAAAAGCAATAAAAACAGACAACCATAAGATATATTACATATTACAATTATTAAATACTGTTTTATTATGCATTTATATTTCATAAGAGTAAAAAAAGTTTCAGTACCAGCACACCTCTCTGTACATTATCCAAGGAACCCCATACAGTTAACTTTTTTGCAGCCCTCAAATGCCTGTGTCAGATCATTAGCTGATTAAGGCAGCCCTGTGGATTGAATCAGGTGTTTTTACACTCGGGGGCACATTAAATTACATGAAATTAGCAAGAAAATGAAATCTAACCTGTTACTTGTACTAAGCCCCCAAACCCCAGAAAAGAAAAAAAAACTTCTCTCGCCGAGAACTCCACAAACACACCTTGAGGAAAATATTCATACAAATACATTTAGCTGTGTGCTGTGCAAGAAGTAGGCTGTTGTATCAGTGTTTGCTGTAGTTGACGAGATTTAATCTAAAGAGTAAACATGCCTTTTATTTAACCTGCAGGAAACATGTACGAGGCAGGACGCCTGGCTGTGCGTCTGAGCAGGCTGTTTCGGGAACTGTGGAACATTTAAGCCGTTCTACCTACTTAACTTGTTCCCCTCTATTAAAATAACAACGCCTAGACATGTTCTTGTCCCCATGGTTTACAAAAAAATATTGCGCAACTAAAGCGGAGCAGGCCGCAGTAGCTTTAGCGAACGAGCCACTCGGAACAGTTCGTGCCATCGCTCCCAGTAGCCCGCTGGTTCAGCAGCATAGCTAGCTGTTTTCGCGGAGATTTCCTAGATGGGCTAAAGATGGAATCAACAGGCAACAAGAACCAAACCTCGGTCCCTGTCGTGTGCACTAAACACCGAGGTTTGGGATCTCTACACGAATAAAAAATACTAGCTAACGTTAACCGCCATGAAGCGACGAAGCATTAAGGGTAGCTCGCACGGGGGGAAATCAAAGCACGTAGCTGCTGCCTTGTGGCAAATATATTCTGCATCTAATTTGCATTAGTGAAAAGCGAGCCCCGAATTAAGGTTGTTTGCGCGTTGGCGAGATAGCTATGTGCACTGCCCACGAATGCTGTCAACACTGTAGTCTAATTATGATACAGCGCAACAAAAACAACCAGCGCAAAACATTTTTAAGCCTAAAAATCCGTAGTCGGCTCTGTGCAAAGCGGTAAGCTGCGTGGGGGGAAGGGGATGCTGAAGCGGACGTCGGCCGCCGCTCCACGCTTAGTTTCTTTTGTTAACGCAAAAAAAAAAAACATTATATGTGAACGTAACCCATATTTCCCCAAGCAAGTCTGTATTTGACAACATTATTGCAAAACGTGACTTACCCGACGGATTAACGGCGGCGGGTGTTGCCATATTGCCTCGATGCAAAACAAAATGCAGAAATGAGAATGACGCACAATGCTGGACACTAGGGAGAAGACGGTCTGCTCAAGTATCTGGCACGTAAACCCGGTTCCGCGGCCTATACGACATTCGCATGCGTTCGGCCGCGAACGAATCTGACAAGCGTTCGGACGACGGCTGATGTTTTTACTCCGTTTCTGCTGGCGCATGGAACCAATTCTGCTTTCAGACTGAAAAATGCAAGATGTCTGAAAGGTAACGTTTAACAACGCGAGACTTCGCTGGAATTAATTAATACTCTTCTAACCTAAAGTCAAAATTGCAAAATTGCTCATCGCCAAAGAGGAACAAGTAGATATGCATGTGCTGACTCTCGGTTAAAGAGTATCTTTACCAATTTTACACAATCCTGTTTTTCCCAGGACTGTGTTAATTAACCTGCATTAAACAGTTATTCAAGAACTGGTAACTCTACATTTGCTTTTAAGAAATATGACTTATGTAATTTAAATATCTGAAGGAAATTAGCAAAACACTGACTTTGTTATTATAAATTTATCATGGACAGACTATTTCAGTATACATTTGTTAAGTACCATATTATTATGTAAGTCTGAATAATAGTGTAACCTAACTACTCTAGTATGCAATGGTTACGAATGAAGCTGACAAGGTTCGCTTTAGGGATCCTGCATAAGACAAGTCATCGTAGTTTTCATTGGTAAAATGAATACCAAGGGCATCAGATCCAACACAGATGGAGCTGAGGTTCCAAATCTATATAGTGCCACTTTGTAAGCCCAACGTATTTCACGAAAACACCCCAATTGAAGACACCATAAGGAATCTGAAGGCTGTTGGAATCTGTTTTTAGTTACTTTCAGTACGTTGAATAGAGCATCTAGCTACACGTCTTCGGCCACATCAGAGAAACCGGTTCTGCTGAAGAAAAAACCTCAAACCCACTGAAACAAGATGTCTTAAATGTTCGCCTAACCTACCACAACGATTTAGAATAGAGAGAGAGCTACATGCTTATTACAATGGTTTGCCTTGCTTTATTGCCCCGAATCTGGAAAATATATAGACTTCAATTTTCCCATACTTCTCTGCTGACCTTTACGTGACAGATATAGTTTATATGTTACCGTGCAATAAGCATTTTGTCCAGCATGCTAAAAGTCAGATCTGGCTCCCAGTCAGTCACGTGACTCGTCACATGGCTTAACATGACACATGAGCTGCAGCCCAGCTAGAGTGGAAAAGGATTTTATTTTCATTTTTGCATATTGTATAGAAAATTGACAACTCATATCACATCTCACTGCTCTGTATGCAGTGCCTCTTACAGCAAGCGCATTTCTCTTAACCGCCGTATAGAGTAGTACGAATACTTCGTACATTCAGTCCTTCACATTTCCCAGTCAGCCCTTCCATGTCTTTGGCTTGTGTGGACCTGTATTCGGCTTTTCACAAACAGGCTTAACAGGATATGATTATAGAGAAGAAACTTCCTTTGCTTGGCAGACTTCATATAATACTGAGATTTCTGTATGGTCAGGCCATTGTCTGTTTGGCAATTTGGAGATACAGCACCAAAATCCATTGCCTCATTCGTGAGGTTGTATTCATCTAATGAGACTGAAACATATTTCCAACACAACGCCGCTAACCGACATATTAAAGGCGATAAGGTTCAGGAGCGCGCTATTTAGTTTCTGGTCCAATAGAGCCCAACGTAACTGATTTATGGCAGGCGGCAAAGCTGCCGAAGTTAACTAATTTATGATGTGTGGTGACAATGGTCTGGTATAGGACATGCATAAGCTTAGGTTGGTTTCTGAACAGGCTCATTCGTTTGTTTTTAGGCTAGTCCGTTTAATACACAGTGTTGCTTCCAACTCACATTGATCCTTGTTTCTACTGTTATTAAAGGAGTACTTCACACAAAAATACATACAGTTGCTAATACTGAAAGAAAGCTGTGAGTGCAAAGTTAACCTCATGTAAATATGCTCATGCTAGCTGCCCTGATCTTTATTTAGGTTCATCTATACTATTAGCATTTTGGGCAGAAGTACATGTCTATCACATCCAGTTTCCTTTATTAAAGGTGTTAAAACACAACCAGACTCCCATTAAATGCATCACTCATGGCTCTTTTCATTTCTTGCTTGGTTCTGAACTTGTGTTGCTCTGTCTTTTTTTCTTCCACTGTCCTGGTTTTAACTAACATCTTAAAAATACATGAACACCTGGACATTTGCCCATAGTGGCCTATATACATTACAACAGCGGTGTATTTTTAGATTAGGAAGAGCAGTATTTATTTTCAACACTCCCATTCAATCCAACAGAATGGAAGAGTTCAGAAGATTTCAAAGCTTCATGGTAGACATATATGTTAATGGAGGTGGAATAAACTATCAGGAATACAGGCTGCAGTTTAAATATAAATTGAAATATAAATATAAGTAATACGTACCTCCAATTGTGAACATGATATGGTCTCCCCAATTTCCTAAAAGTTAAATACTTGAGACATGCATGAGATGTGAAATGGTGAGGTTTCTCTGTAAGGGCAAATCTTTACAAATGGGACGTTAGTGTAAAGAAATGTTCCAGCCCTCTGTTGCTTCCCTGCAGTGAGAAGGAATGTTGTGTTTTCACAGAAAATGTTAAGCTTTGGGTAATACTATGCTGTAATGCTGGGTAATGCCAAATACCTCACCCAAGTAAATACACAGCTGCTTCAGAAACACTGTTTTTTCCAGCTGAGATTCTCTATTCTCCATTCACCAAGTATTGGAATAGAGAAGGTTTATTGGAAGAAGTATTACTGAAATCCACCTGGGAAAACTAGGAATGACATTTGTCTTCATTTCAAGTTCAGTTCGTGGGAATACCCATTCACATACATTATTAAAATATTAAATATTAATGAAACTATTCAATTGCTCTTAAATGTGTTTGCATATCAGTAGTACAGATAATTTGAAAAGTACAGATAACAGATAAACTTACATATAACCGACAGTATGTTTAAAATAAAACAGATTTTGTTTGCTTAAATTCTTTACTCAAAAAATATTTCATACACACCAATGGGTTTTTGTTCTGTTCTGGTAATCTCAATAAAGCATTTACATAAGTTGATTTTGCAAAATAATGAGCAAAAAGTAATTTGTTTTGTCCCCCACTCCACAGAATTAGCACAACTTATGAACACACAAAGGCATGATATAAAATTTGCTCATGTTAAAAGTAGGCTCAGTCCCTTTTTGGCGTTAAAGTCTTCAGGAGTGAAAAAAATATAGCAAAGTGCAGACATCTTTTCAAAGGAAGCTGCAGTTTAATAGCAGACCTGTCACACGTGAACATCCAGAGCTGCATAGGAAAAATGGTTCTGTGGCTGTCACAGACTCCACAGTCAGCAACTATTTTGACACAATCCAGTCCTCAACCATTCAGGAGGCCCTCCCTGCATGTGGGTTATTTTGCATGTGCACAGATGGGTAAATAGAAAACAGAACGTTAAATAACACTTTGGAGAGACATTTAGACAGTGGGATTGTAGTGGGATTGTAGTGGGATTGTAGGAAGGCCACAGATTCCCTCTGTGGCTAAATCTGGCAGTTGTAGGCAAGAAAATCTAGCACTGCTTTCAGCATCTTTGAATGCGGCTTAGATGTGAAACCGTTTTCACAGCGCTTGGCTTTGCTTTTAGGTGACGCACTCTCCACAAAGTCTCCAAAGAGTTATAGAAGCTTCTTCGTCTCCCCTGCAGGTTCTTTGCTATTTCTGTTGCTCTGCTGTCTCCACAGCTGTCTCAGGCTCTGAGTGTTGCCATGATTGAACACATGCACGAATTAATCCCTATCGTATTTCTAAACTGCTGCTTGTTCTTTGCTCCATATCGAGGTAAAAAAAAATACCTCCTTACTTTGAGCAACGAGGGAGCGTGTATGTGACCAAAGCCGTTTGTACTGTGCATTGCTTTGCCGAATGTTAACCTCTGCCAAGGTGTGCATGCACTGAACATTCTAACGGTTCTATTTTTCTGTTTCTTACGTTGGACCTGGATTAACACTTTGCACATAGTGTTGACATGAGATTTTGCATTTTAGTTGAGTCATACAGGGTTATTGCATTCTGTGTTTACCTAATAGAGATTTGGACAATGACACCCTTTGGGTCAGGAGGATGGAATGGACAAAATGAGCTCATCTCCAAAACAGCAGGGTTTGCAGACACCTCTCTTGTGTTTGCCCTTGTTAAATGGCATATTTATTGGGCAGTCAGGCAGGGGTGATGGGTGGCCGACAGCACTGCACCTGTGCGACCAGCAGGTGTGTGTGTGTGTGTGTGTGTGGGGGGGGGGGGTTATGGGGCTGTACACCCCCGTTATCATCACCTACTGCCTAGGCTCACTGCTGTGCCCTGTGCCCTAGTTAGCACGCATGCTAAAGCTAACTGGGCAACACTCTTCGGGGACCCTGGAGGAGATGAGGCTGACCTGGGGTCTTTCTGCTTTCTAAGACGTCTTAGACCGGGTCTGGTTGTGTGGAGTAGGTCCAACGGCTGGTGGCAAAGAGAAGAGTAAATGCTACAACCAAAAACGCATGTCCACTCAGGTGGATGGGCTACAACAATTAAAGTCACCAAGTGCAGTTGTCCTAGTGTTTATGCACCATGGAGGGTTTAGACACCCAAAATGGTACAGCACCCTATCAGTAAAACTTTCGCCCAGTAATTTCCTTCAAAGCTCATATTCTGTACTTCTTCTGTACTTCCTAATAATTTCATCCAATAATAATTTCATCCAAAGAGGCTTATATGTTTCAGTATATACAGCAATGATGAATTGTATTGTGAAGTTGCCAGGGTGATGGGCATGCTGCCTGTGTCTGTTGGTATACACAGAGTGGAAGAAATACTTTTGCATGAACTATTATTAGTTGTTAATAACATGCAATAAATGAGGTGTGCATATATACAAAATAAATCACTGTTAACATGCTTGTATGATTGTAAAAAGTATATATGCAAAGATGTGTGTGTCTGTGTGTGACTGGAAGCTTGCCTTTGCACATGGCTGCCTGGGGTATCACGGTCTATCCTGTTGGTCCATTAGCGTGTGTATGTGTGTGTGTGTGTGAGATCTCCCCTCCCTTCCCCCATTCCTCACACACTCCCTCTCTCTCATACACACACACACATACTCACCCACGCACTCCTTCTTGCTCTCACACACATCCACGCTCACACACGCACCCGCGCGCTCGCTTTCTCTCTGGCTGATGCAGTAAGACCGGGAACTGGATGCCGCAGCAGTTGCTAAGCGCGCCTGATCCCCGTCGCCGAGCAGCGCTGTCCAGGGATGCCCTGTCTCCTACTTTCCCTGCACGGGATGTGAGATCAGGTAGGACACTCCGTTCCTCTCCTCTCATCTCATCACTGTGGCATCCCATCACTCCTTGGCCCGCCGCTGCATCTCTGCTCTGCCGGCGAGGAGATCCTGGCTTCGCACGTTTTGGGTCTGTGCGCTGTGAGACTCCTGCCTTTCTGGGTTTTCTGCCTTAAAACCGGATTCGGGAGATTTCGTGTTGTGGAATTATATGACGCACGACAAGGATTTTATGTTCAGCTGCCTTCAAAACAAGGCTGACTTGTGACAAGCAATGTTTAACTTTAAGCCACAGTTGATATTGGGACGCAGGAAAAGTTCAAGCAAGGATGCCTGGTAATTAAAAGCCAGATCCTACAATTATTCATAGTTGTATAAACACAGCAAGTGCTGTCGGGTTGTCCTGACTCATATCCGTTACCACTCTTACAGGCAAAAGGAAAATCGTACCATCAGCCATTATATAAGCTGTTGTAGGTTGCCTGTCCCCGAGCAGTACTGATGCTTTCAGGTTTGCTGTTTAATTAATAATCCATTTGCCCCAGAGTCTTCCAGTGAAACCCTTAGTGTTATTTTCTGTGTTGTTATGTAAATAAAACCTCAGGTTGATTTATTATTAACGGGCTAAAATTGATTCATGGTTGCAGATATATGACCAAACGTGATAAACAATCACTGGTAGAATAACTGTAAAACTGAATTATGGCACATTTCTCTTAGTTTACTGTTTCAGGACTTTAAGTTATATCTTGGACTTCAGACAAGAGGGATGAAAAATAATGCTGTCACTGACAGTCATGGGTATTCTGGCAATTAAATCTATATTTTCATCTATTACAATCAATAAGTCAAAAGGTTATTTCTGGACATTTTGATCTCACCATCCTCCCGGTGTCTAGTTCCATCTTGCGCATATCACAGATTCACTGAGGTGCTGATTGCAGCATCCAGAAAAGCAACTGGAAATTGGTCCTGCCGAAAACGGCACGCTCCATAGACCCTGGCAGCGTGGGTATATTTGTCTCCACGACACCCCTGTTAATGTGCTGGTGTCTGCCGCTGAACGTCAGCAAACACACCGGGGACAGGGGAGGCCACCTGTCATACAACGTTGTATACTTGAGATGACAGAGGTGATGTCACAATGTGCACCTTGTGACAGACCAATTGCAGAATGTGTGACATGCAGTATAGAATCTTATTAAAGCCAATATTCCTGCCATTGTTTCTACAGTGACCTGAGTGATGATGACTACCAGTTCTAGGGATGTTTTTATTTCTTTGAGTTTCTTTGAGGTGCTCTCTGTCTCCACAAAGAGTATATTTAACTAAAGAGCACATTACCTCATTACAACTTACTCTAATTTGTATTCAGACTGTTCTGAAAACTAATTTAAAGAGATTTTATCTAACACTTTCCCATTGGTCTGCCTCCAGACAGTTAATTTAGCTATTTGTATTCTGAAGGGCTCCTCTTCTGTAAGAAACATTTCTTCTTTTGGCTGTTGATATGTTGGGAAGACTGACAGAGCTTCAAATAATTTTGTTGAAATTCACACACTTTCTCTGTTACTGTTAACACCATATTACACAGAAAGAAAAAAGTGAAATATCTGCGTTTAAAGTTGCAGTTCCGCAAATTCAAGGCTTTTGGTAGCTGGCAAGTATCACATGGAATGCATCATCTCTTTTAACATCTCTCCTCTCCTCCCCCTCCTCTCCTCTCATCTCCTCCCCATCTCTCCTCTGTTCTCCCCTCCCCTCTTCTCCTCTCCTCTTCTCTCCTCTCCTCTCTTATCTTCTACCTCTCCTACCTTATGTTCTACCTATCTTCTCATCTTTCTCTTCTTCTCTTCTTCCTCTCCTCTCCTCTCTCCTTTACTCCACTCCTCTCTCCTTTACTCCTCTCTTCTCCTCTCCCTTTTTCTCTTCTCCTCTCTTTTCCTCTGCTCTCCTCTTTATTACCAAAGTTGTGTTTCCTTTGTTTTGACTTTTTAGCTAAGGACACAAGAATAACCCTCCGTGAACTCTGTAATTGAAGGAGATAGAAGGCTTTAGCCTTTCCTGGCCGAAAGAGAAGAAATGTGTGTGTGTGTGGTGTGTGTAGGGGTGGGGGGCAGACAAACAGAGCCAGACATAAAGAAAGAAAAAGACAGAAAGAGAGAAGTGTTGGCAGGGAGACGTACTGATAAGCCGATGGATCTGATGTACTCAGATCTATTGACTATTTCTGGAATATCAGTGCAGACCCGTCTGGCAGGACTGCAGCAGTAGCAGATCAGAGAAGATGGCACCCACCGTCTCTGGGCAGTGGCCCAGCCCTTGCCGAACGTTTACTCTGGAACTGCACCTCTGGCCAGTCGGATGGAATTACAAAGTGTAATAAGGGCAGAATTATATGGTGTCCAACCAAAACAGAATAACACCCTGGTAATTGAGTTTCAGTGAATGTTGATGAAGTTAAAAATGGACACACACTCTCCCTCTCACACACACGCACATACACGCACACACACACACACACACACGCACACAACACACATACACACACGCTCACTGAGAGTGAGCGCGCATGGTACAACAGTAATGAGGGTTCCATATCCGCTCTTTGAAGTTTTAGGCTCGAAAGTATGTTTGTAAGTGTGTGTGTGTGTGTCTGTGCCTGCACGTGTGTTTGACTGAGCTACAGGAGACTCAGGATAGGTTTGTGCAATCCCCTTGCAGAGATCATCTGATTCAGTATAAATGAGTGTCACCTTGTGTCTGCGTGCTGTCCAGAAGGGCACAGTTCAGCCTCCATGCCTGTCAGTCCTAAATGCTCCTGCCTTTTAGGTCCAGACAGCACCGACAGGCATGGCACCTGCAGGTTCCGTCCACAAAACGACCCGCATCCATCACCACAACATTAGCACCGCACCACCTTGTGGGAGACATACAACTGAAAGGCCTCTGGCCGGGTAACCTATCAAAACGCTTCATTTCAGGCGACGACTGCGATCAGATGACGAAGCTGTTGCGTGTCGCCGCACCCTGCGAGGTTCATCGAGGCGGGAGATGCTGTAACGAGGCCCGCAGAAGCAGACTGAGAGGCGGAGAAGGCGGAGGCGGAGAAAGCCGGGCTCCGCCCCCTGACCAACGGGAACAATGAACATGAGTGTTTTGCACGGAGGCCAGCGGAACCTCCTGTTATCATAAACAGGCAGCAAGACGTATCAGTCTTGTCATTGTCTACTTCAGTTTCCCGTCAAGGATTTACAGGGCAGGCTTGAAACACTACCAAGCAACAGCAAGATTAGGATACAGAGCTGATCTGCATACCTAAACACTGTCTGTCTGTCTGCTAGTCACAACAGGCAGTTTCAATTGGACGATCATGCTGTGTAATTATAATTAAAGTACAACTCTTCACTGAAGTACTACTGCAACAGTAGACATAACAATAATAAAAAAACGTCAGTACAAACAACAAACTAATAAACGTATAATAAAATGTCTAAATGCTTAAGCATTTGTCTGTAGAGTTTACACGTATCAGTGGTTAATGCTTAGCAAATCCTTTTTGACTGTAGCTTTAATACTTTGTCTATAATATGTCAATAACATTTATTACTAGAGAACAGGACATAAATCCAGGCGCAGGAGGGCCTGTCACAGAAGCTTCTAGCTAGGCCCACACTTCTCCACCCAACGCACACAGCTTAGCCCTTCCCCAAAAGCCCCAGTACAAACAAACATGCACACATGTACATAGCAGGGTCCTGTCATTCCGGCACAGAGTAGCCACTGCCTGTGATCAGACACAAGGACGTCTGTAGCTGCAGAGTTCTTCCAACTTCACGCTCCTGAAGTGCTGTGTGAGGTGTTCTTACTTATAGGGGCTGTGTGCCTCGGGGCTGTTCTTTTAAGTGTGGGGAGGAGCTGGAGGATGAAATGGAAATCTTAGGAGATGGACAAGAGGTGGAGCGAGTGATGGGTGGATGGATGGAGGGTGGAGGGAGGATGGGAGGATGTCCCCTGGAGTGATATGCAAACACAAAAAAAACAGTGGATCTGGACTATAGGTGCTGTGAGTGAAAGAGCTCTGTGCCTCGTGTGAAAGCAGTGTGTGTGAGCATGCATTTAACTCGTGGCCACTTCAGTGTTACATCTCTGAATGAACTCAAAGCCTGTATGCGGGCTTTTGTTTTTAAAGAATGTGCCTGTGACTCTGTGGTTAGTGTGTGTGTGGAGCTGGAGTACCCACAGCAGATGTGGTCTCTTCAGACCACGTCACTGGCAGAAGGATTAAATCATCAGGCCTCTCGATGGGGCATAATGCAACACAAGCGTACCACACACAGGCAAACTCTCCCCCCCCCACACACACACACACACACACACACATATCCACACATACACACACACACACACAACATCCTTCAGAGCACCATGCAGTTTCAAGTCTGAGCTCAAGGGAACTGTACCTTTATGTTTGACTCACACACATTGTGTCTCTGTTTCAAACGCAAACACACACTTAAACCCCTCCCCTCTTCTCTCTCTCTCTCTCTCTCTCTCTCTCACACACACTGCAGTATACTGTTATCTGCAAAGCCAGCTCTGACCCTCCATGCACACAGCCTAAACTTGGCCCGTTAATCATACCAAGCAATTATGAAAATAATGAAAACATACATTTTTACAGCTTAAATGATAACAGGCAGAAAAGGGATTTGCCTCACCACCGAAAACTGCCAAGTGTCTATCTGACCAGAACTGCCAGTACCACACATCCAAAGAGCTAGTTAAAGTGTAACCGTCTCGCTCTCGTGGTGGGTTTGTGTGCTTGTTCCATCCCTCGACGTAGTGCCAGCTAACCTGGGTGTAGGTAGAACTGGTGGGTGGTGCCCTTTAAAAAGTTTGTTGAACCATCCAGTGATGTTGCGCTGGTGGCTAGCTACATGTGTATTGGAGGAAGCATGTGTTAGCCTTCAACTTCCGGGCTTGGTGGTGTTGAGTGATGAGGGGGGTTTAATAGCTAGTGTGTTGGATACTACTAACATTGGTAGAAAAGTTGGGGAAAAGTGTTCTGACTGTTATGGTCACACACCTATATGGTCAAAAATGGGTCATCACACATACGTGAACTTGTTGGAAATCCAATTCCAAACTCATGGACATTAAAATAGACGTTTAGAAGGCCTGTCACAAGGTTTTGGAGTGTGTTTATTGGAATTTATGTCTGTTTGGTCAAAAGACATTTGAGGTCAAGGAATGATATCAGCCTGTCTCACAACTCAAGCTTCAATTTATCCCGAAGGTGTTGAGTAGGGTCAGACCTCTGTGGAGGCCGCTGGAGTTCTTCCACAGCAAACTCATTATATCATGTCATAAGGACCTGGCTTTGAGCACAGGGACAATACAACACTGACATAAGATATGGCCTTCCCTGAACTGTTGCCATAAAGTTGGACGCATATAATTATCTACAACGTCTTTGTATTTGGTGGCGTTAGAACATTCTTCACTGGAACTAAGTGGCCTAGCCCAGACTCTGAAAACTACTCCTTGATCATTATGCCTCCTCCACCAAACTTTATTGTTGGTTCCTGGCATTCTGAAATGTCCACCAGACCCAGATTCGCCCATCAGACTGCTAGTGAAGTGTGATTCATCACTCCAGAGAACACCTTTCTACCTCTCCCGAGTCCATTGTCATTGGGCTTTACGCATCTCCAGGCAGTGCTTGGCATTGTGTGTAGTAATCATAGGCTTCTGTGCATGGGTGCCCATTTCATAAACTTCCTGACACACAGTTTTTGAAGTAATGTTGCTTACAGAGGCAGTCTGGAACTTTGTATTGAGTGATGCTACTAAGAATGGATGATTTCTAGGGGCATGTCTGCATAGGTAACCATGCTCTGTGATTTGCCCCATCTGTCTCTCTGTAGCAAACCTGTTTTTGATCCTCGGTGCTTCCATTTCAAAATAACAGCACTTACTAACTGAGGCTGCGCTAACACGGGTGGAAATTTAACTGACCACTAAACTTGCACACATAGAAATATAATTCAGATACCTCTGAAATGTTTTGTTAATAACAGAATGTGCAAAGTGAAAAAGCTTTAGTGACTTTAAAGCATGGATGCGTGCAAACTTTAAGGCAGTGGAGAGTGTGCTCGTGTTGCTAAAGATCTGCTTTAGTATGGGTGTCAGATAGAACCCTGGTCATGCCTTCAACTAATGTGCAGAATCTCAATCATGTTTTGTCCTACACTAACCTTTTGAAACTCATGCCAGTTGCCTAATTAAATATGTATTCATATGTTTATATAATATTGCCCAACTCTCTCAGCAGATACAGAGGCACTTCTATGATGTGCTGAATAACATCCTGTAAAAATTACTGTACAACCTAATTAACCGTTAATAGGCTTCTACATGTACAGAGACAAGTCACCCATGTACTATCAGTATCTGCTGGAAGTGGCTCTAACAAATACAGTAAGAAAGCAAGAAGTCCCTATGCTATCGAGCCGGCGTGTAGCCTTAACCACTGTGAATAACTCTGCTTTCAGAGTGTATCTGTTAGTTTGAATTCACTGAGGTTGAACTGAGCCTTACCAGGAGTCTGCCTAGAGGCTTCAAGGGTACCTCCAGCCTTATGGTCTAAATCATGCTATAGTATACTAAAAGCTAAACTGAATGTTCCTTATCCAACAACTTTTGCAGACTGGGGTGCATAATGAGGCAAATGAACTTCAGGGCTGGTTTGTGTGTAGCTGCTGGTGAGAGCTATAGGTTTAGAAGCCTATGGAACAACATTGGGAGGTATGCTATACTGTCAGATCTATTCAGTCATGATGTCCATTCAAATGAATGAGGCTGTCAAAATGTTCAGTTTCCAAGCAAGCAGTGGTCTACATCATAGCCTCAGACATAGGCCCAATGTAGACTACAGACTCAAAGCAGGATTAGGGTAAACCTTATATCAATAGAATAGATTTGGGCTTTTGTTGTATCGCCACGGCAACTAACCGATATTGTGAGCTATAACATTTTTTCCTTAACTTCCTTCGTGTTTCGTTTTATTACACAGAGCAGGAAGCGTCATCTCGAGGACAAATCCCGAGTCTAAGACCAAACGAAGAGAGAGCCTCGTTGAGTTCTCTCCATGATGAAAGGTTTACCTCCCCGCGTCTTAGGTCGTCAGAGTCAACGGTAATTTTTCATTAAATTGCTAATGGGGTTGCCAAGGTTACTGTTGCTATGAGTACTCAGGCAAGCAATCGTTTCCAAATTGCAGTCATGGAGGACCCAGACGGACAAAGAGCGCACGAGCGAATGTACGTGAGGTACAGTCCAGAAACTGCTGGCGCTTGGAAAACGCTCCGTTCCTGGGGAGCCTTAAAGAGTGTTGGCCTTTCATTATTGTATCGAATGATTTAACCGAAAAGAAAGGACATTTTAGTTCAGTGGGGAGAAAGACGACGCAAGCGAACCTGTAGTTTGAGTTCAGCTACTGAGTAGCTGAGACGCGGTCTACACTTTTTTGAAGGGTGAAAGACGAGATGCGCAATGCATTGCCTTTTCACATGTGGGGTCATACGGCTTTCTATGAGTTTGATGACGCGATTTTCTGTTGCCAAACTGCAATAATGTAACTACTTGATGTTCTTTAGCTAGCTAACGTTGCATTCTTGCTATAACATGCAGAATTTATCGAAGCGATAATGTGACGTCTCGTGAGTTGCACAAATGAGACTCTAAAATGTCTTTTTTTAATTTAATTCTGGATAATCTGTCATTACGACCCCAAGTCGCTGCTACTGTCACTGAAGGCCCACCTTCCTATTCATCACATTAGAGAGCACAAACGCGCTCGCACCCCAACACACACACACAACGCAGGGTACTTGGTCGTTTTGAGTTTAATGTTTTTGCAATAGATTATAGCAAATGAGGAAACTTATCCGAAGGCAAAAAAAAGAAGTACTTGAAGCTGTGAACTGTGCTCTCATTATGACTTGGATAAAGAAATGCATTGGACGGCCTGGCATCTGTCTAAAGCCGGCCAATCCCTGAAGCTTTACGATGCTGTTTGTATTTTTTATAAACGAATAATGAGACAACAATCTGTTTAATTAGTATGATGAAACGACATCCAGTGATTTAGGCCTACAATCACAGCTGCACTTTCATAGTATGGTCACGAGTATTTATTTATTAATTTCCACACCCGTTCCAGTTGAGACGCTTATTCAATGTATTATATTTATTCACCCATGCAAGCGTTTATTCAAAACAAAACATAGATGGCTCATAAAATGGAGGTGCAGATCCTCTAAGAAGAACCAAGACCATTGCTTACTAACTCAGAGATTACCAATGCCTGCTGTCTGAGAGACACTAATGCATGTAGTATCATAACTGCTTTTTGACATAATAGCATGATTTCCTGAGAAGGTGAGGCAGAAGTAGAGACAGGCAAGAACATAAACCCAGTAAGGATGGCTGCTCTTCACGCAACAGTAACATCCTGTTCAGTGCACTGTAATCAATCAGTCCACACCTACTGCATTCTGCTGTCATTCGCAGTGGTATTCTAGAATGACCTAGACTGATCAGCATTGTAAGTAATGTGTTACAGAAGTGACTTAACAGAACAGGTATCACCCGACATCAGCAGCACACTTACACATAACCACAACATGAGGGTGGAATATTCCACAAAAAAGGTTTAATGGTAGATGTCAAGCTGAACTGTGGGTTATAAAAATACCACTTTTGCCAGTGTCTAAGATTTGTCTTGCATTACTCTGGCTGACTGAGACTGAAGAAGTACGTAATGTCTTTACTGGCTAAGCAGAATTGCAATAACGCATTCTAATAGGCTGCAGATATCAAAGCGAGTTGGGTACAAAGAGAGTTATTTATGAAGTAGTTTATCAAAGGTACGCATGGAATCAAAGGTATGAAGAGGTGCATAATAAGATCTTTTAGGAATTTCAAAATGGTTTTGGAGAGAAAAAAACGCAGAGAGTAAGACTGTGCTTTCTCACAAGACAGGTTCCTGACTATTCCTGCGCTGAATGGTTGCTTGCCATTTAATTTAAAGGTTAGCGCAAATCTCAGAGATCTCATAAAGCAAGCCCGACTATAAATGCCCAGCGTTCATGAATCTATCATGGACCTCCTTCCCTGCGAGTCGTGCTTCTCGGTGAGCGTTTGAGCCATGCCTGCTTAGCTTAATATCTCCTGTGTGTGCAAGGCATGACCTGGCAAGAATTAGAAACAGCCTTAAGGCATGCTTTGGCACTGGGTTTATTACCCGGAGTTTTTCCTCATTGCATCAGTTGGGATTATACAGACGGTCTTATATCTTTGTTTATATATATTTTCTTAGGATTATTTGGACATAAATATTTGTTGGTTTCTGAAGGTCATCCAGGGTATCCAGGGTAATGTAGCTATGACTGTCAGAACTGCCAAGTTCATTGACAGTCTCAGGTCGCAGTGACTAGAAGCAACTTTTAAGATGTGGTTGATTTGATTGGTTGCTGTTTTTTGAATTAATCTTTCATTTTATAATCAAAGCTAGTGGGCAATCATATGTAACATGTCTTAAGCTTAGACTAAACTGCACATGGCCTTCGTAGCTATTCAGATTAGATTGGACTATCTGGAACCTTTGAGTGGGCTCGTGAGGAAACATACTCACTACATAACACAGTGGCGCTCACTACAAATCAAATTGCACATATGTTTAAGTCTAACCAACTCGTTTCCAAGTGCTTGCTCAATGGTACGGAACATCAACAACACAATAATATGGCCCATCTTCTCCTCAGATGTGTCACGTACCAATTTGTCCAGCATTGGACGACATATATATTAATTGAATGAATAAAACACTAATACATTTGTTATTCCCAAGGAAAATAAAAGGCGCTTACAACTGTCTCAAAAATAGTAAACAGGCAGAGTTTGATTTCAAGGTTAAACTACTTCTAATCCTTTTATCCTTACTAAATCTGTTTGGCTTGAGTCATACCATAACATCTGTTCTCTTATATAGCCATGAACTATCCTATCGTAGTCCCATGGAGAGGGCACTGTTCCTGTTGTATCCGTTCCAGGATCAGGGAGGAGCGTGGGTAGAAATTTATGACTCCTCCTTGCCAGAGTCCTCTGGGTGTCAAACACATGCGTTGAACCTCCCTGCTCAGGAGATTTCTGGTTGGAGCTGTTCATCTAAAGTCTTTGATGGCATCGCACAGGAGAAGCCTCACTTACTGCTTAAGCATGCATAGAATGGAACATTTGTAGTTTTTCACTGAATAGACTGCAAATGCAGGCTGACACACACATGATCTTGAACAAACAGTTTCTTAATTAGAAGCTGCTGATATTGACTCTTCCAAAGAAACAAACAAAAAGCTTTGGGTAAATAAACGATGAGCTAGCATTGCTGGTATGACTTGATAGACATTTAGACATTTAGAATTAGACATTCAGAGAGGTGTGTGTGTGATATAAATCTTTCCCCCTCTCTCTCTGCCTCTCAGCTAAACGATCAGGATGATAGCAGCGGTCCGGATAGACGCGGACAGACCGACGCCATGGAGGAGACTACACCCGACCCCGCCTTCGTGGACGTGGACCAGGGCCTGACCCTGGCTTGCATCGCCTTCCTCTGCCTGCTGCTGGTGGCCATGATCATCCGCTGTGCCAAGGTCATCATGGACCCCTACAGTGCCATCCCCACCTCCACGTGGGAGGAGCAGCACCTGGACGACTAGCAGATCCAGGTCTGCACGTGCACACACACACACACACACACACACACACACACACATGCAGATTCACATACTCTGGCATATCTGAAACCCTTTGTGGCCTTTGGTGATAATTGCACACATATGGTACCTGGAAGGTTTTCATTTCCATCCATAGGATAAATAAATATAACTCAAGCTATACTGGCCTGCAAGAGAACTTCTCATGAAAATAAAGCCTTCAGAGATTCTCTCCATCTCCTCTGTTCCCATTTCCTCCAATTCCATACTTGTGAAGCATAGATATACAACAAAATAGCACTAAATTACCTTGATTTAAGAACCAGCTTACTTTACCTTGACTCTGAACATTCTAATGTGGCTAACATCGAAGAAAAGGAAATCTAAATCAATATTACCACATATGTATAAGGCTAATTAGCCTCTGTTGGATTTTGTCATCTTAGTGCCAACATAGCACCACAGACCCATGACTAACTAATCCTCCCTTTGGGCACATTACCCACAATTGAATATATTGTATGTGAACGAATGGCTTTTTTATTGTAGCAGAAACCCCTTTGCCTCTTTCAGGAGCGCCTCCTCCAGGATGAGAGGGTCAGGTTACAACGCCGAAGCACAGTGACTACAGACTCTGCAGCTCTCTAAAACTACCTACGGCGCGCAGACTACATGCTGGGTCTGGGTCGATCCGAGGGGAGGCCTGGTTCCGCCAGAATGATCCAATACAGCACAGTCCCTGCGGGATGCTGTATCTGCGTCCCAGAACAGCTATCGACAAGAGAAATGACCACTGGTCAACCCGCACTCTTAAACAATACACAGTGCATTCTGGGAGTGGGGGTTGGGGAGGGGTCAGTGCTATAATATGCCCGTGAGAATTTTCATTGATCTTCGGGGGCACATTCTAGTTTTCGTACATTTTTCTAATAATCATGATGGATGGTCTGTGCAAATATTGAGAGCGCTGTGTGGTGAAATGAAGCTTGGCTCAGAGGCCTGCTGACCAAGACTGCCTCATAAGGGCACCTCATCATTTCAATAGTGGTAATATGCGACCATTAACAATGAGCAGGCAGTAGAGTTGCTGCTAGTTAGAATGCAGTTTCGGGGTGTTTTATAGGACTACAAATCCCAGGCCAGGGCTCTCGGTTGAGTTTTAGTGACAGAGGTGAATTTGACTTCCCTTTACTCTGCAGTAGCTCGAACAATCAGATGCGTCTCCTTCCCTTGTTTGTCTGTTGTCCCCTGCATCATGTCCAGGTTAGCCTGTGTGTTTGCCGAGAATTATAATCCTAACTGCATGTTATCAAGTGCCTCAGCTACAATGGAAACGCCCGAAACGCTTTTGTTTGTCATTTTTACAACTGAGCAGTAGCACACAAGAACAACGTAGCAGACGAAACGACATGAATCAAAACCGCGAGGGCGGTACATTTAGCCTGTGTGTTCTTATGCTTAATAAAGATACTGATGAACATTTTTTCTGTAAAGTGTTAAATTGGTTAAAATAAGAATCTTACTGGGATGTTTTCAAATTACTGACAATATGAAGTAAGGCATAAATCTACTGAACTACATCAAGGGGGGCTCAACGTCTGCAGGGTAGGCATACTTCATTTGGGGCCGTTTGTGACTACAAACTGATGTAAAACCTCACACTCCTCTAAAGTGAAACATCAAAGTATCTTCAGTTGTGTCGTCTCTGTTTGCATTGCTTTGCAGTTATTATGTACATGGGATATATACCTTGCTAGTACCGAGTTAGACCCCTTTTTGCCTGCAGAACAGTCTTAATCCTTCGTGGCATAGATTCAACAAGGTACTGGAAATATTCCTCAGAGAGTCTGGTCCATATTGACATGATCACGCAGATTTGTCGACTGCACATCCATGATGCGAATCTCCTGTTCCACCACATCCCAAAGGTGCTCGATTGGATTGAGATCTGGTGACTGTGGAGGCCATTCGAGTACACTGAACTCATTGTCGTGTTCAAGAAACCAGTCAAGGCATTTGCGCCCACAGAACTCCCGCTCACTGGATATTTTCTCTTTTTTGGACTATTCTCTGTAAACCCTAGAGATTGTTGTGCGTGAAAATCCCAGTAGATCAGCAGTTTCTGAAATACTCTTTTAAATCACCTTTCTTCCCCATTGTGATGCTTGTGATGCTCGGTTTGAATTGCAGCAGATCGTCTTGGCCATGTCTACATGCCTAAATGCATTGAGTTGCTGAAATGTGATTGGCTGATTCGACATTTGCGGTAAAGAGCAGTAGGACAGATGTACCTAATAAAGTGGCCGGTGAGTGTAGGTCCTTAGAATGCGAGTCGTTTTGCCTGTCAGACAGCTGAAGCTTTAAAGCTCTCTCGCTCGCTAGCCATACGGGTACCTTGTCAACAAATTCCATCTCCACAGCGTAAATACGTGGAAGGCAAAGACGAATACACCCACCCAGGCTCCAAAGGGCAGAGGGCCCCGACAAAAGCCGCGGACGCGTAAGTGCATGACCGGTTGGAGAGTATAGGGCCACCGGACTTCAGCAGTGTCGGTCACTGATGGCCACATTACAGCTTGAGCTAATTGAGACTGTCGCACATAATCCACTTAGAATTTAGTTTTAAACAGATACGTAACTTCTCATTTGACAACAGGGGGGGGAAATCCTAGTCGTAGAAAATGCGAATAAAAAACGAATAAAAATTCGCATTTTCTTTGTAATTTCTTTGTAAAAACTGAAAAATCACCCAAATATCGAAAAACGATTTTAACGCTAGTATGAGGTGGAAAGGTCAGTACATAGCTTAAGCCAAAATGCAATGTAACAAGGGTTTTTTGCATAAACGATGACGTACCAATCAGGAAGATGACTTAAATCTACAGCCTATGTTACTTGTTTCGATTATGTAGTTGTAGTCTACGCCATGTAAAGTTTCTTTGCATAACCGTAGTGGACGAAAACATGATTTCGTAAATTAGCATAACATTTGCGAAACATTTTGGAGGTTAAGCTGTCGTTATTGGGCAGGGGTGGTGGGAGCGGTGAAAACAACCTAGCACAGCCAAGTACAAGAAATCAGGAAATGGTTGTGGTTGTAGTCATGACACGTGTTGTAATCTCACTCTCAACACCTGGCAGTTTCTGAGAAACCTCTCTCTGATTACTCATTGTTACAGCTACGACAAGGAATTAACTAATGAAAAACACTTTAAAAGTGGCCAAATAAGGCATGCCAGATATTTCGAGTAGGCTATACTCCTCTATTCACGCGCACTCCTTCCAAGAGTATTCTTGAAAGTGCACTTCAGCCAACGCTGGGCCAGCTGTAGGCTAAACCCGTTAAACTGTGGGCCTTAGTTCTTTATGTAAATTGTGGTTTAGACTGAGAGGCGCACATAGATTATCTAATTTTTTCCAGCTGCATTCCTATAAAAGAGTGTATTTGTTTTCTCTTCAGTCGAACGATTAATCAGCTTAAAAGTGTTTCAGGTTTCCGTTGCCTGTTCAATTACTTCAAACGCCACGTGATTTTCTTGGCAGCACGCCGATGGTTTACTTAGCCCGAGTCAAAGTTTGTTTGTACAATAAATTGCGTTAGGTAGCCATGTTGGAGAACATGTGCATTTGATTTGTGTCGGAAAAAAGCAATTATAATCAAGAACATCATAACACGGGTGTTGCCAAGACACTGCATACACCGCCACATTATATACGGGGTGCAGTTATTTAGTTCAATATCACTATTGCATTTTTTTAATAACAGAAATAGCCTAAGCATAACCCAGAATGTTCTGTTGTGTTTTTTCATTACAGTCACTTTAAAGCCATTATGCTTCTGTTTCCTTTATTCCTGTTTGTCTAGCTATATGACTTTACAACCTTAAATATAACGAATGGTGTTTTGCATGTGTTTCATTTCCATAAATACTACAAATTAACATGCCTTTTAAAATGTATACCCGTAGTGTGTATTTGCTCATGCACACCGACACACATTACCACACCGAAGAACTTTCTGCTTACAACTTGGTGCAGATGTTTTCATTGTTTAAACTAACTGCTTAGAAGAACGGCCAAATAAACAAAATTATTAACTCTCCCAGCACATAAAACGAAATGACGAAATAGGTGGTCTTCAAGACGGTTCATGACAATTTATGTTACTTCACTTAATGCTAACGGCAAGAGAACCCTTCGGCGTGAAATCGGTAACGGCAGTGCGGAACAGAAGACAAGCCAGTGCATTTCCCGTTCCGTTCTCGGTCTGCTCAACTCAGTGAGACGAGCAGAACCGCTACTTTTTCTCTTATACGCGTTTCAAGTACATGGGGAAACATCATGAAAAGCCTGCTGTTTTGTATAGGAGCCCTGGCGATGGTGAGAAACTCGGAACACAGGCCAGCACTCAGGGGTTGTTGTAAATATTTAAATTAGTTAGCTATACTGTCTACTGTAGTGCGGGGAGGCAGTGCACCCGCCTGTGCATTATTAACAGGAATCAATGCTTCTAAAATAGCTCACATTTATAGTAGAATACAGGCTGAATATATTAGCAATTCTGCCTGGCTGGACACAGTTGTGCATTACTATGGATTTCTTTTGCGCCACTGTCATGTGGGTGATGTAATTGATTAGCAGCCGTTCGGAGCCTCAGTCCATACAGACCCCACCAGCTCTAACATCGCATGGTGTGGGTTTCCCAAGCGCACTACATTATGCGAGTGGCAGTGAGGGGTTCTCGAGTCAATAGCTGTAAACAAGCCAGGCAGAAATGCATTTGGCCCCATGGCTTGATTTAATTAACAGTAAAACTTCATGCGAAAGGTTTGAATTATCGTGGTCGTGGTACTACACCAGAGCACCAAAAACCCTGGTTAAAGTATGTTTTAAAAAATCTCATTTCTGTTAATCAGAATTACATAGGGCTATATATAGATGTTGGTTCATTGATAACACCACAATGCCCAAAAAGTGGTTTAGATGTACCTCTGCATCTTAGCCTTAATTGAATAGATGAATATGTAAATAGGCCCCGCCTCTATCTCCACCCACCCTCTGCCTGCAGCTCGAGCTTACCTGTGCACCTTCGACTCTGCTCATCAAACACGCAAAACTCTGTTTGTTTTCTGGCGTGTAGTAATATTGGAATAATTCAGACAAACATGTTTGAACCGAAAACCTAATCAGAATATGTATCTATATGTATATTAACTTTACCCCTCCTGATAGGTGTATGTGTGACAATGCCCAATGTGCAAGAATCTCCTTTTGCAAATATGCAACCAAAAACATGTCTGCCATCATTTTGAAAGCAGTGAAACGTAGCTTGTATGTGCTACTACGTACTTGCATGTGGCTTCTCCTCCGTTACCCCTGGTTTCACCATAGTATTATGCTAATGGTCTTATGCTATAGGGATTGGTCCATTTGTGATTTTGCTCCTCCCATACCAAAAAAGAGCCTCTCCCCACTTTGACTGCAGTCTGGACCAAGATGCATCATCAGGAATCCATAAACTGACCAGGCTCAAGAACTGTCGCTCTAGATTAAAGACAACAGACCTACGAGGGATTAGTAGGCCTCATTATCAACTGATATCTTTTATACATTGGCATTGGTAACAGCCTCGAAGAAAAGAGGATAATAAATCTTCATTAACTAATGAGGATCATAAATTGTAAAACTGTACAAGGTACTGACAAGGTAGAAAGCGATAAGGCCTTGTCATTACACAAGTGTGTGTGTCATTCCCAGTGATACTAAATCTGCTAAGGCAGTAAGGCAGGCTTGAGTCGCTTCTGGCCAGCACACAGCAGAGCAGACCGGTCTCGTGCAGAAGACTAATCAACACGCTTTATAAAATACAGCTCCGTCCATTACACCACCTCCTGTAGGCACCCAGCATTCCAACATTCAAACACTGACAAATTTCTTACACTTTTACATTTAACTTTTACACATACATTTAACTTTTACACATAATGATGATATCACCTCCAGCTTTGTTTTATTAAGAACTTGAAAATCTTGCACGTGAAATGAACATGAACACAACTGGATACCATGAAAATACATACCATTTTTTTTTTTTTATCTTTAGCATATATTATTTATAGCCAACAACCTGACATTTCCGGTGGTATTCCACTAGAATTATTATAGCACGGTATTGCTAGGAGTGTTGGTGCAGTGGACCTACACGTTTTCATCATTCTTTACAGCTCTCTCCTTCAATTCATTGTAAGGTGAGATCCACTGTGATCGCCACACCTGCTCTGGAACAACATCTATAACACTAATCGGCAAGAGAGGCTGACATAAAAATGGGGGGGGGGGGGGCAAGGGAGAAGAACGCATCTTTAGTCCAACCATATAACTCCCCATGACCGTAGAAGATGCACACCCCCTCAAGATCTGCAGCATCTGTTCCCCATCCAAACCCCAAGCCACTACCAGGATCCATAGCATTTTAGTGATCATCATATGTTTACAACATTTCACAGATGCTCTTGTCCAGAGTGGCTTATGATGGTGCTGAGTTGTCTCTAAGGAAGAAGTCCTTATGCTAGTGGACTAGGCCTGAGTCTAAGGGTACTGTTAAGCTAGAACATTGTCAGAGGGAATATACACATGGAAAAAGCATAATGTTATGTTTATACTGTATATGTAAAAAGGTAAGTGGAGGATTGGTGATAAATCAAATGTCAAAATGTGCTATTTGAAGAGATCGGCGTTTAGTATATGTGTGAAGACAAAAGAGGTTCTGCTGTATGGGTGGTAGCAGACTACCACTCTGCTGTCTCTGTGGTAACATCAAAGTCCGTTTGGAGGCCTGTTTTCCCAGGCTAATGAGGTGGTGTGTATCACGATGTGTTTCTTTGTGGAAGCCCTCACACAACCACTCTACAACCCGAGACAGAAGATGTCAAAATGTCAGCAGAGATCTGAGGTAACAAGTCAGAATTGTTCTCTTTAAGGATCTTCATTCTTTCATGGTTGGATTGTAAAACTGCTAGGTTGTAAAACTGAAAGGCTTCTGGGCCAGGGGAAGGTAGTTATCAGCTGTTGTTTGTGTAATTGTCAGAGTAATTGTGGACCAGAGCAGCGATGTGCACTGTCTGTGTGACAAAACGACAGTGCTTGCTAATCATTATGAGCCATTCAAACACAGCAGGTGAGTTTATAGTGCAGGCAGGGTAATCAGTCTAATGATACAGCGTGTATGTTATGCTGATAGTTACACATGCGCACACACACACACACACACACACACACACTCATGTGTATGTATGCATGGACTCAGAAACTTTCTTGTTTATTTTTTGAGCACACAATGAACATTCCCACATAGTTCACCGAGTTCACAAAGATACTCTTAGCCAGCCCGTGCGCACACAACCCCATAACTGTTTGTTTGGTGAAAGTGTGGAGTAATGTGTTCTTGTGCGGCCTTTATTCCTCCAGTGCTCCAGACAACACACCTCTCGTACAGGGCATGGCCTCATCCTTATCTTCTCATGGCCTGAATGCTCTCGGGAACTGAGCTCAACTTTGAACTCAACTTTGGCACTGCATTCATTTATTTTATTTTATTATGCATTTACATTTGATCTTTATCTTCTTAAATACCTCGTTGAAAGAAAAAAAAAAAAGAGTCAAAAACAGGAGCGTCTTCTCCTTACGCCACCCCACATCTTCACGTTTGTTAAAGACTGATCCTAGATCAGCCCTGCTGCACTTCTGCTTGACAAACACGGGCAGTAATGTGTAACGTGTTGATTGGAACGTAAGAGCGGTGATCCGATCGCTGTTTGCATGCTGTAACCAGGACAGAAACTTCTATCTGGCACTGTGACGTTTTGATAATGCTGCCAACGTTTGCTGTAAGAATGTGTAACACAAATAAAAGAAGCTGAATTGAATACTGTCAACACGGTTTATTAGCTGCGTCTCTTCCAGGTAAACACTGTCTGGTCCAAGATGATAATCGTAAAATTGTCATTTATTGCTAAACTGACAGTACCAAAGACAAATACAATATTGATTTATGTAAACTGCACAGTGCTCTTAGAATAAGGTTATGATTTTTCCAAAGTAAATCTTTAAAGGCCTACACTGGTGGCCTCCATTATGGGATGAGGTTATTAGAGGTCATGAATAGGTCGTGAATATTTGAAGATGATAAGGTGTTGCAGGGTGAGTGATGGATGGAGAGAGGAGGAGAGCTGGAGAGAGGGGGGTACGTCACTGTTGCAGGGCAGGAAGGATCTTTCCCTTGCACGGCCCGAAACCCACCCGATATCCCCGGCCCTCACAGAACCCTGCCAGGAGAGAGAGAGTGTGTGTGTGTGTGTGTGTGAGTGAGTGAGAGTGAGGCAGACACCATTAATAAGTAAGGTACAATACAAGTGTAATAGAGTGAAGCGAGAGTTACTGTATTGGCATCAGTGTGCAGTAAATCATTCACACACACACACACACACATTTACATGATTGTTGTCAGCCTCTCATCATACTTCTTTTGGTCTCACAATCATGCTTAATCTGGCTCCCAAACACTCCTACAGCCAGTCCCACCTGTAATGGTGACCTCATCGCCATCCTTAAGGAAAGTCCTGCTCTCTCCTCCACCCAGGTCAATCATCTTTGACCCTCTCCACGAGAGCTCCAACATTGAGCCGAAGCTCTTGGGTTCCTACACACACACACACACACATCAGTGTTAGGACACAAACACAAATCCTCTCTCTCTCACACACACTCACACACACACACACACACAAACCGGTCCACTGATGGTGCCAGATGCCAGAAGGTCTCCTGGTCTGACGTTGCAGCCATTCACTGTGTGATGAGCCAGCTGCTGCTTCATGGTCCAATACATGTACTGAGGAGATACAAGACATATCAGTGTCTCACACACACACACACACACACGTATACACACACACGTACTGAGGAGATACAAGACATATCAGTGTCTCACACACACACACGTATACACACACACGTACTGAGGAGATACAAGACATATCAGTGTCTCACACACACACACACGTATACACACACACGTACTGAGGAGATACAAGACATATCAGTGTCTCACACACACACACACGTATACACACACACGTACTGAGGAGATACAAGACATATCAGTGTCTCACACACACACACACGTATACACACACACGTACTGAGGAGATACAAGACATATCAGTGTCACACACACACACACACACGTACTGAGGAGATACAAGACATATCAGTGTCTCACACACACACACACACACACACACACACGTATACACACACACGTACTGAGGAGATACAAGACATATCAGTGTCACACACACACACACGTACTGAGGAGATACAAGACATATCAGTGTCTCACACACACACACACACGTATACACACACACGTACTGAGGAGATACAAGTCATATCAGTGTCTCACACACACACACACGTATACACACACACATACACTTACTGAGGAGATACAAGACATATCAGTGTCACACACACACACACACACGTACTGAGGAGATACAAGACATATCAGTGTCTCACACACACACACGTATATACACACGTACTGAGGAGATACAAGACATATCAGTGTCTCTCACACACACACACACACGTATACACACACACATACACTTACTGAGGAGATACAAGACATGTCAGTGTCTCACACACACACACACACACGTATACACACACACATACACTTACTGAGGAGATACAAGACATTTCACTGTCACACACACACACATACTGAGGAGATACAAGACATATCAGTGTCACACACACACACACACGTATACACACACACATACACTTACTGAGGAGATACAAGCCATATCAGTGTCTCACACAAACACGTGTATACACACACACACACACTTACTGAGGAGATACAATACATATCAGTGTCTCACACACGTACTGAGGAGATACAAGACATCAGTGTCACACACACGTATACACACATATACACTTACTGAGGAGATACAAGACATATCAGTATCACACACGTACTGAGGAGATACAAGACATATCAGTGTCGCAAACACACTCACGTATACACACACACACACACACATATACACTTACTGAGGAGATACAAGACATCAGTGTCTCTAACACACACACACACGTACTGAGAAGATACAAGACATATCAGTGTCTCTAACACACACACACACACACACACACACACGTACTGAGGAGATACAAGACATATCAGTTTCTCACACACATATACATGTACTGAGGAGACATATCAGTGTCTCTCACTCACACACACGCAGGAGTACTTCATTACTACTTCATTAATCATGACCATGACTAGCAAACTGCTCGGCGGCTCAAATCTGTTTACACATGATATGGCAAAGAACTCTTAAGTGTATATAGTGTGTTTACTAATAAATCCCTCTCAATAAAATAAAAATACATCCTGGAAGTATTGACTATAATATTAAAGTGAACTGTACCAATGATCTAGAAGCCTCTCAGTGTACAGCACGTCTTGGTGGCAATCACAGTCTGTTGTGTGGTTGACGGCAAGCTTGATTAACCCCCTCAATAGCTCAGCCACAGAGCCTCTATCTGCTGTTACAGACAGCAAAGGCAGTTACTGAGCACTACAGTGTGCCAGCTGCCGAGCACAGATAACAGCCAGCCTGGCACAGAGCGGGTACGGGCATTGGGTGGGTCGCCCGGGCGGCGGCACGCGGCTTTAAGTCAGCACACGACATTCCCCCCGGCACTCGTGAAGCCGGGCTGAGGCGCATCCTCTGGGGCGCGTCCTCTGGCTCCGGTGATAAAAGCGCGGGGGCGGCGATCGACCTTGGGGGCGGGGCCTGTTCGACGGGTTGTGACACGAAAGCCCACCGCGCAGATCGACCTCTCACCTTGAAGTTGGACTCGCAAATGGTGGCCGCTTCGGTCATGCCTTCCCCTTGAAGGAGGGCGAAATGCTTTAGCCAGGCGCAACCAAGCATCGTGTAGATCTCTTAATAGAGTGGCGAACAGAATCGAACTTCACGTACCTTTGACGGATACAAAGAGGTTGATGTTAAAGGTGTAGGGGTCACTGTGGCGGAGGTACAGGAGGGGCTCTGGGTCCTACAAATGCCAAAACACCATTAGATGAAACGTTCGTGGAGGGTTTCCTCCGGAATACAAATGCTTTTAACAGTACCGTGTAACAAGACCACGTAACAAAACGTCGGTACCATGTGACAAGATGTCGGTACCATGTAACAAGACATGCTTCATAACAACGCATCCAAACAATCTTCAGATCTACACAAAGCATCAAAGACATCTCAACACATAAAACCAACTCGAAGCTTTTGAACTTCGTTGAGTTCTTAAGTTTTAACACAATCGGTCATGACCCAGGAAGCGAGACCTTTGGCCTTAAATGAGACAGTGACAGGGAGTGGAAAACCTCCTTGACTCGATCAAATGAAGGTTGAGGAGGAGGAGGAGGAGGAGTGGGAGTGTCCTAGCTGTGCTCCGGCTGGATCTCAGGCAGGGGTGCGACGCAGGATGACGGCAATGACTCAGGCAACAGATCTGGGCGTGTTCCATTGCCCGCATGCAGCTCCAGTCCCCTCCATCATACCGCCTCATCTCCTCCACAGGAGATGGAGTACGGGTGGGGGTGCAGGTGGGGGGCATGGGGGGGGGGGGCTCACCCATGCACCGTAGATACGTTCATCATTGTGAACCACGATGAGCCGCCGTTGCCAGAGAACGAGGCGTTAAAGGACTAACGTCGATGCATCAGATGTAAAGAGAGATGAATCGCTTTGTGCAGGAGGCCGGAGTGCACTACAGATCAATACAGCTAGACGTCAATAACATCGATTGGTGGCGTAGTCCTAAACCACGGTTCAGGTCAACAGATGTAGGCTTTGATAATGTGGTGGAGATGCTTACTCAGCCAGGACACCAAATTTGGAGCAGAGTCTATTTTCAAATATGACAAACATTATTATGCTCACAACAATCCTACTTAGAGACTACGTAGCGAGTCTTCGGCATGTGTAATCAAGCATACGTAATCCATCAGGTCCCGCTCTCCTGCTGGTGATCGCATTGAACAGATGAGAGAAGGTGAACGTGGCACAATTCGAGTCCCAACAGTAACACGACGTAAGGAATGCAGGACATGGACGAATGTCGGGGTCTGCGAGATTTGGCTCGATTTACCTGAACTGCGTTGGGCTCCGCAAAAGGCATCAAAGCCTCCATGGGAACCACCCAAGGTGAGATGGTTGTGCCAAAGTTCTTGCCTAAAAAGGGACCTAATGGTACATATTCCCAAGCCTGGATATCCCTTGCTAGGGAGGGGGGGGGGAGGGAGAGAGGGAGGGAGAGAAAATGAAATGAATGAATGAATGAAACTTTACAATTAGCTTTACAATTAGCACAGGTACAAGCTTTTACCACCATTCACACACCGGCGAAATCATAGATCAATAACTTCCAGCATTAAGCTTCTGATTGGGTCTGAGCAGCTGTTTGAGGACTGTTTTAAGGAGCGAACGTAGCTAAGAATGGACGTTTTCTATTCAAACACACACTATTCCATAAACAGAGACAGAGAGACTTCGTGGCAGAGGATTTGTCAGGAAATTCTGGCTCAACATTCCGTTACAAAGTCATAACGTGCTAATATTTTACGCCGTTACCAGAAGCCCGTAGACTCAGGCGGCTCATTGCGTGACCAATGTCTTCCCTGATTTGTGATGCCTAAATCAACTGTGGGGAGAAATGGGTTCATAAATGTGTCATTAATTTCAGTCTTGGTCTGTCTCTCTTCCACACACATTCTTTCACCTGTGTGTACACACACACACGCAGTTGTGTGCATACACGCACACACACACACACACATGTGAAATCTACTTGTTTTTTTACCTATGTAGACAGCTGCATGATCTGCTAAAACAAACTAAAATCTACTAAGCAGTTCCCATCATCTACTAAACAGCTCATATGTGCTCAGAAAACACCAGGTCCTTTAGTTACAATGTAAATAATGAGACAGAGATGGAGGGGGGGAGAGAGACAGAGAGAGAGAGAGAGAGAGAGAGAGAGAGAGAGAGAGAGAGAGAGAGGGAACAGAACGTGATGCCTAATTCTGTCACATTCTTCCACGAAATTGTCTTGGTGTCCTGGAATGTCACTTAGAGAAGTGGAATCTACACATGGAAAAAACATGTGGTGTAATAAAGACGCCCAACATTTCCCAAGAATTCCCCACACATCTGGCGAGGGAAAGTTCCTGTAAATGATCAATACAAACCAAACTTTTGATTGATTGTTTCCTTAATCGTTTATAGACAGGTCATTTTGACCGTATTAAAGACCAACAATACCACCTACTTCAAATGACACACGGGATAAAGAAATTCCAGTACGTGTCTGCGCTGCATGCAAATACGATGGCTCTTCTCGCACAAGCATCGGAAAGCAGGAACTCAGTGTTCGGCCAACTTCTCTGAACAAAAGCCAAACAAATAGTAGCTAAGCAAAAAGCTCTCCTCACCCACCACCAGGCCTCCTTGGCGTGTGAGGCTCTTCAGAGTCTCCAGAGTTCACAACATAATATCGACAGCTTCGTGCTCTGGACGTTACGAGAGGTGGGTGGGGCGGGGGAGGGGTTAGGTGCCTCGGCGGACTAATAAAAAATACCGACGGTTACTCGGAAAGGCCATTATGGCTCGGCTAGGCGTCGGCACTGAATCAAAGGCACACTGAGGTTGGCTGTGTGTGCCGGCTGAGACGGTCAGGAGCTTTGAACAGTCTGCTCCATATTTCAGAGGCCAGAGGAGAGCAGCTCTGGTCATCTACCTTCCGCTAATGGAATATGTCAGCGGCGTTGTACTGCAGGCAACAGAATGGATGGAGGCAGAGAGCAAGTGTGCTGATCACACCAGACAGATCACAATAAAGGTGGTGTTAACAAATGGCTTCTGCCAGTGTGTTTTAGTTGAAATGTTCTTACTGGGAGTCTTTTGCCAACTGTATTTTGGGTTAAAATCCTAGAGTTTCATTTTCATGAATATACATGATGCTTTTGGTCCACCTTCTGCAGCTCACCTGAACCACACAGAACATGCTTCACCTTCTGCAGCTCACCTGAGAACATGCTTCACCTTCTGCAGCTCACCTGAACCACACAGAACATGCTTCACCTTCTGCAGCTCACCTGAACCACACAGAACATGCTTCACCTTCTGCAGCTCACCTGAACCACACAGAACATGCTTCACCTTCTGCAGCTCACCTGAACCACACAGAACATGCTTCACCTTCTGCAGCTCACCTGAACCACACAGAACATGCTTCACCTTCTGCAGCTCACCTGAACCACACAGAACATGCTTCACCTTCTGCAGCTCACCTGAACCACACAGAACATGCTTCACCTTCTGCAGCTCACCTGAACCACACAGAACATGCTTCACCTTCTGCAGCTCACCTGAACCACACATAACATGCTTCACCTTCTGCAGCTCACCTGAACCACACAGAACATGCTTCACCTTCTGCAGCTCACCTGAACCACACAGAACATGCTTCACCTTCTGCAGCTCACCTGAACCACACAGAACATGCTTCACCTTCTGCAGCTCACCTGAACCACACAGAACATGCTTCACCTTCTGCAGCTCACCTGAACCACACAGAACATGCTTCACCTTCTGCTGCTCACCTGAACCACACAGAACATGCTTCACCTTCTGCTGCTCACCTGAACCACACAGAACATGCTTCACCTTCTGCAGCTCACCTGAACTGCAGCTCACCTGAACACACAGAACATGCTTCACCTTCTGCAGCTCACCTGAACCACACAGAACATGCTTCACCTTCTGCAGCTCACCTGAACCACACAGAACATGCTTCACCTTCTGCAGCTCACCTGAACCACACAGAACATGCTTCACCTTCTGCAGCTCGCCTGAACCACACAGAACATGCTTCACCTTCTGCTGCTCACCTGAACAACACAGAACATGCTTCACCTTCTGCAGCTCACCTGAACCACACAGAACATGCTTCACCTTCTGCAGCTCACCTGAACCACACAGAACATGCTTCACCTTCTGCTGCTCACCTGAACCACAAAGAACATGCTTCACCTTCTGCTGCTCAGCTGAACCACACAGAACATGCTTCACCTTCTGCAGCTCACCTGAACCACACAGAACATGCTTCACCTTCTGCAGCTCACCTGAACCACCTACAGCATGCTTCATCTTCTTCACCTGAACCATCCAGAGCACATTTCACCTTCTGCAGTCCACCTGAACCTCCCACAGCATACAAGTACGAAAGCAAAACCAAGCAGGGACGGCACTACAAGAACATTACGAGGGAAGATACCCAGCGTCTAGCAACGTCTATGCTTCACATACCGTAAGCAGTTACTGACTAATAATCTGAGCTAACATCTGGGCTACGTAGAAAGGTCTACGATCGTTATGGTCCACAGAAAAGCAGATATAAAAACCCAAAAAGCTTAGAATCTGTGCTGGACTTCAGTACATCACATCAAGTGTGTAAAATGTGCATAATTCTCAGAGCTCACTGAAAGGAGAAAAAAAAACTGAAATTGAAGTACATGTTTGAGGTTCGAGGAACATTGCTGGGATGTTCTGTTCTCGATATCTTACATCTACCATTTGACATTCAGTGTAGACTCTGTTCATGTTCGTCATCCCCACAGAACCCAACTGTTGCACCACACATGCCGAAGGAACACACACCGAGCGCCGAAACGCGATCTGCCCTGAGAGAATTCACTAAAACTCTACAGAATGTTTCAGAGTCGACCTCTGCTCAAGCTATTCCCCGCTAAGAGGATGAGCAGTCCGGAGCACTGTGGTTGTGTTTCCCCCACTTCCCACGTCGCCCCGGTGAGCTGCTGAGGGAGAGGAAGGTGTCTCACCGCTCCAGTCGTTCATCAGGACCATGCCGAAGATGTGTTCATGAGCTCGATCCACGGGGATGGGCTCCCCCAGCCGGTTCCCCGACCCCACGAAGAACGCCTACAGAACACCCCCCCCCACACACACACACACACACACACACACACACCGGCTGTGACATTAATGACGACAGAATAACCAGGTGCGTGTCAATATGTTCCATACAGTCCCAAACCATGTTCGTGCGTAGCGTAGACTATATCTAGATAAATATACATATTTTACAAAGAGATGTTTTTAAGTTCGTTTTGCAAACCTACTCAAGGTTTGCCATGTAAATACTGGAAAGTGCAGAACAACAACAAAGGTGACAGAATGCTCCCCTCACCATTTCCAGCTCGATATCCAGCTGCTTCGACGCTCCAAACACAGGAGCCCTGGCTGGGAATCAGAGAGGAAGAGGAGGAAGAGGACACGTATAAGCGCAGCAGGGACTGACAGCTGTTCTGACGTCCGTGCCAGTACAGAGCGGCTGTCGCTCGGCCTCCTGACGCTCCGCCCTGGAACACGCCACTCCGTTCAGATCAACCGCCGCGCCGCCGCCCGTGTGACCGAATCCGCGTGGGCGTAATAGCTGAGCGACCGCCGGGGTCTTTAGGTAAGCAAAGTTCCCTCTGACTTTTGCCACGAGTGCCTCGCGGGTATTGAGTGACAGTGCTGCGGTGCGTGTAATTAGGGCTTTGTGACTTGACTGCAGTCGTTCGTGCCGTGTCATGGTCCTCTGTGGTAAAGGTCAGAGACACTACAGCAGTTCACAGGAAGGCCAAACTGCTATTTGTCATCTTAGACTTCCTAACAAGTACCAGTTACAACTGTGACATGGCACTACAAAAGGCGCTTGCTAATGGTCTCTGGGTCCATTTGCCTAGCTGACTCCAAGGTGCTGATGTAATGTTGAGAGAACCATCAGCAGGCAGACGAGCGCGACAAGGAAAACAACCTTAATATTTTAGCATGTGTGTGCGATGTTACCTGGGTCTGGCCTCATTTGACCCTGAGGTCTTCTAATCGGGTTTCCTGAGACAACAACGGATGAAGCTCGACCGTGATATCCCACCGGCAGCCTTAGCCTGGGGGAGCAGAAACAGCATCAGTCTCCCCCGCAAGACCTGCCCCTCCCCACTGAGCCACTCAACCGGAGTGCCTCACAAATACGAACATGGACCCACACAACATGATAGCAGCAGATACAGACATACCTGACCTCCACCCCCCACCCCCACCCACAAATCCACCCATTCCAAAAACCTCCAAATGATCAGGTTTAAGAGAGAACGATCTTGAATGGTCTTCCTCTGAGGTATTCATACCAAACTGAAATGCAATCACAACAATGGAAAAACGTGAAACTCAATACACACTTGGCACGACTTTCAATAGCCAGAATGAGAATGAGTGCCGGGATGAAACACGAGACCTCGGTTATATTGTTTTCTCGACGCTTGACCGCTTCACTGAAAAACAATGAGTGATTTTAATTTAAAGTCTCTCTGTCTCTTATCAGATAAGACAATACGTTTGAATTTGTGTTTTATGAAAGAAATTTTGAAGTCCTGTCAAAACTGAATGCAAACTACCTTGAAAACAGCTCACAACTATGTCGCATTGCATTGTGTGCCAGTGCAAATGCAAATAATGAAATGCAATCATCGTCCAATCACAGCCCGCTGCTGAAGTTTTGTTTTTGGTATGTTCTCCACATGTGACTATTTAAAGGCAATCTCATGAGTGCATTGCATTTCAGTGTTCCTTGTAATGATTGCGTTTCAATGAAGCATATACGGAAGGCAATATAATTGTGCCTGATTACATTTCAAGGTGGATTGTATTCAGTCGATTGTATTCTGACTCGAATTCAGTGTGGTTTATTTCAATGCAAAGCAACATGTGTTGTTATTCGGTAAAGAGGTCGAACGATGTGAAAACAACATAACAAAGGCTTTGCTTTTCATAAAGTCACGTGTGTATTGGATTTCACATTTTTCCCCACTGTTGTGATTACATTTCAATTTGGCACCATTTCTTCTTCGTATGATCTGGCCCTAATATTCCGAAAAGGTCAATGGCAGGTTTATCCACCAATGACGAACCTGGGTTATTCTAGACTCATGATTCAGGTCATCAGAAGGTGCTGCAGTCACCCATCCGCTCATCTCCTGCCCTGCCGCTGTCTCAGGGTCAGGGCAAAGTGTTACCGCTGTCTCTGGACAGTCTGCATGTGTTAGCATCTTCCTCTTAAAGTAAGTAAGATAACACAACGCTAACAACTAGGGTCAGGACTGTGGTCTTGGCGCGGTGGTGTGGTGGTTAGCACTGTCGCCTCACAGCAAGGTGGTCTGGGTTCGATTCTCGGTCCGGTCCGCTCTGTGTGGAGTTTGCATGTTCTCCCTGTGCCTGTGTGGGTTTTCTCCGGGTACTCCAGTGTCCTCCCACGATCCAAAGACATGCATGTTAGGTTGATTGGTCACTCTAAATTGCCTGTATGCGTGTGTTTTTGGCCATGCGGTGGTCTGGCGACCTGCCCATGGTGCACCCTGCCTTCGTCCGATGATGCTGGGATTGGCTCCAGTGACCCCGACTAGCGTTGATTAAGCGGTAAAGATGATGGATGGATGTACATCAGGTGGCCAATAGGTGGCGCAGTTGAGCAGCAAACGTGCGGAGCAACTCCCACGAAAGCCTCTGGCGTTGGCTCAGCCCCGCCCCCTCGACAGGGTTCAATAGGTCTGGAGCCAAATGTAAATCACCTTCAGACTGCTGTTTCTCACGTCACAGGCTCCTTCATCCCTGGTGGAGCAAAGCCACTCTGGAGAGCGTTAAGACAGATTTACCTAAGCCCGAGGACACTGCGGAAGCCCGATGCAGACCGCAGCCTGTCCTGCTGTGCCCTCCCTCCACGCTACTCCGTCCCCAGGTTCATAACTCCGAGTGCCAGAAACGAGCCTCTGGCGCGCCCGAGTAAAACCCAGAGTAAAGACGCACGGCGCCCGAACTCCGAGGCACAAATCGCACACACACACACACACACACACACACACACACACACAGACCCGCAAGGACATCTGAAATGTTCAAAGGGAGGTGGAACCGGTGAGTCAGCCTCAATGAGGCCCACTGATCACATGGAGTAAAAGACACCCTGGTGGAGCTGGTCCGTGTGTATGCTGAGGGCTGTGCTGCTCCATACCAGTTGGGCATCAGTGCATTCTCCTTGCCACGGAACATGATCCCGACGTTGGTGGCATGGTCTCGGGAAGAGTAGAAGTCTGTGTAGTCCCCTAAGTCACAAAAACAAAATTATTCAAACTGACTTTCCCAATAAATTGTCCCAGTATGGGTACGTGTGGGCGTGAATGATCGTCTAAATAACAGTTCTCCGAATGTGTGTGTGTGTGTGTGTGTCTGTATGCCCAGTGGCGAATGGTGCTCTGCCATGGGTGTTGTCCTCTCTCCCGTCTCTGCACCTGATTCAGTCCCCCATGGGGGTGTGGTTTCCAATTAAGTATACGATGTGTGCAATTGGTTGCCGCTTCACACTGGCATGCGACTGGATGTAAAAGTCACCTTGGGTATCTTGAAAGGCACTAAATAAATATAACTTCATTCATTTATTCTAAGGTAAACAGGAAGATAAATAGGAAGATTCATAGCAAAGCGCTAACCTGCTGGCTCAATCACAAAGCAAGGACGCACAGTGTCACTGAAGTGAATCACCACTGTGACACAGTCACACCTTATGGAAAATTTCCTGCTTGGTAACATCAGTGAATATGTGTGTGAGTTACAATCCAGTTCCATGAGGTGCTTTGCATCTAAAAGTGCATTATGTAAGCACTTCACACATACATGCTGCATAGCGGGTTTTTTGTTTTTGTAAGCAAGGTTGTAGCAACAAAACAAACGAAGGTTTTAAAGTTTAGAGGGGAGAAAAAAAAGAGTTATGAAGCGCCAAACTGAAGACTACAGCGCCCTCTGCTGGCAAACAATGCGTGTGGCGCACTTATGAGAATAGAAGGAAAGGCAGCAGATGAAGATCTGGAACTTGTCTGACATGCCTGTCTGTACTGTAATGTTAGTAGATTTAAGTATTTCAGTAATTACATTATCTAAGAAGAGTACAGTGTCACAAAATAAGTGAAATAAAGAGAGAGCCAGAGAAAAAACATGTCTCTCTGGGCCCTAAAACCTTAATTAAGGTTAATCACTCACCTATATTAGCTGGGAGATGCATCACTGCAAAGCTCTGGTCAACAAAAGCCCTGGAAACAAACACATTTTGACAAAACTACTTTCCGTATAGGAACACTTAATCGAAAAATGGTTCACATAACAGAAGTATGGAAACTGGAAATTTCTTTCAGGTGATACACCAGTAGACACAGAAACGAATGGTCTCCGTATGTTAGGCCTATCTTAAAGTTCTATCGCCAGCTAGATGTGTAAAAGCATTTCATTTCTATTCTTATAGCCCAGCTATCATGTTGATTCTAAGCAGGCGCATGATCAAAAGCGGGCTAAGCTCCAATCTGCAACCGTTTCGATACCTGCTCCTCAAATATACATCGTCACGCAGTGTGGACTCGTTTGCAGCAAGAAACATCTGCAGGTATCTTCGAGCTTCCCTCCACGCATCATAACCCAGGCCCATGAAATCGTTGAGCGTAGGCTGTGGAAAGAAGCGCTGATGTGTTTCTGTCTTCGGCACAGTCTACGGCAAGAAAACTGCGAAAATAAACCGAATGGTTGAAACTGTTAGTAAGGCTCACCTGGTCGAAAACGTCGTGGTGCGCCGCGAGCGCAGGTCCATTGAAAAGATGCTTGACAACGCTCAAGTCCAAGATCTGGTCTCCAATAGCAACACCGATCCTGTGACGCGTCTGAAATCGATTTTTGTTCACAGTTCAAAAAGGAAATCGGTAACAGTAATTATACAAAACCAATATATCTTACACTGTCTAGTCGATAATCAGCGACAGGATCCTTATCAATGTCATGACCTGCACAGCACTTGAACATTTCCCAATAAAACTACAAATTCAAGATTTCAACTTACGTTGTCGGGAGTCGAAAAAACTCCATAAGGGAGGTTGTGATAGGAGAAGTCTGAGTTTGCGTCAACTTTTATGAAAGACATTTCGAAGTCGCAGTATAACTCCGGAATACTTCTGAAAGTACCCAACGCCACTAAGAGTAAGCCCTTCCAGATGTTCGCCGCAGCCATATGAAGTTGCCGCCTCCTCAGTCAGCGCGGCCGGCCAATCACACGCGACCTTTCGCATCCTCCCTTCTGTTAAGTCCGCGTGGAAACTCGTGTGAACCGGCTTGCAAATGACTCAGCACAAATTCACTAAGAAATTTAGCACAAGTACGCTTAAGACAGGAAAATTTCACTCAGAAACATACTTTGAACTTATGTCGGCTGGCTTGTATGCTTTGTGTCCATATTGGAGTTTTGATATGGCTTAAAGTAAAAATTTTACTTTATTTAAATCAGACAGGGAGAAGCAAACAAAAACAACTCCGTTATCTGTGACCGCAGTCACGTTTGCACACTAGCAAATGATGAATGAGCTAGAATGGGTTTTTTATTAAAACGAGTACTAGTAATAATACTAACAGCAACATCAATAATGAAAATTAAAATCACAAGTAATGAAGTGCATAGATTAAATACGCACGCACACGGGCACACACACGCACTCCTGTGATACTGACTGTAAACCTTTCATCGTGTATCTAAATAAGGAATAATCGATAAAAAGACCCACACACTTTTTAAAGTTAATATTAAACTCAATCTTCCATTTCTGTTTACATTCATTATTTAAACATTCAATGAAGAAAAATTACTTCACTGATATAGCATGCAATCTGTTTATAGACTCCAGAAAAGCCCAGCCCCTCAAGTAGTCTCACAATCTTCAAAGGAAAGTTGCATTAGTACACAAAGTAAAACAAAGTAAAATAAAAAAAAAAGTAGAATTCTAAATCTTTGCAACATTTCACACAACATACTTAGAAATTATAAAGTCAAACGAAAATGTAAAATAAATTTGCAAGAATGCAATCATGTGTGGCATGCATGATTTATAAGTCTATGCTGGTTCTATAGTTCGGAGCTCCAAAGTGAAATTTGTGACATCGGGAGGGGATTGATCTGCGAATCAGAAGAATAAGGTCGAAGGTTGTGCGCGTCCCAAGTTCCAGCTCAGATCTTCTGAATTTTTTCCCCGACAATGACCGGGTTTTCTTTCCTGATTTTCTGAGCAGCGTCAGCCTTGTAGTCATAGGTGCAGTTATGGACATCAGAGTACCGGTGGACCCCGCAGAACAAGTTCCCACAGCGGCAGTCGAAGCCTAGCACATGGGGAGGCAGAGATTAGCATCGCACCCACAAATGCTAATGCTAGCGATGAAAAATGATAACCATTTAGGTGGAGCTAGCATTATGAAACCAGTCCTCCTTTCCTTTAGTTCAGTTTTAGCAGCTGTTAGTATTTATGTATTTTATATTTTGCGTTTCTATAGGATATCAGTTATAGATATGACGGACCATACTGATGACCGACAATTGTCCTGCATCATATGCGTTTGCTAAAACAGACCGTACCGGTGAGGCCCACTTTCTTGCGGCAGGTGAAACATCGGTTTCTCTTCGGTTTGGAATTCTCCAGCTCAACGGTGGAAGGTTCCACAGAGATGTCCAATTCTGAAGCTGAGAACAGTTTCGAGAAACCATATATTCAGTATGTATAGACACACACATATACATATACACACACACCTGTGGACTGAGGTTAGTAATTTTGAACACATTTAACCGTGAAGATGTCATGTAAAGGTGTATTGTCTAGGTGCATGTCAATTAATCAATTTCAGATTTATTTATGATTCCACCTGTATTTTTTAAATGCTATATTATTTATAATTATTAATTATTTATTAATATATTTATATTATTTATTAATATAAGGGTATTTCAAAACAATTTAAACACAATATTGATAAATTAAATGTAAAAAAGTTAATCTAAAAGTATATTGTAAATACTGCCCTCTTTTACATCCAAACAAGGGCCTGGCATATACTACATAAGGGCAGTGAAGGCCTTTGTATTGCCTGTAGTACCATTAAACTGATTTTACTTACACACAGACACACACACGACTTTAAAAGAACTTATTTGTGGACTACAGCCATGAACCTACATGTATGGAAGCATTACTAGTTGTAATCTTCAAGTTCAACAAGTTCAATCGGCCAACAAAAAAAAGGGACATTTGCTGGAGGAGAATGAAAAGTGCTCATTTCTGAAGCTTGTGGTAAATCCAGAGAAAAGTAAACTTGCCTACCTATTATAGGAAGACTAAGCTGTGGCAAGCAAAGAAATTCATTACATTTAAGCAGACGTGGGGCCAGTGCAGGTTACCTCTGCTCACAGTCCCCTCATCACTGACTCCATCTAGCTGGAGGACCTCCTCACACCCCCTCCTGCCTCTCCTAGTGGCATCATCCTCAGAGCCACCTGACCCTGACTGCTCAGTAATGGTACAGCCCTTTCTGCTGTCAACACTCGCGCTGCGAAAGGCTCCTTTAACACACACAAGCTCACGGTCACGGCGTGCAACGCACACAGCTTGTTTCAACTTTGATTCCGCTCGCTTCAAAGATTTCAGTGTCCTTTGAAACAAATTTGTCGACATTACAGCTATAAGAAAGAAAGGACACTGTTCAGTAACAGGAGCTAATTGTAACAATTCCAAAACAGCATGTAAGCGCAACACTGACAGGCAAGCTCCAAAGTCTAAGCTGAAAATGGTATGTCCCTGCCGCTTGGCTATCGAGCAGAGAGAGAAGAGGGAATCTGAGGCGTCCCGCTGGACTGTGGCTGGACTGTGGCTGGACTGTCCTGAAATCAAACAATGACAAACGGAGGAATCGAGAGCAGACGCGAGCATGTGGGGGGTCGCTGTGAGGCCGTTTCCATGGCGCCTCATCGTCACAATGCCCTAGACAAACCACAAGTACTTCATTCTGAGCTGGAGGAGCAGCCACAGAATAAACACATCAGAAGGGGGGGGGGGGTTACAGACACATAACGTGAATTGCACCTGCTACATCTTCCGTCTTCGGCTCGGTCTGGGACGTCCCTGACACCGGCTCCGCCTGCGGGACCGCTGCTGCCGTTACGGGACCTAGGCTGCTTGACAGGAAATTCAGATGCCATCAACACGGACAAAATGTGAACGACGACATGTTTCACGCGCCTCAGACTACAACAACAGTGCGGAGGCCAACAGACCGACCGTGCGGACCGACCGTGCGGACCGACCGTGCGGAGGCCAACTGACGGACGCGGGGACCGAATCTCGCATCAAACGCAGGACGTGTTCAGGCGGTGGAAACGAGTCGTACCTGTCCTCTTCCTGTGCCGGGTCTGGAGACACTGGGGGGGACTCCGTGGACGGAGAGACTTCTACAATGCCCAGGTTGGTCGACACTTTGGGGCACCAGGGGCGGAACAAAAAACAAGACTTCAACGCGTGCACAGACAAGACGGGGCCAGACACACACCATGAGTCAGTTTGATGGCTGAAATGAACTGATAAGACAGTCGCAAGAAATATGGTCCAGATACTGCGACTATTTGCAGCATGTGTTCTTGGCAAGAGGGGCCATGTGAGAAGGTCAAAGACGTGAATGTCACTGGTGAGTAATGGTTGTGCAGCTACCAAGAGAAGTCCAAACCTGACATGGACATTCCGACAGTATTAATACTGACACTCTGCAAGCAGTAATGACTTTTTAAAAACCGAAATCCAAACTGAAATGCCATCGGCATCATTAAAACACTTTTATAAGTGTCATTTTCTTTCAGTATGACTTTTCTTTTTTATTAACAATCACTGAAGCCACAGAGTGTGTGTGTGTGTGCGTGTGTGTGGGGGGGGTGTGGTCTTACCTGGCTCGCTGACCCTGCTGCTGCCGTTGTGCCTCTGCAGGGAGTCTCTGTAGCAGACGGAGCACATGCCATTGGTGCGTGGGTTGCCATAGAAACCACAGCCAGTGGCACACAGCAGGGGCGCTTGTGTCGGCTTGGCGTCCTGAGCCATGGCCCTCCTGTAGTACAGCCACGACGGGACAAAGGTGGCGTCACCAACGGGAAACTACAAGTGGCTCTTGTGCGTGTGTGTGAATGACTGGTGGGGGAAAAGAGTTGAACAACACCCTAAACTTGAGCCTAAACTCTGTTTGTTACTATATGAATATGCTGACAATGACAGGGAAAGAGGATGAGATGGTGTCCTATAAACCGAGAGCATCGTGTTTATTACATCATTAATGTTCTGAAGTTCTAGAATTCTATTTCATGGAACTCTGAAGAGAATGCCAGGGATTCTGGGAGTTCATGCCTTTGCTGCAATTTATAGTAGCGTGTATGAGACTAAAAGCACACGTGCACATGCGCACACACACGCTTCTCTGGGCAGAGCCAATATAAAAGTGAAATAAGGACCCCGAATAAAAGCTGCTCTGTCCCAGGTCTAGCTGTCTAAATTGGTGTGCATCTGCTGTTCACTCATGGGCAACCCACCTCTCTGCTGCTGTCAAAGTGGACTATAAACATCACCCCTACACATCACGCCCCCTGTAGACCTGTAGGCTGAGAGGGTGTTTCATTCTTTGCGTGCATCGTATCATGCAAAAATTCCAGGATGGGCTACAAATGAACGACCCCTACAAAAAGGAGTTCATTTGCATAAGGAAACGCAATTCCCACTAGCAGCCAGTCATTCCACGTAGGGCTTGCATTTTTGGATGCCGTTCCACGGTGAGAATTACGATCCAAGAGGTAAACCAGAGTTCATTACCCATAAGCACTGCCTACTCGCGTTAACATGTTAGTAAGTGGTGAGCTGCTTCCTCTTCAACCAGGTGGAGCGGGGGATGCGCAAACTACACGACAGAGGACAAAGCAAGTGAACAGTCAGAAATGGCACAGGGGAACGTCCCACTGGGTTTCAAAAGGCAGCGTGGCTAGCCATGGTTGCTGTATGATAGAGACACAGCTGAAGCATCGCTACGAGACACGTCGCACACCACCTGCGAATCCTACACTACGCGGACGACTACTTTTACGACTGGAATACACGCCAGCTCAAAATCCATGGAGCATAAATGCAAGGCCCCTCTCTGTGTTACGAGAGAGGAACCACGCTGTTCTGCTGCCTAATATAACTTTAAAGAGTGCTGAAGTAAAGTTCAGGACGCCAGAAACTATTTTAAAATCGCTGCTCCTCAGTCTGTTTGTACATCTTCGGGTCTCTTAAAAATGTGTAGAAGTGCGGAGCCTCGCGCTCCGTGCCAAGTCTTTCTTCGTGAAGGTGAATGGGTGAAGCGGAAGGAAGCAGCATGCAATTAAAGAACCCCTGATTTCCTGCTACTGCCTCAGCTTCAAAGACGGGTTCCTACAGGAAGATGAAGGCTGAAAGGCATGCCCAAACAGCTCCCGTCCTCCAACTACCCTCTTGTTTAGCATCGTTTTGCCAGTGAACAAACACGTCAGGGCCTTTGAGATATTCCAGACAGACTGTGGTCGTACGGTGGTGTATTAACGCCATCCATCTGTTCGGCACTGCTGATTAGGTTCACACTTCGGCGAAGCAGCTTCACAGGCAAACTGTGGTTGAAGTCAGATCTGATTAAGACATGGGGCGTGGCACATAAAAGCAAGCCAAAACCACAGCATCAAAGAGGAAAAATACAACATTTACAACTGCATCCACTGGCCAAAAGAAGCTTGAATCGTCCTAAACAGTCATCCAATAATGGGCAAATAAAGAATACATCTGGCCTCTCTATGAACTTGCATGCTATAATCTTATCAGTGCAAAAGAATGCTTCAGTCAATGTTTAAGCAAAACTGCTGCCTCTAAACCAGCCACACTGCCGTCTAATGGCACAGCCAAACAAACAGATAAAGCACTAAACAGCCCAACAGAAACCAAGCTCTAGTCTAAATCATGCTGGTATACACCAAAGGGCAAAAAACATACATGCATGCGTGTTGCTGCAGGCTAGGCTCGGACACTGTTGTTTGGGCACATGCTGCCCTGTGATTGGTCCCCTCACTGGGTTCAGGCACACCACTCAGGATGCAGGATGGGAGTGGTATGGCCAGGTCACTGGGACAGCAGGCCACCGAGTCCCAGCCAGGGAGGCTACGCATGAGGCAGGTGATGGAACACACCAGTGGCTCCACGAAGGACAGGAACAAAGCCTCCAGGACTCTAATGCTGCCCATTAATGTGAGCCTGGGCTTTGGTTACCACCGGCTTCCTCTTTATTACTTCATGGCTTCAGTTTAATTGCTCCCCCCACAAAATACTACAATACTAAGTCAACCCCCAACCCCAAATCTCATATTCTTATAAACAATACCTGGTAAGTCAGGTCATTTCTTAATTTTATTTGCTGGTGTTAAAAACAAAGTTCTTCAGAGAGTAAGGAGAAAGTGTACTGACAAGGGTCTGAAAACCTGCAGTTATTTAGTACGGTGATATGCGTGTTAGACAGTACAACACAGTACATTACAACGTCAAACAATATTATAAACTCGAATACGCTTAACCCTTTACTGTTGTCTAGATCAGACTTCATAATTTTCAACGCAGATTCTGCTTTAATTGCTTTTATCAGTCTAGCGCACAATCTAACAAAGCAACAGTTGATACCCATGTAGTTGATATTTATTCAAACTAAAGTAAAAACAACCAAACAAACAAAAACACTAATGATATGAATGCTATAGTTCTTTAGGTTGTTGATTGATCTTAACAGCTTACCTCCAAACCGTGCAGGGTGCTCACTGCTAGTCCTCTTTTTGTCTTCTGCAGCGCTACATTAAATAGCTAGCAAGCAATATCGAAATAGGAAATACCCCATAGCTAACATAGCTAGTAAAATCAAACGCAAGTAAACACCTGCTTAAAACCATGTGTCATCATTATGAATCCACGCCCAGATCTACTGCATAATTGAAGTATACTAGCTAGCATATCTACGACAATCGTGAAGAAGTTGGAGCACTTTAAAGTGTCTGGAAGACTCCCATCACTGTAACTGGGCAACGTTATTCAACACTTCGCACGCAGACTACACTGTGATTAGGTAGAGGTTATATACTATGTGATGATCGGCAAGGTTCGTCCTTATTTGTAAAAAAAAAACAAATCTATTTTGGTCAAATTAGCAGTGGTCACTGTAACCACTAGCTAGAGTTCCAGTGAGCAAACACTGAATATGACAACGGAACTAGCAAGTAACCAAGCTAGCTGGCCAGATTTCCTGTGTTGCCGAATTGAATAGTAGTTAACTAGCTCGCTAACTAGCTACATTATCTGCCTTGTATTTTTAAGTAAGCTAGTTAACCTAGACTCTAACTAGGTTATTTTAACACAGTAAAGTTATCACACTTCATAAACTGAGTCATTATAATCCGCGACAAAATTCAGCTTACTCTTAAAACGCATGTTTTTGCTTTCTGAAACAGGTGTCAATTAGCTAGCTAAAACTTCGTAGTTGGCTAGCTAGCTAGCTTTGGTTAGTTACCCGGCTAGTTTGCTGTGAACTCTAGGGTAGCAAAACTTACCTCCTGACTTTTCAGATGTTATGCGAAAATATGTTATACAACTTTCTTTTCACCGTCAAGTAAAATTAATTTACTTTATTGCCGAATGTACATACAACTAGCTACTTGACTAAATACTATTAACCACCAAGCCGTAAGACCGGAGCTCGTCCTTCAGCTACCCCCACCCAGAAGCAGCTTGTTACTTCTGTCGCTCCATCCCCCACTGTCATCTTTAGTGACGTAATAAATGCACGAACAAAGATGTCTTTATGTCTTTGCGTCATTTCAAGGCATATTTCAACGCTCCTTGCATCGTTAGTTGGACATTTTAGCTAGTGTGCAGTAAAAACTATTTATTATTCCAAAACGACTTACTATTAACGGGCATACAACAGTCTAACTTCCGGACCAATCACATATAGAGAGACTCATAATGACACGTAAATAAATCTGCAACTAATGGGACGTCGTATATTCCCTATCCAAAACCCTACATTCCATGACTGAACCCGAATTCTTGAATGTTGGCGTATCAGAAACTGCGGAACTGATTCCGTTCAGCCACGCCCACCAGGAGACGTAGTCGATACAATATTAGCAGATTCGGGACACGTGTGTCCAGTGGCTACTGTGATGTCACAAGGGCACGCTAGTTAATGATTAGCTGTTTGGTACGAACTGGCTAACGATTCGAACTTGTTTGCGTTCTATTCGGTGTGTACAAAGTAACAGCGTCGTGTTCAGCCCGCGAGTTCTAGTTAGCTAGCTCGCAGCAATGGCAACTTTGCGTGCAGCTAAGCAAGCTCTCAGAAAAGAGATAAAGAAGAGAGTGGCTTCTTTGAGTGAAGAAGAGAAACTTCGCCAGTCACAGATTGTTTCGCAAAAGGTAAAATGTCAGTGGGTTGGTATGGTTCAGGCAGCGGCGTAGGTTTCGATTAAACTTTGGGGGTTTGACCCCACTCACCATCCAACCTAACAGCATATTAGTAGCGTGAGTAGGAATTTTCGGGGTGCACACGTGTCCTTCCCACCTCGTCCCAAAACTATGCCTATAAGGTTCAGGTGGTGGTGGTGGAGCTTATTTGAGCGCAACTAGGACACTACATTCACACACTTCAGTAGTTCGTTCTAGTTCGGCTCACGTTTTGAAACCTACAACTTGTTGGTGTCTAGAGTGACTTAGATAAATAAGTGATCATTAATATATTGAGATGGTGGAATTGAACGGATTGCATTGAGTAATTATTTAGACTATAAGTCATTCCATAGCCTCATGCAGATTTCCCCCCAAATTATGTCTTGTCGATATTATTCAGAGGGGTGAATATGTGCAGAATGTGTAGTATATTTCTGTGCAGAGATCCAAATTAATGCATTATTAAAAAAATAAAATGAATTCAACACTTCTTTTGTTACCTCTGCTTCTGCCTGCCTCTAGAGTGTTTTGCTGTCAAATGAAATGCTGATTACAAAAATCATATTTTCCTTTCATGAACATAAGAACATCTAGGTCACCTTATTTAAATAAGGACTCCCATATGGCATTTTTGACTTTTGCTCATTGACACAACTGGTCAAAATAGCCAATGAAACATCACTACTGTTTGTAAAAAGGAACCTCATGTAAGGAGCTACTGGGATTGCCGTGATATGGCCAAAACACTTCAGATTACAGACCAACTCCTGCCCATTGGAATTGTGATATGCCTCATAATTTTCATTGTCTCACTATTTATACATATAAAGCATGTATACATATTACACACTGAATGTTTACATTGCACTGACACTTCACCTGTTACAACATGTTTAATCTTATTGCCAGTTTTAGAACCCATGTTATATTTTTTGTGCGTTTTATTCTGCTGTGTTGCCCAATGTCATCTTTCTGTAACCCGAGCTACTGCAATGTCAGTTTCCCTCTGGATTAATAATGTTGGCTATCTGTCCATTAAACACACTGGTAAATATGTGATATCACATGATTAAAAATTGACCTGTATTGTTTTGATTTGACTAAATCAGTCTCTTCCTCCTACGCCCCGGCAGCTGTTCCAGCACCCCAGATTCAAGAGCAGCGGGCGCGTGGCTGTGTTTCTGAGTATGCCCGACGAGGTGCGGACTGACGCCGTTGTCCTGGCCGTGCTCGGCAGCGGCAAAGCCTGCTTCGTCCCCAGGTACTTCACCGGCGGCAACCACATGGACATGCTGCGCCTGAAGAGCCTGGAGGATCTGGCCTCGCTGCCCGTCACCAGCTGGAACATCCGGCAGCCTGCCGACAGTGACACGGAGCGGGACGAAGCCCTGGCTACAGGTGTGTAATGCGTAAGCTTGCGTCTGAAATGCCCCGCAACTACCCTTAAAATGTGTTGCATAAGCTAATGGCACTGCCTAAATACAAGTGACCCAAATGTTTTTTTATTTTTTAATTTTATTTGATGCCTTAAGGTTTCCTTGATTTATTTGTTCTTACACCCCTGTCTACACGAGCAGTAAATGTAAATAGTGTTTTAATGTCAAAGGTGTATTTTACAGGCCTGTTCTATACTGAAAATGAGATGTTTTTCCAACGAGATGGCCACTAGATGGTGCTCTCTTATCACAATAGATCCGAGCCAATTACACTGACAGAGCGCTGTGAATGGCCCATTACATAACCGTTTTTACATCAGTCCTGGAACTACTGTGGAATCATTAACCACTTGATAAACATTTATATTTAACACGGTTAACCAAACATGACCTTCCAACCCAATGTTTTAAAAAGAAATTAACAATCAAATAGCTTTCTTTGTTGATGCATCACAGCTCTTAGATGTTTTGTGCAGTTCCACACAGCATCAGGGAGAATTTGGCTGTCCTGTTTCCTTCCTGTGTGCTGGCCGGAGCCTCACGGTGTGGTGACCACCTACACATCTCACCCAGTCACTCTCCAGTCATGTCGTGTCCTGTGCAAGTGGCGACAGCCTACAGGACTGAGAGGCAGCACAGTGTCCTCGGCCCAGGCTTAATCCTCTTCGTTCTCTTCGTTCTGAGTGTGTGATTTCACCCCTGGCCTGACCTCTAACGTTTACCTGCCCCCATGTGGTCTGCTTGGTCTACACAATCCAAAAGTAACAGTAATTAAATAATCATGAGCTATGCTGGATAAAACCTGGTGGCATTTTCAAAGATCCTGGCCAGGCTTTAACAGCCGCAGCTTTTAAGGTATGAATTAGGTGTTCTCATTAAGCGTGTTTCCGTTATCGGTCGTCCCTCAGCAGAGCTAGAACAAAACGAAGCTTACAATCGCCTCCGCTGTCTGAGGGAAGTTGAGTTGTGTCTTGTTTTCATGGAGTGAAAGGAGCGATGCTGCTGCCGCTCCTTCGCGCTGGTGCAGAATTTCAACTAGTCCGTACGAATGGGGCCCAGAGCGGAAGCTGGAGCCGCTACAGCGGAGGAGGAGAGCCGCACGCCCGGGAGGAAGAGCACGCTGCGAGAAACGAGGGAGATGAGTTGCTGGGGGAAGGCGAGGCAGGTTAGAGTGGGAGAGAGCGAGGGATGAAGGGATGGATACAGTCATGGCAAAGGATGGGCAGGGAAAAGAGAAAAGGTGTGGACAGAGGTGAGAGTGTGTGGTGGGTGGGGGGGGGTGGGCGGGCTCAGAGACCCATGGGCCAGTTAATCTCTGCCATGCGCCTGAGGGTCTGTGTGTGTGTGGGAGGAAAGGTGTATCTGTGGTGTTACACAACTGTGTGTGGTGGTCACCTTGAGCCACTTCGTTTTTCTCTCTCTCCGAAGGACGCCTTTGCCTTTTAACAGTGTGTTTAAAGCAGGTGTAAACACATTTAAAGGGAGACAGACTAGCAACTGGGATGAGAAGGTCACAAAGGCACACAAATGTGCATGGCTCAGTGCATGAGAGGCACACGCGCACACACACAAAGTTTGCTTGACTGTCTACATTTGTCTATCGACCAAACTGACGTGTATGAGTGTGTGTGTGTGTGTGTGTGTTCGTGAATAACTGTGCCCTAAATCATTGCAACACTGTGACCAGAGTTGCCGTGACACGGATGGATGACCCGACCCCATTGCCCGCGTGTTACGGCTGATGAGGAGGCCACAATAGAACATTTAATCCAGCAATAAAAACCTCCTCCTATTTCACTGTCCACCCTTAAGGTCAGCCAAAGAACGGCGGAAAATTCAGGAAGCTATTATACAATGGCAACAAACAATTGGAGCTCAGTGAACCGTAATTGCCTATTTAGAGGTGAATCCAGGATCAGTCTAGCGCTCGGCATTAAAACTCCATCCCAAACGCGCCCACTGCAAGGCGGAGTTTCAGGAGAAGGTTTCTGCATAAAACACTTTCGATCCATTGACATTATAAATAACACAATAAACAACTTAATTTTAGACGCCGTTGTCTAGGGAGCGTCTCGCAAAGTCGTGCTCGTCAATTTGACGTCAAGCTTCAAGCAGCAGTTTTTGTCAGTTTTCTCCCTTAGTAAAACTAATGGCGTAGGCCTGGGGTAATTTGGTACATCTTTTATAGATAGATATATATTCTTGGTATTGGAAGGGTGTCATTTAGAGACGGGGCCTTCCATCAACATGATGGAGTGATGGCAGTCGAAAATGCCTCCGAAATGTCAAGGCAAATCAACTCGAGTATGAATATTCAGATGGCCTAGCACAATGAGCTGTGCACACAACCGCATGCTGAATGTGTTACATGAATAGACATCCAGTGGTTTGCGAGAGGGGCCACACAGATGTGCGGTGTGACACATCCCTTTGGTTCCTGGCTTAACCAGTGCAGGTCGGGTCGGTCCCGGGTCGAGGTCGAGGTCGGGTCGGTGCTCTCGCTGCACACTGACGGACAGTGTGATTGGAAGCCTGCTGGGAGCTTCCCACTGCTGTTTTAAGCTATTTTAGCCTTTTCCTCGTCCACCTCCACCGATAAGGCATTACGTAGATGGAGAGAGGGAGAGGGGGAGAGAGAGAGAGAGAGAGAGAGAAAAACAGTGAGAGAAGGAGAAAAGATGGGCAGTCTCGTCCTAAAAGGATGGATAGTTTTTGGATTGGACTAGGCTCAAAGAGCGCATGCTGAGATATTGAGTAATCTCCAGATATTGTTCTGAGATTGCTGAGCCCTGGAGGAGTGAATAGGTATTTCTGATAAGGTAAAGAGAGACAGGGATGAGATTATTTGAGAAGACCAAGTCCTTGAGATCTGAAGGCTTGATTATTTTGAATTTATATATAAGGTGAGGACAGGTGAACTCTGGATTTCCAAGGAGTGTCTTTTTTTGAATTAAAAGGTTCAAATGAGGTGAGACCAATTTCTAACTCCACATGGCTTCAGTCCCCATACAGTGTATTATACTCTGCCTACAGAACTCAAAATGTTTAATGCCACCCTTCATAAGACATTTTTTCACTTTCACTCATTTCACAGGGCTATATTTAAAGAGACTTTCTCTGCTTCCCCGAAAGAGTTTTCTTTTTCATGACATTTTGAAAAATGTGTACCTAATGCTTCTCCTGCTTGGCTTTTATGAATTATGAATGAATGTCAAAAGCAAGTGTGTATTATTACACTGAAAGATGAAATATTAAGAATTCCGTGGAGGAACAGACTGTTGATCATTACTGCACTGATTTTGTGATGTTCCAGTATTTCATCAATTTTTAATAATGTTGCGTTGCTTTGAGGTTCGGACCTATAATTAACACGCATGCATGCTCACACAGGTATGATGGACTGACCTTTCATGCAGACTGAAAGACGACTGATCCACTGCTGCAGATTTGTCAGCTTGTACATGCCCGTTTTCAAGATTTCTTTACACAACATTGCTGAAAGTTGTCTATCCTCATATACTTTGCGTGATTGGATATTGACTTCATTGGGTTCTGCAGAATCACAGCAGTCGAAACAGGTAGACCATCTTCAGGTTAGATTTCCTGAGTAATGTGGTGAGAGGTGATCCATTATAAAATTAATTGGATATCAGGTAATTTATTGATTAAACAATTGATCCTCAACACAAGCTGCTACTTGTGTGCTTCTGGGAATGGCAGTGCCACTAACAATACGCTTTAAACTGTTCTGCTGTTAACCAACCGTTGACAGCGCAAACGTATCAGCTGACCGTGTGCCGAATGCTGTCCCTCTTTTTTCCGACATGCATCCAGGGGGATTAGACCTGATCCTCATGCCAGGGTTGGCCTTCGATAAGGCCGGCAACCGTTTGGGCAGGGGCCGGGGCTTCTACGACACGTACCTGCGGCGTTGCCTGACGCATCCCCGAGGCCCACCCTACACCATAGCCTTGGCCTTTAAAGAGCAGCTGTGCGAGGAGGTTCCTGTGGACGATGGCGACGTGCTTGTTGACGAGGTTCTCCACGAGGAGTGAGCCCACTTGCGTCAGTCCCGCTTTTGAACATGGGAGAGCCCTCATGTCTCCTCCTGGGGCTAATCCCATCAGCTAATTACCACGAGCTCACTTGCAGTTGGAGCAGGACAAATATGGGACTCTGCAGCCACAGCCCTCCAGGAACCAGACACTGCTGGTTTGGATTGACCGAAAGACCCAGATAATCACATGGTTACAGATTGGTAGGAATTCACATGGTCCAACAAATGGGTAAGTGGTAGGGCTATAGGATATGGGAGGGTTTAGCTGGCCTAGCTTATTTTATGATTTCGTCCACTTGAAATGTGGTGCAGTTGCTTGCAGGAATTTGTATGAAGTTTATACCGTATCAGTTTTTTCCTTTCCCTCTGATCTTTTATTCTCCCATAAAGATAATCTGTTGATGGTCAGGAATGCTGGATCAGAGAGAAAATAGAGTATAGAGTTTGTCACATCAGTGGCCCTACATCTGCCCCTTTACATAAATATGAGCAGTTAACTGCATTAATTCACAAGGGTAAAATGTCTGAAATGTGGTAAAATGCAACTTTAATTCTTTAAAATCTGCAAAAATTATATATATATATATATATACATTACATTTTGTTATGGAGCTATACCGGAAGCTTCCATTAAATGTAAAGATAATTTTATGAATTCATTTTGTTGTTGACTGTTCTGATGTGCTTGAATATAAAAATTGTTAAAATGTTATCAGAAAATTAAACAAGGCCAAATCTAAAAACATTTGTAAAGTGTGTATGCATGTGTGCGTGTGTCAACTTGTGTGTGTGAACTCCTGAAACACTTTGCTTGAACTGCTGATTAAGCACTTCTGTCAAATGTCCTGTTTCTCGGGAAACCTTGTATACTTCTAATTTTTACTACCTGTACATTTTTTCGTTCATATGCAGCATACAGTGGGTACGGAAAGTATTCAGACCCCTTTAAGTTTTTCACTCTGTTTAATTGCAGCCATTTGCTAAAATCAAAGTTCATTTTCTTTCTCATTAGTGCACACCCTGCACCCCATCTTGACAGGAAAAAAAACAAAATGTAGAAACTTTTGGGTTTAGGTCCGGGCTCTGGCTGGCCCAATCACAGAGTTCTGAAGCCACTCCTTTGTTTTTTTTAGCTGTGTGCTTAGGGTCACTGTCTTGTTGGAAGGTGAACCTTCGGCCCAGTCTGAGGTCCAGAGCACTCTGGAGGAGGCTTTCTGCCAGGATCTCTCTGTACTTGGCCACATTCATCTTTCCTTCGATTGCAACCACTCGTCTGTCCCTGCAGCTGAAAAACACCCCCAAAACATGATGCTACCACCACCATGTTTCACTGTTGAGATTGTATTGGGCAGGTGATGAGCAGTGCCTGCTTTTCTCCACACATACTGCTTGGAATTAACGGCAAAAAGTTCAATCTTTGTCTCATCAGAAGAATCTTATTTCTCATAGTCTTGGAGTCCATGTGTTTTTGTTTTTTTTTGGCAAAGTCTATACGGGCTTTCATATGTCTTGCACTGAGGAGAGGCTTCCGTCACTCTGCCATAGAGCCCCGAGTGGTGGAGGGCTGCAGTGATGGTTGACTTTGTGGAACTTCCTCCCATCTCCCTACTGCACCTCTGGAGCTCAGCCACAGTGATCTTTGGGTTCTTCTTCACATCTCTCACCGAGGCTCTTCTCCCACGATTGCTCGGTTTGGCTGGACGGCCAGGTCTATGAAGAGTCGTCCCAAACTTCTTCCATTTAAGGATTATGGAGGCCACTGTGCTCTTGGGAAACTTGAGTGCTGCAGAAATTCTTTTGTAACCCTGGCCAGATCCACAGGTTGGTCTCTGAGCTCATTGGGCAGTTCCTTCAACCTCATGATTTTCATTTGCTCTGACATGCACTGTGAGCTGTGAGGTCTTGTATAGACAGGTGTGTGAGCTGTGAGGTCTTATATAGACAGGTGTGTGAGCTGTGAGGTCTTATATAGACAGGTGTGTGAGCTGTGAGGTCTTATACAGACAGGTGTGTGAGCTGTGAGGTCTTGTATAGACAGGTGTGAGGTCTTATACAGCTGTGAGGTCTTATACAGACAGGTGTGGTGTGAGGTCTTATACAGACAGGTGTGTGAGCTGTGAGGTCTTATACAGACAGTGAGGTCTTGTATAGACAGGTGTGTGCGCTGTGAGGTCTTGTATAGACAGGTGTGTGAGCTGTGAGGTCTTATACAGACAGGTGTGTGCGCTGTGAGGTCTTATATAGACAGGTGTGTGCGCTGTGAGGTCTTGTATAGACAGGTGTGTGCGCTGTGAGGTCTTGTATAGACAGGTGTGTGCGCTGTGAGGTCTTGTATAGACAGGTGTGTGCGCTGTGAGGTCTTGTATAGACAGGTGTGAGGTCTTGTATAGACAGGTGTGTGAGCTGTGAGGTCTTATATGTGAGACACAGGTGTGTGCGCTGTGAGGTCTTGTATAGACAGGTGTGTGCGCTGTGAGGTCTTGTATAGACAGGTGTGTGAGCTGTGAGGTCTTGTATAGACAGGTGTGTGAGCTGTGAGGTCTTGTATAGACAGGTGTGTGCTGTGAGGTCTTTATAGACCTAATGAGGTCTTATACAGACAGGTGTGTGAGCTGTGAGGTCTTATATAGACAAGTCCAAGCAAGCTGTTTTTATTGAACACAGCTGGACTCCAATGAAGGAGTAGAACCATCTCAAGGAGGATCAGAAGCAAGAAACATGGGGTCTGAATACTTTCCGCACCCACTGTACTCCCTGGTACTCCAGGTACTCCCTGGTATCTCCTTCAGAGGAAGATTCTTTGCATACGAAAGGCAGGAATGGAAGACCTAACATAGCTGACAGATATCACAAAGGCTGTGAATATAATGACTGCTCTGTTACATCATCTGTCATACCAAACCAGCTGAACAGTCCTGAATTGCCAATGCTTCCCCCCCCAACTCAATCACTCCCCCACGAATGTCTTTCTGGAGGCAGATTTCCGAGCTGACGCAGCCTTCGAAGGTGCCTGTCTCGTTGGACCACAGTTTAACTGAATTGGAACATTGGCAGGAATTGCATTTGGGACACCGTTCAATATGAGATGCTGGAGGGCCAATGTCTTGTGTGTTGTGTACCTTTTTGTTTACTCACAAACACTCACTAGCCTCTTGATCTACTTGGCAGGATCACTCAAGAACTAGCAGTAGCAATGTGTCAACACTGCTGTGAGAGTTAATTGTGACCGACCATCATAGCAGCTACAGAGTTACATATACTGTTTGGCAGGTTACTCCAATACTTTAATAGTGTTACATGATTTTTTTGAAATCTTATGAACAAAAGATCAACTGTTGTTCAAAAACATTATCAAAATAAAATGCCAGCTACCAGATGCTTTTAACTTGAATTTGTAAACATTTTCCTCAGCTGGTCTGAGTGATAATTTATGAATTTTCATTCATCCAGTGAATAATGGGATTGCCTTGACCAAAAGAGATCTGCTACTTGTAAATTCTTCCAAAATTTGATACCATATATGGGCATGTGGAGACGAGGCTAGAGTTGACCTAATAGACTAAAGGCGGGGCAGAAGCTACACCACCTTCTCAGTCACCCTGACCACGCCACCCCAAAATTACTAGTTTGGGGACCCCCACGGTGCTCAAATAAATGAGCTAATAACCCGCCCCCTACCTCTCAAACCCACTGGATGGCAGTTACAACCTCAGCCCTACCACACACACAAAATGGCTTCCTAATGCAAAACTCTAAATGGGACTTGAATCTTCTTTAATCCTTTTTCTTCTTCTTTTTTTTTTTACCATGGAAGCACACAAAAATCAGCTGAAACTTTTATCTGCCTTGGCTGCATGCCAAAACATAGAACCACGATATTGATCGAACCCTCATCAATTCAGTCATCAAAGTGTTCGAGAAATGGAAGTGTGACTTGGATATCCAAAGTCGTTTCAACTATTACAAGAAATCCTAATCAGAACTTATTCAGTTTTAGTTTTATTAATACAGTATTTGTAATTGGGTCTGTTACATCAGCTGTTGATGAGGGAGATGGGTGAGTCATTTACTGTGGGTATAATTGCAGTGAGAATAATGCAGGTTGTCCGTGTCTCTCATAGTGCAAGCAGTTCAAATCAGATTGTGGGGACGTAGGACGAAGACTAGGAAAGTACGGAGAGCGGAGAACATTTTATTTGTCTAATTCGTCAAAGGGAATAGAACATTTGCTGGATTCTTGCTGGAATCACTCTGCATACTTGTTTCACACACTCTATTTAGAACAAGAAGAGGAAGTAGCAAGTGTATTAAAGTGGGCGTGATTGGCGCCTCGTTAAAGGTTATTAACGTCTGCGTACACCAAGCGCTGATTGCTTTTCTAAAGCCCTTGATTTCTATCATGTGGCATTGTCCATTGTACCTTCCAGCACGGCAATCTGTGGCCGTCCAGGGGGGCTGCTGCTCCAGTGTGTGTTTACACCATTGATGGGGGTCCTAGAAAAACACAGAGGACATCCGCTGCTTATCGACCCCGAAAAACCACTATAGCAGAATCCATATAATTAACCCGAAATAGTGTGGGGAAATGAGTGCGTCTTTACATCGTGGCCTACTTTTCGAAAATGCAAAAATGCGTTTAGCAGCGTATTGTAGAACCAAAAAATGTTTTTTTAATTAATACGCTTCCCGTCCCGAGTCAATACATCGCCACAGAAGTCGTACTCGGGTGGGGCCCGCTGCTGATTGGCTGCACGTGCCTCCTGCCTTGTCGGAGACGGTGGGCTTCCAGAAATGATTAATTGGGGAAAGGCAGTCAGGGCTCCAACTCCCAGCACGACTACTCATTATAAGGAATTAATAAGGCGACGCGCGACCGCGTGCAGGCCGGCCTTGGCGTCGTGACAGGTGGAGGTTGGGTGACGGCTTCACCCGACTGGGTGTCTGGAGCTCACCCAGCTCTCTCCAATAATAGACCCTTATTTATCAACCGCTCTTCCTGTTGGGTGCGTTCAGGGTTTTTTTTTTTCTTTCTTTTTTTCTTTCTGACATCTTGAGGTTGTCGGCGGGACTGGGGGAGAAAGTCAATATGGCCAGAAGATCCTTTGCCAGTTTTGAGGAGTGCAGAGAGCTCTGAGATTGGCTTTTTTAATTTGGACATTAAGGGTTTATTGTTGGCGGGATGGGAAAGCCTTCTGAGTGATCGCTGTGCTTTGTCCAGTCACTTCTTCCCTGGTCTCTCAGCTGCTGACGTTGAGCTTTTCATTGCTTTGTGGATGAGTGCTTCTCCAGCTGGTATTGCGTAGGTTAGCGCTCTACTGAAATGTACCATTGACGTGCCCTCCTTACGTTTTCAATGGCAAATGAAATTCATCTGACATTTCAGAATGTCAACAATGGCATCAACAATAAACGCAAACTTAGTGTTTCCACTCACTGTTAGTTCCCATCTGTATAATTATTTTCTTCATTAGTCCCCGTCTAAAAATAGAATAGATCCGTTTAGAATCCGGTTACTTCACGGCCTTCCTGGTCTTTTACCTACTTTCATTCAGGTTGCTCAAACTTGAGTTACTGAACGTGTGATTGAATACTTAAACTTCCCTACTTTTCCTCTCCAATCCTGTCTGCTTTCACTCTCTATTAATTACTAACATTAGAAACTCATTTCTTTCGGTTCCCCAGATTCTAAAAATGGCAGTTGTCACACCCAATCTTAAGAAAACCAGTCCTGACTCATGTGATCTCCCTCCTTAAAATCTTACACTACACAGCTCAAAGCTCGGTTCCTGGTAGAGGACCTCGTGCAAATGTTTTCAATTAGCCTTCCATACCATTCACAGTACTAAAACAGCTTTTGTTTATTTAGGTTTACTTTCCATTCTTAACTTACATGAGCTTTTGATGTAACCTGTCCTAAACCTTAGCTTCTCCTACATGGGTATAACCAACTTGGCCCATAAATGTTTCACTTCATATCTCGTGAATAGAAAACACTATCTCTACTGTTCTACATGGTGTCCCCTAGGTGTCAGTATTGAACCCTCTCCTTTTTTATTGTTAATCGTCTTACACTGGGACACAGTATAACAGTGGTTTCCATTGTTGCACATGCAACTGTACATATCCAACTGCCAACAACTAAAAACATAATACTCAGATGACCCATAACTTCCTGATTCTCAACTCCATTAAACTGAAATCCTAAATTGGTTCTAAATCCAATATATAAAAATGGTCATATTTTCACGTATTAATTTGATGACATTTACTCTCTCCTGCAGTATACAAGAGCCGTGGTATCTTCTTGGATAGTACTGTCAGTAGAACACCACATTAGCTCAATTGAACTTGTTTTCATCTTATATTCCCAGACTTTGCATGGTACATGGACCTGGTAACATCAAAGCTTGATTAAATGCTCTATTTGCTGGATTATCTGTAAATGTTCTGAACAAAATTCAACTGGTTCAGAATACTGCAGCTTGTAATGTTACTTTCATTAATCATAACGAGCACATTACCACTGTTCTTCGTAATCTTTACTGGCTTCCCACACAGATACATTTTTAAGATATCTGTCCTACCATTTATAACACTTGGTTATCTCCTCAGTGTACTTCAACATTACTGTCCACAGAGAAGTCTACTCTTCCTGAGTTACACTCCTCTACACTCCTTGTCTCTTGTCAGTCAGTGTGCAGGATACGCATCACGACTATGGACCTCTCTTCCCAGGTCTTCACCTCGTAGGCTCTGCAAAGTATTCAAGAAAAAACTAAAAATGTACTTGTACACCATGACGCATCTTTAAAACATTTGCTCTATTTTATTTAACCCCTTTATTTTACCCCTTCCTCCCACACTGGGGAAATGTCCAAATTTCCCCAGTGTGGGTCTAATAAAGGATTCTTATCTTATCTATCTTGTTCCTTTATTGTACATATATTGGTATCTTTTGAAATGGTGTGTATTTCCTTTATTTGTGTGTTCTCTGTACCGTGTCCTTGAAGACTTGAAAGGTGCATTCATATAAAATGTATTATTATTTATTATATACAGAGGTGTCCGAACTGAATGCGTAACAGATGTGACACAGGCATCGCATAAGAAAAACAGGACAAGACACAAAAAATCATGACCTTCATCTCATCTGCAGGACATGTACAAAAGAAATCTCATAGTTTGTACCCCATGTTGACCAAAGCACAATGACTCTCAAGAAAAAAAAACCCGCTATGGAAAGATTTAACTTGATGTTTTACATTTTAAATAGTCACCTTTCTTGGCCACAATTCTTTAGAGGTAGTAAAAATGGTTCCATCACCATAGCCACATTCACATACATGCGCGCACACACCCTAATTGTGCACCTGGCTAGCGGCATGAGTAATGGTGCAATAACTGGGGTTCGGCGTAATGCAGTGGTTGTAAAACAGACTAATGATGGAGTCGCGAGCAGACACCACGCGGCACCATGGCCAGCATGCACAAAGGCTTCTCCTAGACAAGGGCGTCCATTTTGCCACTCGCAATGAGAAGTAAAACAAAGGCCTGACCCGGCATTCAAATGGCGGTGTACTCGGCAGGCTGTTTACAGCCCAGCTGGCCAACTAAGGAGCCACGCTGAATATATGCCGCTCATTCGCGGATTTAATATAATATCCTTGTTAATGGATATTTCTACAGCCAGGTTTCGATTTAAATGAATGCTGCTTCGGACGCCTCTTTTTCGCTGACTGAATATCCAGGCTATTCTTTTTACGACCACTAATCGGATTAGTGACGCGGCTAGCTGTATCCCTTTACACACTGGGTGCCGAGTGACAGTGCCTGTTAGGATCGTGGGCAAACAGAAGCAACTGCCGGCCAGGATGAGCCAGGGTTCGGGGGCGCTGAAGCCTTGTCGCTAACAGGCTAAGGCTGCTTAGCGAATTGACCCGTCGCTCCATGCCAGCCCGGAAACGCCAGAAGGTAGCGGTTCTGTGCCAGCTGATGAGGGAGGCCGAAGCTGGTTTGTGGCACTTAGCACATGGCCTGCCCACCGCATCAGGCTGGCGGGCAGCAGGGTGGCGCCTGCCCAGCGGAACGGTGGTCCAGCTCTTCAGCGCCACGCTCGCTCGTGAAGGCTGCCGGCAGATGGCCCGCCGTTGAAACAGCACGAGACTCCGATTCTGCTCAAAGACTTGAAAGGGAAAATCACCGTGGTGACTAATGATGAAAGGCAGCGGAGGCCAAGCCCGACACGGACATCCTGAAAGTCACGAGCGCTGGCTTCGTGTTGCTTGCCGCTGTTTCGCGATCACCCCTGCAGCGAACGGACATCAGCTGTCCGCTCTGCGCGCAAGCGGATCAGAAGCTTTCAAATGGCCTCGGGGTCAGTTTGGTTGCGAGGACGAACAAGAAGCACCCAGGCTAAGTGGATAAATTGAATAACAACAGAGATCGCTGACGCAGGAGCTCAGAAAGAATTTTGTTGATCTTTCACCGCCGACGTCCTCGTGCCTAAATGGCCGGAAGGAGAAAAAGAAACCAGTGCGCCCAATCAGAAGCTTGTGACTTTGATGACGTTTGTATAAGGCTGATGGCATACGTAGGAAAGGTGATAATGATCTCCAAGTAGTCTTTTCTAACCCATTCCTTATTTATTAGTGACAAAAGCTAATGTGAACTTGATTTGTCTACTCTGACACACATTATGGTTCCAAGAAGAGAAATAATGTCGGAACGTTGTTATGTCTGATAACGGAAGAAATACTTCTGAGGGGATTTTGTTCTCGGATATTAACAAATGTCACAGAGGCATATTCACTTCAGATACAACCATCTTTCTTTTCTAACATTAATGGTCAAGTAGTCACCATCTTTTATAACAGCATTAACAGAAAATAACATTTTATAATAAAAAAAATTTTGTGAGCTACCTCGAAATTGATGGTTCTGCTTAGCAACTTAGACAAGATCTTACCTTTCTACCACCTATAACATGTACTTTTTTTTACTCTATGGGTACAGGCACAGGCGCACACATACAAACACACATCGATATTTGTGACTGAGGATAAATCTTCAACTGTTTGCTATTCATCATTGCAGAGGAAAACAGCTATAGGAGAGAGGAAGAGAGAGAGAGAAAGCTAGAAAGCAAGAGATGAAGAGCACAGAAGGTGCTTGACAGATGCAGGCAGTTCCTTCGGGATCGGAGTGTAATTCACAGGAAGTGCAATTGGAGGAGAGGTGTGCAAACTGAGTGGGTTTAGCGCGTGAGACTGCAGCAGGAGACTGGCGCGTCTCGGCGGGGCCGAGGGAGGGAAACGTGGCGTTCTTCGGCTAATAAAGGATCCGGTCCCTCCGGGGCCCGGACAGACAGTTGGAAACTCAAGCAGGCTGCAATTCAGAAGGGGGAAGGGCCAAAAACAGTCTTTTTTTTTTTTTAATTATCTCACATAGTGTGAGGGCACCAGACGTTTCAAGGAGCTGTTTATGAATATGTGGCAAACTTTGCTACTTTGTGCAGAAATCTCAGACACGTGAAGAGACGACATGTTTTGCTAGGATTCCATCCATCCATCCATCCTACAAGCCAACCATGACTATGGTTTAGCACCGGCCACTGAGTGACCGCATTGGATATCCAAGAAAAAAAGCATAACCGGTGTCCCTCCACTTTTTGCCTCCCTAACCTGGTTAAATTTGACTTTCACCAACCCATTCTCGAAAGCTTTGCGAAACTAGAGCTGATTCTAAAACCCTTAGATATTAATACATTCATAATACGTTTTACCTTGTTCTAAAGACCTTAGATATTACTGTCTTCATAATGCATTCGTCTTAATGCCACAGAGAATTTGATCTCATAGGGCTTGCCAGGGGCCTCCAGACAAGGTCACAGAGCTGCCTACTACAGCACACAAGTGCCCACCTGGGTACTATGTAGCATCCTAACAGTATCTCTCAGCAGCACGCACGCGCCAACCCTTTCTGTTCCGCCAACCCTTTCTGTTCCGCCATCACTCTCACACTATCTTGGGTGGAGGACGTTAATTTTGGCACAAAAACAAACAAAAGCAGATCAGTTATTTGCTTCCCCTTTATCTCCCTAGCCATTCTGGCCCGTTTTAAAATAATTTCCTCCTAACAGAGAAACAAGAAGCCTTTGGCTTTTCATAATCAGATGATTTATAACTGATTCTCAGTCATTAGTTAACTGGTGTCTCAGACAGACACACATACACACACTTTCCAGCATTTAATCAGTCTCTCTTCAGTAATCTCTCATTTAGCCGCACGCACAGCATGTAGCTTAAAACTTCCAGAGTCGAGTTTTCGAATGTCTGGGTTCTTGTTCACCTTCCTATCCACACCAGTTGTTGTTATGAATACAGACAGGGGCGTCTGTCACTGACTGAAGCAGGTGAAGCAGTAAGAGTTTAGTAGCATGACAAGAGGATGTATAGAGTGTGAAGAAATTCCATCAGTATGGCCCTTGAAATTATATGAAAATATGTACACACTACTTACAAAAAGGGATATTTGACTTTCGAGTGAAATTTCAGGATGAACCTAAAATACACTCTGACCTTTGCAGGTGAACTTGGTGTGACCTCAAAACCTTTGAACGCACATGTCCAACTGTTCAGTGTTTCACTGCAAAAGCACAGCTTGCTGTTCTCTAACAAGGAGCTTAATGGGAAAATTCACAACAGGCAACACAATACGTTTCCTCATTCAATTAGAATTGGTATTTAAACAGCCCTCATCATCATGCTGTTCACATTTTGACATCATCAGACCAAGTCGACACCTAATTGATCAACAGTACCTCGCCATTACGAAGCTTCAAACAGGAAGTTCTCAGACAGAAGTGACCACTGAGCTTAGAGTGTCACAGAGTGTCATGTATATGAAAGCGAAGTGTCACAGAGTGTCATCAGCAGGTTGCAACAGATACAGAGAGACTGTAAGAGTCACAGAAAGACATAGAAGTGAACGTCCTTTGGCCACATCCCACACTGATAACTGCTTCATTGTGAACAGTTGAAGCAGATGAAAACTAACCTTTTGGCTAATCCTGGCTTTTTATTCTTTTATTTTAATTTTATTCATTGTTTTATGAAATTACACTGTCCCCTTTCAAATAAACTAAACCAAACAGTGCCCTGCAGAACCAGATGATGAATACCACACAACTCCAGGCACATTTAAGGGAGGTGAGAGGCACCAGCGTCATGTCAGACCAAAACTGTTTACATCAAACTTCGAAACTGTTTACATCAGAGTGGTCTGCGTGCTAGGCGACCTGTAAGCGTACCTGACCACACCAGCAGGCACAGGCGTCGCCGTCTTGCACGGGCCAGGGAGCGTTTACGCTGGACGAGGGACCAGTGGGCCTCAGTGCTGTTCACTGATGAAAGTCAATTAACGCTGAGCTGAAATGATGGCCGCCAACGATGTTGGAGACATCAAGGAGAGCGCTATGCGTCAGCCAGTACTGTCACCAGACGACCCTTGGTGGTGGTGGTGGTGGTGGTGGTATTTGTGTTGGCAGGTGTGTCTAGTTAATAAAGCCATTACTACTTGAATGACCTCATTGATCCAGTCATTGTGCCTCTGCATGAACAACACGGGCCTAATTTCATCTTCATAGACGACAATGCTCCAGCTCGTCGAGGTAGCATCATTAGGGAACAGAGACTTGAGTACCTCAAATGCACTTTCTCCAGACCCGAATCCCGTAGTCGCCATGTAGAGGCTCGTGACTCTGTCCCCCCAGATCGTCAATGACCCGAGGGCCGACCTTCAAGAAGAGTGGGATGCCATGACTCAGCAGACTGTAAGTCGGCTTGTGAACAGCATAAGACATCGTTGTCAAGCTGTAATCGCTGCTAAAGGGCACTTGCCAAGTTATTGAGACATTGACATTTTTTGTTGGGGGGTATAACCCACCACTTTTGATTCAATAAATAGTTTGAGATGAGGAAATCACCATTGCATGCTTCTACATAAATGCCCTACTTTCATGACATAATGCCATTTCAGCATGAACCTTTTATGTTTTTCATAAATTTCACCCGAAGGCCAAATATTCCTAACGTTTTGTGAGTATTGTACATGAAAGCGGACGGCCACACCAGCGCACTGTACAACATCTTGAACTCCAGACTTATTATTCTTAAGACATTATTTTTTAATAGGTATGGTTTATTATTCCATTCAAACTATTAGTTCTGAAGGTGTATGAACCGTTAAGAAAATAAGCGATGAGAAAATTCAAACCACCAGTAGTTTCATTTTAAAGAGTTAACCGGAATCCTTACACTTCCTTTTCACTTCACCTCCTGTTGCACGCACGCACGCACACACACACACACACACACACACACACACACACACACACAGACTGCACAGGAAGAGAGTGAGACATTTCTCCAATTTCTCACTTAAGAGATTTGAATCATTTGGAAGTCAATTATAAGGCCATGTGGTATGAGCCATGGGGTGTGAACGTGTGTGTGTGTGTGTGTGTGCGTGTGATAAGCCAGTCTGTCACATAGGTGGGTGGAGATCCTCTGCCCTGACACGTGGGAGTTTGTTTGCTTGTGTGTTTGCATGTATATATGTATTTGTCTAGAGCATACATTCCATCTAACCATCTGGACCTGAATGTGTCTAGACATTACATCCCACAAGTGTCTGACCCCTGAAAGCAAATTGTTTTTTCAACAAAAGCAATTGAAAGAGCAACAAAGCAGCTCTTTAGTCAGTGATTGGTTGACAGGCAACAAACATTAATTATAAATGAAGAGCATACTAGAAATCTCATGTTTTGCCATGTGACGATAATCTTAAATGAATCAATAATCAAAACCTAATTGCAGCATGAGACTACGAAATGTGAATAAGACCTTAAAACAGGGCTACAGCTGCACACCACAGATGTGACCCACACAAGTGTTGATCTACTTCAGTGCCACAGCATGAAGATAGAATAGCGTATCATCTGAGGGTCTTCTAGAAAAAGTCCTAGACAAACTACATCTTGGCTATAATCTCTCCTTATAGCCAATTTCGTGTCGTCAGAAAAACACGATTCTTCTCTCTGGACAGACATGGACAGACATGCATAAATGTATCACTTAATGAAGTTTAAATCTCTCTTAGTTAATCTGCTATTATAACAGTACAGACAGTATTCAGAAATACGTGATAAACGACATTATTATCAACAAATACTTCATTCATAGATAAAAATTTAGCAAAACTGCTAAATTCTACTGCTTGAAATAAATGTTACATTTAATAATAAACAAACATTTTAAATATTACCTACATTTTTGTATACAGCTCTGAGCAAACAGACAAACACAACTAATGAACAAGCACGTGTGTAATGGTACTGATAAGTTGCATTCCTGTTTGAACTCATTGGATAAGTACATCCTGGGGGTCGTTGACGCATCGGATTCTGCTCGTGGAGATGTGCCAGAGATGCCTCTGAAGTCTCCCAATGTGCAAAGATGGTTAATAATGTTATGATTGTATGTGTTATATACCATTCACAACACTGAAACGGAAACGTGTAAGAGCACACAAATTAATTCTTGGCACATACAAATGAAGTGCTTTATCATTTTACACTTCCCTCTCTGCCTTGCCCTGGTTTTGTCTAATTGTTGTGTTCTCAGTCTGTTTAGGCCTTGCTGATCTGGGAAGACCTTTTCATATCTTCATCTAAAAATAACAGGCAGGGTGGCTCGTGTCTGCATGTGCAGTTGAGTGACTCGCCAATTTTCTCAACATATCTCTCCCCCCCCTCTCTCTCTCTCTCACAGACAAATACACACAAATTTTCCTTGTAATGAACATTTGGTCTTTCTCAGCGATATTGAACCGTGTCCCTTTTATCTCTAACATATTGCGGGTCAAGAAAAGTTCAACTTCCGTTTCAAAGCGCCGACAACAATCGCCGACTCTGCTGTTTGTCATGCCGCTGATACACTTGCTTGAGTTATGTAGATCTTATCCTATCGAATCTAAAAGTGGTCTAAATGTTGATCTGAATCATCCGTAATGTTTAGACTCGAGCGTTACACACATCACAAGCCCAGCACCAGGGAGTTTAGTTCGGCTCTCTGATGCCCCGTGCTGGGTGTGTATACTTTAGGCTATTCATTATAATGACGTGAGACACGTGTGCTCTCCAGCATGGCGCTCGGTTCATAAGTGCATTGTTGTGCCACAGTAATGATGGAGCAGTAGCCGACAGGCAAGCGACGCCTGTCCTGAATTATTGACAGCGGCATATTAGTGTGCTGTAAATGTGCATGCGCCTGAGGGAGGCTAGCACATCATAGACCAAGCGAAAAAACGAAAAAAAAACCGAAAGCTCTAGAGAGTGTGTGTGTTTTATTCCACTGCTCATAGCCTTCGCTTTAGCCACTGTCGTCGACTCGCTGCTGAATTCTGATGAACTTTACGCATGTCATTTCATTTGGTTGGAATGTCAGTCCTACCCGCTGCCTGGCCCAGTCAGGGTCTGAACAGATGTGGCTGACTCGGAACTCAGTTTCCCCAAGAATGGCCACAATGTGTGTGTGTATACATGCGCCACCCAAAATTAGATTGCTCCTCCCTGTCGTTGGCGAACCAGCTGTGGATAATTAAGGGAGGAGCAGAGTCATTTGAAGAAACTAATTCTCCAGCCACTGAGGCAGACTGGCATGCGAGTTGAGATACAAAGCTGTGACTGACTGTTTTTTTGTCTTTGACCTCTTGGATGAAGGGTAATTTTACTGTTTGTACAGAGAGAGACAAAAGGGGTCGAGAGACAGAAAGAGAGAGAGCAGTTATGGCTGTCTGTAGGATGAATATCACTGAAACACTGCTCGGCAAAATCCTTATAAAGTGAGTGGATGCTGGCACTCCGAAAGCTGGATTCTCTGAGGCGATGGGAAGAGTCGATTCCACTTAAGCTGAAGACATTACACACAAATGTGCAGTAATTTGATGAACAGGGCCCACTCCACAGCTACACAGTATCAGCCGAACTCTACTCCAAATGATTCACTGATTAGCTTCTTCACCTCCTGTAATCTAGTGAAATGGGGACACCAGCTACAACCACCAGCTCCTGCTCATTTATATTATGTTAAGCAGAAATCTCTGATATGAATGTTTTGCTCTAGGAAATTTATGCGTTTTATATATGCTTTTGTTCGGGTAAGACAAGAGCCTTAAAAGTAAGGTTCACCAATATATCAAACTTTGTCCAGCATATTCTTTTCTCCAGTTCATGATCGGTGGGGATTGAGTTGAATACTGTCTTTTGCTACCAAAGCCTCTTTACCTTCACTTATTTGTCTTATAATAGGTGTTGATTGGCCAGATGACCCTTCCATTTTACCCAGATACCCATCCATTATATTAATCTAAAACCAATGATAAGGAGGTACAGCATTCTGAACTCGTTCTGGAACGCTGAGCCTCTGTATCATGTAGTTTGGGTCGCATGCCAAAGAGATCTAGGGAGTGGCTGGAAATACCTGGCTGCTATCTACGGAGACTAGAGGAGTTAGTCAGTGGGAATAATTAGCAGTGGGAATAATTAGCAGTGGGAATATGAAATGAGAGAGGCACAAAGACGAGGGATGGACAATATTGTTACAGAAACAATTCGACCAGTTATGGTAACTTAATTAAGAATGAGTTGAAGCTAGTCAATAAGCATGAAGATCAAGTCAGTTGGTAGATATTTCATTCATTGTTAGCAAACATCATTCATTGTTAGCAAACATATAATATATATATATATATATATATATATATATATATATATATATATATATATATATATATACACACACACACACACACACATATATATATATATATATATATATATATATATATATATATATATATATATATATATATATATATGTGTGTGTGTATATATATATATGGTATTTTTTCAATTAGAGTGACAGCTCTATTAAAGCCATAATTAGGCTAACCTTGAGTGGTAGCTATTCAGCTGACACAGTGAAAGAACACTATTAATCATATTGATATATTTCTGGTCAAACTATGTCACTCTTCCATCTCCCCCTCAATATTCCAGCATTTATTTTCTGTCCATCACCCACTACCCCTTTTAATTTATTGCATATCTCTATCTCACACACGCAAACAGCCTGACACCATGACACCGTTGACACCACTTGTGACACTGTGATGGCTCGCGCTGATAATGTTGCCATAGCACTTAATGGCTTAACTAGGTGGAGGGGACGAAGTGGAGTCTCTAGGTGGAGAATTCATTCCTAATTCACAGGCCCTGTGTCCCCTAAAGCACTGAACCAGTATGAAATGAGCTTAAGATCATTTGAAGGACTTGTTTTCACCACATTGACCTGCTCTAAGTGAACAACTGTGCTGATACATGCTGGTACTTGTGTTTTTTTAGTACTGCATTTCCCAGAATCCCTTAGAACATGCTGCCTGGCTCTTTTGATGACTGGTAGTCTTGGAGATAAAGAGAGGGGACCTTAGCCTCTTTGAATTCATGTTTTAGCCTCTATAGTCTCTGTCATATTGAATAAGAATAAGAATAATAAACTAGAATAAGAAAATTCATAGTTTTTATAAGGTGCATTATGAGTATCTCTCTTGCTTTGCCCTCCAGTAGCATCATTTCCATGTAATGAAATGTTTAATTGTAATCATGCACACCGTGTCCATGGCAGGATATTCAGAGGAATATAAAACTGCTCTACACTTGCTGGACGAGCAGCTCAGCTGGTTGAGCTGAACAGATTACATTGAATTTCTGAAGGCTAGTTGTGCGGAGAACTCTGATTCTAGGTGTTTTGGGGGGCAATCAGACAGAAAGCAGCTTTGTCATCCAGCACTCCCAGAGTTTAATATCTTCTCTTGAACTCTTTAGCAGATTTCTCACTCCCTTTCTATCAGAGGCTGTGTGCGTGTATGTGTGCGTGTGTGTGCGAGTGTTTGTGTGTGTGAAAAAGGAAGTGAGACAGGTGGGATGGCAACAAAGGCAGCTAAAAAGCGACAGAACATGAAGACAGAAATGTTACAAGTGCTGTTATTATTACCGAGTACTCAATTGTCTCCATTTCTGACGAAAATTCATTGCAGCAAAAAACAAACGTTTACTACATTACAGGAAACGTTTATTCAAGTCACATCACACCGGCACTTAAAATATTTCACCACCTTAGACATTTCATTACATTACACAAATTACAATTATGTTACATTGCACGAATCCGTACACACGCAAGCCTGTCTGATGATATGCAAAAATTTCGCAATGGACAGAACCAGTCTGCTGAAGCTATGACAGAAATTCTTAAATTACTGGTCATCCCAGGATGCAGGATACAGGACTGGCTGGACCTGTTTGCCTGGTGGACAGGTGTCATGACCCAACAAACCAGACCACGGGTGCTGATACCTGGTTCTCTGCTGCTCTGCTGGTTTGTCATCGTTATCCCAGCCGTCCCTAATAGACTTTAAACTGCTTGGGTTAACCGACAATACAAATGTTAGCTGCTTCTGTGTATTCTACTTCCTTGTGTTTATCGTGTCCTTGATCTAATCTTTTCTACTTTTTTGACAACTTTTTTCTACTCTCCTGCTTTATTCCTGTTTTTGACCTTTGACCTTGCCTACCGTGTAAACATCGTCATCGTTTTTGACCTCTGCCCCTTGTTCTTTTTTTTTTTTTTTTTTAACCATCTCAGAACATGTACTCTCTTTCCTGCTATTAAAATACAGCAGCCACCAGCTCCTGTGTGTCACGGACTGCTGGTGTTCGAGACACCAGACCTGCTGTGTGTTATAGACATGCTGGCAGCGGCTTAAATGGATTTTGGATTGGATGAGACTTCTCTGAGCTTATAAATTTTGACCAGGCCAGATTCTGAAACTGCACATCTTGAGGAAGTGAGAAGAGGAGATTAAAGAGACGAAAAGACAGGGGACAGAGAGAGGTGAAGAGAAAGAAAATAGGTGTTGAAACAAGACAGAGAAACGGAGTGAGAGATTCAGATGAAAACGAGAAAAACATCACTCTGTTTAACCTTCCCTCTGCCACACAAATTAAACTCATCTCTTTGTAGTGCAATGGATTCCACACAGAGCAGTGCTTTATTCCAGTTATGTAATTCCGTATGGCTTTGCTGACAGAGTCCCTCAGAAAGCAAACATGCCCACCCTCCCAAGAATCACAGCAAGACATCAGCTTTCATACTATTTAATAGCTTTTACCCTTTTTATAGTTTTCAATCACATTATGAGCCTATTCCCAGACCTCGCAATCTCACTCACATTTTAATCACAGTTTGAGTAGTACGGAATGTAACTCAAGATTTTATTAGGATGTCAGATTCACACATTTTATTGAAATACTTCTCAAACCCTCAGAGAGGAGGATGAAATGTCTATCTAGGCCACCATGCTGAATAATTTAAGGGATCTTTTTGCATTCGACTATATGAAATTTTATTTATTCACAGTTTCATCTGGGACCATTATTGATAAGCATTGCCTAGGCAGAGGGGGTAGGTTACAGGGCTTAAATCTATTTGAGACATGGCACGCGACTGAATGCTTGTCATTGGAGACGATCAGAGCGTCAGCTATGCTCCATTAGCGATGTACCTTGTGCATAACCAGTATCCCCCATCCTCAACTTCTATTAAAAAAATAAATAAAATCCAATGCAGCCTAGCAACTAATCTGAGGCTTGCTATTGGGTCATGCAAATAACCTAGCAAGATTGGAACATCTATCTATACAGACCCCCCCCCCCCAATCTTGGGCAAGAAGATGCATAACAGCTAGAGTCCAGGCTACTCGTGTTAGCGCCTGATTAGCATAGCAACAGTTGGCACTCTCAGCTGGGGTTCATATTTGATTCAAATATCACTGAACAGACGAGATTGTGAGTAGCCATATCTTTGTTACCCAAGTGAGGCTGATTCGGAGGGTTAGGAACACCACCACCCTCAACATCCTCATTTCTGGCTGTTTTTACTTCTTTTCTCTGATTTTCTTCCCCTCTCCTGGAAAAACTAGACCTAACAAGCCATCTCCATCTAACTGTCCATCATTATCACCTGCTGGCATCATGCCATATTCATCTACCTACATGCATAGAATATCATATGCCCTCCTGCTTCTTTCTTATCACATTTTCTGTGTCCTCTGGGAAAAATACACAAAAATGTCCATATTATCATTACATTATGAAACATATTATTAAAATATACACATATTATTAAAATTCCACATGCACACACAGTGTTTGCATGTACGCATTGTGGAATGAGTGTGAAAAAAGAACCGGAGAATTCCATTTCCGCTGGAAAATTTCTCTTTATTGAACAGCTAGGTCTTTAAAAAGGACACACACAGCCAGAAACAGAGACTGAATTTAACAAGGCAAGTTTGGCAAGGCAAGTAAAGATGCATTCCTTGAAGACGGTGCACCCGTTTCTACACGTGAACAAACTAGAAAAGGGCACGGCCAGACTAAACCAACACATGCACAAATGAAGCATTTAACAACTATATAAACATGCAGTATGCAATCAACCATGCTGGGAAGCTTGTTGCATTCTGGGAGTTCTTGCAGTGCCCTGTTCTCTTCACTCCACTCCCAAAACATATACACTGCCATATATATGGCCACATAGATGAAACCACATTTAAACTGCAGAAATGATCAAAATAAATTCTGATCTTGTGATTCCCAAAAGGCAGCTTGGAAGAAAAATCTGGTTAACCCTATGAAGTGCTCATAAAACTCCAAAAAGCATTAGTGGAGTAGTTTGGCATAATCTCTGCATAATCTCTTGTATGTAAAACTATGCAGTATATTCAATTCTAAGGCAAATGAAGAAAGGAGTAATCTGGACTGCAGTGGAGGAGAGCAGATTGTGTTTTTACCAACGTTATGTAGAGCTGAGGAACGTTTGTCACAGTGCTCATACTTTCTTAATGATACAAAGTTCCCTTGTCATTACTACAAAGAGCAAAATAGCAAGAACTTTGATGTGATCAGAACTTTGATGTGATCGTGATTTTTGATTCCTTTACATGCAGGTACACGAGTTTTGGAGCTCTCTACCAAGTCTTTTTTTTTCTCCTCTTGAAATTCTTCCAACCCGGTTTCTTCTCTAAAGCCTGCAACTCCATGGGAGGTCACCTCAAATAGTTGTATTTATGGGCCAACAGACCCATGATGTTTAAAGGACGTATCTTAAAGAGCAGATCTGTTTTTTATGTTTTTAGTGATGCTGTTATGCAGGACGCTTTAAATTTTTAAATTTGACATGATGCCTCAATGGAGGATCATCTAAGTTTCTTCCTAAATTCCTGCCATCAGTTTTTCCTTGCCATCTTGCATTAGGGAGGACAATTTGTAAAGCTGCTTTTAAATTAAAAATGTTATTAATGCTTCTTGTTGCTCTCTTTACTTTCTCACAGAGCCATTAAGCATTTTCTCTGCCACTCAAAGGGCCAGATGCTTGGAAGACAAGATGGCCTCTAAGGCTCTTCACTCAATCTTCTTTTAGATTATCCTCTCATGCTAGTTGAAGAGGGACTGCTGCATTGTGCTTGAGGGAGCTATTCACTTTTCTCAAAGACAAAGGGGAAATTCGATAAAGCCGGCTAATCGTGGAGTCGTCAGATATTGCCATGGTGACAACCCCGCAAGGAAGATTTCATATAATGTTCCAAGGTGGAATGAGCTGTTTGCTAGGGTAACATGCTAATAGGAGCAATTTACGCATCACAGGTGCATGAGTGAGGTTGTGGTGCTTGGAGGAAGCATGGAGATATGCTGTCATTTAGCATCCAGCAATGTCTTTTGAATTCCACAGACACATAATTCGGCATTACCTTATACTGGCTTAATTGAATACTCCTATAATCAAAGAGTACTCCACACTCCTTGAAGTAGCATGATCAAATTCATTTAGTAATTACAAATTATTCAGTAGACCACAATGTGCAGGAGAAAGCAGTGGCAATAGTCACACTACCACACACACAACAAAGTATTTCTAGTTACAATACCTAGACTGTGCAAGCACTGTCCCTCCTCTGATACCATGAAATGTGGACCCATTCCTATTCCTCTCGTGCCTCCACCTATGTTAAAGTCATGTCAAAAACGATTATAGCCATGCGCGCTTATCAAAGTGACATTATGTGTCGATGGACCAGGATCTTCCATCTGTTTCCTGCCGCCAGGGTCAAGGTGCCATCCGTCAGCTCGCATCCGGTTGGCTCCGGCCTCCCAGCCAATGGCATCACAGTTGGCACAATGTAGAAGGTGCCCTGCCCTGAATCTCATATCCAAGAAACCCTCACATAGTTCAATTATCTCGAACCTAGGATTGATTACAAAGCGATTAAAGGTAAATGGGTATTTAATAGTTAAGCTGAACGCATTGTTTATTGGATGCTTCTAAAGAAGCGCCAGCCAAGGAGTTTGGGTATGCTGTAGACACCGCACATTAAGAATTAGCACTTAACTCTGTGCTTGCAGAACGCCTGATTACAGAGGCCCATGCAGCCGTTGTCTTTAACACTGAGGACTTTTAAAATGCTGCTTCTTGATTTATTGTGAGTACAAAGTACAGATGGGTGGTAATTTACATATTATTGAAGGTTAATAGAGGTTTACCGAATTTAGCGGCTTCTTCCAGCTTTATGATCATGATCACTTGACTGCCATATTTAACGCTGTGCTGAGCAATTTGCATGTTTTAAATGTGGTGCACAGCATGGTTTAACTCAAAAGATAATTCTCGAAATGCTCTTTCAAACCGTTTTGTTTTTTTTCAAAGCCACGAAAGCTTTGCAGGCAGACGTGCGGAATTCTGACAGAAGCAATACGAAGGCTCTCTTAGCTGTCGCTAATGGCCTGAAAGACAAAAGTCCAGCCAGAGAAGGTCTCCGTCTCCCTTGACTCCACCAGGTAGCAGGCGTGTTCTGAAAAACAGAAATAGCTCCTTAACACTTCATGGCTGGGCACTTTAACCCGGTTCTATGGTGCAGCTGATAGGAAGCACAGCTGCAAATAAGATATAATTTTCCTCTAAATGAATCCAGCCCTTCCGGGCGGGTGGCATCAGAATCATGGCCTCTGTCGCCTATTAGGAGTTCAGGGGCTCTTCGAGGCTCATGCTAAAATGACACAGATCCATTCCAATATTCTCAAATCAACAGCGCACACATAGAACTGGAAACAGATAGGACAGTTTAGACCTAAGAGTGTGCAGCCTGAATATGGTTATTAATATGGAGTGTGAGCGTGGCTTGAAATCTGATTCAAGAATGTTAAAACATGAACTAGGGCTTACTTATCCTAACAATCAATTGCAAATTGATGTATGAATTCCAATAAAGATGCATGTTTGTTTATGCTTGCAACTTAAAATTCACATATAGTTTGAAAATAGTTTCACTTAGTATATATTATACAATGACACATCGTTTTCATTCAGCATAACATCAATCCCTACACAGACATGGTTGCATAACTATGGTGGGGAAATGGGGCGTTGGTCCTAGTTGAAATCTGATTGGCCTTTGTCACTTCAGAGCACTCAATTGGCTAAATGTTTTTCACTTATGTCACATTCGTCAATTTCACTGCAAAATCCAAATTGAACTATTGATCTATAATAATCTATCATTTATTTATATAGCGCTTTTTACAACACATGTTGTCACAAAGCAGCTTTACAATCGTATGGCTCCAGAAGAGCTCCTAAGAGTAGCTAAGCTGGGCTAGCTGGCTAGCTTTGGAAGGAACTGTTAGCTATAGCTAACTCATGTGACACATTTTAAATGTATGAAGTTCAGTAATTAGATGAGTGATTGTTAATCATAAATTACTATTACACCATGATTTTGTGTCTGCCAGTCAGTCACAGCTCTCAGGGTCAGCCAGAGAATGGGGAGAGAGTGCCAAGATGAAACATGCAGAGGTCAGAATAGAGAAATAATTTTTTGGCTGAACATGTACAAATATTTGGAACTGCATGGCCAATAAGATCAAATTGTTTGATGCAGTTCTGCTTGTAGTCTGTACAGATGTTTTACTTCAACCCAAAGAGCTTTAATGAACAATTTACTAAGTACAATGTGTGTACAATGTGTGTCCTGCCTCTTACATAAAGCTCAGGTGACAGAACAGGGTCTGACTGGTCAAATATGTATAAAAGCCACTGAACATGAGAATTACATGTCTATGTATGACATATACATGGTCTCTCTGTGCCTTTGTGGCCACCAATTTTGAAAAATCATCATCCACCCTGCATGGACATATTCAGAGATGCTTAAGTAACATAGTTGGCAGCCATGTTGAGAACACATCCTCTAAACCACCGCTCCTCTTTGGCAAATGGGAGACTAGGACTAATGGTTGCAGTCATTTATCTCTGAAATCTGAAGTGCTGGTGAAAAAAAGGTCTTAAATATTTAAGTACTCATTTGTAACAATTTAGCTTGACTTGGTTTGACTCAAGAACAAGTGATCTGGTTTCTCGCATATAGTTTTCTAGCCACACAAGCAATTATGGTGGTGGTGGTGGTGCTCCAAAAGAGCAGTGATATAAATGTTTCCTCTCACATCAACCCTCTCGTGACCTCCACCCCTGCTGCCCTGATCTGCACCACCATGCGTGAGTAACGCCGCAGCACCTCACGCGACTGTCCCCCTCGAGCTATGGCGCGTCAGACGTGCGGCAATCAAAAAAAAAGCAGATTCTGGGGTTTATTAGTCTCTGGCCGACATCGTCAGCAGCCGTGCGTGACCCGACTCCTTCACTCCGAAACCACACCGCAATGGCTGAGAAGGGGAGTGAATGAAGAGGTGTGGCAGAACGATCTATCATCGGGTCAATAGCCGAACCCGAGCGCAGCAGAAGTGGCTGTATTGAACATCAAAAACACAGCACGAGGCTTGCTGGGATGCCAAATAACTCTGGCTCAATGGCATGGAGGAATAGTCAGGGGCAGCCCATCAGGAACGTTCCTGCGTAGGTTGATGCATGAACGAATACTAATTGAGACCATTTCTGTTACCTAACCAGACAAACAGTAACGCTGTAGCTTGTTGGCAGTGTCAACGGCCCCATCCAGCAACTTAAAAAAGCACAGCCCATAACACGCAATGCCACACATAGTTAGATCATTTGTGAGAGAATGCTGCAAGTTCACATCCTTTTACTATAATTGTATATTTGGAGGAAGAAATGTTTATTTTGCCCCCCTTGGATTTTTAGCATCCAATGGCATTGCAGAATTTACATGGTGATTCCAATTGGTCAGTTTACCTACCTACCCAATGGCCCAAAGCCTGAGTTTGAGTTGCTGTGGTAATCTCTCACCATACTGCGAAGTTATGGATTTATTTAAAAGATTACTGATATAATTAATTTTCTTGCATTGTTTACATTTATTTAGGGCAAACATTTTGAGGAGGCTCAACCTTGCCTCACACTTATGAGCCATGACTGGAAAACCTGCTATCTCAAAATGTATCACCATCATGACTGATAGGAGTTTTGTTTGTTTACAAAGTGATTTCATTAAAATCACTTCAATGCATCTACAAGCTATTTCTCATTACACAACGCAACGGTGTCTTTGTGGTTGACGAACGTGATTTTTTTCTTTTCATTAAGGACGACAGAGTATTTAACTGATTGCATGTAAATTAGATTACACTAATGGTTTCTCAGTGCCGTAAAAGGCACGGATTCCGCTGCATTCTAAAGTCCTAAAACGAAAGCTCTGGTGACCGACGTTTACATGCCATGCTGTCTGGTGGGAATTATGGGCTGAACAGAGTAGGATACGCAATCAAAGGGGTTACTGCGTCACATGGCGACCAGTTCGCAAGCCAAGGTCACCAGAGAGACAGAGTACAGAAGAAAGAAAGGCTGCGAAATCAAAGATACTGCTATGACTTATGGTCCCTGCGGTGATTCTCAATCTATGCTTTAACAACTGTCCAATCTGCTACCCACTGACCCCACCCCACCCACTCCCCACTTCAATTATCCACCCTGCTTTCCAGCACAGAGCAGTGGCCTTAAATTGGTCCCATTTGTTTCAATCAGTCATAGAGAGTGACCTCAGCCTTGCATTGCCTTACAACACAAGCAATAACCTCCGCCTGAAGGCTCCCCGGTACGAGCAACTAAAATGTCTTAAATCATCAGTGCATCTCTAAATGCAGAATATGAGGTTGCAACCCGGCGTAGGAATGTAATGCACTGTGTCGATTCGTTCAAGACCCGCAGAACCTGTAGCCTTCATGGGCGTCTGGTGGGGATTACTGCGACGCTCACGAAGGCTACATGTTCTGCGGTTCTTGAACGAACTTGAACGAATTGACACTGTGCATTACATTCCTACGCTGAAAATGGACCAGGCCGGACCGCAGAGAAAAAATATACATTTAAATTATTCAGCTCACACACCGGCTTTCCAGAATGACCAATTTCACTGACACAATATACTGGTCGCTCGCCATTTCTCAGTACCAACCTCCCGCAGTAATCTGAAACAAGGCCTTGCCAGGTGAGGTTTGGGACTTTGTTACGTTCCATCTTAAAATTTTCATGCTCGGGGCAAACACACTGGCCTCGCGCCGTGCATAATACCGGTTGTGGCGTAATCATGGCAGAATGCGTGCAGAGCAGCACGAGCCAGCATGCTAGCTAACAATTCTCGCGACGTGACACTGCCATTCTTTCCCGTGCAGATTATGTTGTCAACATTTTTTTTTTAGTTACATGACACTCACCGAGTGTCATGTAACTCGCTCTAAACAAAAGAGCTCGCGTAAGGGCACCATCAGATTCGTCCCGTCTCTCACTGCGTCGCCTTTAACGAGCATAACGTTTGCCTCTTGTTTACAAGGCGCGCTCCAGAAGCTAGCCAAACTTCAAACCGAGAGGGAAACTTCTGAATACAAATGACGGTCTCGGCTGACAGCGCGACATCAGTGTTCCACAGTGGGAATCTCTGTAATGCTTTCTGATCCCGTTAAAAGTAATCGGAATGACCTGAACTTCCAACCCTCCCCGGATCCTCCTGCGTCAATGACCTGGGATGCACTTTGCTTGAAGGCGGGTAGTAAGCTTTAGTCCCATTAAGGGCGTCGGGTGTTTTGCATTGCTGCTTCAACTGAGCATCATTAGTCAGACATGGGTGAGCAAGGAACCTCATGCTTCCCTCCATCCTCCATATAAGTCACTTTTGTATTTTTGCTTAGTATAAAACCTTAATATTAATTGTAAGTAGTAATAAACCAATGGCCACAGGCGTCATGTTCAAATGTGCTGAAGCTGAGACGCTGTTAAAATTAGAATCCTATGTGCACTCAGCATTAGTAGTATGTGAAGGCTGTGTGTGTGTGTGTGTGTGTGGTTAGCCATAGCCAGAAATACACAAATTACAGATGGTATTCCATGGCTTCCCATCTCTCACTTGCACAGTCTAACAGTGTCGCGGCATCCAGAAATAACGGAACGAATCGCATTTAGATTGAATATTAACCTGCCCTTTGCAGGCCATGGTGCGGGAGGAGAGATGAGGTGGAGGAGAGAGTGCCAGCAAAACTTAACAAGCAGTGGAGAAGCTGTGTGTGTCCAGTGAGGTAATGTGGGAAGGTGGAAATACGCTGACAATATAAACCCCATCAGTCATTAGCTGGGGAGTGTGTATGTGTGTGTGTGTGTGTGTGTGTGTGTGTATGCACTATTTAGCTCCTGCAATACACAAATCAATGGAAATTCCTCAATGAAGAATGTTTGTGTGTTTGTGTAGTCATGCACTTGCACTGTGCAGGATATATTAAAGATCCCTGACAGTGAGATATTAGCTCGTTACTTAATATCTCTGCCATCATATTCCCAGTGGGCAACATTATGATATTACTAATGAAAGAATAATAAGGCAGAGCCGCAACCCATACAAAATCAAGTCAGACGTAGCACCGTGGATGATTAAAACTGCTGGCAGCAAACATCAACATGAAATCCTCACAGGAGAGCTACCATGTTCCATTCACTGTACTCTCTGGTAATTGATTAGATGTTTACAAAAGCATGACAACAGGTTACCTATTTCCTCAAAGCTGTGTGCAATGGTGATTAAATAGTAGCCTAAATATTGTAGATGTTTATGTGTTTGGAATTCGCACTATTGTTGTGAGGTGTTTGAAGCTTAAAGTGAACTTGGCAAACGGCTATTCAGCTTTTACTGTACAGGTGGCTTGTGCAATGCACGGGTGTCTGTGTGAAATACCATCTGAAACTCTTTGTGCTCTCTGAAACCGCTGTGCGAAGGCGTCAGCGGTTTGGCCGTCTGCATGCAGCAAGCAAAGGATGGGCCGCTTTGGTTTGGGGGCTTGTTAGATCTGAGTGGGGTTCAAGGTCACTCGAAGGTCATTCCCAGCTTCCTCTCTCACAAATCTGTTCGCTGCGTTCTGCCGATTTGCATGGTTGGGGGGGGGGGGCGACACACGAAAGAGGACACGGGTGCTGTGAGTACAGAACCAGACATCAGGTCATAAATGGGGGTGAAATGTTTCCAAAATGGTGTGTAGTTTTACTCTATCAATAAAGCAACAAGGAACGACCAAATGGGCAAAAAGTATATATATTTATAACTTAATATAATGTTTCTTTATCTTTCCTTACTGTAATGTGAATCACAGGAGCAGAGACTCACCAGACGCTAGCCGTTACTAGTGCACCAGTGGAAGTGTAACGGTCCTATAGCCCTGCACGGCGCTGCGTGTGTCGGTATGCTACACACGCCTTGCCCTGCTGCATGTGAGCGTCCTGCTGGCAGGGTGGCGGTGAGGGAGCGGTCACATGACTGGCCGAGAAAGTGGCACAAGCGACGGGGGAGGGCCGACTAGCGCTCCCCTGTCCAATTAGCAGCAGCATAGCCGCGTCTTGCTCCATTGCGTCTGACCAGAGAGCTTGTGCTTTCTCTTTCTCTCTCTTGTGAGTTGAGAAAAACTCAAGAAAATAAATTCCTCATTTAAATTTTTTGGTACCTCAGTGAGGATCGGCTGGCGTGAGTGGCCAGGGGGGTGGGTGATATTGCCCAAAGTACTGTAGTGACACTACGGCATCGTCACAGATGATGTTGTCCTCACAGCCACAGAAAATTACACGTAGGAGTAATTAAGACATGCTAGGGGAATGTTATGGGCAGAGCTTTAGTACAACTGCCATTGTGTCTGTACCACAGACCCTGTGGTGTTTCTTCGAATGCTACACAGCTTTTCTCTGTGCCAACAGCATATCAGCTTTCTAGAGCTGTGAATATTCTCAAGATGCTTCTTTTAAAAAGAAGGGTTGTATAGGTCTGTTCAAGTGTTAAATGAAAATGACAGCAAATGTATGAATCTGTGAGTGGATGGTGTAAAATGAGTCAAAACAATAAAGCCAGAGAAGGAGCACAATATTATTATATTAAATTATCATATATTATGTATTGCAATTAGAATTGTCTAGGCGGTGTTATTCAGATCTGGCTTACAAGCTACTATAAAAACTGAAATTTCGGCCCATTTCCTATCAGCCTTAATGACACTTTATTACCTTAGTGACATTTTATGATTTCATCTTAATTTTTAACTATCATTTGGCTGAACAAATGGTTCAGAACAGACATAAAAGGCGACAGTGCTAACCACCACACCACCATGCCGCCCCGTTATAGACATGAGAAGTATAATAAATATAATATACGTATAATAAATCTGTGTGAATACATTTGCCAGCCTCACCCAGATGCTTCGAGAAGCCCTATGATGGCTCCCTGGTCCCTGTCCTGAGCTTGCATGTGAGCCTGAGGAACTTCATTCAGAACCATCTACAGCTCTTTATCGTTTACGCTCCAAAACATTGGTGGCAGTTTCAGACACTCAAATGAAGCAGTGCTGGGGAATGATTTTTTGTCGAGGGTTTACTCTCACATTTTGTGACTGAACCCCTACTCAAAGTCTGTTTCTGAATGAATGATACAACCCGCAGTCCCGCATTCAAGTACAATCAAACGGAGATTGTGTGCGCAGCCCAATTTGTGGTAGCAATGGCTTTCGGTGGTGAAAAGTACTTCAGTCATTTTTCAGGGCAGGAGACATACATGTCTACGTCAAAGCGAATTAATTACTGTATGACCACTCACTTAATTACTTCGACTTAATTAGATTGTTGAAGCGATGTCTTGTAGGCTGTTATCAAGAGCTGTATGGTTTATTTATTTAGTTATGTATATATATATCTATTTTATTGACCATTATTGGGGTTTTTTTTTATGACTAGAGGCTTTTATTGCATTTCTGCACAAGCAGCCGACAATCCGTGCCAGGAGGCAGAGCTCTGAATAGTGGAGTTATAAATTTAACGCAAATTATGTGATATGAGCACAAAGCAATTCTTATGCAGTTATTCACTGTGTGATCACAGCTGGACCCATTTATTTCATCCTTTCCGGAATGTGAATAAACAAATTAGCCAATGAATATTGCAGCACTTCCCTTTTTCCCATAGATGTTACGTAATTATATATAATATAAGATTATTTGCTGATACAGAGGTGAGGTGGAGGTAGTGCTGAATATTAATTCCTTCTGCTGAATACACCGGGGCTCCTTATTATACCTGTTCAGCCAATTATCAGCAGTGGCTTCCTTTAATATGGCCGCTATATCCTTTATACGCCTTTGTGAGGCTCATGCTAATTAGGTTACTCGTTTTTTTTCCTGAAGAGCAATACATATTCATGAGGAGTTGGATGACACTTGAGTAAGCATGATTTAAATTCCACTACTGTGGCCCAGATGCATATAGAAGAAAAACAAACAAACAAACAAACAAAAGGATTACCTCTTCAGATTATTACGGGACAAAACACTTTGCTAATCAGGTCTAGAGATTGGGGAAACGTAAATGCTTTTCCGAGATTTCAACAGGGGACCTGTTTGAGGGGCAGCATTCAGCCTATACCACTGGTTAGATGGTATTATTGTTTTATGGTGGATTTTTTGGCTGACAGGTATGTGAAGGCGTAATTGCTTACACATTAATGCAGAGGCAGCTTCCAATGGCCGCCAACAACCTCTCTTCCTCCGCACCCTGCTGCAAAGGTCACACAGTACCACTAATTCATGTCGGTGAAATTTGAAAAAAACAACAACAACAGACTAAAATAGCACAGACAGGTCTAAGAAAAGCCATTCCAGTGAGCTGTGCGTGTCTGCATACAGCACTAACCAAGCCACAAGCCAAACTGGAAAATTGTGAAGTGGTTAGTGCCTTGGCATGTACTAAACCTGTCTGATGGTGACGTACTTGCACGAGTCAGTAAAGCACAAGCAGATGGTATCCAAGACCTGCTCTGCCCAAGGTCAAAATTGGCTGGACACCAGATTTAGAATCTATGCCATAGTTCTTATGAGGTGTAGTAATAGGAATAGGTTAAAGGCTAAAAGGTTCAAGTGTAACATTTCCACAAAACGGGCCAACTTACAATAACTGACATGTATTATTAGACCCATCCTTTGCATTTCTATAACCCAAAAGTCCAAAAACAAGCATTTTTAGAAATCAGATCAAGTGCCGAGATACTGTGGAATGATGAACCGTCTTCAAAATATTCCTTAAAAAAAGGCCTGTGGTTCCCCCGCGTTCGTCACGCCATGTGCTGCATTCGTTCAGAAGGAGCTGCTTCACGCGTCTCCACTCCCCAGCTGCTACGCCTGGCACACCACTTTTCAAAGACCAGACAAAGTCTTCTTTGATTAACTTAGCACTTCTTGCGAGGGACCATGCACAACCTGCAGAAGACAACGAATCCAGTCTATCATGCCTCTAATGTGTTTACTTTCACATACTGTTTTCTCTCCTCTTTTGCAAGGATAAAATATTACATTTCATCACATGAAATAATGTTGGTCATAAGAAAATATCAATTTGCTTAAATGTATTGATTTTTTTTCCTTGGTAGGGAGAGTTTGTTTTCTGGCAAGAATATCATATAAACGTCCTAAAAAGTAACAGTGCTTCGTTATGGCTAGTATTATATGTATTGTTTTTGTTTAGAAAAACAATGATTGCTTGGTGCACAATCCACAGGAACCATTTACTGCAGAAACAGGTGGAATCCTTTAAGGGATCTGTAAGAACCGACCAAATCCACTTCTGCAACCCAGGAGACTAAAGCACGTGCATTTCGAGCCAGACATCTAGTGGAAGCAGAGGCATGTGAGATCGGTTATGCGGTACGTCACTAGATTAAACTGCGTGGAAGATTAAACTGCGTGCTATGTAGGCATGCTTTCTTCAGGTTGAACCCTTGATGGGTCACCATGGTTTAATATTTGCGGCGACATCAAAACCTTTTCACAAAAACCCTTTTTTTTTTCGAGGCTTGCATGCTCTCTGGGTTGCCAGATATTAATTTTGCATTTATTCACTTATTGATGTAGCTTGTTGCTCTTGGTAGTACACGCTTCATTAGATTTGCTTTGGATCTTAGTCACCGGGGACAAGCCGACTCCGGTTCTAAACAGGCCTGCCCCATTTTACCCCCGCAGCAAGCCCAGTGCCCCAGTTTCAGGAGCACAGCAGCCGCAGGTACCACAGCGCTCCCTGGTGGAGGTACCATTAGGTGAGAAGAAGTTTCATCATCCTTCGGAACAGAATTACACACAAAATGCTTCTGTTTCCTGGGTCCTTTAATCTACCTGGTATTCCTGTGTGAAGGAAAGAGAAATGTTAAGAATACAAATGACTCCTTTAGTCATCGAAAGAAGTGAGAATGAATGGGGTGCAAGAAGGGAAAGAACCAGAAAACAGAATAAAAGTGGGTCACCCATTTTAGCAGGATTTTCAAGGAAAACCTGGGGCGCATCTTCAACAGTCAGAACAGTAAGAGTTTTATTAGAATATTATTCCAGTCACACCTGTTTTACATGATGAACTTTGAACCTGAATTTTATGTACAAGGTCTTACAGTGTACTAGGACTCACAGTTCCTGGTGAAGGCAGAGTCACCTGACAGATTTTCGTCCATCACACAAACATTTCACATTCAAGCAGCCTACGTAAAAATTAAGAGGCTAGGCTCTCTGAATGGGACATTTCCGAGCTATGGTTGACGAAAGAAAACTGAAGGCTTTTACTCAAGTGCCATTGATTTCACAAGGAGTAGGTGTTAGGGTAAGTCTCCACAAATGCAGTTACATTACTGAGTGAAGCCTACTCTAAACATAGTCCACTCCTACTTGCAAATCTTAATAAACAAAAGAGCCCATTTCGCTCTATCTCAGTGTCAACCCTATTGGTATGCTACAGATGGAAGCAGACAAGCAGATGACTTAAACCAGAACAAGAACAGCTATTTAGAGGCAAACAGCCGACTCAATGTTTTCACCTCGGTAGCAATTGTTCTTGTGTAAACAGCGACTACTCAAATCAAAGATTAGTGCTCGATGTGTTGCATCACTCATGAAACAAGAAAAGTGTGAATGTTGACTGCAGCCAGAAGCCAGCCATCTTGACCATCGATTCTTTAAGCTCCATGAATGTCAGAGTCCTGACTGAAATTCACACTAACTGGCAGCTGGCATTCAGTGGTCCTAAGGCCTCTGTGAAGTGTTATATAACCTACATTTCAGTAAAGATGTAGATTCGGATGGAACTGTCGTCGTGTATGCTGGGTATGGTTCCCTTTCAAATATATTTCCTATTTTCTAAGTACTGAGTCACTTTAAAGCTATGAGCTTCAAGTACATTATAATACGTTCTAAAACAAAAAGGCCATTAAAGATCAAAAAGAAGCATAATTGTGCAGATACAGTTGGTTTCTTAAATAAATACCATTGCCATCAAATGAAAGTTACCTGTAGATTGGTACTATGTAAATAAGAAGTAAACATTAGAGGAGTCACCTTCTTCATAAAGTACTTAATGACCCTTCATACATTCAGTTCTTCCGACATGGTTTGTTGAATATATATCTGTTCATAGCTTCATAGTTTATTCTTAGAAAAAAATTGCACAAACCCAATATAACTTATTTGTCAGAAAGATAAACATTGGTCCACCCCATCACATTCTGTCTGTGAATTCACTGAAAAATAAATCTCATAGGATAGTAAAATAAAAAATGTAATCCACTTCCTTCCTTGTAGCGTCTATTGCGACAACGCAAAGGTGTCAGAATTTAAACGGATTATTAATCTGGTGCATCAAATACTGGTTATAAAACAAGAGTACATTATTTGTTCTCCATAAAAGTGCTCATCTATATTAACAAATAATTTTAAGGAAAATATCAACTACTAGAAATAAAAAAGACAAAATTTAAACAACAATCTTCAATAGTGAATTCTATTTGTAGTACTTCCTCCATCACACTCTTAGATTGGTAGACTCTAAGGCCAGTAACTTTCCCTTGGATTAAGCCAAACACTTGTCCTTTAAGTCCTTTCAATGGACATTCACTACTGAAAGTTCCATTATATGCACAACAAGGCCTAATCTAGGCACAGAACCCTAGGTCTGCCTCAGCAAAACAAGATGTTGTGTGTTTCAGTGGCAACGTAGAAAAAACCTCAGGACTTCATCGTGCAAATGGGCACGACGATGACCAGTATCACAGTGCAGGCAGCCGCAGCAATCAGAGCACCGATCTTACACACTTTGGCCCTGCGAAACTCCGCCTCCTTGCGCTTCAGCAGCGAATCGTAGCCTGGCGTGTAGATGTCCTCCATCCAGTATTCCAGATTGTTGGGGTTGAGTGACTCCTGGGTCTGTTAGTGGAGACAGTGAGAGAGAGAGAGAGAGAGAGAGAGAGAGAGAAAGAGAAGGGAACAGGGTGAGTGCTTCAAACGAGGGAAGAAACCGCTAGTGTGCAGCGGGCCTTAACGTTATTGGGGCCCTTGGTGTGAAATGAAGGTTGGGGAAGATGAATGGGACCCTTGTCCACTCGTCAACCCAAACTGGAGAGAGATTACTAGAGCAACACATTCACTCTTCTGTGGAATTCTTCAGGCTGCCTGCATATTGCCATTTTAATTGAATTAGGAGTGATGGAGCGAGGGTGGGGGGAGGAAGTGGAAGAGGGGATGGTGCCAGGGAGGGGAGTGGAGCACACCGAAGCGTTAAATGACATCTAGGGTTAAACGGCAAATAAGTCACTCGGATGAAATGATGGGATCGTGAGAGATGGTACGGCCTGGGAAAAGTGTGAGCTGTGGAGAAACACAGATACCTCACACTGCACAGACAGACAGAAAGAAAAAAAATTACAAACCCAGAAACATGGCTCGCACATAAGGGTTTGCAGAGTTTGCATTTCAAGACATATTGAGCTTATAACCATACGGAAGATTCAAGCAGCGTCCCCGAATTAGCACGGTTCTTGGCAACGGCTCCTTCGTGACTGCTGTTCACTTGCGACCATGAGCCAGTCTCGTCTACTAAGATAGAGCTCCAATAAAATGCTGCCTCTGCTTCTGGAACTGATTGGCTGGCGCTGCAGGTCTCATCCCCGGGCCTGGGAATACTATTGGACCCCAGCAATATGGGCTCTCCACATGCTTTCAAACTCATCAGCTCCTCAGGACTTTCAGGGAAAATAATCTGCACTCCCAAGACACAGTGAACCCATCGATTGGTGCCGTGAGAAGTCTTTGAATGGCAATGACTGCACTTTAATTGTGTCCTTGCTTAAGGGCAACACGGGCCTTTGCTAGCATTTAATTATTATCACTTTAATGCTCGGCTATCTGATGTCTTGCTAATGAGTTAGGGGCAGAAGGCTGAACTGCTCATGACAAGAGCACCATGATAACATTTGCTTTGACTTTGTTTGACAGTCACCTTGCGAGAACCCCTGCGAGAATTTCTTTCAGGATCGCTGGGAGAATTCTGGTGAGAGATTGCTTGAGAATGTCTAGACTTATTGTGTGTCATCATATAGCTTTCAATAATCTCACGAGGAAACGAGTCCACAGCTTCTTCTATGTGTCTTGAGCTCTCTTATGCGTGGACGAGTTGTCCATATGAAGAAGTAGGTGATCCATGAGGGTGTTATAAGGAAAATTCTAATAAATAGGATCATCTCGACTGGAGAATTCCATACTTTGAGTGAGCTATATCTTAAATTCTGTCGATAAACCCATATATCTCCCATTGAGGAGATTTTGCTTTTACTTGTTCAGGCCCACCTTCAACTGTCAAAAAATAGTGTTTTGTGAGCACGTCTTAGTAGAGAGAGGAGAGAATAATCGTTTGTGGGTAATAATTTTTCTCCTCCAGTGTGAATTCTCCTCACATGCTGAAGCTGTAATGGTGCGTGTGGGCTTTTCCATGGACTTCAACAGTTCTTCCATTCCCTTGTGCAGAGATCTATTTTCCTTTCGCAATCATTGACAGCAATTTGCCACCCTAGAACTGGCTGATGAAAAATTTGCAGACTTATTTGTGCTGCTTAAAGCATTAACTGGCTAAGCCCTCTCCTGTTCCCAGGGCTTCATTTATGAAATATAGCACACACCGAAAAGAAAACAGCTATTCATAAATTCTGAATTTGATGAAACACTGCACATGCTAACTGCCTCCAGTGGCAGCTCAGTGGTACTGCAGTGTTTTCTCATGCATGTAAACTAGTGGTTAATTACAAAGGACCATTGCCAAACTACATCTGCAAGGTTCCCTGTCCTAACTGCCTTATAGCATCCCACTTCCAGGACAACTAAGCCTCAAAGACCTGACCCGGAACCCGTGCTGCAAAATATATATATACATATATATATATAAAAATATAATATAATAAAATATATATACACTTAGAAGACAATGGAATCCACCAGAATACAGTTTGCAAAGTGGACATGACGGGCTGCAATTTATTCATCACCATTTCACCCTCGAAATATTTTAAATGTCAGTTCACAATTAGCATGATATCTATATGAATCATAGTGTGGCGCCCCGCAGCTCTGCCTATGTAGCTCTCCAGAAGTGTCAGTGTATCGGAGGTGATTTGTTATGGGAAGATGGATGTGGGCTGTGAGACTTTTCCCTTCTCCCGAAAGCTCCAGACTCTCCATAAGAAAGTTTCAAAACTTGTAACATTCTCCCACTCATTCCCGGTTTGACCCTCTTCCCCACGTGTTGGAAAAAAAACGCTGCCACTGTTACCTGGCAATTACACTCAGCGCAAAATCAGGGCTTGTTTTGTTGCAAACACCAATACCAAACATCAAGGTCCTAATCTCCTAATCTGCTGCGACCCACTATTGCATCAAATTGTCTTGACAAGTGGTCTTGACACTTCACTCGACAGGCTGCTGATCGATTTGCCTTCCTCTTTGTTATTTGGCTTAGAATAACTGGTGACATTTAGCAGGTACCAGGATCCTGGTGCTTAAGCGACTAACCTTCTTCTGGTGGGTTTAGCACGGACGCTTTGAAGTGCATAGCAGGCATTACCCATGTCTGTCTCGACAAAGCTTCGGAGTAATCTTGCATCAGTAGTGCTGGCGTGCAGGGATCATTATTGTGCTTTTATCCCCCCCCATTGGAACAGACCACCGCTGCTTCGTTTTTGGGGAAAATTAGCGATGCATAGTTTTGGTAGGGAAACGGGAGGGTCCTTTTTTCGGAAGCGACGTGATTCCTTAGCACGCCTGCGGCCTGCAGCCAACAGTATGAGTGGGATCGCATTAAGTCAACGTATTCAGCTTTGTTAAGGGTATTTTACGCAGAGCTTTGTGTTTGCTAAAGCAGGTTCATTCCATTTCATCTGCAGTGTGTTCATTATACGGATTCAGAGAATGAACACGGATGTTAATTGGGAAATAACACATTGTCAAGGGTGAAAGAAAAAAAAAAAAAGCTCTACAGTGTGCACATTTCTGCTTTACCTGTCTTATTAGCCTTCTCTGAAAAAAAGGATGATTCACAGCGATTTCCATTTTTGCCCATTGGGTCAATGGTTTTTTAAATAGATAGCCTGTTTAGCTAACTGCACATACTGAACGCATCGCACTAAGACGGGCACGGGACTGTAGCCTGTGCGAGCCGAAAGCACTGGCAGCAGTTTCGGTGCCGTAGTCGTGCAGAATTCATGCAGAAACCACGAAAGAATAAGTCAGACTGGCGATCGCTGCAGCACATTGCAGATGAGCGTGCGTGTGTCTACCCATTCAACAAAAAAAAGGTCCGCACTTCAACTCCTTCCTCAGTACGCTGTCGTGGTAATCCTGCTCCCTTAATCCAATGACGGGCTGCGATCTGAGCGTGCTCCTCTGTCGAGATCACTAAAGCTGACTTCGCCTCCACCAGCACCAGGGCAGTGCCTTGTATAAGGAAATACTCAGAGGTGCAAAGCGACACAATCGAGGGCAGCGGATGTGATGGGAGCTTACTTTCCACCTGCCCAACTCACACACACACACACACACACACACACACAAAACACAAAACATTGCCAAAAATGTGCCTCGCTTAAACAGGAGGTCAGTGCGCTGCTGTCCAGACTACATTTGGATTATTTAGTTTGCATCTGAGCAGCACAAGGGCCGTTAATGTGGCTGTTAAAAGCCACAAACCTTCTCAGGCATCGACTGTTTGGATCCTGCAGAGACGGTTGATTATGCTTTTTAAAAGGGTTTTAAGAGCGCCATCTCCAGCGTGCCCGTGCCCTCCGTCATGGCATCAACACACAGACTTCTCTCAAGCTAGCGAAGGGTAAACAAATGTTGTCAGAGGCAAAGAACACCGAACGCCTTAATCTAAAGTAAACAGACACGTCTGATATAATGGTGGATTTTAGAGCACAGACACTGACAAATTTCTAGGCTTTAGCCTTTCGGTGTCAATGAGACATTTCATCCTGAATTGCTGTCTTATTAGATCACATGAGATGATGTCCAGAATGACCTGTAGGTCTTCATCCAAATGTGGCACCAAGACATTCATTCAGCACAACCTTCAGTAGAAGACCAGGAAGGGTCACAGATGTCATTAAAGCTTTATATCACCTCATGCCTCCAATGGGCAATCCAATCTCAACCAAACACTGCTGAGGTAAACACCTGCAACAAATAGGTCAGCCCAAATCGAGCTAGATTGGACCGACCTGACCAGGGGAGGCTTTAATCGAAGCAAGAATTGCCTGTGGTTCTGAATGAAGGGTCTCACCTGTAGCTCCAATGCACTGAGTTTGCTCTTGTCTCCTGAGTTGCGTTTGAATTCCTCGATGGTCCAGGAGGGCTGCGGCCGCTTCCCCTCGGTCAGGCCGGAGATCCGCAGGTCGGTGTAGAGAGGACTGCTCTTCATGTGGGACTTGACCGAGGGGGGGAAATGGTGTGGGCTGAAGACCTGCTCCACCAGGTAGGAGTCCTTGGGCGCCTTGGAGGAACGGTGAGCCTGGTGAGGGTCGTACTGCCGATCTGTCTATGGGCGATGAATAGGGGAACATCAGTAAGTAATATCAAAAACGGAGAGGCCCTCAAACTGATCTGAAATCAGGACCTCAACACCAAACTAGGTTAGGATGTTGTTGAGTTACTTCATCTGATTGCCATTACTGATATTACTACCATTATGTCGGGATAAAATCAGATTCTAGAAGAATCTAGCATTACTCTTGGTCTAGAAGGTCTGACCAAGAGTTTTTCTTGGTTTTCTCAACTGAATTGTGGACATTGGTTCTACATTAACTGTTTGCTTTAACAGTATCCTATGAATTTATAACTTTAATTTGTTAAATGGTGATCACATAGTTACGTTTTTTTTTCCAATGCACCACAACAAAATCAGTGCAGCAGTCATTAAGCGACTGCCTCAGCTGTTCTGAAACCACCTTTTCCTCACAGGCAGCACAAAAACCAAGTGCTCCAGTCCCTGTACTGGGGATGGATGATTAGAGCACATTGAGACGTTAACAGTGGTAGGTGTAGGCACTGCTGCATCAGCTGTAAGTCAGGAGACATGCAAACAAAAGACTTCTGGCTTTATGGGGTTTAACTGCCAAGAGATATGGCATTAAAATATTAGTGTCGCGTTCGCAGAAATTATTTCCGTCTCGTTTACGGTGCAGAAAACATGCTCGCAGACTTTTACACGGCATAATGCTGGATTTAATATTTCTACCTCAGGTGCTTATTGCTGTTCGTGAGGGAGACGTTTGATTTCGCAACACAGTCATTTGCAGTCGTGACTTTGTTGTCATTGTACGCCAGATCAAGGGACACGCCCACTGCCCCTCCCCCATACCTGCCCATTCCCGTTCACCTTATTAAACGTATTAAACACAAGCACCTGCGCCTTGTTAGCCTCCTTCGTTGTTGCCCCTATTTAAGCCCACAGGTACTCTCCTCCAAAGCAGCACACTGCGAACTGCGTCTCAGACGGAGGCCCGACTTCGCAGCTGTCGCCGCGGCGCTGTCGCCGCGGCGCTGTCGCCGTCTGCTCGTTAGACGTTTGATTTGGTGGTTTCACAGCTCACCGCTGTGCTCTTTGGTTGATGCCGTTTGCTGATAACGATACTTCTCTTTCGCACTCGCGTCTCGCTCCTTCCTTCCCAGTGTCACATTCGTCATGTTATTTCTTCGAAGAAGGATTTCATGCAAACAACACAAAAACTAGGGCATGTAGGTGACCGCCCAGACCGGCGAGCAGAATAACAGGAAGGCAGAAAAAAAGCAGACATGACGAAGGGTTTAAGAGCTTTTAAATGGCTACGAAAATCAGCTTGCTTAATGATGACAGCCAGCTTATTGGTTTCTAGTGAAGATGGATGTGAAGAGGCCCCGAAAATAAGTGAGCTTCAAGACACAGCACACTCACTGGTGGCAAGCGCTGAGAATGAACGAGAAAGGGTTATTGTCTGGAGACTTGGCAACCCAAGTATATGAAACGCAAGCACTTCATGATGAGTACAGGATACGCAGCCTACCGACTGCAACGTATCTTTGTTTCATGAGGAAGAAAAGGGAAGCTTTTAAGTAGTGTGCACACAAAATATGGAAATGTAATTCATGTAAAAAAAAATGAATCTGTAAATGCTGTTAACTGCTTACTATGCAGTTTCACTTTGGATGTTACACAAATTAAAAAGACACATGTAAACACTAATTGATATACTTCAATGTGTCATGTTAAAATGGCATGAAAAACCAACAGCAAGTAAAAAATTAGTGTAAAGTCTGTGCAGTATCGAATTGTAGATTACCTTGTTTAAGTCATTAAATGTTCATAGGTAGAGACCACCAATGAAATGTAAAATTATTCAGTAACTGACAAGAAATGATTGGTCATTGGTTTATAACACCATTGCTGCAGAATGAACAGAATGCATGAATATAAGATTTGGTGAGGGCTTTTGAAAATATGCTGCATTTTCCACTTGACGAAATGAACAAAAAAACATTGCATGGAAAATAGGTATGAATAGGAAAACACTAAAAGCAACAAAAAAAACAACGCAGAAAAAATAATCCTAAGGCTAAAATTTCAATTCTAAAGCAAATCTACTTTAAAATGTAATGAAAATGTATGTTATCCCATTACCATTTTCACAATCAATTCACTAACCACATGTTCAGTAATTTGCGGAGTCATATTTTATCATATTTTATCATATGTAGAAAACTTCGCTCTCTCCCTCCCTGTCGGGCGTAAAAGGCTCCTCTGAAGTGTTGTTCCGCTCATTAGCAGCCCAGGCTTGCCTGGACTCAGGTGCAAATTAAAAACCAGCATGAGGCACTACAGAAGGGGGTGCCAACCTAGTCCAGCTTGGCCCTCCCAGCAAAGAGGAGGCCGGCGCTAATCAGCATGCGGCAGGGCCAACTGGGCTGCAGAATGCGCTGCGCATGGCACGCGGCGTCACTCCCGAAGGCAGACGAAGAGTTTTGAGAGGTAAAGGTTGTTCTGAGGGCCACGTGTGCCCCGAGAACGCTCGCGTTTTGGACGACGTTTAGAGCCTGGCATTGGATTAAGCTTCGGCTCCCTCGGGAACCCGACTCTCCAAAAAATCGGGATGCGCTGAAGATTACCAGGCGGCGTGAGGGCCAAGTGGCAAACGCAAATAGAAAATCTCTGATTTGCAGATGAACTCCACGGACTCCAAATCTGCTAGCCGATTCCCAGCGGTTGCCCTACACGTGACAATGGTGTTACTGCACGTAATGAACTGTACAGTAATTGCACATGCTATAAATAACCTTGTTGGTATTGCATACATCTGCAGACCTAAAGCTCTGTCCTGCTGTGATCACCCAGAATTCACCTGACCACAGTTATATTTTTAATGTGATACAATATGAAATATCCCGTTTGTCCCTGTATGCAAGTGAACTAGCGAGACCCTTCATATACAGTACCAGTGCTAATTGTAAACCGACCTTGGGTATCTTGAAAGGTGCTAAATAAATCTGTTTCCTTCCTCCTTTGCTTCATTCATTCATCTTCTCATGACAAACAAAACATTAAAAACAGTGGATAAAAGCACCACAGTTCTGGGACCTGTGTGATTCTGCATAGTACATGACATCAATCATTTATCTTAATTTATGAAAACTATCACTGATACTACCTTTCAAATCAAGGGCCTAACAAGCTCCTGTTTAAAAGAATACACAAAGGATATTTTTATCAAACTCTGCTTTTGTGTTCTGACTCCAAATCCACTGAATGTAATTAGTGGCTAAATGTTAATTACATTCGTGTTTTGTATAAACTCAGATTAGCCTGCTCATATCTTATCTCTGATCCGTCCCACCAACTGTTTCAGCTTGGGCAGTGTGGAGACAACAGCGTTCTCAGCTGTCAAGCTCATCGCGTTCCCTGAACTGGAGGAACGGCTCGCGTTTTGGTTTTTTCTCCAGCGGCGCAGCTTGCTAACCAACGGACGCTGTGTTCAAAGTCAGGCTGGATATGACATCTCTCTTACTTCTTCACACCCGCTGACAGTTCGGTTGCTCACAGAGACTGTTGAGTTCACTGGATGAGCCCTGTCATACCCTAAGCCCTTAGAGCTCAAAAGGGTACGTGTGTGTGTGTGTGTGGGTGCGTGTGTGTGTGGCTGCAATTCTCTTTTTCAACTTCTGCTAGAAACTAGAAGGTGGTTAGGATTAGATGTATGCATTGCTGTACTTAGTTACAGCAATACACAAGTCAATGGTATTACGCAACAAAGATAAACTCTGAACTGTGAAGACTGTGTGTGTGTGTGTGTGTGTGCGTGTGCGTGTACGTGTGCGTGTGTGTGTGTGTATGAGCATGGGTGTGAGATTAATGGGGTTAAAAAAAAAGGTGTAGCCCAAGTGTGCGTCAGAGAGAGAGAGAGCGAGAGAGAGACAGATGGACATACTGCAGAACATGAGCATTGCAAGGACAGGCGATGTGAGGCAGCCATTGACCCACTGTTGTCCTGTGGGGACTTCAGCTGCTGTGCTAAAGCACATCTGGGCACAGCAGAAACACACCGTGAACCTCAGTTATTACTTGCTGAGTACAGAATCTCAAGAGATTCCCAAGAGACAAAAAAAATCTCTTTCACAAAAAACTAGACCAATTTTGTTTATATTACATAACCCTTATAATAGAAAAACAATGATATGATTAACTTACTGATTTGCTGTCCACCACAAACATCCCAAAGACTGTTGTGAAATGCACACTGTTACAGTAACTTCTCTCTGTTACTCTGTTTTGATGAAGTATCAGTTCCCTGAGGTGCCATTCAGTAAAATGAATCAGACCCTGGGAGACTTGAGAGATGCGATTTATGGCAGTGATGCACTTATCAACTCCCAAAAAGATAAGCAGCATGAGGAAGCAAGAGAGAGAGGGTCAAAGAAAGAGAGAGAGAGAGAAACAGGGTGAAACAGAGAAAGTGTGTGTGTGAGAGAGAGAGAGAGAGAGAGAGAGAGAGAAAGAGAGAGGGTGAGAGAGAAAGAAAGAAAGAAAAACAGTGAGAGAGAGAGACAAAGTGAGAGAGAGAGGGAGAGGGTAAGTGACAGAGGTGAGAGGGTGAGAGTGAGAGGGAAAGGATGAGAGAGAGAGAAGGTGAAAGATGGTGAGAGATGGAGTGGGTGAGAGAGAGGGAGAGAGTTTTCAAAAGGACAAGGGGATATTCATATGCATGTAACTGCTGTGTCAGCTATTTTATTCTGACAGAATGTGTTCTAAATAACAAATTCTTGGTGCCAGATGAATAGAATACGATCGAAAATGGCAGCATGTCTCCTGCTGCTCTTCCACTATGCCTCATACATATTTTCTTCCTTGTGCGTAAGAGCCAGCTGGGGCTCAGCTAACAGCTCACTCCTTTCAGTTGAGGAGGCATATAAGTCTGTTATCTTAGCATTAAGGTGCTTACACTACCAAATGCAGAGAATGTCACAATTCAGGTGAAGACCCCTTTTCAATTACCTTTAGAAGCCTCTATTTGAGCTGTCATTACAAATCAGTTCCTCTATTACAGACCTCAGCCTGTGCCAAGGACATGATAATAATTACATTCCTTCCCCATACTTGCTAATGATGGAGAAAAGCTTTGAGTCAGAAATGTGGATCTTCCCCGCAATCGCTAGCTGTTCATTTGCATTCAGGATTTGTAATGCCCCAGTGCTCCTGGTTTAAGCTGATGAATGTGTTAACTCCAAAGGTGGTTGGAGATCTACAGTGACAAATTCTCCTGAAGCCCGACACCAACAGCATGCCTAATTTGGCTACATTCATCTTTTAGCTGATTGTGCCCTTACAAAGACAATCCCATTTCTCTTCCAGCACACAAGATGAGTAGGGGATTGGTGGAATACTATACGATTATGGCACCACAGAAATTACTTATCATTGCCAAAAGGGACTCAGTCTCTTGAACTCAGTCTCTTGAATCATTACCTCAGTCTGCTGAAACGGAGGTAATGAGTTTGAGGAAGCATGTCACAATTAAAACATACACCTACAACATACACAAGTCAAGGAACTAAGGTTAAGACTCCCATTCAGAGCTGAGTATAGAAGAGAAATATGCATAGCTCATGATGTATTGTACGCAATGAGCTTCAAATGTACAACTCTGAGAAATTTACAGTGCCTTGATGTCTTTTTCTTTCAGGAAATCGAAGTTCTGTAACTTCGATTGCAACGCAAGAACAACAACAAGCTTTATTTATTACCTCTTTGGCTTTCCTGTGTCTGTCTTTGCCTTCACCATGCCTGTCCTTCTCTTTAATCTCCTCCACTGGATGGCTAGAGTAGGAGACTGTCCTCCAGTCCCGAGGCGAGTTGGTGATACTGGCCACTTTGGATTCGGTGGCACTGTTCTCTTCTGTCAGCGACCTTGATGACCTGCGGGTGAACATGCTCTTCTTCAGTGCTTTCACCCTGAGGCTCTCACTGCCGCTGGTGTCCGAGCAGCCCCAGTCCACGTTCGTTTCCACTTTGACGTTGTGACCGGTGGTGTGACACTGAAAAACGTGAGGCGAGAGATTCGTGTCTGTCTGGATCTGCTGCACTGGCCCGCCATCGCAGGGTTTCCCGTTTGCCTCTGGTTCTTGAATCTTCTCATCCAACCTAGTGAGCTTTGAGAGGACCTGGGAAATCTCCCCACGGACTCCAGAGAGAGATTCGAGCTTCTTCTCGATCTCACCAATTCTGAGGACCAGTTTGCTGACGCTTGCTTTGAGCTCCTCGTCGGGATTCTCCAGAGAGTTCAAAAGACGATCTAGTTTCATGACAGGCTTGCCCAGTTTGATGGTATTGCGTTCAGGTGAGCTGTCACCATCTGACTTGGTCACCTGAGAGAGGGAGCCGTTGCTATTGTAGCAGGATGACTGGGTAATTCCAAGGGAACCACAAACACTCATATCATCCAGGAAACGAAATATGTCACTAATATCATCACTTATGATCTCACAGTCCTCTTCTGAGTGTTTGAAAGATGGCCTCTCCCCATACTTGGTGGCCATGCTGTAGTCTTTCAGCTTCCTTTGTTCAGATTGTTCTGTCTGGGTCCCCACACTAAATCCATTGTCTATGTTCGGAGCCTGAATCGATGGACAGTTGATACTCTTGTCTTTAAACCTCTTCGCTCCTTCTCTCTTTTCAACACTCGGGCCACATGCAACAGAGCTCATCTCCTTCATTTTTGGTCCACTAGACTTCTTGGAGAAGCCTGAGGGAGAGGCTATGGACATCTCTTTGGCACACTGAAAGTGTTGGTTGTTGTCAATGGTGCTGATGTTATGACGATGATTGTCTTTTGGGACCTTGTTGTTCAAGAAGGTCCTTTCAAAGTCAGGGCCCTCCTCTGCATTGAGGCTCAGGCTCTTGACAGGCCAAGCTGACTGTCTAGCCTGTCTCCCAGAAGTCTTCCTGGTGTTCACGCACTCTGTGACTGTCGTTGGCCCGAAATACGTGGACGCTTGCAAGTCGTCGAGACTTTCGTGCTTCACTCTGCCTTTGCTCTGGATGGGAGAGCTGACAGGATCAAAGTAAGGGTTGCTGTATGGCAACTCAAAGCTGTGGTTGAAGAAAGTGGGTGGCTTATGCAGCTCCCTCCTGTGGTAATCGCCCCCCTCTCTCTTACTGGACTTGGACTCAGCTGAGATCACGTGTGGTGAGAAGGCAACGAGGTTGTGAAAGTCTTCCTTAAAGATATTCCGCTTTTGCACGCATGAGTGCACAGTGAACGGCTCGGGGTTGGGCAGGTACATGTCCTTGCCACCTGGGTTGATGTGCAATGAGTCCTGATCAGTGGCGGACTCGCTGTCAATGTCCATGGGGAAGTAAGTGCTCTGCATCTCACACACAGGGGGACTGGCTCTGACATACTGAGGCAAATGCTGCAGCTTATCCAGTGATGCTGCCCTACACTTCAGATCCTTGGTGACTCCCAGGAGGAAGTTGGGGTCCGAGCTTGGCATGAACGTCTGACAGCTGCTGCAGTCAGATTTGGGGCATGGCGAGTTCCGTGAAACGTGGTGGCACCTTCTGTCAGGGAGGTCATACGCCCTATCACAGTCGTTGTATTTGTAGACATCCGTATCAGACCTGCAGGACTCAAAGGATTGGTTTTTATGAAATTTGGGTCTGTGACTCATCGGTAGCTTGTCCTTGGCCATCCCACCATTCATTTGGATGAGGTTGAACATGGTAACAATGTCTGCAGCTACCATAAGCTTCTTAGACTGCTGGTCTTCTACTGAGCATCTCATCTTGTCCTTAAATAAAGTGGCAGGGAAACTTGGGTCCAAACATGCTGTGTAGAACAGTAGACTCCTTAGCTTCGCCAGGTGGACCAGGTCAAAGCGGGCACACAGGGACTTGCACAGGTCCTGGTAGGACACAGTGCTGTATTTGGTGTCTAGTTCCTCCAAAATCCTTACCAGGAAAAGGGAGTATTCTGGCACTGCATCCATTACTACGGGTGCTCCAATTCTTATTTTAGAGAAGAGACGATAAACTGCACAGGAAGAAGAGATTGGGAATTAAACACTAAATATGTGACTGCATTTGTAAACTAGATCCCTATATTATTTCAACATGAATAGTTACTTTAAAAATTAGTATATACAGCACGTATGTTATTAATCGTTTATTCAATTCACACACACAACATGCGCAAAAACCTAAGTGTTCTCAATGTTGACAACATTTGTACTTATAAAGAGACAAACATACGATTACATGCCATGTAACACTGGGTCGATTTATGAAGATATCAGCTGAGTGGAAGTTCTTTACTAGCGATACGGGAAGATGGTGAATCCAGTAACAATCCTGTGATACTACGATACCGCACGGAATAAAACGTAACTGAGAATTACTGATTTTACTAGCAGCATTAACCATCCAAAGCTTTCATTTAAAGTGCTTCTCTGATAAATTCAAAGTCAGCTAAGAAAAACAGCAACACACCTTTTACAGTATCCCATCTGGTGTCCTCTGGTTCAGAAAAAAAATCAATATATAAACCACACGCTTGGCGAGGCAAAGTTAACGCGCGCGCTGCTCATTATTCCGTTGCATTTAATCCATCAACATTCCTTCACCGTGGCACGGAATAAAGAATAATAACTGTAATAGTTAACATCCTTTCGCCTGGTTTCCAAACCGCTCGTTAGTTCTTGGTCTCCTGTGACGCTCTCCGGAGTCCGGTTTGCACAGGGAGTTCAGCCAGCGGAGCAGCCCGCTGTCTGATGCGCGCGTGTGCAGCTGAAAGAACGAAAGAGGCTTTGTTTCCACCTAGAATGACGTAATTACACCTTAACATCGAATGCAGGCGAATGCATTGTGCAACGCGAAGGACCGAATAAAATCCAATGTGTCCTAATATGTAGTTATAGATCATACATATGTTTTTTGCCCCCTCCAGATACATTTATTGTAGGATGCCATTACATGGTGAAGGACAGCTATAGAGTCAAGAGAACGCACGAGAACGAGACTGGTCATGGATAGTAAATGCAGTGTTCATAAAACCTATATATAAGCGCAATCACTGTATCTCTTAATGATTACTACAAGCCACATTAAAAGACCGGACAGAAAACTAATTCAAAATGGGCGCTGAATGACGCGGCTGACCAGGATGAATGCTTTCAGATGAGGTTCGAACCAAGACCTAATAAAGCTTTTTTTCCGGGTCCGATTGATATGGCTACTGTAAATGACACGATATGAAAATAACTTTGCACAGTCTGTCTCTGCTAAGAACAGGGTTGTCTTCATTTGAATGAACATAAAAATGTTTCCAACACGGGGCAGGAAGACCGCCATACATAGGATATGATATTGCATTTAACGCTTCTAATATTTTTTTTAGCATTTATTACTGAATCTGATCGCTGTATCACAGCGATTGCAATATGCCGTTCAATAAAACATCATTCCGGGATTACAACGCGTTTTTGAACTGAAAAGAATTTGCAGAGTTATTGCCGTTCACATGGAAAACACCGTATCCTCTGTTGGCATCCGTTACTTATAGGGTTGTGGGTAATTAATTACATGTACCGCAAATTTGTTTATATTCTGCACAGTTTTTTTATATTATTTGCATCATTGCTTCCCTGAAGATATTATGTTATGGAAGATTCTGTACCCCACAAATCAATATCGCATCTGCATGCTGAGCTGCTAAGATGCACACAGAGGTGGACTAGGGGGTTGGGGGGGTTAAACCGGTACAAGATAGAGGTGTGGCCCTCTCAACTTCCGATGAAGTTTCTGAAAAATGTACTTATTTAGTATTCTGCACTGGTGGCTTCACCAATTAAGAGCAGTTTTTGAGAACTGTAAACTACATGAAGTTTTTTTTTCTCTTTTTGACCCAAATAATGAGAACGCATGAATCAGCTGACATTTAGGTTATAGTCTGCAAAGTCAGCAAACTGCATTGATTAGAGCATCGAGTTTTCCCTCACTGAGAATCTGCGAAACGAACGCCTTAGGAGTAAATAGTAAATAGTAAAATTTAGTCCATTCAAAGACAACTTTGATGTGTTTGAGAAAATCAAGGGTGCGTTTGAGAAATCAAGGATGTGTTTGGTGCATTGTGTATTTCTGAATCACAAAATCAGCTTTTTCCTGTGCGGTTCTTTTGGGCTCAGAAGCAACAGACACATGTGGACTATAAATTAGGTTCTCAACTAACCAGGCTGTTTTTAAGGGTTCACCTTCTGTCTTAATGCACCCCAGGAAGAACTATATATGTTAGATTATAATGTAACACATACAGCATTTGAATGCTCAGTACCAAGGATCATCCCACCTTTGTGTTCACCAGAGAAGCCCAGTGCATTCTGGTAAACCAAATGAACCCCGTTGTCCGCGCCTCTGTTCGTACAGCCTCTGGAGGAGACACACTCCCATCAGATCCTAGGTTGATGCTCTTAATTTTCCAGGTGAGAAAGCAAACGTTTAGTGAAGTGAACTCTAGGGGGGGGGGGGGGGGACAAATTTCAAGGGGCAGAGACAGTCAAGTGCCAAAAGGCATTTGAGTAAAGAGTTGTACTTTCAATGACATGGATGGTAATTATGACTCGATGACTGAAGGGTACAGTGACAGGTGACCATATTTTGACAGAGCAGGAATCTTTATTAGGAATCATTTAACAGAACATATTATTTCACATAATATACCCCATACACATTTTAATGCTTCACAAAAATTCTGAAAAACCAAGTATTGCTTTTACTGCTGCAATAATATTTCTCAAAATGACACAATTACAACTCCTCTAAAGCCAATTAAAGGTGAGTCATAAGTAGTGCTTGTGAAATTTCAGTTTTGCATTTGAAATACACTCAACATTTTTTAAAGCCATGTACAGGGTTCCAGTAAGCATTTTGCCAAGGAGCACCGGTGCTCCTGACATCAAAAGTAGGAGCACACAGAACATTTTTACAAGCAGCAACTTGATATGCCTTTTTATTTATGAAAATCAGAGATGAAAATGATTTATTCAGACCTTAATGAAAAACTGAAAGACTGAATTAAATTACAATGACACTAACACTCTCTTTCACTCTCTCTCTCTATATATATATATACACACTGTACACTTATAAAACGCACCAATAAAACATGTGAACCTAGTAAAGTAACTAATGAGTACTGGTACAAGGCGCAATGTGGAATGCTATTACCTCAAATCACTCACCTCAGACAAGGACCAGACATAATTAGAATCGACCAGAGCATTGCTGTTCCTACAGTGAACTAAGTAAACATAAAGGCAAAGCCAAATCCATTCAGACAGATCCACTGTAGCCAGGGTCACGAAGCAAAATGGTATTCAGTTTTGTGTGTCTGTGTGTGTGTGTGATTCACAATTCCTTATTTCTCTTAACATCATTTTAGGGCTTCAGTGCAGGACACATAAGATCAGGGCAGACAACAAACTAGTCTGACAATAAACCAGCTCATGAATCCACAGATTCACGGATGGGACTGTTAAGAAACTAATCACCTGAAGAAAAAACACAATACTTGCCAAGAGTCATTAGTCTTCACTTGTGTGAGTTATCTTACAATCGACTGAATTGTGCTTGAAATTGATTATGACTTGAAGGTAATGGAGAAATTGGAATGCGAGGCATCTTGAGTTGTCAGTGCAAACGCATTTGGTTAGAGGGCTTGGCTAATGAACTTGTGTGAATTTTGAGTTTTCTCATTCAAAATGCATGAAGGTCATCGCGGTAAGGGTATTTTCCTCCATATTCATTCAGTGAAGGGTTTTGAAGCATGTACGTAGAGATTAGCTTCTACCTTCATGCTGCCTTTCTGCATGATTCTCTCCTTCAAGCTGTCATTAATCGTAATAGGGGAGTTTTAGACGTTTTAAGTCGCAAAACATTTGACACAACTAACTCCCACTGTTGTCATGGAGAAGAGCTCAGTATACCCAGTTCAGATATCAAAGGCAACAGTAAACACCTTCAGCATAGCTCTCAAAAGGGAGAGCTTTTATCATTTGTTGAGAGTAGGAAGCAACGATAGTAATTGATTTGGACGTTGATATTCATATTACACTCCTAGTGGGCTAAAGACAAATTGCAAAGATTAAAAATGCCTAATATAATTTAACTGTTGACCTAAAGGCTAGTGTGCGGTCCTCTCATCATATAACTATATTAACAGAGCGAAAACTACAGGAGTCCTCAACAAACAGCTTTGTGCTGTTTGCTTTTTATTTACTTCATAAATTGCTTTCAGTCCTCGAGATAAACCCTGCAAGTCTTTTCTCAGATTAAACCGCTGCGCTTGAACCGCAGATGAAAAAGCCTTTGACTCTAATCCTTCTCTCATGACTTCCACTGTGCTCGACGGATCCCGCTTCTCATTAGCTGCTGATGAGAGTTTTTAAAGCTATACTGGAGGAATCAATTAGCACCGGGCCCTCCAGGAGTCCCACACACCTATCGCAGGCCGGCATCTGTAGGGGATGGCAGAGATGAAGAGATGGTACGTGCCACCTCCCTACAGTAGCCTGCAGCACGGCGTGGGCTCACGCCGCACAGGGCTCCCGCCACGACAAACGCGAGCCAGCGATAAAGCGGAACCGACGCGGCTATCACTATGCAAATGCTCGGCGTATTTGTTTTGAACTAAAAATAGTGTGTTACTGTTTTTAAGGTTCCTGTCGCTTTCTCCTTGGAGCGTTGTGTGGCAGGTTCTGTGGGAGACGTGGATGGGTGTTGGAGGAGCTACGAGGAGGTGACGAATCGTCTGCTTTCAACAGGAGTCGAACGGAGTAAAGGAGTCGAATAGGTTTTAGTCAAACTAGCATGAGGTTTTGTGTAAGTAAATCAGCCATTACAGCTTAGAACAGTTTGTTTGTGGTAAATATAGCTGAGTATTATTGATTGATACTGAAGATTGGATTTCAGACAGTTCAAATTAAAACAGACTTTACAATGTTCTTTGTTGAGGACAAAGATGAGTCTGGAATAAACCCTGGGTAGTTGAAGCTGTGGTTTATGCAGCGCAGAGTACGTTGAAACAGACCTAATAATACATTTTAAAGTGTTACAGTAGACAGAAGGAAAATGTTCTCTCTCTCTCTCAAACACACATGTACACAACTACACACATAAACACACAACCATGGCAAGGTTAGGATGGGGTCTGGGGCTTCTATTCTCAGCATTCTTGGCCTGTAATTAAATTGTAGCATTAGCTTAACACTCTGATGCCATTTGCTCACTTTGTGCAGTGTGATTTGACAGGCAGAACAGATTGGTCCTTGAGGACTCTTGTCATTGAGTCATGGGAGCACAACCATAAAGAGGAGGCAGAGAGGAGGCACAGACAGGTGACGCTTCGGGTATAATACAGGTTATGTAACGTGAGGGCTGAAAGAACCAATCACCCAGTCCTACATCACACAAGTATCCATCAGCGTCTCATTACAGCCCAAACTGAAAAAGGCGTATTTGATTTGATATGATAAATCACTTTGGCCGTTGAAATTCAAAGTACTGATGTTTTGCCGTAATGTTCCTGGGGAGTCATAGATGATTATTGATCAAAACAGTAGCACCTGTTACTGCGGCGGTGCGCTTTGACTAAAATTGATAAGAATGAATTGAGCAACATTATTTAAACGAAGCGCTTCACACCATCCAAGAGTGAATAGCAACATCCCTGTCAGAAGCACAGCCTTGGTGGCAGAAACCCAACCGGCATACGGAAAAGGATTCCAAGTGACTTCTCCGCTTTTATTCTAACAACTTCCAAAAGAAAATGAAACGATTTCTGTTACCATGGTTAGCTCACACCCCGTCCCCAGGAGTGGGAGTTTAAATTAAAAATCCAGCAGCGCTCACAGATGTTAATAGAAGGCGGGGATGGATTTAACGTTTTTTTTTTCTGAGCTCCTCTGTCACAATTTCTTTTCATGCCTCATTATCTGTCCTGGCTAACAGAGATGGACAGCAGGGGTGTGTGTGTGTGTTCCCCAGAGAATACCAAAACGGAGTCAGCAGGAGTCTACCTACAGAAGTCCGTCTCGAGAGAAGTGCACATTCAGAAGACCACGGCAAACACGCACTCGATATTGCACATGGCTGGTGAGTTGAAGGGTATTGATTACTGCAGTTCCATTTCACAAACTCATTCTTCTATAAAGCCCTCATTCTAACAAGGCATTATGAATGGCTGGTCCGGAAATAAACTGGCTTCTGTAATGGACTCACTGTTAGCTGTAAACCAGTTTCAGACATGAATGCAGGCTTGTCTCTGGAGATGAGATGGCTCCCTTCAGGACAGATGAGTAAGTCATCTTCACTTGGGCATATGGTGGAAGCCCTGACACTTCTCAAATCTTAGCTATTGCTGCTTCTGAATGCCCCTAAGGCAGACCACACACACACACACGCACACACACACACTCATGCATGCACACGCATGCAATCACATACCAGACACGCCTCCAGTGGGTGTACATGCCACGCATACACTGAACTACAGAGACCAGTCTTAGAAAGCAGATACAGCTTCCTCGTGTCATCACATTGTGCAGAGTGAGGAAACCAAACAAGGAAATAAGAAGGTTCTGGCAAAGTTGCTTTCAGGGGCCACACACACACACACACACACACACACACACACCATGGAGTCATGCTTTGCCTCCAGCAGTGGCAAGGGTGTTTGCCGTGTTCTGGACCCAGACACAGGATAAAGCCTGAGGCCTGGACCAGAGGCTCTAGAGACCTCTACATGCAGCAGAGAAGGGCTGTGTGTGTGTGTGTGTGTGTGTGTGTGTGCGCGCTACACAATGCTTTATCATCTGCTAGAAGAATGCTTACTTTTATGCTGCTGTTTGATTTTATATATCCATTTATAGAGAAACATTTGTACAAGGGAAAAAATACATTAAGTAAAAAGAGATAAACCGTGAAAAAAATGGGAAAGGGAGAGAGATAGAAAGGAGAGGGGGAGTGAGTGAGAGAGGAGAGGCAGCGAGGGTGACAGATGTTTATGTTTCCTTTCAGGCTGTGAGGATTTAATGCCACCTTCCTCGAACCCCACCTGCCATATAACAAGCCCAGTGTGTTGCAAAGCACCAGTACACAAACAGACTCGATGTAAGCATTGTCTCTCGATCTATCTCACACACACACACACACACACACACTCACACACACACACACACACACACAATCACAGCATGCCCACAAAAGCATTTGCAGCTCTGCACATTCACACACCACCTGAAACAAAAAAATGGAAATATAATGAGAACAGATGTAATTAATGTATTTGTGCTATCGAAACAGACACACACAAACACAGATACACAAGTCTCACACAAAAGAGTAGGTGAATTTCAGGAGGGAGAGATCCGGAGTATTGACCTCTATGTGGACTAAGCCAAGCTGATGGAACAGGATTTTAATGAAATTTAGCTATATGCAAACGCGCACACACACACACACGAATGTTAAATAACACTGAGGCCCCCTTCAGTGAGTTCTGCCCTTTGTGGTAACTTCATAGCCATTATCTCATAGGGATTCAACCCTTCATAACCCCCCACTGTACAGCAGGATCACTTTAATGTGCGTTTAACAAAACAGAACGGAAAGAATATTCCCATCAGTTACCAGAGCAGCACCATATCGTGTGTGTGGAGAGTAAGAAAGCAACCAGCCGTGGAAGAGAGTGTCAGTGTGCCCCGTGGCGCTGGACTGAGGTTTGGAATGGAGATCTGTGGAGAGGTCTCTGTCAGGCACTAACATTTTCCCGAGGGGTTTCAAACCAATGACTCTCATAAAACATGGCCGTGATTTGCAGAGGTGCTGCATCAGGATCCCTTTCTTTTTACCGAGTGCTGGTCTTCTTTTCCCTTTCAATCTAAGGTTAGACGCTGCCTTCCTGCGTACTGCTGGCTAATATTACCCCTCCGGCAATGTAGAAACCAAGAATATTAATGCTGCCCCTGAATAATGGCACTTCAGGATTTTTTTTTGGTTTGTTTTCCTGACGTCTTCTAGTGTGATTGCTAAGCTAAGCCTGTGCTAATGTTATAACTCCCTGCTGTGTATATTAATGTTTGTTTTGTTATCTAGTTCAGTCTTGCACTCATGTTTTAAAGGGGAATACAGACTCATTTAGGATTTTGTCTATTTTTTAATTTAGAATGGCAATGACTTCTCTGTCTCAGTCAGTGTTTATTGCTTTGTTTATGTTTATTACCACTTAAGTTGTGAGGCCACGAATCCACCACAGAACACCATTAAGTACAAACTCTCCTTCACTACCAGCCATAATTCGGTCACTTGAACCGTCCCTGTAAACCAAATCTATTGTCATCATTGCTCCTCTTTTGATAAAAGAGGGTCAGAAATCTATCGCTAATCCGCAGGGGACCGAGCTTCCCTCTCTCTGTGGGCTGACATCAATCAGGCAGGGTCTGTGGTGGACCATTTCACCCCTGAGCAGGTGGTATCTCTGTCAGCCCGGGAGACGATAGCGCACCCTGTGGCTTTCTTCCCCGGCCCCAGATGTCTGCTGGCCAATCCGGACGCTTAGCAACCCGAGCTGCTTGGTGGCTAACGGCGCGCATGTCACGCGAACGGTGTCGCCGCGTCTGCTTTTCAAACGGCAGCCTGACAGCTCTGCCGCATGCAGAGTCTCTTTTTTTTTCTTTCTGCAAGCATGGAAGGTTTGGGCTCCACTAAAAGTGGATCAGGTGTTTGGAGAATATGGGCCAATATTCTTTTTTTGACCTGAAACATTGACCTGTGCATGTTAAAAATACAGCACTCTGTATTATGGGATATATTCTGGCACTGTTTCACACGGAGTTGCTTATGGATCTTTCTAACTGCATATTGTATAATATGTATGTCATTGATTTCAACAAACATTGTTGGATTTTTTTATGGCCCATGAACTTTAAAGTAGAAATCCGACGTGATTCCTTTAACTGACTCTAGGTAAGCTCACTGCATAAACCATCACATATCTGAGTATAAATATCAAACTCATAACCTTTGTGATATGTGTACAAACAGTTTAAGGCCATTATGGGGACACAACAATGACACAAGGGAACATATTGCACTCTCCCTATTGCAGAGTGACTCTCAGGTGGATGCGAGCTCTTCTTCCCCAAACCTTTGATTATGCACTTTGACTGCACATCTGACATCCTGTTTTATTCAGGAAGCCTGTCACATTACGAGCCAGTAAGGTTTATTTTACTTTTGACTTTTGCAGCTGTGTTTGCAGTGTAGCCGTAAGACTCATTCCTAGCAGCCAGGCTCATTTTAACTGTTGTAACAACAGATACCGTCAACTAACAGGAAGGCTGTTATGCTCTAGTCGCTCAGGTTTACAGTATCGACCTAAGGCCAGGCCCCGGGTGATAAACCATGCCATTGTGAACAGTTTGAACCTGTAATGACATTACTTTTAGTTCATATCTAGACCCAGCTCAGATATTTAGGGATTCATATTTAAGTGAAAAATAGTTGAATTACAGAACACTGTGTGCTATTTATACCATCCCGCTTCCCTAATGCTTTAAGGAATCATTTATAATGAATCAGAGGAACACATGACATGTAATACATCTGTTTTACAAAGTAACCACAGACACTCACTTGCATGGAATCCATTATTACAGCAGAAGAGCAACTCAGGCCAGCATAATAGCTGTGCAGTGCACCATGGAGACCAGTATAACGTACCGCTGCTCTGGAGACCTGCAGTATTACACAGCATGCACTCGTCGCAACTCTTAACAACACGGCTAATCTGAACTTGGTGATTTTCTTCATCTTCACAGAAAATGGGCCGAACTGTAAAGTTCTTATTGGATAATGGGTTCTTATGGGTCCATAGAACCAGCTGGACGTTTGGACAACCAAAGTCTTAGTCCTTAGTCCTTAGTCCTCACCAGTGTCATTCCTCCATTTCCCCTGTCCCAAGTCCATATGCACCATACACATGTATAATGTAGCAGTGTGCAGTCCAGGACTACCGAAGGGAAGAGTGTTACTGAATAAACCATCAGCCACGTGAGCTTTGGTTTCGGATGGCCAGGCTCGTTTTGTGCACGAAAGCTAAAGAAGGACGGAAGTTGTTCATCATCGCCTTCCCGAAAAATGCTGACACACTCAGCTCACAGAGAGGGAGAGTCATTCATCTGACCTGCTGTTCACAGACTCCCTCTGCTCTTCCGTTCTTCCAAAGCTCCGCTCGGCGCGCGCGACCGACCACGTGCGTCTCTCCGCACACGTCTCAGCCCACAAAGCTCCCGGTAAGCAAATATGCCATCGTCTGTCTGGCTAATTTGGAGCGGGGTGTCTTCACCTGAGTGAATGTTCTCGGCGGGAGGGCGAGGGAGGGACTCGGACAAGGACATTACTCAGAGCAGACACACTCTGCTTGTCTGAAGCGGGATAAACAGCCTGGCTTTGCTATGTTAGCGGACACTTTAGAGTTCAGAGCAGTCAGGGGTGAGAGTCTGGAGAGGAAGTCTGTTTGTGTGAGAGAAAGGGAAGCGGCGAGTGATGGATAGATTATGTAGCGGCTCAGAAATGTTTTCATATACAGGTAGAACGACAGGCACAGGTTGGCTCTTCTAAACCTCTCGTCCTCTCCAAGGACCACGGTAAAAGGAAAGAAGATCCATTTCATCATGGTTTGTCACTCTCCTTGAGAGGAAGCCTTGAATGGAAATCTTTTTTTTTTTTTTTTTTCCACAGTCGGTTAGACAGCATATTTATGAGGAAATTAAACACAATTTTTAATGTCACATGGACTCCTGTTTGATATTTACTTACGAAATCAATTAAAGTGAATGAAGTGAAATGGAATGTAAATGGCTGGTACATCTGTAATGTTTTTTTGTAGGCTGCTTGTGCATGTGTACCGTGTGTGTGCACGCCCTAAGCATCGAAAGTCTCGGTTGGCTTGATTACCACTCTGTTCGAATGCCATCTGGAGAAAGTAGTTTCTGATTTGGCCGCGTGTTCTCTCAGAGATTAAGACTAATTGCTTTCCACAAACGGCTGCGCAAGCACAACTTCTTAAAAGTACGCTGCGTTCTAATTTCGTGTAATATGCGAATCACGCAGTCCATTTATTAACCCTCCGATTCTCATCGGGGGCGGGGTCATAAGCGTGCGGACATGTTGCCCCACCTCCGTTTCATGTCAGTCATTTGTTCTTCAGCTCTGTCCGGGAATGTCCCGACACAGCAGCAGATGCGCAGAGAGGCTGCAACTTACAAGTTCATTCGTTGCCTTAACTGTGGTGCTACAAAAAGAAACGTTAGAATTTATCGACTATCCAAATCACCTCGCAACGCTTCCAGGGTCTGAAATCTTTTGGTCATACCCAGCCTACATCTACTCAGAAACTTCTTTGGTTTGATATCATTATGCTGCATTAACATGAAAGTCCATGTAAAATGAATAACCTTCAAAGACACTATCGACCGTCTGTGTTGTTCTGCACCAAATGGTAGCATCCTCCTGCCTAATGCGTTGCATGTGTTCCAGCGGTTACATGGTTGCAACATTCTCTTATTTTATCAGGGATGAAAGAGCACAAATTGCACTCCACCGGAGAGCTGTTATTATCAGGCATATATACCCCCGCACACCGGGAAGGTTGCAGTCCATCGGGTGCCGAAACGCAGGAGGTCAACTATCATCAGCGTCATCTGAACAATGCAGGCCACTTCATACTGGGCAGAAGCGTGCCCGTGCACGTCCATAGGGGCAGCTCGCCTGCTTCACCATGGCGACGGTCCGAACGCCGGGCACGGACGTAATTGTTAGGTGGCGGTTCTTTGAGATGAAAGCGAGGACCACCGGAGGTCCCTTCTCCACCACGTCCCGCTCGGCTCAGCTCTGACCTCCAGGAATCTGTTTGCTTTGCGAGGACGGACCGTGACCACAGGTCCAAGGTCCGGTTCCGGTCAGTGAAAACGTAAGCCACTACTGACTTCCCCCCCAGTGTCTCCATCTCAGTAAGTACATAGTGAAAGGATTAAAGATGTGTTGTGTTGTTTATTCCCGTTGTGGTTATTGGTCTTGTGAAGACTTCCTGCTGATTCATTGTGAATAAGCATTATTTGTGATTTTATCAAGAAGTTCATTTCTAACACAAAAAGGTGCATCTTTACATCGTTTACCCTATATGGAAGACCTTAGACAAGGTGGTGTGAGGAACTTGAGTTACTAGATTAACAGTTTATAATCTGCGTAGCATCCATGCTGGTGTAGTACATAATAATAATATACTCACTCTACAGAGGTTGTGTCAGTAAATACAAGCTCCTAGTACAATCTATCAAATGCATAAAAATATTTTACCCAGTTCTGCAGGTGAGGGGACATTTTTTTTTATGCAAAAATGCCTTAAATGGTCTAGTACAAGCTGAGTGAGAATAGAAATCGATAAGAAATCCATAAGAGGCAAACATGCCAGAGAGAAAGACTCAAGAGTTTTGGCAAGATGACAAAGTAAAAAGGAGAAAACAGGTTAGATCTTTTTTAACCAGCAGCAAACAAAAGCACATGAGGAGATGGTCCTGCTGGACTACAGCAAACGCACTGGCATTAGCGAGACAATCTGGCGCACACATCAGAGTTTCACAGCAGAGACGTCCTTGTTAAAGGTCACGTTGTTTTGGCTTCTCCCTCAGAGAGTCGGCAGAAGAAAGAGCGGACCTAGAGTCGACTCTCAGTCCTCAGAATGCTGTGAAACTGAATGTAAAAAAGGCAAACCTGAACTGCTTAAGCGGCGATGAAATGCTTCTGAAATGTAGTGGGGAGGAGATAAACAAGAAGATCAAATTCCTAAATTCTCCTGTAGATTCACAGATCAGTCTTTCAGACATGTGGATAGGAAGGACACCTGCCAGTTCTTCTGTCGCTTCTCCCAAATGTTAATTATGTCTTGAGGCTTAATAAACTGCTCTTGTTTACAGCAAGTTAAAGTTAAAAGGGAAAAGCAGTTTTATTCATTATCTGTTGTCAGTTTGACATCCCGTGTGGACCTTCTGACCTGTGGTTTCCTTGCTGCTGTTGCCTTCGTTTGCCCATTCAGACAAACCCAGTAAACGCTCCTCCAACTCCCCCTTCTTCATGTTTAGGGTCGGCCACGGCAACCCAGATGTCTTAAACAGGCCAGTGTACACCGTGTAAATGTCAGCTCGCGGTCTCCGAGGGACACGGCCACGGCAGTGTTCTGTAGCCCTTCTCTGTTCCCAGAACAAAGGCACATGTGGGAGCTTTGTCACTGACCGTTTCAGCTGTGTGGAGGTGAGATGGAGAACATAGCCAGAGATAGCCTTTACACTGTAGTTCAGCCTTTGGGCACTGGACTACACTGGAGTCGCGGCCACGCCTCAGATATGGTCGCCCTGGATACAGTAAATATGTAGCTACAGTCATTTCATGGCACAATAAATTAAATAAATAAAAGCTAAAATAAAAGATGGGTGTAAAAGTGTTTCCAAATTGTAGTGCTTCTAAAATTTCATTATTTTCAGTAAATTTTTACATTAAAAGCTTGTTATACTATCATCTTAATTCATTAAATTAATTGAGCCATAGCTGCTTTCCACATACGAAGCAATCAATGTAAATTAGATTATCTTTGTTATGATTGTAATGGCTATATACCGTGTCACACCGTGGCCAGTTCCAGGTGGCCCTCACAGATGACACCCACTAATCACGGGGCACCTTCACTTCCCGAGTCCCAATCACCTGCTGATTGCATCATCTCCTTCACCTGTCCCTTGTTTACTGATCATCTCTTTCACCTGTACCTCATATATCACCCCTGTGCTCAGTCCCCGCAGGTGCCCGAGACCACTACCTCACTCTCATGTTCCCCTGTAGGCTTTCTGAAGGCTTTCTGTTAGACTTTGCCTAGCACGATCCTGCTGAAGTCGTCAGGAAGCCCGTTTCACTTTTTCTCTGCCAATCGAGGCGTTTTTGAGTACGTCTCGACTCCCTAATGACTTCAAGTGTCAGATGTTGCTGTTATTTACAGTCACCTCCCTCTGTATTATGTTACAGATGGCATTTATAGGTTTGTAGTTCCATACTGTAACTTATTTGCTAGGCGCAGTTTGCCAGTCAAGATATGTTTGTCATCCGACAGCTTCTCCCCACAATACTACTACCAGCATCTTATTTCATATTATTATTATTTATCTGCATTTTATTTAGGTCTGGTCCCAACTCAGAGACCTATTTCAGCGCCAATGCTATGTTGATACAGATCAAAGCCAAATCTATTTATAAATTGCTTTTTATAACACATGTTGTCACAAAAGCAGTTTTACTGATCCCTAATGAGCAAAGAAAAACTCCTTGGGCAGGATTAAGTAATGACCAAGACCTCCAGCCACATAGAAGCATTGAGAATAGCAGTGGTGCTGTGATCTTAGCTGGCGAAGAGATCTAGATCTTAGCTGGTGAAGAGTTGGAAAATGGTTTAAAAACTGCATGAGATCAGACAGGCCCAGTCTGCAGACCTGTGTACCAGTGCCTTGTGTTGCGGGTGTATATCAGCAGTGTGAAAAGGCGTCAATACTGACAGCAGTGTATAAAAACCACCCAAAGCAGATGAAGCAGGATCATCGTGCTAATTACATAACGACCAGGAGAAGTGGATTAATTGTGTAGTGTCTCTTTTCACATAAGGTTATATATGGTCACCTGGCCACTAAAGATAGATAGCAAAGTAACGGGTACTTTATTTGATTGGCTTAGACACACCCTGCCTCTCTGAAGCAACACTCTGTTGCTTCTTCCCATTTATGCATAACAGGCTCTACATTCTATCTATAATTAATATCATGGAGTCTGATCTGTTGCTGGATGCTGAGGTTGAATTCTGTAACCAGAAGGCAGAACAGAAACACACACGTGCAGTTTGGCAGGACTCGGCGGTTGAGTTCAATCAAAATGAAGCGGGTCTTGCTGTTTCAAGAAAACGTGAAACATGTAACAGCTACGAGTGAGGAGAGAATACTCGCCGCTGCCGTGGATCTGGGCAACACTGAGCCGAATAGGCGAGGATGCACAGATGATGTTTCATCATGGTTTGTGGTCCAGAGTTTTCCTTTAAAATAATGAGAGAGGCTTTCATGAGCCTGGCCTCAAGGTGAAGGACACAACTGCTCGTTACTGAAAAAGCTCAGCTACTCCGCTGTAATAAGATTTTTAAAAATGTATGTGTAGGTGTGCTTTATTGAAAGCAAAGGCCTCAGCCTTTTGTCAAAATATCCAATCGTGTTCTACGAAGACAGCACGAAATGATGAAATTATTGTCCTTTTGGGGTGGAAGTGGACTGTAGATGAGAATGCAGGGGGAAAACAGGAAGAGTAAATGAATAACAATAGTAAATAGTAATAAAAAAAAAAACCGCTAACATCCTGCATGCCGGGAAACAGGCGAATTAAGTGAAGATGACCTTCTCACTGAAACCTCCGCAGTCAGCTCGAGGCCACTCTGATGGATTTACGAGTGAAGCCGGCGGGCTAGATAGCAGTTTGTCATGAGCGCGTTCGGTACTCCGATTGTCGCGGTATATTGCCGATTCCGCGTTAAAGGGGAGCCGGCAGCAGCGGTGCGCGAGACAGAGATAACGAACAGAATACAAAGAAGCATCGTGGGACGCTCCGCGACGGCTCTCAGATTACTGACAGCATATTTTGGACTCCTTTATTCATTTTTTTTTTCGCATTTGCATTTTATGAAAGCATCACAATGAACAATTTAATGGAACTTAAACATTGTAATTGCCTCATCATGCCTGAATCATGGTGTAGCTTTATAGATATAACTATGCAAATCTTTTAAAAAAACTCCCAAGTGATGGCAACTAGTTTCACAAAATGACAAAAGTGAAGTGAAACATGTACAAGATATTAATTTATTTTTGTATAAACATTTAAAACAATCTTAATTAAATCAGCACCATCAAACAATGCATACAGTGGCAGTGTATGTGCCAATTATGTGTGCAACTAAGACATACAGTACTGGAATATATACGCAAATCGGCACTATATCAGTAAGTGAAGCAAGTGACACCAAACAGAAAAAGACAAGGGCAGCTACATCAGTATTACCTCATGATGACAAAGCCTGTGTGAACATACATACGGATGACGAGTCAATCAAGTCAATAGATAATGGAAAAAAAACGTTTAATTCCACAGCAGTGAAATTTGTCTGTAGCACCACATGAACCCTGTATGGCCTGAGAAAACAGGGACCGAGCTATCTAAACACACACACACACACACACACATACTCTCTCAACTCTCTCTCTCTCTCACACACACATACATACTCTCTCTCTCTCTCTCTCTCTCACACACACACACACACACACATACTCTCTCAACTCTCTCTCTCTCTCACACACACACACACACATACTCTCTCAACTCTCTCTCTCTCACACACACACACATACTCTCTCAACTCTCTCTCTCTCACACACACACACACACATACTCTCTCAACTCTCTCTCTCTCACACACACACACACACACACACACATACTCTCTCAACTCTCTCTCTCTCTCACACACACACACACACCAATGGGATGTTTCTGTGAAGCACAAACACGGAGTCGGAAGTTCACATTTTACACTGTCTTCAGTAATCCAACGTTTTGCACCTGTTATTGAGATCCACTATAACCTGCTGTAAACATGCGCCATAGGATCACTCATACGGCAGTATGCACTGGAATTTAACACTTGCATCTAACATTGATCAGGTGCTCACAGCACAATAAAGGGGGTTTGTTAGACGGCTGATTTGCACATTTTAGTATTTTTATAATATCAGTATTGCAAAATCCAAAACTCCAATAACACAAGCACATATACTGTGCAGCCCTAGTGCATACCGATTTTAATACCAACTTTAATTTTTTAATAAAAACTCAAAACACCACCCAGTAACCTAGATTTTTGTGTTCAAAGATAAACACATTGCATGTGTTTCCTGAGCATAACTTCTTGTAGTACCGTCGTTCTTCTTGAACTTAAAATGTTAGACTCGAGAGTCTAATATTGAAAAGGCTGAACCGTTCCCTTAAATATTAATTAAAGGTACATTTAGTAAAACTCAAAATTAAAATGAAATATAAAGGAAAGCATTATTGTGAAGTAATGTTACAGAATGTTAAACTGACCAGCGAGTTGCAACATGACAGATCTTTAGAGGTTACCGTTTTTAGAGGTCACCTTTTTACATTGTATTTTATGTCAAGCCAGTCATGTGACTATTCATGTGACTTACACCAAGCCTGATGTTCAACTAAAAAAAATATTTGCAAAAAATTATTACAAAACCTGCATAAGCCTCAGACCAGATGTTGATATGTATATTTTTGCCTAACAAAAAATTGTGTTAGCATGCTGACTACACTCTGACTAAACTGCACTCCACTCAGTGATAGCTCAGGACGCCTTTTCGCCCTTTCTGCTCTCGCCCATCACAGATCTGAGCTGGATTTTGGCTTTGCTGCGTTCTCACCTGCAGATGTAACCACCTGTCTCCAGGATATGACCTGTCCATCAGTAAGTTCGGACTGAAGGCATTTCATGGTTCGCTGAAAAACACTGGAGTGAGACGTCTTAAGTCTGTAGGTAGGACTACGTGCTCACGTTTAGCAATTTTCTGACATATCTTTAACTCTTTCTTTGCTAATTCTAGCAAAGAACTCCAAAGAATTGTTTACAATGGGTAAGAATGTCTAAAATAAGGGTCCAGTATGAACGGTGGGTATTTAAACGTATGGAAAACATATTCAGAATGCGACGAATAGAGTCCACTGGCGTAGCCGTAACGTCTCGGGCTCTCTGATGACGGAGGTTAAGAGCCAAACAAGTAGTGTCCACTGGCGTAGCCGTTACATCTCGGGTGCTATGATGACGGAGGTTAAGAGCCAAACAAGTAGTGTCCAGTGGCGTAGCCATAACGTCTCGGGCTCCCTGGTGACGAAGGTTAAGACGTGGCTCCTGCATACTTTCTCTTTACTGTTTTGCCAACTGTGCATGTACCACAATAAAATCGAATGTGCAGCACTGCAGGGTCAAGATGACATGCAAGACAAGTGTCATGTGCACAGTCAAAACGACTGTAGCAACAGCATGGCGCTTTTTGCTAACATTGTGAATACAACCGCAGGGGTTCCTGATTATGCATCTTCTTTGGTGGGCTATTTGGACCTCTTTAAGACGTCTGGTGGTGGTTGGAGGAAAAAAAAAAAAGAAGACAAACTAAAAATAAGAAAGGTTACAGAATGACATGTAGGATGTGGTAATGACAGAAATGTCCTGTTGCCCAGTCCAGGGGTTAGTGGCCAACCAGTGGCTTTAAAAAATGCAATGCTAGCCGAACAGCTCTCCAGATCTCTTAATGCTCAGCTTACTGTACAACAGCCAAGCCGGTATGTTGATGAAGACATTTCCAATGGCCTTCCCTGATGTTAATTTTGGTTTTCAGCAAAGCAATATAAAAACGATAGACCTTGCGCATCCTTTTCAAGTTCAAACTCAAAACCTCTTTAAACCCCGTTTGAAACATCTATTGATTCGCCACTTTGCCCGTTACTGCAATTCAAGCTGATCTTTTTCTCACTCCCAATAACCCTCAACAGCAATATAAACAGTGTAGTTTATGACAGTACAAAAAAAAAAAAAACAGGACTTAAAAACCAAGTTGCTATGGTTTCCAGGGGGCGGGGTTCATTAACTCTTCCGAGGCTCCATGCTGGCGTAAAAGTCTCTGCAGGTCTTGCAGCAGCGCTGATACCAGCGCATGTCCTGGCACAGATTCTTCTCCCGGATCACCTGGCAGTACACTGTCCACTGGTCTCCCGTGCACTTGTACGTCAACGCCGCTGCCGGGACACAAGCACACAAGGTCAGGGCACGTGGGCTCACGGACGCACGCGCCAAACGTGGTGTGGGCCGTACCAATTCCCCAGGGCTCCTGCGATTGGAGGGGCCGTTTACTGGAGCTTTTAAAGCTGTGTTAGGTAAGGATTACAAAACACTGATGTGTCAAACAGCAGTCAGAAATGGTCTGTATTACTATAATTTAGTGCCGTGTGCTAATGTTCCAGGAAAATCTTATGTTTTTGGTATATGTAACTGTGCAAAAACATAGCCTTTGGTAAAATACCATTACCATTATCCATTGATAACATACCCTACACATAAAACTACCTCTGCAACAGTGTACCTACACAATATTGCCAAAAGTATTCGCTCACCCATCCAAATTATCAGAATCAGGTGTTCCAATAACTTCCATGGCCACAGGTGTAGAAAATTAAGCACCTAGGCATGCAGACTGTTTTTACAAACATTTGTGATAGGATGCCACCTGTGCAACAAATCCAGTCGAAAGATTTCCTCGCTCCTAAGTATTCCGCAGTCAACTATCAGCTGTTTTTTAAGAAAATGGAAGTGTTTGGGAACGACAGCAACTCGACAGCAACTCATCCACGAAGTGGTAGGCCACGTAATAGTTTAATGGAGAGGGTTTCCATTGTCGAGCAGCTGTATCCAAGCCATACGTCACCAAGTGCAATGCAAAGCGTCGGATGCAGAGGTGTAAAGCATGTCGCCACTGGACTCTGGAGCAGTGGAGGCGAATTATCTGGAGTGACAAATCACGCTTCTCCATCTGGCAATCTGATGGACGAGTCTGGGTTTGGAGGTTTGCCAGGAGAACAGTACTTGTCTGACTGCATTGTGCCAAGTATAAAGTTTGGTGGAGGGGGGATTATGGTGTGGGGTTGTTTTTCAGGAGCTAGGCTTGGCCCCTTAGTTCCAGTGAAAGGAACTCTGAATGCTTCAGCATACCAAGACATTTTGGACAATTCCATGTTTCAAACTTTGTGGGAACAGTTTGGAGCTGGACGCTTCCTCTTCCAACATGATTGTGCACCAGTGTACAAATCAAGGTCCATAAAGACATGGATGGCAGAGTCTGGTGTGGATGAACTTGACTGGCGTGCACAGAGTCCTGACCTCAACCCGATAGAACACCTTTGGGATGAATTAGAGCGGAGACTGAGAGCCAGGACTTCTCGTCCAACATTACTATGTGACCTCACAAATTCTCTTCTGGAAGAATCCCCATAAACACACTCCTAAACCTTGTGGACAGCCTTCCCAGAAGAGTTGAAGCTGTTCTACCTACAAAGGGTGGACCAACATATTGAACCCTATGGATTAGGAATGGGATGTCACTTAAGTTCATATGTGAGTCAAAGAAGGTGAGCGAATACTTTTAGCAATTTAATGTATAATTGATTAAAGTATAATACACTGAGCAACCGTTAATGTAAGCTGTTAATGTGTACTGTGGTGGTTTAATGCACACTCAAACCAACCTGCATATGGCGAGAATCTTACTCCAGTAAAAATGGTATTAAAAATGAAATGAAAGCAAATTTGTACTCAGCAAAGTACAAAGTAAATATTTACACTAGCATACTGTTTGAAATGTAAAGTACTAAAAATAGGGAATTTTGAAGGCAAGAATGATTTTTGCAAACTGACATGGCTTCAGTTGGAGAAAAGCATGTATTTCCAACTAAAGAATATAAAGGAAAACCCAAAGGCATTTTTAAAAATAGCTGCCAACACCTGCAGCCTCACTACAGTAATGAATCTATTTAAACATCTAAATATTTGGTGTGGAAAGTGGTTTTCTTACCCAGCCTGGGAGAAGTGATGGTGTTCACGTTGACTTTTTCATTACACGCCCCCTGGTGGCATTGCCTATACGCTGGAGGCTTTAAGACAACAGGGCAGTCGCTGCCATGGCGACCAGTCACTCTGTGCATGCATTGGACCACTCTGGACTGTAGGCCCCGTCCACAGGATGACGAACACTAAAACAGACCAATCAAACAAGTCAATGGTGGCGATTAGATTTAAACTACCATCTACTGTATTTTTAAAGGTTGTCACATTGCAACTTCACAACTTCATTCCTTTGTCAGCTATGTTGAAAGTGTTTATGACAACGTTAACTACCGAGCCGGAAAGAGGCATAAAAAAGTGATAAGGTTGTGCATTATCCTTTTTAAAGTACTAGCGCTCACAGGTTAGCAATGGTTTCGCCTTAATTCAGGCAACGTTATATGGAAGCCAAATGCTTTTTGACTGGGTTAAGTTAGACTGGGTCTTAGGCTCAGTCTCCAGAGGTGAGCAGACACAACACTCTCCTGGTTGTCTTTCGGAGGAACCCAGCTGTCACAGCAGCACCACCAGGTGCTCATCAAGATCACACCCGCTTAGCTCTGCGATGAGGCTTCACTCCTTCGTAGCTCGTTAGCTAAGACCAATCAGCTGACTCCAGTACGCTCTAACAAACGTGCTCTTACACAGAACACATTTGACGAATCGTCCAGCCTGGCGTGTCTATGTGAAGATGGGTGGCTAATGACTGCTAGGGACATATCGTTTTGAATTAATCATTTTTTTGACTATTTGTGTGCACATGAAAAATCCACTGATGATCTTAAACTGTTTTAAGGTAGCCCTCAGCCAATTCTTATTTTAATGAGACATGTATTTACTATCAATCAGAACCACATACTGTGATAGTAGAAATGTACAAAGTATTAGTAGAAAGCTGGTAAAAGATGATGTCTCTTCTCTCAATCCCCTGAATAACATGAATGCAACCTCAAACAGCTATAGCTTGGATTAAACCCTCTGGTGTAACATCCATTTTGAAGCTGAATATATAGAAAACCTGCAATGTGCAACTGGAAACACAAGAAAAAATTCCACATAGCATATTTTATGAGACTTTGGTGAATCCACTCACTCAAGGACTTGCTCATGAAGTGAAACCAAGCTAATTCACTGTACAAGGATGGCCAAAAACCTAGTATACTGTGTGACAAGCAGTATGTGTCAAACACCTCGACCCCATGACCCCCAACCAAAAACCGCCAAACTGTAGAGACTAAATAAACTGCCTATCACTGTAGTCTATTACAGACTGCCCTGTCTCAGAGACGCCAACCGCAAAACCAAACAAATCGACTTGCAGGTCTGGGACGCACTATGAGTGGGGTTCTACCCAAATTCCTTTCATCGCTACCCAAAGAATTCAACTTCACAAGCGACGACGGACCGATGAAAATCAAATCAGCACTCTGGCTGGGAGCCGACATTCTCGGTCTGTTGGGGGAGCCTGTACAAATATCACGGAAGGCATTCACAGGCCAAGCTGGCCAGCAGAGGAGCCTCGTGTGGTTGTGAAGATGCTCAATTTCAGACGCTCCCTTAACCGAAGAGCCTTGGTGTGGTCGTGAAGATGCTCGATTTCAGATGCTCGATTTCAGACGCTCGATTTCAGACGCTCGATTTCAGACGCTCCCTTAACCGAGCAGCCTCTGTGTGGTCGTAAAGACGCTGTGTTTCAGATGATCCCTTAACCGAGGAGCCTCGGTGTAGTCGTAAAGACGATCTGCTTCAGACGCTCCCTTAACCGAGGAGCCTTAGTGTGGTCGTGAAGACGCTCTGCCTCAGACGCTCCCTTAACCGAGCAGCCTCTGTGTGGTCGTAAAGACGCTGTGTTTCAGATGATCCCTTAACCGAGGAGCCTCGGTGTAGTCGTAAAGACGATCTGCTTCAGACGCTCCCTTAACCGAGGAGCCTCTGTGTGCTCGTAAAGACGGTCTGCTTCAGACGCTCCCTTAACCGAGGAGCCTTGGTGTGGTCATGAAGACGCTCTGCTTCAGACGCTCCCTTAACCGAAGAGTTGCTCTACCAAGCAGCCGCACAGTGGGCTGGAACCTCCAAGCTCAGATCAAAGCCAGTTCTGAAGTGCTCACCCAACACTCAAACCCCAGGGCTCACATGTCAGGCTTACCAATAAATCTCTAGCATTCTCAGGGCAAAAACTCAGGTAGGAGGGGGCAACAACCATGTAGGAAGGAAAGAAAATCCTGGTTCCCTTAAACCATTTAGTTAGGATGAACGATGCTACCTGAGAGTAATACGAATAAACTCTCTCTCTCTTGCCCATGGCAGCAAATGGGTTATAGCATGCGCTGGCGAACAAGAGGTAATCCCGCGCATGGCCCCGAAATTGCAAGAAAAAAAACCACCAACAACAACAACAACAAAAAAAAACCCCACAAGGTGCTTGTTTGGCATAATGCAATTGAATACAATTTGATGGTGCCCAAGCGCAGAGCCAGTCCAGCCTGTTTCAATCTCTCAGCCAATTGAGAAATGTAGCCTCTAATGCTGTCATTTGCTGCCAGTACTCAAATTGTCTTTCACGTAATTGGAAAAAGATGACATTCGAAAAGCAGCCGGGGAGCTGGAGATCCCCGCTGGAGATGAGATCTCGCAGCTTGATGGCGCTGAACACATTAAATACGGCTGTGCAGCTCCACCGAATGAGTGGAGCCCTGCCAAGCCATTCAAACTGGTTACACTGTAAATCTACATGTGTTACTCTGTCTTGGTCCATGATCAGAATAATTTGTTTGGGATCATTAATACAGTTTGTGGAAGGGTAGCATCTGTGTCTGGTCCCTGGGCCTCGAGATGTTGGTTTTAAAAAAAGGTCATTTAGGCAAGTAGACAGATGCATGACAGACTTGCAATATTTGAATAATTTAATTCTACGGGGCAACAGTTAACCAATATTTACCAATATAAGCTCAGGCAAATGTTTCTGTTCCTGGACAGTCTTCCAGGGTTCAGTTCATGCCTGTGGCCACCACCAGATCCAGACAATCTGTGCAGAATGCATCGATTAGCAGGATTCCATGTGTTAGATGAGGGTTGGTGGTCAGATCGTCTGAAAGGTAAATCTTCAGGGCTGCTGACCACTGTTATGGAGTACTGACGTAGTCAAACCCTCAAAGCTCAACCTGTTCAAAGAAAGTCAAGTCACGTCCTCCAAACAACAAAGTCTCCCGTTTGTTTTCAAGACCGCTTTGTCCTTTGTTAGCCTTCAGAAACACCTGGTGTTAGCGCGCAAGCTAACACCATTTCCTTCCACCTTCCTTGAATTGCAGCCACAGGCCTCAGTCGGGTGCGAAATCCAGCCCTCACGGTCAGGACCATTGAACCCGTCCCCCAAGAACCTACAGTACCTCTACCGCTTGCACCTCGACCTCCTCCAGCCGCATGTCCGTGTCCAGAGCACCAAGGGAGATGTAAATCGCCTGTTTCAAGCCCCCCCCCCGCCACACCAGCACCTTCGAGGTGTGTTTCTAGCACGTGCCGCAAAGCTCTGCCAGGACAGGCCGACAGATCCAGCTGGCTCAGGACTCTGAAAGTCACCAGTGAAGGCGAGTATTAAAATTCCGCTGAACAGAAATCTCCCAAGAGTGCTGATATGTCAGAGAGGTTTACGGTGTAGTGCAGACAAGAACATACCGTTTGATTTTTTCGAATTTACAGATTTACGAATGTCCTATCACTACCAGGAAGATGTTAACTTTTACGTATGTTTATAAGTCCTAATGTATTTCCATAAACATTTGTGAACAAAGTGGTTATATATAGAGCTTTATTAGAAACACATACCTTGGACCTACACTTGCAGATCTCGTCATTAAATACACCCAATAAAAAAAAAACACCTGAATGCATTTTCAGCATAATTATAGAATGTAGCCTGCCTGTCATCATGCACAATTTGTAATCCAAATGCCTCATTCATTATTTACCACAGGGCCTTTCAGGAAAGAAAGGTACTAGGTACCAGTTTATTAGGGACAGCACGGTTGCTGAGGTTTTGACACATATGTGTGACTGCTGGCTTAAGCGTGGTCGGCCACCCAAAGGTACTAAGCCTACATCTGTCTTCTGGTTAGCAACCGACCGCTAATAATTACAGGCTAGAGAATGGATTACAGAAAATCTGTACACCTACACTCCATGTATATATATGTATATGTAGAGCTATTGAAATGTTACAAAAGCCCTGATATTATGCTTGAAGAACTTCTTACTGGGGAGCGAGAGGAAGACAAAGAGGATGGGGAGAAAGATGGTACAAGAAAGAGAATGATAGAGTCCTGCGAGGAGATGGGCGGAGTCTTGTTCAAGAGTGGCTCTTTTTGTCACCCAGTGCTCCCACAGCCGGGAGAAGGCATCTTATTGGCTGGCTACATTGCTGGGAACTGCGGTGCAATGTCAAGTGAAAAGGGGAACAGAAAAGGAAATAAACCTCACTGTAGAGAAGTATGTGTTTGTGTGTGTTTGTGTGTGTGTGTTTGTGTGTGTGTGTGTGTGTGTGTGTGTGTGTTTGTGTCTGAGTGAGACATCTTTTAAACCACAGCCACTCATTACTTTCCTTGAAACTGAGAATGAACTATATATGAAATGTTCCTACTTGTTTTGGCTGCAGGATTCTAATACTACATCGAGCGAGGCAGCTATGAGTGGTTACCCAACATGCACCATGTTACCCAACATGCAACAAATGCCAGAGCAGTGAACACATCCCCACCACCATGATCGCAATGGATCGTATGGATAAGGCCAGAGCTAAGGCTTCCCAGAGCCCTCTTGCATTAACAGGATTAACCCTCCCCACACCTGTAAACCTCCATGACGTGGAGGCTTTCACAGCACGGTCTGCACACCCAGGACACCAGTCCCAAGACTCATATTAACCACAAGTAACATTACAGTATCATCACAGCTTCTGAAAGCAGGCAGTCTAATGCTGAGACAGGAGGACACGCTTCAACCAATGGGGTTGGCTGTCAGGTTGGGCACTGTGTTGCCCGCAGCGATCGAGCAGAACAAACAAACAGACAAACAAAAAACAAAATTGAGCCGGAAATCGACTCGTCTTGGAGTGTCTGTCTGGGGGACTCGAGCACACAAGACGCCAGCGATTCATAACATCTCGGCAATCGGCAAGCTGTCACATCTCAGTTTTGCCACTTGAATCATGAGAAGGGGATGGATTCCCCTTCTGGGGTTGCAGTGGTCCTGGAATTACCTTCTTGAGAGTTGTAACAACAGACCAGCACAAAATGTGGATGTAGTGTATTGGATAAAAAAAAAAAAAAAAAAATCAAATAAACGTTGCACTGGATTTCTGGAAATCTGTCCCAACAAACTGCCAACATTTTGAAATGTGCACACATGAAATCATCCTTCACAATAATGAAGTGTGCATGTGTTTGGAAACGTGCCGTAGTGTTAGCAAATGTCCATTATGGGAACGTTCAACATGGGAATTCTGATGTTGTGTGGACATACTGCTGGTCCCTGTTGAGTACATAAAAGACTCGAGTCAAAGGGTTTCCTTTCGGCTGCCGAGGTTAAAAAGTTGGGGTTGGATTTAGTTGTCACTATGGCATCGTTTGGCTCCAGTACTACACAGTTGAATGGAAAGTCCTCCTATAAATAGTAATACGAGTCTGTGTGTGTATGTGTGCGTGTACCTTTGACCAATCTCCAGTCTTCCATTCATAGCAGTTGGAGTAGTCCTCACAAGGCTCCTGTTGTGCTGGTCGAGAGGCGGTGTCACAGAGGCCCTGAGGGTTAGTGCATGTTACTGTCCTCTCTCTGCTGCCGCGGCCACAGTCCGATGAACACTAGAGGGGTATTGGGACAGGTGTGTGTGGGGGGGGGGCAGGAGATGGTGGAGTGGGTGGGGAGGTGGAGGGGGAGGAAGAAAGAAATCCCTCTCATGAAAGACTGCTCCCCTGCGGAGTCCTATTAAGAGTTTTTTCTACTGGAAAAAAAGCATTTTCTAATGAAGTGGATATAATGGGCAAAATATAGTCCAAAATATATATATAGAAAACAGAGCGAGGGATAGAGAGAAAGGGGAGAGGGAGGCAGACAGGGCAGGAAGAGCAAAGAAGAAACAGGGGTAGCGAGAGAGGGAGGGAGGGAGGGAGGAAGAAGCCCAAACTACCACACTGCCCTCCACAGGCCAAGCTGAAACCTCACAATTATGGCAGAAATACACACAAACTGAAACCCGTGAGACATTGACAATGCCAAATATTTAGCCAGCAAGCACTCATATTTAGTGCACAATACACACACACATGTGGGGATCATGTGGGGGGGTAGGAGACTGACCTTGGACCACTCGGACGCCTCCCACAGCATGAGGCAGTGGCGGCCATGGCACTCCTGAAGGCTGGCCGGCCTGGGGCTGATGCAGTAGAGGTTGCGCGTGGCCAGGGGAGTACCGTTTTGCAGCTGGTAGACGCAGGACACCTCCCTCTGCTGCACGCCCCGCCCACAGCTCCCCGAGCAGGGGCTCCAGTCGCCCGCCACCCACCTGCAGGCGGCGTGGGGGGTCGGGGGTGTGGAGAGAGAGAGAGAGAGAGAGAGAGAGAGAGAGAGATTAGGTCCTGGCAAAGCCGTAATAACCAAACAAACCCAAAGCCTGACCATTTTGGCATGCACAGAATAGTGGCCAATTTACTCAGAGCCCCCAGGGATTACCACTGTAGCTTAAAGCTGCTTTCAAAGTCCTTTTCTAACAGGTCTAATAGGAACAACAACAAAAAAAAAACCTTAAAATCGGCTGCTGTTCGACCACCAATTCATTAATCACACTCAAGTTTAACAATATTGCCAACGGTTTTGGATCAGGGGGTTATGCACAATTGGCTGTCTGTGCTTCCCCAAGCTGACCAGCCAACAAGGACTCTGTAGCAGATTCCGAGGAAAGTGAAGTTGTCAAGAGGTGGAAAAAAAGAGTCCAGTCATTCTTCAGGACGCCGGTTGCTTCTGTAACCTTTGGTCTCCTGTCTGTCTTTTGTCTTTTAGTCATAACATGGTTTCCACCATGTGTAGTTTAATCAAACAGCATACTGTATTTATACAATACAAGACAAAACTGTGTATGCTCGGTTGCCTTTGAGCTAAGAGTTATCTGACAGTGATGGTCAAGCTATGTTCACAAATGACTTTTAGCTGTCCGAAAGCAATGGTCCAGGTTATTAAAGGCGAATCTATGATGCAGAATATTAGGACTGACAAAATCAGTCCACATGTTAAGAATAAACAACACAGTAATCACAGTCATTTTTCTGTTAGGAACCACAGTGAGTAATGTTTTCAGCATCCACTCCAGCTGCCTTGTACTGTTTCATTCCAGTTTAATACGCACTAAATGACAAAAGCTGAAATGGAACAAATATTAGTGTCTCCACTTCACAATTGTTATGTCATAAAAGGGAGCAGGTGACCACGGCAACATCTGGAACCAGCCAGAAACAGCCGCCCTCCCGCAGACCGGTGTTGTAATAAACCCCACTAATTTACAGTCTAAAGACAAAAAAACAGGAAAGCGACCACAGTTTTCTTTCTTTCCCCTTGTTTTTGTGTTTTCTTTGGTTGGAAGCCCCTGATACCTGAGGTTTTCAAAACATTTGAGCGTTACTGAGGTTTTCAAAACGTTTGAGGGTCTTCAAAGTAGAGCTCTGCACTTTTGGGAACAGGAGACACACCCTCCAGTCGAAGGAGAGGCGAAAAAGCACATTACTCCTGGGACTTTCCTCAACACAACCAAAGGACAGGCGACCCCAATGGTGCTCCATCACTAAATGACACTGCAGTGTGTCACGCTTCATGACTAATGCTTCGAATCAAATCCTTTCAAGTCCAGATTAAGCCAGACACACAACCTCAACTAAAGACACATAAGTCATTTAGAGCATTTGTTTGACAGAACTACAGTGTGGACGTCCCCTGACAATGCTTAAACCATGGTCCCTCAGCACCGGAAAGCAATCTCCAGCAAAAGCCTTGCTACTTTAACAGCTGAGGCTTTTCATCTACAGCAATGGGACAAACAGTGTACGGTTTGCCACGCTCTCTCACAAACAGAACCTGTCATGCTATTTTGGTAACGTTCATTACACCTTTAATGATCTCACCTGAGGCTGGGCACATGCGCGAGTTTGTAGCTACTTTAACAGAGACGTCACTTTATTCGAAACTGTAGATGTGCAGGTTAAGAGTCTCAAACCCATCTAATAAAGCTGATTGTATGTCCAAAATGTAATCAAACTTAAAAAGCACTGTGGCTTGATCCTGCTGGATTTGTTAAATGGTGCTGGGCCAGTGAGACAGTGTGGGTTATTCATCAGCGGAGTCTGGCTGGACGCCTGCCCCTTCAGAAGAACACAATGACCGGCAACACCTCTGGGAGGAAGAGAATACAGCAGAGAGTATTTCACGGCATCAAAAGTCAGGCACAAAGCCTCACACACACACACACACCAGCTGGCCCCGCATGCCTTACTGAGAGCTTTTGATTCTCTAATATTTCCAGCCTGGAAGCAGATACTAATGTGCGTTATGATTGCTGTTTCAGAGGGAGGAGCAAATTGGAAATGTTTGATAACGAGAGCTAATTGTCATCGGTGTACATTTTTGATGTGTTCGCGTCTCTCCCAGGACTGCGCGACGGGAGCCTTTTCTGTCACTGCTCTCTGTGAAGAGTGAATTAGGCGAAAGGAGGTAATGTGCTGTGTTTGGACCTTGTTCCTAATGCTGTATGGAGAGAAAGAATCCTGCCATGCTGCTAATGGAATTTCTAAGAGCATTACTGTCTCCTCAGCACACAGACACAGAAAGGAGAGTCTAGCTCAGTAGCTCTATAAGTTATATACTCGTATTGGACAATGATTGAGCATCCTGTATTGTAGCCTGTATTGTATTATATTACTTTATTTAGATTATACTATGTACGTGTAAGTGTTGTGGACAGGGCTGAGTGTTGTACTATAGAATTTAAGTATTGTTGCCAGAGCTGAGTGTTGAATTGCAGAATTTGGGTGCTGCAGGCCGAGCAGTGTTGCACAGTGACATTTGAGTGTGGCCGTATTTGAGTGTTGTGGGCGGGGATGGGTGTCGTACTGAAGCGTTTGAGTGTTGTGGGCGGAGCTGTTGCTATGCCTCACCTGTACTGGCAGGGTTGGGTGTCGTTTGGCCGTATTTGAGTGTTGTGGGCGGGGATGGGTGTCGTACTGTAGCGTTTGAGTGTTGTGGGCGGAGCTGTTGCTATGCCTCACCTGTACTGGCAGGGGTGGGTGTTGCAGTGGCGCACTTGAGGGGCAGGGCGGTTCTCTGGCTGACAGTAGCTGTCGTTCACCAGTGTCATGGTTTTATTTACAATCCTCATGCAGGAAACTACCGTTTTTCTCTCTCCTGGGGAAAACAAAAAATTGATTGAAAATAGCTGATGATTAGACGGATGAGACAAATAAAACATCATGTGCAAGGTTTAGTCTTGGTAGTACCATGGCAACGCACTTGAAAGTTTATGCTACCTTATATGGGAGACGGCTGATTGAAAGACGGACTGTCCATCTACTGTTTTTGCACGCTTTAAAGATCTGATGAGGGTTAGTGAGATCAGCACTGCCGCAGAACTGGACCTGAGGCTCTGAAGCTCCTTTCTTAAAGCACGGTTTTCTACACCTTTAATATAAAATCCCATCTTGTTAGTCTATGAAGACACTATAGCCTTCAACCAGGGACACAGGGGTGCTCTCTCCCAGGTCCTATGCCCTGCCTATCACACTCAAACCTGGTTCAACTTGTCAGGTGCATAAAACGCCAGCCCGCCACAGAGTTGTAACACAGCCTAGCACATTACAACCTAATGTGGCCGGTGACAACCATTAATAATCAGCTGAACTGTAACCTGCTATCCAGGACCTCATTTGGCCTTGCCAACATCAAAGACCAATTGCATCAGCGTTTTGTGAAGCAACAACTGAGAACTGAGAAGCAATTCGAGAATGAAAAATTGCTAACTAGAGATAATGACCCAAAATTCACACAGGCTATTTAAGATAATTAAGTCGATGTTGACCAAATGGGTGGTTGGTAAGGCACGGGCCCTTGTGGACGGCGGAACTCGCCTTTGTGAGTGTGGTCAGGTGCCAGACTGGAGGATTATCTCATTCGTCTACTGTAGTGATGAATGCGCCAAACCAAAGCTCGAGCAGTCAGAAGGTAATCCCCTCAGAGGGGGAACTGATAAAGGGCAGATTAAGAGCCGAAATAAAGTTCGAAAGAGGGGAGGACGCAGCAAGACGGAGAGAGGGAGCAAAAGAGGCATATGGGAGCATGAGGGAGGAAAAAGAAATCGAGGGAGAAAGGAGAGGGAAAGAAAAACAGGGGGACGGTTTGCATAAACATATTCTGCATTATTGCATCAATAATTCTGAAGGCCGTGCTATAAAACGGACTATTAGCACACGGCACAGTGCAGTGCTCAGTGCTGCTAGTATGGCATTTTAAGTGTTCTTTCCTCACAGGAAAATCAAGGCTGGCCAGTTTAGGTTTGGTTAAAAGCTTCATTCAGATGTGCTGTTGCTTCCACTCAATCGCAGGAGTCGTTTGGACATCGCGTCTGCTTGATGTACGCAGGAGGTCGTTCTGGGGTCAACGACCCACTCCAGCTGCTTTTGGCAGCGAGGCCGGCGAAGGCTTCTGCAGCGCCCCGCTTTACGGTAACCAGGGCAACGCTGAGCCCAGCTCCACGCTGGCGCCATGGTGGAGCAGATCTGCACCGCGCCAGGCGGAGCTGTGAGCCGGGTGGGCTCTGAATGGGGTGGAGGGGGCGGGGATTAGAAGCATCCTCTGAAGGCGTCGGCGATGTGGACCCACGGATGCGTTTGCAGATGGAAAGAAACGCAAGCCCAAGAGTAGTGTTTGGATTATTTGTGATGATAATAGGCGCCAGATCCTAATCCTAATCCGTAATCCGCTAAGGCCTCCGTCAGGATGTGCTGTAGGCAGCAGGTGATTTTCAATCCTGCATCATCTCTTTTCATCCAACGTGATGAACCCAAAACAGTTCCTGACTTGGGAATTCAACAGGAAATGTGTGTCTTCTATACAGTGACTTATTACCTGACTATTTTATAGAATTTTCAACTGGTCAAAGATGTTTAGGTCAGTCTTCGTGTTTTAGACAATGCTGTGAAGATTCTAAGGTTGTCTCTGCCTTGACTGTGCAGTAACATAAACTACAATCAGCAAGATGACAAATTACCCTTTACAATAGCTCACAGAACAGAACAGAAAAAGGCGACAATGAATGTGGAGCTACAAATAAACAACTGAGCAAGTTAACTGGCATACTGCTTAAATGTAATCTGTATATATATATATATATATATATATATATATATATATATATATATTGCTGCTTAAAAGTTTGTGAACTCCTTGAGTAGTTTAGATTTTTCTGTTATCATCATCACCAGTTTTGTATATGAAATGTCTGGTTTATGTTCGTGAATTCCATTTACCGCAGACTACATGAAGAATGGAATCAGAGCATTTGATCTGAACATGTGCAAAAGTAAATGAACCACAGCTGCGTTGGTAAAGTCAATTAGGTAAAATACTCACATGTCAGTGCTCAAGTAATCAATTAAGCAGACCAATCAAATGAGACATCCTTGGGAAAAAGATTTGAGCCACACGAAGGGAGAGGAAATCAGCCAAACCACTGCCAAGGCGTAAAGCACGCAGATCAACAATGCCGAGAGGAAAGGAGACATCCGAGGACATCAGGAAGAAGGTGGTCCATCAGCTCATCAGTCTGGGTGAAGCTACAAGACCATCTCCAAAAGATTACAGCTCCAGCCCTCAAATCATGTACAAACAGAGGGCACTCAGCATCACCGCAACTCTGACCAGAAGTGGACGGACATCAGAACTTGCACAAAGAAGCACCAGAAAAATAATAATTCAGGTAAAGGCCAAACCCACACATCTGCTAGTAGGAAGCCTCTGCTCTCTAGAAAGAACAAAGTTGCCCATTTAAACTTTGCCAGAGAGCACTGGGACAAACCAGAGGCTTTTTGAAAGTCCATTCTCTGGACAGATGACTCCAAAATTGAATTATTTGGCCACAATCACAGGTGCCATGTTTGGAGAAAAGCACTGAAATGAAGCATGGTGGTGGAAATGTGAAGGTCTGGGCTTTTCTGCCTCTGCACCTAGACGACTCCGTAGTATCCAGGGAACCATCAATTCCCAGGCATATCAAAAAATTCTTTACCTGAATCTCCTGCCATCAATCAGGAAGTTGAAGCTGGGACGGAAATGGATTATGCAACAAGACAACGACCCAAAGCATTCGAGCAAAACTACCAGATTGGACTCTAGTCAATGTCTGGACCTCAATCCCATAGAAATGTTGTGGCAAGATCTGAAGCAGGCGGTACATGCCAATCTCTCCAATCTCTCTCAACTGGTGTAGTTCTGCAAGAGCTAGGGGACAAAAATCCCCAAAAGCAGATGTGAGACACTTACAGAAGACGTGTGGTTGAAGATGTGAGGTTGATGGCCACAAGCTACTAACCAAAAGAGTTCACATACTTTTGCACTTGGCATATTGTCATTTTTTTAAGAGAGACATTATTTTTGGTGAATGGATGTTCATTTCATAAGATTATTACATTTTTTTTTTGGAAAACAACCATGTTTGGGTGGTTCACAAACGTTCAAGCATTACTGTATATGCATATATCATGCAGTATATAAAACATATATATATAGCATACATAGCTATGTGATTTTGCAAAAGGTTGGAAATAGAAATAACTATATTTTGTTTCTTCTCCTGAAGTTCATGTGACAGTGAACACTTTAGTCTGGCGACAGAAACTACATCTAATGTACATCTAATCACTTTGTGAAGTGCGCTACTCCACTGGTCTGCCGGCAAGCGCGCGCGATGCTAATCACTGTCCCCTTCCACACAGGACGTGGCGCTGCATCACAAGGTTCACGTATCAAAGCTGCGCTGTCCTGCCAAGGTCACATCGATTCCCTCTCACCTCGGCGTTAGCGGCGCGGTCCGCACTTATCGTTTTGCTCTTAGCCGTACTTAAATCACCCGACGACTCTTCGTCATGTCGACGCAGCGTCTTAAAATGCACTGGCGAACTTTTTTTTTTTTTTTTTTTTTTAATCCTCTTAACCTGTGATGATGCCCTTCTTAAAAACCTGTCTTCGTCTTATGTTCCGCCTTAACCCCACCCACCGGCACTCACAAATGGAATTACTGTATTATTTCTCCAAGCCTGGCTTGTCAGATCCAATAGAGCAGCTGAGTTGCCCCTGGCGATGGAGCTGGGGAGTGGGCCTAGATTCATCCTCCGCTCTGTCAGCTCTTCCTCCGAGTCAATTACGTCTCCAACAAATCAGCAACCCAGTCGATCCAGTTGGACTCGGAGCAGACTTAATAAAAAATACCGCTCAGACTTGCGACTTCTAATCAAGAACCCCTCCCCCCAAAGTCCCCATTGTGTCAGCTGTCATAGCAATGCGGATGATGCACAATTATCTATAGCCATATGGCCAGATGGTACCACTGTCCAGAAGTGAACCCACAACCTGTCTGCCCAGGATGCATTAATAACTTCTGAGAACTACCCCCCCCCCCACCAGCAAAACAAATAAATAAAAGATCAGAAAGCCCCTTATTTTTGATAATAAAGCAAAGAGACCAATGGTTTCATAAACAAAAAAGGAAGTTACAAATCATATTTTCTTTTATTTAACACTGTGGTGACTGTGTTCACCGTGCTGACTGATAACACTGTGGTGACTGTGTTCACCGTGCTGACTGATAACACTGTGGTGACTGTGTTCTGTGACTGTGGTGACTGTGTTCACCGTGCTGACTGATAACACTGTGCTGACTGTGTTCACCGTGCTGACTGATAACACTGTGCTGACTGTGTTCACCGTGCTGACTGATAACACTGTGCTGACTGTGTTCACAGTCTCAGGGATCTCAGTGCTCTGCTGCAGTTGTGAGTGAGTGGGCAGCACAAGGTGACTTTGAATTGCTTTGTGTATGAAAGGTGCTATAGAAATAAACTGGCATTGCTTTGCCTTAGCTGTATATTAAGCATATATAAATTCACAAACACACACACACACACGCACACACACGACCACTCCTGGTTTGGAATTAACTTAGCCTGGGGCATCACAGATGTGCATGTATAAATAAGCCAGCACTCGGGTCAGTTGCAACAGTGCGACACAATCGTCATGGGCAAAAGATTGATGTCTAAAAGGGCACACGATAACAGGGGACCACGTGAAGGGTGGTAGCGTCTTGGAAATGGCTAACCCAGTGGAATGTTCTAGAGCCACCGTGGTGAAGGGTACCGAGAATGGACTTCTCGCACGCCGAGTGCCTCCCGACGGCATAACAGCGGTGGCCGACGGCCACTGATGCCAGAGGGGAACAGCGACTACAGCAAGCGGTACAGAGCAATCGACACACCTCAGTGGAGCAGTTAACCTCTGTAATGAACACAGCAGCAATGAGGACAGTGTCAGGGATCACCATTGAGCGAACACTGCTGTCAGAGCCAGTGAAGCGGATTCATGGTTAAGGCTCCAATGTTAGCCAAGGTTCGTCATCAACGTCGCCTCCAGTCTGCACGGGAGAACCGTAATTGGACACTGGAGGATTGGGAAAACATGGCCATTTCAGCTCAGTCTAGGTTCTGGTGCATAAAGTGGACAGACAGGGGCATGTGTGCCAGGAAACGCATAAGAACTGCCTCCGACAGGTCTGGGCCGAACACAGGGCGGTGGTGGCTGTGTACGCGTCTGGGGGACATAGTCCTGCCATGATCTTGGACCACTAATACTATTGGATGAGTGTCTGAAAGCCAAAGGGAACTTGGCACCCGTACATGTTGGCATTAGTCAGGATAACAGGCCACCTTACTGCCTAAAGGTGGTAGGTCAGTGGTTTCAGGGGTGGTTGAGCAGAACTGGGAACACCTGGATCTCCAGCTTCACCGTGCTGACCAATAATCACACAATCTGAAAGCCTTCAGTGCTTTGCTGCACCTAACAACTAACACCTTCACCTAACACCTAATATCTAACACCTAACACCTAATACCTAACACCTTCGCCTAAGACCTTCAGTGAACACCTAACACCTTCACGTAACATCTAACACCTTTACCTAACACAGTCCATGCCATGGAGTCTCACTTGTGTCATCCATGCCAAGAGTTGCTATTCCTGCTACTAGATATTATGTTCTGAATAATATATATATATTTATATATATATATATATATATATATATATAATATTCTGATATGCATTCTATATATACTGTATATATGTATTATATATTATATATATATATATATATATATATATATATATATATATATATATATATAGTGCTCGTGCACTGACCTCCCCCACACTGCACGCTGCAGCTTCCCCAGGTGCGGTGGGTCCAGAGGTAGAGGTGCTCCGGCTCTCTCGGCGCCTCGCCGCTGGCCTCCTGGCTCTGGTTCAGGGACACCGTGTACTCGTAGTGGATCCCATACGTCTGGTCGTGGAACAGCAGAACCTTGGAGGCGGATCAGACACGGGCAGCGAGCCACAGAGGCGGAGTCAGTGCGGGAAGGGGAAGGACGGACCGAGGGCGATGGGGGAAACAGCGGGACATGCTGGCGTGGCATGCTGGGAAATCTTTTCTCTGCGTGAAGAAATGGACGGTACATTATGACGAAAGGGCAGTTTTCAAGGATTTGTTGGAGAGCGTCACCAGATGGAGTGATTTTGCTAGGATTAGTACCACTGTACTGTCTTTTTTATAAAAGAAAAGTGCCTTATGACTGATGTGCTTTAGTAGAGGCCATGACAGATGTCTGTCTTTTCTCTTTGTGATGACTGACGTCCCAAAAAGGGGGAGAATACATCTGCGTTGTCCCCGCGAACGCGGGATGCGCTCAGCAACTTCAGAAGCTCAAGGCCACGAACACAGTGAAGTGGCAAATTATGGAGATGTGCTTAAATGAGCCCCAGTCATCAATTCCTCAACAGACAGACTCGCGGGACCATTCAACAGGCAGACTCGCGGGACCATTCAACAGACAGACTCGCGGGACCATTCAACAGACAGGGACCATTCAACAGACAGACTCGCGGGACCATTCAACAGACAGACTCAAGGGACCATTCAACAGGTAGACTCGCGGGACCATTCAACAGGCAGACTCGCGGGACCATTCAACAGACAGACTCGCGGGACCATTCAACAGGTAGACTCGCGGGACCATTCAACAGACAGACTCGCGGGACCATTCAACAGACAGACTCGCGGGACCATTCAACAGACAGACTCGCGGGACCATTCAACAGACAGACTCGCGGGACCATTCAACAGGCAGACTCGCGGGACCATTCAACAGGCAGACTCGCGGGACCATCCAACAGACAGACTCGCGGGACCATTCAACAGGTAGACTCGCGGGACCATTCAACAGACAGACTCGCGGGACCATTCAACAGGTAGACTCGCGGGACCATTCAACAGACAGACTCACGGGACCATCAGTTCAACGGACTCCAGTGTGCTAAGCGTGAAGAGACTGACGCGTGTTGCCAGCGGGTTGCTAAGGGCACGAGGACAAGAGACAGTCCACATCCTTCCTCTGCAATCCCAGTAACAGCATTTCACTCTGGCTCTCGGCACTGGGCCCGTCATGACAATTTAACTGCCGACTAACTGTCATACAAATAATTGCGATTAATGGTTGTTCCTTTTTCTCCTACTATTATGAGTGTATGCCTATAAATACTACAATAATATAGAGTACACCAAACACATGATAAAGGATGTCGATTTATTGATCAGTGACATTATAATGAATTAAATTGCTATGCTTATAATAATTTCAAAATAAATTGCATTACCAAAATAAACTGTCAATCAAAATAAATGTACTATGGTCAAACTGTTTACTTATTAATTTGATGGGGTTGTTGGCAAAGGATGTTATTTGTGAGTGTGTTCGGAAACAAACTTTCATGGCACGTTTTGCCGCGAGACTTCGTCTACGCATATTTTAAACACCCTATAAAAAAATGCATAGGATTACCCAACGATGAAAATATGTTTTATGTAAATTAATGGAAAAAATGCTTGAGTTTATTTCCAAGACTAGGCCCCACATAAGTTAACAGCCACCCGAAACCTGGATTTTGTCCATTTTTATTTATATTTAGGGGCCAAAACTGCAGATCTCTTAATAATTTTATGAAGTTTTGCGACCATGTCAGAAAGACCAGTGGCTTGTGGTCCCAACGATATGAAAGCACGTTCAGAAGCGACCGAAGACTAGTCTCGACGCTCCAGTGAGAAACGGAAGCAAATCAGACATGGAATGCTAAGCTATATGTTAGGGGTCGAGGGAAATGTGTTTGTTTTCCTTTATACGTGCTGAAATAATAAATAAGCAGATGGATGTGGGTTCAGGCTCTTTGGTCTCAGCATATTTGTTGCGATGACAAGCATAAAATTCGTATTCTGCTTCATGCATTTCAAATCAAATTAATATGGAAAGTTATTGTGGTCAGAGCAAATAATCAAGGTCACAGCAAATCACTGCGGTCAGTAGAAATAAGTGCAATCAGGCAATTATGTAATAGCTGTGACAGGCCTAGCGGTCCCCCCGGACTACCGCAATAGCAAGAACGCAGCAGTTTGATTTCTTGTAGGGTCAGAGCTGTGGGGGCTAATGGCTGTGTGTGTGATCTTTAAAGCACACACACACACACACACATACACACACATGCGCGCAATGTGTAATTCTTTGATCCAAAGGACTCCCTTCAGCCTTGGACTTCACAATATTAGTGACATCTGACAGCTGAACATCTGAATGCACTCTGTTGTGACTACTAGGAGTGCGTGAAATAAATGCTGTTTGATGTCAGCTTCAGCTACTGCGGAGACGAAAAACGCCTGAGCAAAGTAGATTTCTCAAGCCATATTAAGCTGACGGTTATTGGGTATTCTACAGTGTTGCTTACTACCTTGTACTTTGACCCCATTCTCTGTCTGCATAGAAAATAGTGTGTACTATGTGTGCTGCATAAGCGCTAAAGGAAAACTGGTCAAATGGAGATGAGGAGACTTAGCAGGTTCACCAAACGCACCTAAAACCCACCAAAGTTAAAATACCTTGACCTAAGAAGCAACAAGACATTTTTTTCATCCAGTATTAAGACTCGTTAACAGGTTATGATTAATACGCTTGCCTTATTAAAAACTATTATGGAGCATTGTAAATGCATGATACATTTACATTTAAAGTGCCTACAGCTCCCTGTTTGAAGCACTTGGCATCATTTAAGGCCAGAAGAACCTGCGTCACAGCTTTGCTGAGAGCCCTAAAGCTTCTCAATAATTTAGCTAAAATACCCGAGAGAAGGATGAAAACACTAGAGCCTTTTGAAGTTAAGCATCTGTGATCCGAGAGGGCTGCGCAGAGCCCGGCGTCTCAAGTCTTCCTCGTTTCTTTATTAGGTTAATTGGCGAGCTCGCGCACGGCTCCTGCAAGCTCCTCTGACTTAGCAAACCCTTTTTTTCCTGCAGAAAGCCTTTTGACTGTAGGGAGCAGTGTTGATTGCATCTTCCATGTCCTCAAAGAGCTTCAGGAAAAAGAAAATTCATAACTGGAACAAGGTGTCGAGGAGGATTGCGTTTCATCCGACGCTCCACCAGAATGCAGAGGGCCTTGCACCAGTGCATGATGTCATGATGATGTCAAGTAGAGATCTCGGGTCTCGGGAGAACAGGGCAGAGAAAAGCTATTTCAGGGTCATGAAGGTTCGAGTTGCAGGTCTACCAAACATCCGTGTTATTTCTCTAAGAGTGATTGATGCAGGCTGTTTCCCAGTGACTTGGTGTGTTTATTCTGGATTAAGAAAATAGAGCGCTTTCCAAATACAAAGCGGCACGTTTCGCTCATTTTGAACATACCACAATCCTCTCAGGTCACGGAAAACTCTTCTGCCATTCTTGATATAGTCGCAAAAAGCTTTTAACAAAACAAATAACCACACCAAACCCTACAACTGTGTAAAACCTCGAAACCTCGTAAATTTACGCACTTGTCAGTCGTAAATATATAGCACTTGATGTTACAAATATGCTTCTTGCATAAAAGGATGAACATATGTGTGAAAGAGTGTAGGCCAGTTGAAAGAGAGAGAGGTGTTCCCCAGAGGTGCAGTCTAAGACCTAATGGTTTTACCATGAGGTGGAGAGGAGTCTTAGTGGGTCCCTTGGCAGACATCTTCTCCCATAGCCCCCTCCGAACGTAGCGGATCGTGGTGCCGGCGAGCTCAAACTCTCCAGGCAGCTCGATTTTCCAGTCGTTGTTTATGGATCTCTTGCCTGAATCCTTCAAAGCTGAAACAGTCAACAGGAAACAGGTTATGGGGTTATACTGGTATGGGACGTATAGGAAAATACAAACGCAAGGCCAAAAAGTGCAGAAAACTAACACGCTTTAAGCATTTGTACATGGTAGCACAGAGTGTCTGTCAGTCATTAGCAATATAAAGGTCATGAGTATTCAACACCTGCAACACATGATGTACTTTCTGACAATAAATCCACCAAGGCAGATTCCCAGTTCTTTGTGTTAAGCCATGAATTCCACTGTTATATTAGTCTTGTTTTCTTGGTATCAGTATCATCTAGAGAAACACAGTCATCGCTCATCGCTACAGAACCGGGGAGAAAGTTTAAAATACAGCCACCCAAGCACAACCTTAAAATACTGACATACTTTACCACACGGACTCCTCCATCTCATTCAAGCTCTTCTTCCCAACCTGATCTCACAAAGCTTTTTCAGGTATTGAACAAATCAAAGTGGACTTCTTTAGATATGACCGATGTCATAAGCTAAGCTAAGAGTGGAAATGCCACCATCTTAACTCTTTCCATAAGCAGGCTGGTGGGTGAGAATACGTTCAAAAGACCCAAAAGGAGTTGCAGTTCTTTTCGTTTGAAGCTGCAGGGACAAATCTCAGGCGAGCAGAAAGAAGAGAACTGTGGTTGCCCCGTACAGCGTCCGACAGAAAACGCAGCGTTCGCGGACGAACGCCCACACGCTCCGAAGTACAGCTGTTCTCGTTCCGAAGGTTGGGCGTGGCGTTCGTGTTGCTAGCAGCTCTTTTGGCTAAACAAAAACAAAACTATTGTGTGTCCTTGCAGCAAAGAGAGGGCTCAACAGGACACTTGCACAACACCAGGTCATGGTCGTCGGCACACAGCAGCCCCCTCCGCCACTCCTCTCTTAAGACGACAGCCGAGACCGTTTCGAACGGGGTGATCGGCCACCTCTCTGTTGGACGAGAGCCCAGGTTCTACGGAGCGTCTTTTAAGGTGTCGGTGGGTGGTCCCCAGTGGAGCGTTCACCCAACCCTCCCAGAGTGCAAAGCACCACTCCCAGAGCTGCCGTTAAGGCGGACCACGAGTGTCTCGGGCTGTGTGCGTTTGCTTCTAGCGCTGGGACACGAAACTCCATTTAGCGCGTGAAAAACGATCTGTCAATATTTCTTTACCAGAAAGACAACAATAGACTTTTACTGCTGCAAGCCGAGAGTACTTTTAAGGCTGGGGAACGCGGCCAAAGCCGATGAATCATCCATCCGATCACACAAATAGAGTTTAACCTATACAGACATTCCCAGGCCAAGTCATATTACTACATTCAACATGCTCAGGTCAATTACAGGCCAATAAGGGTTTTGAGGTATACCGTGGGCTACGTTGCAACGGATCGCTTTGCTAGTTGTTTAATTGGTTTAGTGGCGAGGCAAAAGCATTAGCGCTGATCTCCAAACAGGGCTTGCAGCCTGTCGCCACTACTGAGTGGGTGAGGAGCAGCTTTGCCTTCTTCTATCTGTTTCTGCAGATAAGTCGTCTGTCATAGGGAAATGGCAGAGACGAGGGCCTCCATGTTTGACTTGTTCTCCTTTGGGGGGGATACACAATCTGTGTGTGTGCGTGTGTGTGTGTGTGTGTAGCGGGGGAGGGGGCCGTCATTATGACAACAAGTCGAGCAATTACCCAGGAAGCTGTGGGATGGCTTGTCCTCCACAACTTTGATTCGCCGAGCTCCCGCGGGAATTACAGCTGCCTCTATGTAACCTGCAGGTGAAATTGGAGGGGAGGAGAGAGCAGATTTTGGCTCGTGTAAATCTCAGGAGCCTTTAGACAAACGCATATGCAAATGTCTGTCCACATATACGCTCATCACCCATTCTATTAGAAACAACGTACTTTTCACAACCTTATCTTATGCGGGTCTAAATGCAAATGTGCGGATTAACCCCATCCTTTGCCACGCACGTTATGTCAGTCTCCCCCCCCATGGACCATTCGTCACCTGGTCCGTTTCTGACTTTAGGACGCTCTGCTGACTGGACGGCATTTGACGGACCCTTCTCAACACAAGCTTTAGCGGTGACATGGCGGTGACATGGTAGCGGATGGTATTAGTGTACCTGACACGTTGAGAATGGTCCGCCAGCCAGCAGTTGACCTGTGGTCAGAAACCGACCTTGCAGAGGAGGGTCAACACAAACGCAAGGGCAACACATGAGCTGCAACCTCAACCGCCACACCTGCCATGTGCTTCTAATAAATAGCCCTCTAATAATATGGGTGTGGGGGGGGCGTATATGTAAACATACATTTGACTTGGCAGTGGTGCCAGCCTCCTGGCCAATCAGAGCAAACCATCTATAAACGATCACCAGCCTGCCAGGTGCGCTAACCGGATTTGGCTGGCCAGGCCGCCCGTTTCCTTTGCACCGTCGCACGGGGTCGCGGCCTCCACGGGGTCACGACCTCCCCGGGCCCTGCCGGAGCGAGAGGGCGCGTCACCATCCGGCTGCAGCCCAGCGGGCTTGCCGTCTGCTAGCCACGGCCGTCTCAGGCGAGTGCAGCTCTACGACAACCGCGTCTCTCTTCGGGAAGGGCGCGGCCGGCCGGATTAGCATCCGGATGAGAGGACGGCGAGATGGAAAGCTCTGATCGGAACCAGAAAGTCTTGTGTTTACACACGCACAAACACGCGCACGAGAAACACTCCCCTGTGGCATCGTGCCGTACTGTGTTTGAGCAGTAATGATAAAACAAAGCTGTTCATTTCTTCGTAATGTCCCCTGCTGACTAAGGGTGCTATGCTTATTAGAAATTTGCTCGAGCCTAACCACATATCCAAGAAATGAGATTTAACCAGAGCAGAGAGAGAGAGACAGGGGGGCAGACACAGAGCGAGAGACAGACACAGAGAGAGATACGGGGGGGGCAGACACCTAGCGAGAAAGAGACAGACAGAGAGATACGGGGGGTGGGGGGGTGGGGCTGGAGGGGCAGACACAGAGTGAGAGACAGACACAGAGAGATACAGGGGGAGCAGACATAGAGCGAGAGAGAGACAGACAGAGAGAGAGAAAGACGGAGGGCTGACAGAGAGAGAGACAGACACAGAGAGACAGAGAGAAAGTGAGAGGCAGAGAGGCAATCAGAATGAGAAATACAGATAAGAGTGATATTAAACCTTAAGAAGAGGAGATGACTCTTTGAGATAATGTGCATCAGCCATAACGTGGGGTCACTTTTCCAAAACTTGCAGGGGTCATTCCAATTTGACCTTCCAGTGACAGTCAAACTGCATCTGCAGCAACATCATACTCTTCATCTGGTCTCTTAAAGGTCACGGGACAGGGCAACCGGCACTGGTCAGGATTCAAACTCCCCCCTCTAAGACAAAGGTGGGGTGACGGAATATGAAGATGAAGCCTGGGGACTTTGTGGAGTATCGACCGACGGAAGGGGAGTGCGTTGTCTCGGAGCGTGTTTGCGTCTTCTGTTTCCTGTTTTTGTTTAGGGGATGGGTTGGTGCAGGAGCCCTGACACGCCTGCTTGACTGATTATTGAGCAATTAAATCAACTAAAGCAGGTGTTGGATGTGTGTGTGTGTGTATGTGTTTCGTAAGCTGCTTTGTTTCTCATTACTGCTCCACACCAGGCCGACGTGGTCCCCCAGGCCCACACCACAGCGCTCCAGTGTTAATCAAAGCATGCTGCAGTCTGCTTACAGGGTTGCCATTACCCCAAAAAGAACCCTTTCACCAGAATAGCTGCTGTCTGCAGAGGACTACACACCCTTTTAGTAGTGAGCCCGCCCCCAAAAACAACACACACCCACACGCATACATCGGGAGTACCGTCACCTCGCCCACTGTTAAGAGGGATATCAGACAGCAGGACATCCCATCACACTCTAGGTTGGAGCCGCCTCGGTTTTGCATTGCTTCGTTCTAATTAACAATTGATCTGTTTACTGTCAAAGTAAGCAGGTCATTTCCCTCGATCTTCCAGGGGGGGGGGTTACATTTTGAAAATTAAATGATGCGGAAAAGAAGAAAATGGGTTCTTGGGTTCTCCTAGGACTGCTCGAACGTGATTTTTGCTCAGTGGGGACAAAAAAAGAGACAGCTCTTGAGAGGAGACAGCTCTGCCTTGCACTGTGAGCAGCTCAGCAGGACAGCGAGCTCGGAAGAAGCTTCATGCTGTGCACGAGGTGATGGGAGTGAGGTCGAGGTGGAGAAGTGAGCGCAGCGTCCCTCCTCGTGATCGACAGGTGACAAGACGTGCACACTACCAGGGTTTGAGGATCTACATGTCTACATGTCTGGGTTACACACGCAGATGACACACGAGCACACGCACACACACACACACAAACACACACACACACACAACCACACGTATCCATGCACAAGCATGCATCTTACATGAGAAACACTTGGGAACTGTTCTGGATTTTGACATCACACATGTAGAGACCTTCTTACAATGGCTAGGGGTGACTGGAGAACAGAGAACCAGACATGGTCAGTGGCGAGAGAGAAAAGGGGAGGGGCCAAAGACCTCCTTTACCTACAGGGCTGCCTATCTCGACTGCTCTTATCTCAGCCAGGGACAGATACCGTCACACACACGTACACACATTGGGATCGCAAATGCCCATGTTGCCTAAATCAGCTGAAAAGACATTGGAGGGAAACCTGTACTGCTAAAGACGATTCCCGTTGCCCTGGCAAAGACAAGGCCAAGCCGTTGGCTAATCATGCTCACGCAAGAGATCAGAGGTTGCTAACACAGAGACCGAGAGAGCTCGTAATTGCAGTGGTGTTGGGGATGGTGGTGTTCGGTTGTAAGCCACTCAGTCACCATTCAAGAGGGCCGTGTTTGGGCACGCTCCAAGTCCGCCTAATCCCGCAGCCGCAACAGAGATCCGGGGGCGTTTTTTAACGGGCCAGTGGGCGGGGCGCTTTAGCCCCGCACCGGGACGGATCGCGGCGCTCCGACGTCAGAGCAGGGCACGTTCCGGAGAAGAGCGCGCCGCTCTGAAGAGGCGGAACCCTAATCCGCTTGGCGGTGCCTGCATGCGGCGTCACGGATTGCCTGATCTCAACGTCTTACCCCCGGAGGACGGAGAGCTAAAGGGGATTTGCCCCCCTCTTTCTCTATTGTGGTTTTGCTGTGAGCGTGTTTCCAAATGTACAGCGGGGGAAGGAGCAGCGTCTTAAAGCTTCCGGGCCGGAGACCGGACACACTGCAGGGCTGATGTGTCCGCTGCACTTTAACCTCCGAACGTTTCCTTTCTTTCTTTCTTTTTTTTTTGACAAGCAACTTCCTGTGATTGGCAGAGAGCACACTGTTCTGGCTCCCGTTGGAGCGCGCTTCACGGAAGGTCGAAAGGTCGACAGCTGACTCTCAGATCAGCTGCCACAGAGAGGGAGTCAGAGAGAGAGAGAGACAGAGAGAGAGAGACAGAGAGAGAGAGAGAGAGAGATGTTTTGACTGTGCTGACTCTTTAGGAGTGTGGACATGGCCTTGAAGTGCGTAATGTGTGTGTAACGTGTGTGTAATGTGTGTGTACGGTCTTCCTGCTGCAGTCTGACTTTTACCTGACAGTCTACAGTATATTCCATACAAGACATAAAGCGGACCAAAACCTGACAAAAATAAGATGTTCACTATCTATCATTCGGTGATCCCAACACATGCCTTGATGCATAAGCTCACACACACACAGAGGCTGGAGACAAACATCATCCTTTTCCATTATCAACCAACGACAACATTCATCACAAGCCACCGTTTCAAATACAGCTTATTAGTTTTAATTTGACAACATAATTATAATGTCATAAAATTGTCATCAACGTACCATTACACGATATTATCAGAGCCTCCGTGACGGACGATGTAACGATCTCAGTCATTAGGATGAATCAGCCCCCCCACACTAACACCCCCCCCCCCCTCCCCCGCTCCGCGTCACCTCGACATACTCACCCATCCCGCGAGTATGGTTGAAGTCTCCTTTGACAATCTTGCAGGACCTGCCGTCTCCGTTGCACACTCCGCACCGGTCCTCCTTAGCCGACGAGCCGATGATGCCGTCGCAGCCGATCGTCTGGGGGAGGGAGGGGAGGGGGCCAGTCAGTTCGAAACAATGCGGTCAGTTCGAAAGCCGTGTGTGACGCGTGTGTGTGCTGCCAGTTTGAGTCCAGCTCCGAGGTCTTTACAGCTGAACTTGTGACTAGTTGCACTTTACGTCTGGTAGTTTGGGACTCAGGTTCTGGTAGTTTGGGACTCAGGTTCTGGTAGCGAGAGCGAGAGCTTTGACACTGGACACTCGTTCCTAAAGATCTGGTCTGCAGGTCAGTTATGATGCATGGCAGGTTTATGGTGGAGAAGAGTACTCTATTACATGTTACGTGCAGGAGGATTAAACCTTAGAGGGAAAAGTTCCTACACAGCTTTTGTTTTAACTTACTTACACACACACACACAGAATATATATATTTATATATAAAGCAGTGTCTCCAAATCGCGCCTATGAGTTCCAGAGTCTCCTTACAGTGCCATTCCAGTTCAAACCAGACCATTCTTGTAAAACCCACACGCGAGTCGCCATTTTACAAGCGCTACGATCAACAAGTCTGTTGCCTTGTCTGCGTCTCCACCATCCGAAGATTAGAAGAAATGGGTTTTAAATGGGCAGAGAAAGAGACAGTGAGGAAAAGGGAGCAAACAGGACCATGACAGCCATTACAGAACTCCAGAACCGGTCGAGTGACTGAAAGATGCTCAACATTTCGAAGCGCATGAATTAGACGGGCAGACGGGTGAGCGGAGAAGGCGGGAGGGAGAGACGGTGGGCAGTGTGGAGCTAAATGAAGACGTGTGGGTGGTGGCGTGCGGGTGGAGAGATCTGTATTACAAGCTGCACTCTTCACCTAGAGTCCCAAAGAGATGGAGGATTGCAGTCTAACTAGTGACCTTTTCAAATGGAACTGCATGGCCTCACGGGGAGGGGGGGGGTGTACTGACATGTGCTAATGTGCCAAACACTAGGGAGGAATACAGACAGACGGACAGACGGAGAAAGGAAAAGAGAGGGAACAGGAAGGGGGAGAGGGAGAGAGAGAGAGAGAGAGAGAGAGAAAGAGAGAGACAGAGAACAAATATGAAGCAGACTACACGGTGTCTGGAAATGATTTCATGAAAAGTACAGTGAGAGCAGAGTAGAAGGCCTTACACACACACACACACACACACATGCCCTGCTTGCTGATGAGCAGAACAGGTAACGGCAGGCTCATAGAGGTCAGCTTATTTTTGTGGCAATCATAAATAAAATTTAACATACTGTGAACATTTTGTGTGGGCATGTGTGTGTGTGTGTGTGTGTGTGTCTGAGTGTATGTATTTATCCATACAGTCTCCATGTGCGAGTCCGTGTGCCTTTCTGTCTGTACAACTACATGTGCTCATTTCTAGTCTACGCACATGAAGGTGCATGTGTCTGCATGTGTGTGTGTGTGAGTGTGTGTGCGTGCATGTACTGGCTTGCAATGCATGACATATGATAAAAGTCTCCATGTGTGTGAAGCTGTGTGCTGGCTCAGCATGTGGATACATTGAGAACATCTGGCACTATCTTCCCCATTAAGAATGGCCTTTCCAGCCAATCAGGAGGCTCTGTTTTAACAGCCAGTGAGGGTTAAGGGAGTCTCCACAGTCATCTGAGTTTCAATCCTCACTCACAGTCTCACTCCTCTTCTCTCTCTCCCTCTCTCTCTCTCCCTCTCTCTCTCTCTCTCTCTCTCTCTCTCAAATTATAGTGGAGAGGTGAGAATCTGACAAGTGGATGAAAAGAGTCAAAGTGAACAACAGACGGAGAGAGTCAGGGAGAAAGACAGGTAGAGGAGAAGGGTGAGCGAGAGAGAGAGAGAGACAGAGAGAGAGACAGACAGCAGGAAAGCAAGCAGACAGAGCTGGAGAATTAGGTGATGGTGTTTAGCAGCTGTGACGCTTTATAACGAAATGCTCTACAAGCAAAACTTGACCGATCTGGCAGGGGAAAAGAATGTGTAGAGTTAATAGCCAAGTGTCTGGAGGTTAACCTGAGTGGAGTTTACAAACACAAACACACACGCGCGCACACAAATGCACGCACATGCACGTGCACACACACACACACACACACACACACACCGAATAAAAACTCTTGATTCAGGAATTCTGCTACAGCTCTTCATTCAGAACGAGCTTTGTGAAGTGACCTCCTTAACGCATGTGTGTGTGTGTGTGTGTGTGTGCGCGCGTGTGTGTGTGTGTGTGTGCGTGTGTGTGGGTGTTCGTGTTTGTACCTGTTCTTTATTTAATAGACAGAAGCAACAACTGCTTACCATTTAAAATAGAGCACTCTAAGCTCATCTGTAAAAGCACAGAGACACTATAGTCCTTGACATATCGCTTAAATAGCACGGTAGAGCTAGAAGGATATGCTGTTTTTTATTTTTTTTTTTTACCAATTGTATCGCAGTGACATCATCTTCCAAGTTAGGTGCACCATTTAAGGTGTTAAATCTTTCTTATAGGTTTACGGCTTTTTGTAGCCGCTAAGACCCCAAAACTGGTACTTATAGCACAATTATTGGTTTGCACAACAATGGAGTCCAATACTGCACAGAGATGACGAGAATGAGGAAGAGAAAAAGTGGATGAGCAACCATAATGGATGAGATCAGAGCCACTGTGGCCATGTGGTCATGTGGTGGAGATTTCTGGAGGCAAAGGGTACAGCCTAATCTCTACCGCTATCATCCGCACGTTTTGAAATGAGAACAGGTAAGAAGATCTGTGCTCTATACCACGCAACCGAACTCACAGGACTGAACTGTGTACTACTCCAGCGTAGTACCATATCAGTAGTTACAGTCATTTACAGTAAAGTTTCATTTCATGCTGATACAATGTCCATCGCAATGTGTGCAGCCATTTGCCATAATGGTGGTGTTCATCATCACGCCACTCTTGGTCCCTACAACACTGCCCACTTCATCCCCTCATCACTACGGCGATGGACCGCATCAGTCCAGGTTTGTTGTTGCTTCCACCGGGCTGCTCGAGTACAAACCGGTTCACTGAACACCCACGAATTGTTGTGCTTCACCTCCACCAAACTTTACGTCCCTCAGTGCTGCTACGTTCTTTCCGGCGTGGAGGTGGTGGCCAACCCCACCATCATGCATCCCGTATCCAGGCGATGGAGGAAGTTTGTGGTGACATTGATGGGGGAGCGTGACAGAGGGTGGATACGCCACTCCAGAAGATAATTCCCCCGCTGTCTGGCCAGAGAGGACATTGGCTGTGATGTCAACGAGATCTTGTATCCAGTCCCAAATATGAGACAAGATGGACCCTTATTTTGTATGTTGTACAAGCCAAAATGTACAAAATGTATTACTGTGTATTACAGTATATACAGCATGTGTTGTTATCTGTGTATTACAGTATATACAGCATGTGTTGTTATCTGTGTATTACAGTATATACAGCATGTGTTGTTATCTGTGTATTACAGTATATACAGCATGTATTGTTATCTGTGTATTACAGTATATACAGCATGTGTTGTTATCTGTGTATTACAGTATATATCTGTGTATTACAGTATATACAGCATGTGTTGTTATCTGTGTATTACAGTATATACAGCATGTGTTGTTATCTGTGTATTACAGTATATACAGCATGTGTTGCAGAACTGTTTATGCAAAAAAAAGAAAAAAACATTCCTCTTGTAACTGTATTTTACTTTATGGTGTATCTGTACTGAAGATGCATAAATAACCTGTACATATAAGTGTGAATAAATATGTATGTGTGAGTACTAGACTTTTACAGCAGACTACACACTGAACACTCAAACACGCACAGTAGTAGTGTAGTGTAGTAGTGTTTTCCATTTGTCTATCAGTGTGTAGTTGTCATGTAGGTTGTTCATCTGGTGTGCAGGGTTTTAATGCTTTTGGCAAGAGTTGAAAGAGTTTTGGATGAAGTGTTTGTTTTTTCCAAAAGTGTGCGATGATTTGCTTGTTGTGTGTGTGGCTTTGGCTGCTGTGTGTTATGTTTTGACAAAATCAGAAATTGTGCCTTAGTGACTGCAAAAACACTGTAGAAATATCGTTCTATGATTCGAGAAAACTTCATCCGCCTCCAGCATGCGAGTGTGTACACGAGATTGCGTGAGTGTGTTTTAGGGGGAGATTTCGTATTACTGCACCGAGCCAGAACAAGATTTGAATGTGTGTTCCAACGGCTAATTCAAGGGAACGGGGTCAGAGCATATGTCGAATCTAATTGGATCATTCTTCTTTTCCTATTTTTTTTTTTTTTACAGGAACATGTTGAAGTTAAAAGCAGAAGGATCTCTTCTGCAGTTTCCACAACCCGACGTTGGACTAATCAGTCAGACTGTGTTGTCTATGCCATCTTTCTCTATGAACCAAAAGTATCTCGGAGGTATTTACGTAAACCTGCCCTTTTGAAAAGTGCGGTTCTTACAGGCCTTGCCAGGGTGTCCTGCCCAGGGACCCGTATCACGTAATACTCACACCTGTCCCCAGAACACAAGCTTCCAAGTGTTGGGACTCCGAAAAAATGCCGTTTGAAAATAACGTCTAGAAAATCTGCCGGGACTTAAAAGCCCAGCGTGCACCTCGCCCGGTTAGAAGAAAGAAAAGGATTCAGCACTTGTTCTGTCTTCTGTCTCACAGAGCTCTTCAAAACCCCAAAACTTTACGGTGTCTGGTTTCATGACATTAAACCTTTCCACTTAACATCTGGCGGTATGTGACATTTTGGGCGCGTAAAGGTTGAAGCTGGCAGGCTTCTGGGTCTGTTGACACAAGGTCTGGAGATGTTTTTTTAGACTTAATATATTAGCTGAGCTGAACAAGCATTTAAAGGGTACTATGCAAATGTAAACAGGACTTATATTTACTATCTGTCTATTATGGATCCTTCTATGGGTGTTCACTCTTTCATTCTTTCTCACATAAAAATATGAACCCACCCTTCGAAAAGCACACCCTCCAGCCCACACACACCCACCCACAGACAAACACACACACACACACAAACCCAAATACACCCACACACACAAACACATCCTCCAGCGCACACACACCCACCCACAGACAAACACACACACAAACAAACCCAAATACACCCACGCACACAAACACATCCTCCAGCGCACACACACCCACCCACAGCCATAAACACACACACACAGAAACACACGCACACCTAAAAACAAACCCAAATTGCACCCACACACACAAACACACCCTCGCCCACACCCACGAAATAAACACACACCTGACACTTTCCGTTCACACACAGGTCAGTCTCGTAGGGTCCGCACGGTGTCCCGTCCAGCACGCGCTCTGCCAGCAGCACCGGGGCCTCCCTGCCCGCCGGCGTGCAGAAGAGAACGCAAGGCTTCTCTGAGGATACACAATCACAACACAAACCAAAGCGTTATCAGGCAACCTCTCTGCTTTGGGTGAACGTAATGAAGTCAAATGGAACATAACGTCGTTCCTATCATGAGAGCAACTTCGTAAACCGTGCTCGGGGGGTCAAATTCCGAAAATAGTGTGGCGATTCCTTGGTTTCGAGCCCTACCAAACCGCGCTCACCTCCGACACCGTGATGGCTTCCGAAGTTGCTCTCATGATGGGAGTACAAATTTCCGGCTCGGTGAGAAGAAAGACCGGTGACTCTGTGAAAATGTGACTGTTTTGGGGAGTGAGTCAGGGGTCGAGTGTGGGGCCGGTGGAGTTCTCGTTACTGGCTGCAAAGATCAGACGGCTGATGCACCTGGTGCACCCAGCCATCTCGGCCCTGTTCGTCAGAGGCCTCATGTATGCGAAGGGTCCTTTCACTGGCCGACTGCATCTCTAAGGCAATGTTTGTTTCTGGTGTGTGTGGTGGTGGTGGTGGTGGGGGGTTTCTTCAGGAGCCTAAAGCTGAGTGCTTTTATGTCTGAGTGCTTTTTCAATCGTCCTCGTTGAGCTACGGGCTTAGCGGTGTGCAGACAATGGATCCTAGGTCATTTGTGGAATTCAAATAAATGTCCATCCGTGGAACAGACGCTAATCGCAGGAGTGCTGGGCACAGCGCTTTGAAATCAAATTACCCCAGGAACCAGGGGAGGAAAGAGCTGGAGCGCGTATTAAAGTCTGGGCGAAGACTTTAGTCGGGCGGCATAGGAACAGGGGGCTTCTGTAAGGCGTGTGAGTGAGGGCTGACGCGCCTTTACCGAACTTGTTCTGACTTTCTTTGCATTTCTTCACTTTCCACAGCCTTGCTGAAGTAAGTCTGTGGTGACAGAGGGTGACTAGCATCAGCACTAGCAACGGTTTATGGCAGTGCTTGACCTCGAGTAGTTTGGACTTAAACCTGTTTATACTAGATAGAGATGCATATTCTGACTGAACACATAGTACTTTTTGTAAGTCGCACTGGATAAGAGCGTCTGCTAAATGCCGTAAATGTAAATGTAAATGTAAATGAGAGATTTCCAGTGCCCACTGTTGTATACTGCAGGGTAAATACTGCCGTTCAGAGACAAGTGGGGGATTAATGTAGTGATTGAGTGTGTGAGTGTGTCTGTATGTATGTGTGTGTTGGGGGGGGGTGTTCTTGTTTGCGCATGTGTGTGTGGAGGGGGGATGCTTGTTTTTATGTTTGTGTATGTGTGTGTATATGTGCGTGGAGAAGGATTCTTGTTTGTGTATGTGGGGGGAGAGGAGGGAGTGCGCTTCTGTGTATGTGTATGTGTGTGTGTACCACTTGCACTGCACTTCCACAACCTGCTATTAATAATTTGTGTCAATTTGACATTTGGTGGGCAACTGCAAATAAATTCCTCCAGCTTTCTGGAACCTTCCATAGGTGGAAAGTACAACCTTCATACAGTGGAAAGGCTGAATAATCCTTACACATAAAACAATAATGCAAAATGAAAAATAAAATTACAGAAATATGGTCATAAATACAACATGCCCCTACATTATGTTTCTGACCAGCCCACAGAATTAACACACACACTGTTAAAATATACATCACCAGAGGGGCCAGGCTTTCATTATGATCATGCAGTAAAAAATAACACTAAAGCGTATTTTACGGCCGAATATTCCATCCTCTTCAGTTGCGGCCTGCGGGATTACGCTGATTCTTTGCTGCTGGTACTCAAATTGGTATTTAGGTCCACAGACGCACTCCAATTGGCCTTTTACCTACGAGAAATAAAGTCTGCAGGCCTGCTCAGCGGAGCACAGAAAACAAAGGTGTCCTTCACACGAGTGTGCTGCCTCTTGTGATGCAATGGCTTGTGTTGCTTGGCGATTCACGAGAGAAATCAGGCAGCACTAGAGGAAAGTTGTGCTGTGTGTGTGACTGACTTGCTGGGAGAATCTCAAACCACAAACATTAAAATATATACGGGGCAGGGTGAGCACTGGGACTGTGTGTGTGTGTGTGTGTGTGTGTAACTAGGCTATGCCAGTCTGGCGAGCGTGGCGGTTCGTAGCATCACATCTTACCGTCGTTTATCACGGCCGTCCACACCTGACTCTTCTTTTTCCCAGCATGCCGCTCGTGGGCCTGGCACTGCTGGTCTCGGAACGTGGGCAGGCCCTTGGAACACGGAGGGCCCTCACACACCTCATGCTCCACACTGACCCCGGGGCAGTGCCTACCGCCGTGGCCGGGCCTGCACAAACAACACACACAGAGTTCCAACGCTAACACACCACAAGTGTGTTCACAAAACATTCAACACGCAGCACCCCAACACCTACACACAAGTGCAGCTTCACGCCGCTCAAAACATTCAACATTCACGCGGTTTACATGGTTAACACTGGAGGAAGTGAACACTGGAGGAAGTGAACACTGGAGGTAGTGAACACTGGAGGAAGTGAACACTGGAGGTAGTGAACACCGGAGGTAGTGAACACTGGAGGTAGTGAACACCGGAGGTAGTGAACACTGGAGGTAGTGAACACCGGAGGTAGTGAACACTGGAGGAAGTGAACACTGGAGGTAGTGAACACTGGAGGTAGTGAACACCGGAGGTAGTGAACACTGGAGGTAGTGAACACCGGAGGTAGTGAACACTGGAGGTAGTGAACACCGGAGGTAGTGAACACTGGAGGAAGTGAACACCGGAGGTAGTGAACACTGGAGGAAGTGAACACTGGAGGAAGTGAACACTGGAGGTAGTGAACACTGGAGGAAGTGAACACTGGAGGTAGTGAACACTGGAGGAAGTGAACACTGGAGGAAGTGAACACCGGAGGTAGTGAACACCGGAGGTAGTGAACACTGGAGGAAGTGAACACCGGAGGTAGTGAACACTGGAGGAAGTGAACACCGGAGGTAGTGAACACTGGAGGTAGTGAACACTGGAGGAAGTGAACACTGGAGGAAGTGAACACCGGAGGTAGTGAACACTGGAGGAAGTGAACACTGGAGGAAGTGAACACTGGAGGTAGTGAACACTGGAGGTAGTGAACACTGGAGGAAGTGAACACCGGAGGTAGTGAACACTGGAGGAAGTGAACACTGGAGGAAGTGAACACTGGAGGAAGTGAACACCGGAGGTAGTGAACACTGGAGGAAGTGAACACCGGAGGTAGTGAACACTGGAGGAAGTGAACACTGGAGGTAGTGAACACTGGAGGTAGTGAACACTGGAGGTAGTGAACACTGGAGGAAGTGAACACTGGAGGTAGTGAACACCGGAGGTAGTGAACACTGGAGGTAGTGAACACCGGAGGTAGTGAACACTGGAGGAAGTGAACACCGGAGGTAGTGAACACTGGAGGAAGTGAACACTGGAGGTAGTGAACACTGGAGGTAGTGAACACCGGAGGTAGTGAACACTGGAGGTAGTGAACACCGGAGGTAGTGAAGTGAGGCTCACAGCTGTCCTGTCTAGTGGGGACGCTCCGCCCAATCACGTCCATTAAAACAAGAGAACTTTGCATGCCTTAATTTCTAAGGAGTCCCTTTGTTTATCAAACAGCAGAAGCATCCCGTATTTTGTGAACATTCATCTCATTCATTCATTCATTGTTCTCCTGAACCAAAACAAAAAAAAAAACAGAAACAAAGGAAGCTGTTGTAAATCAAGCCATCTTGTAATAAATATCACCAATTAGATACATTTCACTGAATTCCACAGTACAAACACAACAAAGCCAGATACCAGTTACATTACAAAGTCCCGTGTTTTGAATGAAGGTTTCCTGGTGCTATCCATAGATGTCGGCTCTAGGAACGGCTCAGGGGACTAAATCCTTAGGGTTACAGTTCCTGGTGCGTTCCCATGGTAGTGACAGAAAGCTAAACCATCATCAGCAACATTAGGTATTTGAATATATCCTGCCTTGTTCTGCACACATAAATTAAAGACCAGTTATATCCAGTGACCGTAGCTGTTTAGCGACATAATTATGACAAGAACCCATCGCAGCCACAAATACCTCGCGGCCCTGAATTTCAGCGCAACACTTGTGGAAAAAGAAAAGAAAATAAGAGTTCGGATCGCTGTGGAATAGTCTGACAGAGCTTTAGTAACTGCTTGGCTCTAGACTGGAAAAGCCGGCTATAATGATATATTTTCACTTGTGCTCAGAATTCACAATAATAGTAAAAATAGTAATAATAACAATACACTTTATTTATGACATGCTTGTGTAACCAAAGTCGCTTACAGAGAAAGTAAAGATGTGGCCTTTTCTGCTGGAGAGGGTTCTGGGATTGAACCTTTACTTAAGGTCTAGTCCAGTATAATGGGCTGGAAGCAGAAACCCTGGAGCCAAACTGAAGTACCAGGTTTGGCCCACATTGGGAAGGGGGCTAATGTGATTGAAATAGCTCTGAGGTCATCCTGTAAATGAAGCTTTTGTGCTCCTATTTATTGAAGACAATTACATGGACATGCGGACATGTGGTGTGATCTGGGTGGCTATTCCCGGTACCCACGATTCCCTCGGGCAATGGAGTGTGACGAGAAGAAATGACCTCTGTTTAAAAGCTCATAACTCAGTCACTTAGCTGTTCAGGAGCGCGCAGGAGAGGGTTAGCTTCCAAGCCAGCGTTATTGGAAGGGGCTCACAACCACACACCAGTTCCTAACGCGCAGCTCTGCAAACAACATCCGTGTGAAGACCTGGGTTAAACCCCGACTTTTCCTGAACCTCTTCCACTGTCGCCATGTACGTCTCTCCCCTTGTCTCCTCTCTTTTCTCCTCTCCTCTCTTCTCCTCCTCACCTCTCCTCTCCGAGTCTTTTGCATATTTTCCCTTGTTGCTCCAAACACAGAGTCACCTCATTGTTCTTTTTTTTCCCCTTTTGGCTAAAGCTGGGATGCAGACCTGGGAACTCTTTGCCTTTTCTCTGTCGCTCTCTCCCTCCACCACCCAGGGCAGCTGTGAGCACCCCACACTGACGGTCCAGCATCCGAGACAAATCAGTGTGTGAAAGAACGCTCAGCTTGTGAACAAAAAAAAAAAAAAAGCCCATTTTACTCATGGCAAAATACAACCGAAACAAAACTGAATCACTGACGCACCTCCACACAGTGCAGCAAACCTCACACTGGCCAAGGACAACAAGCAGATTTTCTGTCCATCGTAGAATTTATTATCCTCTGAGTTTCCGCAGCGAACGCACACATGCACATGCATGCACAGGCATGTGTATGTACACACACACACACACACACACACACATTCCAGGAGGCTGTTTGCCATCGTCATTCTCCTCTCGGCAGAGTGGCAAGAAAAATGAATTTCTGCCAGAGCTCAAATAAATCCATCACACTGAGTGCACTGTGGCTGGGACTGGCTGGCAGTCCATAGAGATGCACGGTGCTTTCAGTGCACTGAGATGCCCTGCAGCGTGGGAGATTTAGGATGCAGGAATCCTAAAAAATGACATTATTTATGACGTGCCAGGGGAGGAGTTCTGCAACATGGAGGGAGCTCGTCAACATCAGCGAAATAGACGTGGTTGTAGTAGGAGATATCAGTGTGTGCAACTGTGTGTGTGTGTGTCTATATGTGCATGTGGCTGTGCATGTTATTGTGCGCGTGCATGTGTGAGTGTGTGCGTGTGCACGTGCACGTGTGTGTGAGTTTGCGTGTGCACGTGTACACGTGTGTGTGTGTGTGCTTGTGTGTGCACGTGCACATGTGAGTGTGTGTGTGTGTGTGTGTGTGTGTGTGTGGGAGAGCGAGCAGGCTTACGGAGGGTTGTCACACTTCCTCTGTCTGAAACGCGCCCCAGTGCCACAGGTGCGGCTGCACATGCTCCACTGGCCCCACGGGCTCCAGTCCCCATCGATGTGTTGCGGGATGGGAGTCTTACTGACACAGTCCCCAGCCCTGCACCACTACACACACACACACACATACACACATACACACACACACACATACACACAAATGAGCAGAGACACTATAATATCAACGTTATCAAAATTAGCAAAGTCCAGAGTATATTAAAGGATTCCTTTACTCTTGTATATTAAAGGATTCCTTTACTCTTGTAAATTAAAGGATTACTTTATTCTTAACTTGTATATAAAGGATTCCTTTACTCTTGTATATTAAAGGATTACTTTATTCTTAACTTGTATATTAAAGGATTCCTTTACTCTTGTAAACTTGTAAATAAAAGGACTGCAGTGAGGAAAAGAAGTAGAAAAGAAGACTTAGAAGCACCTGTTTGAGGTCGTTAGCTACATAAAGACGCCTGTCCACCCCACACAATCAGTAAGACTCCAACTACTAACATGGCTAAGACCAAAGAGCTGTCCAAAGACACCAGAGACAAAATTGTAGACCTCCACAAGGCTGGAAAGGGCTACGGGGCAATTGCCAAGGAGCTTGGTGAAAAAAGATCAACTGTTGGAGCAATTATTAGAAAATGGAAGAAGCTAAACATGACTGTCAATCTCCCTCGGACTGGGGCTCCATGCAAGATCTCACCTCGTGGCTTAGCAATGATCCTAAGAAAGATGAGGAACCAGCCCAGAACTACACGGGAGGAGCTGGTCAATGACCTGAAGAGAGCTGGCATCACTGTTTCCAAGGTTACTGTGGGTAATGCACTAAGACGTCATAGTTTAAAGTCATGCATGGCCCGTCTTAAGTTTGCCCATGACCATTTGGATGATCCAGAGGAGTCGTGGGAGAAAGTTCTGTGGTCAGATGAGACCAGAATAGAACTTTTTGGTCTTAAATCCACTCGCCGTGTTTGGAGGACAAAGAATGAGGAGTATCATCCCAAAAACACCGTCCCTACTGTGGAGCATGGGGGTGGAAGCATCATGCTTTGGGGGTGTTTTTCTGCACGTGGGACAGGACGACTGCACTGTATTAAGGGGAGGATGACCGGGGCCATGTATTGCGAGATTTTGGGGAACAACCTCCTTCCCTCAGTTGGAGCATTGAAGATGGATCATGGCTGGGTCTTTCAACATAATAATGACCCAAAGCACACAGCCAGGATTACCAAGGAGTGGCTCCGTAAGAAGCATATCAAGGTTCTGGAGTGGCCTAGCCAGTCTCCAGACCTAAACCCTATAGAAAATCTTTGGAGGGAGCTCAAAGTCCGTGTTTCTCAGCGACAGCCAAGAAACTTGGCTGATCTGGAGAAGATCTGTGTGGAGGAATGGGCCAAAATCCCTGCTGCAGTGTGTGCAAACCTGGTGAAAAACTACAGGAAGCGTTTGACCTCGGTAATTGCAAACAAAGGCTACTGTACCAAATATTAACATTGATTGTCACAGGTGTTCAAATATTTATTTGCAGCAGTAACACACAAATAAATGATTAAAAAATCAAACATTGTGATTTACGGATTTTTTTTTTTAGATTATGTCTCTCACAGTGGACATGCACCTGATAAAAATTTCAGTTTTCTACGTTGGAGAACTTGCAAAGTCGCAGGGTGTTCAGATACTTCTTATCCTCACTGTACTTTACTATTTACTTGAATATTAAAGGAGTACTTTACTAGTATATAATGAATACATTAGGAGGTAGATTTATTATGATCTTATTTCAGTGATGATGTATGGCCTCTGCTGACCATCATTCACAGTTTCACCAAGCATGCATTAATGTAATAATAATAATTAATTATTAATGTGTGTCTTAAGCAGCATGCGTGAAAGTGCTGAACGTGCGTGTGTAAATGCCGTAATGGGAATCGGCCAGGCCGGTTGGCTACCTTGTCCGCACCACACTCTGTTCCGTCTAGAGGCGGGTCCAGTTTGGTCTTACAGGACGTGTCCCCTTCCACCAGACACCACAGGCCCGCACACATCAGGTGCTGAAACGACATAGCGTTAGCTTAGCATCGCCTCCATCACGGAACTGTGCCGGGCTTCTGGGCGGGAGAGCGAGAGAGACAGCGGCTGACGATCTTCCAGAGTGTCATTCAGACCCCCTTGCTGCCAGGGGGCATCACCCTGTCTCCGTGGTTATGCCTCAAGATCCACGCCTTACATGCAGCTCACCACAGCCGCCTGTGGGTTGACTAGACGTCTCCGGGCCAGGATGATTAGACCATGTCTACCCTGACAGGAGAGAAGAGGCAAGAGGAAGCAACAGGACATGCCTGAGTGCGCACTTAACTCTGCAGGACACAACAGGGCCTCTACATCCCACATCCGTCCAGAAGAGGTAGAACGGGGTGGGGGTTGTTGTATGCACTCAGCAATCCCTCATGAGCACTGGCCTGGGCTGAGGTTGTGACCTGTGTGTCCTCATGAATCCCGCTAAACGGATTTGAGTCTTCCTCAGCACGACTGGATGTCTTCGGGGTTCAGGCCTGAGCAGAACGACTGCTCCCCCACAAATCCGTCCCGACGAGCTCCGTCCGAGACACCGACCGGCTCGCGTCAGCTTCGTCTAGATCTCACTCAGGTCTCACTCGCTCCTCTCCAGCTTCTCCCTCTGCACTCGAGGAGCGCAAATAGGGGAGCGAAAGCTAAATAACCGCTCAGTCAAATACGTGTGTTTCAGCTTACAGCTGCAGGGTAAATGCTCTAAAAAAAAAAAAACGACTTTAGCCTTGCGGGGATGAATTAGGTAGGAGTCAAACATAGCTTGTCACCACCTGCCAACTGTGCTAATGTATTGTCGGTCACTATGGTAACCCAAAATCCATGCGGGAAATCGTTAAGGATAAGTCTTCGTGTGAGGAGAAGAAGGGGGGGGGGGGGAGTGTAAAATGCTTAAGGCGGTTTGAAGAATGGTCTAATTTCCAGTTTGGAATCACAGCAATGTCTTGCAGGCTGTGTGCAAGAAGGACTCGTAAAGACCGTCCCCTTACTGTTTTACTGTGAGAACCTTCTCCTGTTTGCGGACGATGAGGGAACTTCGCAAGACAACTCTGGCCTTCCATCTTCACGCGGCTGGCAGCATCGGAGAGAAACCTGAGCTGTCTACTTTGCCATGCACAGTCAGATGAACTGTCCAAATTGCACACAAGTGGGACCATTTCTTTTTTTTCTGAAGGGCCTCGCTGTCACTGGGATGACTGGGCAGGGAGACGCGCTTGCTTACAAATGGGAAATTGGCCGTAGTTGAAACGCACGATCTTTGGCAAGGTTGCGTCCCCGCGATGGGTTTTCCGAGCACGATAAAGCAAGCTACAATGAAATCTGGGGGAACACGTGGCTTTAGGGTCTGTGTTTGCTGATCCCAGGGTGGTGTTGGGTAATAATCGTTCGAGGTGTCAGAAGTTCAGATCAAGGGTTCGCACTCACCTCCATGTCGGTGCAGAAGGTGGCGTTGGAGCCGAACAGGATCTGGCACTGTTCATCAGCGCTGTAGTGCATGCCGGGCAGCTTGGCGGGCAGACGCAGCCGGTAGCGGCTCCGCGGGTCCGTGTGCAGCAGGCAGGCGCTCGCCTTCGACCTGACGTGCAGCAGGGGGCGACAGAGAGCACAACAGGGCCGTGAGCAAGGAGGCCACGCGCCACAAGCTCTCTCACCAGAGGCCTTTAAGAATCCCACGAAGTACCTCGTGCGTACCGAGGCCGCAGCGACCGAACAACACACACACACACACACATACACGTACACGAAGAGCCACTTGCAGGCACTAGTGCACACACATACCCAAACACTCTCCACACACTTACTTTTATTTTCCATTTTGCCCACCTCAGTGTTTTCTCCTGCAAACTCGCAGAAAATATTTGCTTCCCGCGAGAGAAAGAACACCAGTTCCAAGCCTACGCCCCTGGACGCACTGAAATTCAGGTTCTTCCAGCCAAACGACGCAACGCTTTCTTCCCCGACGCCGTCAGACTCCTCAACTCCCAGAGACTGACAACAAGTATTTAACTGTACTCCATTTAACAATGCCGTGTTGTTAAATTGCTGTTGGTGTTACCTCAGGGACTGCTGGATGCTATAAGCGTACCTGTACATCCGTTCCGAATCCGTGTGTGTTGTCTTTGGTCCTGTACTTCATATTTATTTTGTACACTTTGTGTTCTTTTGTGTTGCACCATGGCCCCCCGAAGGAACGTTGTTGTGTTTCATCGTAAAAAAAAAAACATCTTTGCAATTGAAAACCAATTTTCAATTGCAAAGCGAGAAGCTCACGAGACGACGGGATACGTTCGGAGATGTGGCCAACACAGATCTGCGCGAACTCGCCGGAGGCTCCCAAGAACCCTTCCGCCCTCCGACTGCCTCTGGTGAATTTGTGCTGCTGCGCGTGAAGCCGCTTTTAGCTGACACAGAGCGAGTGTGTAAGGAGACGCTTCTTCACCTGAGAGAGCGCCTCAATCTAAAGGCAACGGCGGGTTCGATGCTCGGAGTGGAAAGAATGCGCAGCGGTATGGGGTGGGATGGAAGAGGCTTAAAGGAGAATGAGAGTGATATCGAGTGAAACAATCCACGGACACCTACTGTGTCCTATATGTCTAGATGCGGCTATATGTCTAGACGGCTTTTTCTATAAAGGAAGAAAAATCAGATTCCGGTTATATAATATTCGAGTCAATAGCGTCTGACTTTCCACGTTAGTACTAAAACAGACTGTGTGAATGGATCTGTTCTTTCTGGCTTATTAACACCCTTCATGCCAAGAGATCCAGAGATAATAAAGGCATCTTTGAAAGTGCCACAGACAGAGCTGAAGGAGGCACGGGGGGAATTCAGGGGGGGTTGTGTGTGTGTATTGGGGTGGGGGGTTGTTTATGTGTTGGGGGTTGTGTGTGTGTGTGTGTGTGTGTGTGTGTGTGTGTGTGTGTGTGTGTGTGTGCGTGTGTGCGTGTGTGTGTGTGTGTGTGTGTGTGTGTGTGCATGCGTGCGTGCGTGTGTGTGATTCTCATGTGCTGCAACCATGCAGGTTTGATATCCTAAGGAGCCTAGACACTTCCAGAAGAGGTAATTGATACTGCGACAAATAATCTGATAAAAAGATGGTGGAGTTGCAGAGAAGCCTGACATTCTGTCTCTTACGGCATGACAACGTTCTAATTACTGCTATGGATTCCACTGATATGTCTTGTTTTGGCAAGTTTTGTAAAAAAAAAAAAGTATCATAGTCTGAAGACACAGGGGTTAGAGAAGTGCTTCAGTATCTCTACGGCTTTGGCACTAGGGGGCTTCTGGGAATTAGGTGGCAAAGCCGCCGCACCCAGGGAAGATTACTAGTCATGGGTGCAGTAGACTGGGTCAGATGATTTATCAAAAGGTTTGTCATTGGTTGAATCGTTCTTTGGTAGGATATAATCTAGCATCTGATTATTTGATGAGTGTGTGTTTTACATCAGCGACCAGGTGATTTTCACTCACACTTAAATGCTGTGATCAGACATCACTGTAAATGTCAGTGTCAAATAAGCCACTATCACAATCAGAATCAAACGACACTTCCAGTGATCAACATACAGCACTAAAACTAACATGCAAAGTTACAGGGACCCTGGTCAGTGAAGCACAAAGTGAAACAATGGTTTCTCACCTGAGGAAGTTTTCCAGGTCATCGCGGCTACAGGTGGACCAGGAGAGGTCGCTCGGGTTACGACCTTTCACCCACTCTCCTGACATAATATGGGAGTGGCCGGTGCAAGTGGTGTGGTCATCATCATGACTCATACCCATGCTGTAAAGGAGAGAGAGCTTTACAGCATAATACACACACACTGCTAATACACACACACACACACACACACACTACTGCAGTTTCATACCACACACACACTCCCACGGCACTGTAAACACTTCTTTTAAGATATGGAGGCCCCTGAGGTTTCCCGACACTTCATGCTGACATCTTCTGACGAGTATTATGGTATGTAAGTGCTCCAAACATTGTTTTTGACACTCCAACAGAATGCAAGCACTGTTTTCCCAAAGCAATGGTGGAAGGGCCAACCGCACATAGAACAAGCGACAGCTGTATTCCTCTCAAGGCCTGCATTTCTCAAATTAAAAACAACAAGTGAAAGAAAAGAACAAATAACCCCCCAAGCGGCAGCGCAGAAAACGCGGGGCTAATAAAGCTCGCGGCACGTCGGTTTCCGAGGCTCGTCTCCGCTCCTGCTCCGAAATAAGTGCAATAAAAGCCTGCGGAGTCAGTGCTAGCTCGGGAGAGCTTAGAAATGTCGCGCTGGGACACGACGTGCGACGGAAAGAGCGATAAAACGGACGAGATCTCACTGCCCCTCCCGTTTCAAACAGCGCCGCGGCCGACGCCGATTTATCCGGTAACGTGCGTGATCGTCTTCAGCTGTCTGCTTGGAGTCGGAGGTTGGAAGGACTGACGCGGACGGGTTCCCCGCACGAGGACGTCTAATGCGTGCGCCGAGCGGGGCGGACCCAGGCGGAGCAGGCCTGTAGCAGCAGCACTGCCAGAACGGATAACATGGCCCAGCAGCAGCAGAATGGCTTCACACAACAGTCTTACGTCGAGATGCAGACCTTTCAAAGGTCGTGAGATGAATTTTCACTTAATGCTCTTGACAAGTGGCGGCTTGCAATTGTAAAATAACGAAGATCGTTTCTCCAACTAAGTCTACAGAAGGTGTCATTCTCCACCAACAAATGCTCTCAAAATTCGTAATGTGATCATACTGTACAGGAAATATTAGTCCCGCATCAAAACAACAACTCATTAAAGAAGGCGTGCCCGGCACCAACCAATGTTGCTCTCACTGCTACGTTTTGACTAACGATCACATTACAAAGACAAAACAAATCACCGCGGGCTCGAACATGCGGCCAGTCTCACACACACGGGCGAATGGAACTGCTGAAGGAGTCCTTTCCACATGCAGGGATAAATGCTTTGGCTTTTAATTGGTTTCTCAGCATGGTTCAGTTCCATATCTGACCCTTTTCTTACTTACGGCAGTGGTGATATATTAGGCTTTATGATCTCCATAATTACACATTTACTTCAGTGGCCATTCCAAACAAATGATCATTTAATGGATCAAAAAACTTGCCGGTGCAAGACTAACGGCTGTGTAATGAAACGTAAGTCAGTCGAGTAATCAAACATTCTCCCCCGGTTAAAGAGAAAAGCCAGATAACATTTTACCGTAACTGGCAGCCACTAAGAGAACATCAGACAGTGGTCAGACAATGAGTTCCGCCAGACTCATCTGAGACAATAAAGCCTTTTCAAGCCTGGAGGTTCGGATGTCTCAGACACCAAGATGTATGCCAAAGAAAAGGGCCCCTAAACACACGTTTGAGCATATAAATGTCAAGTCGACAAATACAGCCCAGGCAGCACCAAGCCAGGTGCAACGCTACAGCGCCACAACCCTACAGCGCCACAACCCTACAGCTCAACAACCCTACAGCGCAACAACCCTACAGCCCCACAATCCTACAGCGCCACAACCCTACAGCGCAACAACCCTACAGCACAACAACCCTACAGCGCAACAACCCTACAGCCCCACAACCCTACAGCGCAACAACCCTACAGCTCAACAACCCTACAGCCCCACAATCCTACAGCGCCACAACCCTACAGCTCAACAACTCTACAGCGCCACAACCCTACAGCTCAACAACCCTACAGCGCCACAACCCTACAGCTCAACAACCCTACAGCTCAACAACCCTACAGCCCCACAACCCTACAGCGCCACAACCCTACAGCTCAACAACCCTACAGCGCCACAACCCTACAGCCCCACAACCCTACAGCCCCACAACCCTACAGCTCAACAACCCTACAGCGCCACAACCCTACAGCTCAACAACCCTACAGCTCAACAACCCTACAGCCCCACAACCCTACAGCGCCACAACCCTACAGCTCAACAACCCTACAGCGCAACAACCCTACAGCGCAACAACCCTACAGCGCCACAACCCTACAGCGCAACAACCCTACAGCGCAACAACCCTACAGCGCAACAACCCTACACAACCCTACAGCGCCACAACCCTACAGCGCAACAACCCTACAGCGCCACAACCCTACAGCGCCACAACCCTACAGCTCAACAACCCTACAGCGCCACAACCCTACAGCGCCACAACCCTACAGCGCTACAACCCTACAGCGCAACAACCCTACAGCGCTACAACCCTACAGCGACACAACCCTACAGCGCAACAACCCTACAGCGCCACAACCCTACAGCGACACAACCCTACAGCTCAACAACCCTACAGCGCCACAACCCTACAGCTCAACAACCCTACAGCGCCACAACCCTACAGCGCCACAACCCTACAGCTCAACAACCCTACAGCGCCACAACCCTACAGCTCAACAACCCTACAGCGCCATGCTTGCAGCAAGCCAAATTACGGCTTTTATTCTTTGTAAACAAAGGTCCGCTCACACCTCTAATGTTCTCACTTTAATAGGTGTTTTACAGAGTAAGCACAATGGAGGCTTGTGTGGGCGTGTGTGTGTGTGTGTGTGTGTGTGTTGTGTGTGTGCGTGCATGTGTGTGAACATGTGTGTGGCTTCGGCTGCGCAACTGTACCCGTCATCTCGGCACCGGTCAGTCACGCTGCTTGCCAGCTCATTACTGCTGGCCTTTAAAGACTTTGCCAGGCCAGCGCCGCCCTAGTGGCCACCACTGGAGCACGCTGAGAAATCTCCACACCGCCCTGCAGCAATGCTAATACAACTTGGGTGTATTTCGAGGTGAGTCTGATTTTGGCTGGCCAACGCTGGCCTAACAAACAAAACGTTCTTAGGCCAGGGAGGATAATTAGATGTTGCTGTGAATAAAAAGCTAATTACCCACTTTCAGATCGGGCCAGAACAGGCATTAGGATCATTTATACAGTCTAAATGCAGCATAGAGGTGAAATTAACCACAAGTCTTTCCTTTCAGCGCTTCGCAATTGAAATCAAAGTAACAAACATGAACAGTGAGAAGTGTAAATCATGTTTTAAGGCAACGCTTCACCTAAAAATGCCAGCAATGAAGGAGGTCTGGTAGGGAGCTGTGGCATGATTGGACTTGCCCAACGCTACCGGGCACACTCTACCCACAATGCTACATAGCTCCTTCACCACTCACCTAAAGACAACGGACGCTGTGTCCCGAGGGTGGACTCACAAGTGTGCCACGTCGGCAGCGAGCAAACGCGACCGTGGTTTAGTGCTCCTCGTGAAATGCACGAGCGCAGCAAATAAAGAGTGCAGCGTGCAGTGTTTTTCGGCTCCCGGACTCACTTGTGTCCCAGCTCGTGGGCGATGGTAAAGGCCAGGTTCAGTCCGTTGTCCTCCGCCAGCACACACTTCCTCTTGGTGCTGCAGGTGCCACCCAGGTAGGCGATGCCTGTGCGGAAAACCAGATCCAGGTGGGTGGGGGGGGGGGGGGTGGTGGAGGGGGGGGTGGGGGGGGTGGAGGTCAGTGGGTGTAGACGCAAGGCCACCAGCTGTGCATGGGCCTGCGATCCTTCAAAAATTTAGAAGCCACTCCTGGCTCTCCCTGTTCTGGCCACACGTTTTCTCCGAGTCTGCTTTTTGTCCGCAGAAAGTCGTGTACCCAACACTGACGAGCGACCTGCAAAGCCTCTTCACCCTCTTGGCCCGCTCGGCTCACTCCGGGGCCTACCCTGGAGCGTCGAGCTCCCGTGGCCTCCTCATTCCTGGGAGGTTTGCAATATTGACCCCGTTTCTCTGCCAATTACACTGGGATGATTCACCACCCCGAATAACAGTGGTGCTGAAGAGAGGGTACGCGAGCTAGCTTCCCCACAGAGCACAGCGGTGACGAGGTCTCCCACCAAGAACCTGCAGGACCCGTCAGCAATGCTGCTATGGGTGTGATTTAATGGGCAATATATTATGTGAAGTGATGGCAGATGAAGATGATACAATGGTCTGTGTGTGGGCTGGTTTGCAGTTTGCCACCTGAACCGAGCCGGGGTTCGGGCCAAGTATGTCATCCAGAACAATAGAGGAGCAGTGTACTGTAAAACAATACAAGGCTGGCAGAAGAACTTCATGCGCTACAAAACTTTGAGAGTTTTCCAAAGTTCAAAAGGTCAAAACAGATATTCAGCAATTATCATGAATTCACGAGTGATTCATATGTTGCTTTGTTTTACTTATCAGTTGTTTTAAACCATAGTTGAAACCATAGTGATAATAATGTACTATAGCATGCTAAGGCTAATGCTAATTCTGTAATACTGGCATGAAGGAGAGCGACAGAATGTTAACGAAAACTTCACGAGGAGGAATTATGCTAACATATCCAGAATCAAGATCAATATGTTCACATCTCAGAACACACCTCCGACGAAAGATTATATCATGTGCCGTTGTAACGGGGCACCTAAGCAGGAACTCATCGGTTCAAAACCCCATCGATCAGTGTCAGCCAACAAAAACGATATCTTAAAGCCTGTCAAATCAGTTACTATTGCCTTTCTGGAGGTCTGTTCAGACGCCTGGTTTTTGTCTGTTGCTGGACACTACCCAGAAAGCCTTGCTTAGTCCCAGACTTCCATAAATTAAATCAGTGACAAGAGAATTAAATCAAAGCCAGATGGATTTGTTGAAAAAGCACAGATTTCAGTGATTTCATTTGGGATTACTGCGAACACACACAAATTTTTGGAGTCTCTATCCATGACTGACATGAACCTATTTGGACCTGATTGTGTATGGATGAATATGGCTTCATATCGAAAAGCAAATGGTTATTTTCAGCCTTTTTTCGTGTATAAGGATATGGGTATGCTGAGGCCACAAGCAATAAAAACAATTCATGACTACAGCGCATTTATCACGCCATTACTTAATCTTCATTAGCAACACAGATGAAACGAGCATTCAGGAATCATTCTTCTGTCTTCTCATTCAATTTACCAGATTTGCCGTCTGAAGTAGCATGACGTGCAGATATGGTAGCGCACTGTTTAGTCTAATCCCCATCCTCTAGGAATCGCTTTTCCTTCAGAGTTCTGAAGAATTACCTGCTTTTAAAACTTGGCTGTTTTATTTTATGTTAATGTTACACACCAGTGCCTCTATATAGCCAACCAGGAAATTTTTGGGGGTTGAATATGGAGGCTCCCACCCAGTTGAGACTGTAGTTAATGGTGGTTTGCCTTCATAAAGGGTGCCACATATGGTATCACTTTTTCTGCTGGGAATAAATCATTTCAAAAAACGAGACACTGTCATCTGAACTGTATTCAAGTCATCCAATCAAAGTCTCACTAGTGACATGGCCAGAGACGTAGATCAATTTATTGTGGTTGACAATCTTTAACTTCTTGCTTTCTTTCTTTCTGCATCTAAGTCTCGTGAGCATGCACACACACACACACACACACACACACACACAATAACACAAGCACATGTATTATTAAATCTTGGATAAAAAAGTTCTACATTAAATAAATGCTCTAAATGCTAAATGTTTAAATAATAACACTACCATATCTATTTTGACAGAATAATTGAAAAAAAAAACATACTAAGAACATGCTACAAAAGGTAAGAAAAATAGTTTAAAACATACTGAATTCAGCATCCATTCACTTTGCTTTTGTTTCACTTCCATTTTAAATCGTAGCGGACCCAACAGGGCAACGGTGTTCAAAACTTCAGCCTAGTCAATAAAATCCTCTGTAACACGTCTCACATGCTAGCACTGAAGGCTGAGTCCTATGCTAGTATTGACACTAGGCACAATTCCCATATGTGAACAATCACAGGCTGAAGAGGATCTGGTTTAAAATGGATTTACCTTATGCCATCTGTAAGCTCGTCCCTGCGGGGCATTTCCAATTAACAGAAACAAGGCCCTATGGTCCTTGGACGCAGCACAAAATGAGAACATATGACATCCTGGAAACCCCTCGTTCCTTGAGCCGATAACATGAGAACCGGCTGTTGCGAGGCGATGTTTCGGTTTAAGGGTTCGTATCTCAACCCGTCCCAACAAGAACACAGATCTCATCACCACTCACACGACGATTGCTGCAGAAAAAAAACAAGCTTTCTTGAACAGCGCATGGAAAGAGCAGGATGATTATAAAACAGATGTTGTCCTAAATTTTTACACAGATTTTCTCCTTTGCAACTATACCCACCCTGCCTATCGAGCTTCGCGTTTTCAGTCCAATCTTAGAAGCGGCGCCCTCGTTTCTGCGTTCTTACGTTCTTACGTTTCTACGTTCTTATGGTTCCACATTCTTACGGTTCCACGTTCTTACGTTTCTACGTTCTTACATTTCTACGTTCTTACGTTGCTCTTGGGTCCGTGACGTTTTGCATGCATGTACATGTTGTTGTTTTCTTACTCCTTGCTGTAAATTCATGATGAGGAATAAGAAAAGGAGATGCAAAGAGAAATTCACACCGGCCAAGCAGACATGTTGGTCTTGAAGGTGGAGACGAACTGCATTGCACGCACGAACATACACTTGTGAGCACCGTGGTCCAGACAGCACACGAGCAGCACTGGGCTTCGACACCCCAACATCCTTTCTTGCACCTTCGATCCTCACTTGGCCAATCAGAGCGGACGGCTTGCTTCCCCCGGGAGGTGATGCAGGCCGTTGGGAGCAATGCTTTCACCTCAGCAGCATATAAGCAGCCGTTGGCGATGCCAATGATGCCCGCTGTCTGTTGTGGTGATGGTCCAGCTCAGGAAAGCTGTGCGATGAGGCTGCATGATCAAGTGTCTATTGAGCTGTTACAGCTGGGTCATTAAGCCGAAACAACTGGGTCAATGAGCCGTTACAACTGGGTCATCCTCACTACTGTCTCTGCTTTTTGCCGTCGTCTTCAGCTCTCGCTAAGCTAAGGGACGGATCATGATGGTTCATGACAACAATGGGTACCAACACGTGGGACTGAATTCAGACGTTGGCTAATCTTGATGGAGTCGAGCTCCTCAACCAACAGCAATGTCCAACTGTCCCTAAGACTTCTAAACAGCATCATGACAACAACCAAGCCAAACCTTCAGGATTCAGGGTAAAGGCAAAACACTGATACATAACAATATGAAGCTTGAAGCAATGTGCTAAAAGCTTCCATCCCAAGCGAAACTCAATCGAATCTTTCCATTCTGTGCAAGCCCAACAAGTGGGATGAGAATCAGAGTTTAACTCATGACCACATCGCCATTATGATCTCATTTAACAATGGTTTTTAACCTCATGTTTTCAAAACAATTCATCACTCTAATCCCAAACTGCTGTTCCTTATTGCCAAATACATTTTCCTTCCAAATGCTGACATTTCAAAATATCATTTTCAATTATATTTCTGCTCACTGCAATATGTTTCTAGAATATTAAAAACATATTGGTGAGTACTTAATGTGACATGGTGAAATGCTTTCTAGGTTTGTTGCATCACATGACCATCATGATTTATGAAAACACAGCTTATCAACAGCATCTGAGATTGGCCAGCATGTCTGTCGCATGCAAAAAATTTAGCCTCCTGCATTATTAATATTGCTGAAGCCAATGTTGAGATAACCATCGGCAACCAATTTCAGCTCTATATGTTCATGCGGCTAAAAAAATCTATTTCTATTCTTCTGTAGCTCACCAGGTAGCAGATGTTCACCAGGGCCCTGGATTTGACTCTGAGGGAACACACACTGTGTAATTGTGACGGGCAGGAGGTGCGAACGAAAAGGAAGCGATCACGCCAAGTCTCAGAGAAAAAGAGGGGTTTAATAAATAAAGTGCGCTAACCAAAATCCCGTGCACTGATCCAAATTAAGGATACAATAACCAGCAGTCAACTGGTACACAGACAAGGCATATATAGACAGACAAACTACCGTCAGGTGAGGGAGCTAATAAGCCCCACCCACCTGAGGGAAGCACACAACGCAACAACAACAGGACAACTGCCGCTGTACCGTAGGTGACCGGGAGGGGGAGCCTCCCTCACCGTGACAGACCCCCCCACCAAGCCGCACTACGCCCGATGTGCGCCCACAGCGGCAGAACACAAGACGCAAGACGAAGGGGCAGGAAGGCGGGGACAAGGCAGGGCAACACCTCCTGCGGTCCGGGAGCTGAAACACAAAACATATAACACAATTTAGCTCCCGCCTCCCTGGGCGGGACCCTGGACCGACTGGGCCGTCAACAATAGACAACCACGCCCCAGTCGGTCACAGAGCCCTCACGCCCCAAGGCCCCACAACGTGTGTGTGTGTGTGTGTGCAGGTTACCTCCCTACTGCACAGTTGAACGTCTCCTGGACCAACCTCTCGGCTCGGGGCAGACCACTATCCAGGGCCTGGAGTACCCCTGGCATTACCTAGCCCGGCCAGGGGAGACCACCCCCTTTTGGAGGGGTACGGAGCAAGGGTAGACTCCTCCACCCTGCCGGAGGTTCCATTAGGAAAACACTCCCTCCCCATCATGGGCCGGCTAGCTCCAGGGTAAAACCCTCATCAACCCGAGCACGAGGGCTGGTCCAGGGACACCTCAGTCAACCGGGGAGGAACCTGCACACAATATATACGCACAAATACACACACACAGACAACGAAAACGCGCACTTACCCTGACCATTATAGTACCCCTAACACAGGGGGGGGAGAGGTCTCCATCTCAGAAGGAGGGGACACCCCTATACTTCGCCTCTTACTGGGGGAGGGGGCCCCTACCGTCTCCGGAGACACTCTCACATCCCTGGTCAGGGCCTCCCATAGGAGCTGCGCCTTCCGTGCCACGGTCCATGGCACGGGACCCTCCATAGCCCCTCCCCCAAACGCCCTTTGGAGGAGGAGCGTACGGGGATTACATGAAACAATTCACAAGCACGCTAGGACAAACACAAACACGAGGTGGGCGACACAAACACATACGCGCACTTACCCTTCTCACCGGCGGGCTTCACACCCCTCTCTCAGCTCGCCCCAGACACTCTCTCTAAGAGGTCTGAGGGCTCCAGGGCAACCCCTCTCCAGAGGGAAGTTCTGCCCTTTCTCAGCTCACCCTAGGCCACCTGTCCAGTGGGCCTAGGGGCTCCAGGACAGTCCCCTCACACTCCCGGTAGGGGCCTCCTTCCGGAGCTGCGCCCTCTGTGCCACAAACAGTGGCACAGGACCCCATATAGCTCCCCCCCCAAAACATTTTTTGGGAGCCCTTAGGGGAATTACATAAAAACACACCAAGACCAACACAAACACACAGGACAAACAAACGACATGCGCACACTGCACTCGCTAGCGCCAGTCCACCGTCACATATATATATATATAAACACAAACACATAACGACGATGGACTGGCTTAACGCGAGGCACGCGCAACACACTGGAGGAGAGCACTGTTATGGTCACTAGCTCCGTTCACCGCCGTGCTACATAAAATACATAAACAAAACATTTAAGCACGGCGGGACGAGCAGTGAGTGACCAGGCTCTCCTCACACACAAAAACAAAATAACAAATAAAACGCAGACAAACACTTACCACGAGACATGACCACAAACGAAGGAGAAAGTAAAGGAGACTGGCGGCTTCCGAAAGGTGGCTGGTTATTCTGTGACGGGCAGGAGGTGCGAGCGAAAAAGGAAGCGATCACGCCAAGTCTCAGAGAAAAAGAGGGGTTTAATAAATAAAGTGCGCTAACCAAAATCCCGTGCACTGATCCAAATTAAGGATACAATAACCAGCAGTCAACTGGTACACAGACAAGGCATATATAGACAGACAAACTACCGTCAGGTGAGGGAGCTAATAAGCCCCACCCACCTGAGGGAAGCACACAACGCAACAACAACAGGACAACTGCCGCTGTACCGTAGGTGACCGGGAGGGGGAGCCTCCCTCACCGTGACAGTAATGCTGATAAATAATGTATATATACACCAAAAAAATAAACTTTCATATAGCTGAGTGAGCTGTACTAGTAAGAATTCCCATGGACGTGTTTATTAATGGCCAGTAAATTTGTATATAGCAATGAATGATGATAATCTCCAATCTTCCTGTTATTTTGCACACAAATCATGATAAATTAGCTTGAAAGGAAGCACTTCTCCACATGCTACATTATTCTCTACGGCTACATCATTCATCGCTTTCAAAAACAAAGCCTGAGACTTGCTCACACACACTCACACACACACAAACACACACACACACACACACACACACACACACACACACACAAAGCCTAGTCTCTGAGGTCATGCATGGCTCTGTTGTTAGTGGCAGAGTTCAGGCTCAGGGAGGCCAGTGCCTGTGATGTCGAAAGCCGGGAACAATGAAACAGCTTCTCCAGGCCGCACTATCACTGGCTCCATCCGACGCAGCACTTAGTGGGAACCAGCGGGATAAAATCCCGCTCAGTGCGGGACACCCAGGCCAGCGGAGGCCCTGCCAGAGCTCCCTCACGTCACGGCTACGCACGCAAGTGTCGGTTTTTCTAACGATTTATGCGCGGCGAATGAGCCATTTCGAACTCGAACTGCGGCTTCGCATCCAGCAGAGCGGCGGATGTTCACACCTAACGGGCACCGCTGTCTTTACAGGGAAGGCCAGCTCGTCAGAATCCGACGGACGGGCGTCCGATATGACGCTCGACGAGTGTGCATCAGCATGCGACGTTCTCCATCGGGGTATCTGTCACGGCGCTTTTGCCTTCACCGCTTTCAGGCTGCTAGCGAAGCAAACAGAGGAAACAAGGAGTCGCTACACGCGGCTTCACTCCGTCGGGCCCCCGAGGGCGGCAGCAGCCAGCGCGACGGCTCACATCCGGAGAAAACCAAACAGATCAATCTGTTACGAGGACGCTTGCCGTTTTCAAAAGGTGATCCGAAGTTTGAAAAATACGTCGGGCGCGGACCAGAGCATGACGACTTTCATTTTTCATGAAAACACACAGAGGTCCATGACGCACGGACCGGCTGACTGGGTGTTCACAAAAAGAAACTGGGCTACGCTGTGCAGACAGGGCCAAAGACGGCCCGGCCCAGAGGGCTTTTCAGCGCGGGACCGCGGGAGGCCCACGCTCAGACTGCCAGTTCCCCCGCCCCGTGCCGCAAAACCCTGCTACACAGCCCTCATCCGTGAACAAGAGCCGAAAAAAATTCCCTTAGATGTCCGGGATCATTAAGGGTGTGAAACACAACATCCGTGGCACCTGCCGTGTGTACGGGGGGGGGATGGGGGGCTCTGCAGCGATGTTCGCATGGTCAGGTTTTCCATTTCGGTGGCATTCGCGAGCAGCGGTGGGAGCCAGTGGCTGCCACTCTCACTAGCGGCGGGGGGGCGGGGGGGGGGGGGGCAGCAGGTGTGTGAGATCACATGCATCACTGTGCCTCGCTGAACTGATATGACCTCCGTCACCGACACTGCAATGATTTACTTTTAGCACCTGACGGTTAATTGTCGGAACTAAAATTGTTCAGACTGCTCGTTGTTCGAATTGAACAGGAATCATATTAATCATAGGGAGGGGATCTATTATAAGAGCAATTTTTGTTTTCCCAATGTTTCAGACATGGTTGCTAATTCTACTTTCGCTTTGAGGAGCATGTAGCGTGGTGTGGCGTGTGGCGTGTGCTGGGATTGTGTGTGTGGCATGTGCTGGGATGGTGTGTGTGGCGGGTGGTGGGATGGTGTGTGTCTGGCGTGAGAGTGAGGAGCAGCCCTAGAGACACACACCTGTGGACCTGACATAGGGGAGAACACAACCACAACCAGGTGATAGTGATTAGGTGGTCAGGTGTTCAGTAATCTAGGGATTGGGAATGGGAGAGGCATGGTGTGTATGTGTGTGTGGGTGTGTGTGTGTGTCCCTCTGGGTGGGTGCCTAGCGCACTTCCTGGGTAGAGTTAAAATGCCTGAGTTTTGCATGTATTTTGTTTTAAAATCATTTAGATCTTACCTGTCAGTTGAAGGCATTCTGTTTCTATTTAAATTCTTTCCCTTATCTGATTATTTCTTTGTTGTTGCGTTCACCTGAGGCAGGAGCTTTTTCACTGACATTTGGGTTATTCTGAGGGGGGTTGAGTTATTCTGAGGGGATTTGGAGCAGCAAAGCATGCCATGTTTGCTTCAACAGTAAGCTCTGTTTGCCCTGTGGCATCAGAGCTGTAGTCGGAGTGCACCTACCTCTGTCTGATTACAGTCTACCCCACAGCCCTTACCCCATCAGAGCTGTAGTCGGAGTGCACCTACCTCTGTCTGATAACAGTCTACCCCACAGCCCTTACCCCATCTGAGCTGTAGTCGGAGTGCACCTACCTCTGTCTGATTACAGTCTACCCCACAGCCCTTACCCCATCTTAGCTGTTGTCAGAGTGCACCTACCTCTGTCTGATTACAGTCTACCCCACAGCCCTTACCCCATCTGAGCTGTAGTCGGAGTGCACCTACCTGTCTGATAACAGTCTACCCCACAGCCCTTACCCCATCTTAGCTGTTGTCAGAGTGCACCTACCTCTGTCTGATTACAGTCTACCCCACAGCCCTTACCCCATCTGAGCTGTAGTCGGAGTGCACCTACCTCTGTCTGATAACAGTCTACCCCACAGCCCTTACCCCATCAGAGCTGTAGTCGGAGTGCACCTACCTCTGTCTGATTACAGTCTACCCCACAGCCCTTACCCCATCTGAGCTGTAGTCGGAGTGCACCTACCTGTCTGATAACAGTATACCCCACAGCCCTTACCCCCATCTGAGCTGTAGTCGGAGTGCACCTACCTCTGTCTGATTACAGTCTACCCCACAGCCCTTACCCCATCTGAGCTGTAGTCAGAGTGCACCTACCTCTGTCTGATTACAGTCTACCCCACAACCCTTACCCCATCTGAGCTGTAGTCGGAGTGCACCTACCTGTCTGATAACAGTCTACCCCACAGCCCTTACCCCATCAGAGCTGTAGTCGGAGTGCACCTACCTCTGTCTGATAACAATCTACCCCACAGCCCTTACCCCATCAGAGCTGTAGTTGGAGTGCACCTACCTCTGTCTGATTACAGTCTACCCCACAACCCTTACCCCATCTGAGCTGTAGTCGGAGTGCACCTACCTCTGTCTGATAACAGTCTACCCCACAGCCCTTACCCCATCTGAGCTGTAGTCGGAGTGCACCTACCTCTGTCTCTGCATTTCTTTAATTTTAACTTTAGTTAGAATTTAGCTTAGTTTTTTATTATTTCACCTGGAACGTCTCAGTCTGGGATTTGCCTAAATCTGGAAATAATCTTTCAGGTAATGAATTACCACAACACGTATATATGTGCAGGTGGTATTAATACAACAGTTGCCAAAAATGAGGTTGTGTAGGCTAAGAAATCTTGAGTCCCTCCAAACACGGAGGCTCATTCAAGAATGTTTAGGCTAAGTTTATGTCCCGGCGAACCATACGCAATGTTCCACGAAGCGGCCTACAGTCCTCTCAGAACAGGAAACGCTGTGGTAAACCTATCCAGCAGGAGAGCTTATAAAACCAGGACGGCACTTCATAGCAGCAGATGGCAGGGTCCGGTCCGTGCGGGATTGCACAATGTACCTCTCCGTGCCTCATTTCAAACGCAGGTAACACATGAGGTCAGAGCCAAAGCTCAACTCTCAAATGTCAATCACCAAGTGGTCTAATGTGATCTGGGGAGAATGGGAGACCCTTCACGAGATGTTGCCAAAGCTCCTGAGGCCAGAAAAGGCTGTTTTGAACTGCATTTCTTGTTTCAGAATGTAACCCGGTCTCCTCACAGCTTCCCACCTCAGACCAGTACGTCTGCGCTACAGTAGCTGACAGAAGCGTGCGAGCTTTCAGAGGTGGGCCTCGTTTGGACACTCTACACCTCCTGTGGACACTCTACACCTCCTGTGGACACTCTACACCTCCTGTGGAACTGCTCTGGCTTCAGGTCTGAGGAAGCGCATATTCAGGAGATCCATCACACAAGTTGTTGAAAGCAAAAGTGGCTAATCTATATAAAAGCCTTTCAACATTTGAGGCTCATTGCCCAAGTCCCTCCCTACAAGCGTGCGATCTAAAAATAATATACACTGAACAAGAAATTTGTCGATCGGAGTTTGTCAGGCCAGTATCTGAGGCTGGACTACAAAAGCCACATTACTATAGGACCTTCTCATTCACCCCCTCCCTTTACCCCTCCTTCCCTCACTCTTCCACTCCCTCCCTCACTCTTCCACTCATTCCCTCTCTCCTTCAACTGCAACATCTAGAACAACTTTTATTTACTTTTTTAGACATGGCCATTACTGCACCAACTAACCTAAAAGTCTGTTCAAGTCATCTGGAACTTTTCTTGTTTGTGTCCGTATCCACTTTTAAGATTTAGAATTTCATTGTATTGTTCTAGTTTAACTTTTTTTTTTACTTTTATTCTCATAAAAAATGATGAAAAAACATGAAGATGAGAAAAAGATCTGTTTGTGAAGCTCACCACACTTAAACGTTATGTGAAATTGCATTATGTAACTTTAATAAGCCAAAGAAATATCATCATCCCCTCAAGTATTGCCACAGAATTAATCTAGTCCTAAGTTTGCAGGCCAGTTAATATTATCTGACATAGTTTGGAATACATCACTTGTGGCACAGACCACAGCAAGACCACAGCTTTCAAAGACTAAAAAAACCAATTGACACGCTTCACCTTGGGGAAGGAGTCTATCATTCCTTTCACAAACCACATCTCAAAAGGTCCCTTGTAAATAACCGAAAAAAGCTTCTCTCTGATCCCTGAGATCTAAAGGATAAGACCTCTGTGACTCCCTTACACCTCTGAAAGATCCTTCCTGCTTGTGTGAAAAAGGGGGAGATTCCTTTCCGTCAATAACAGCATCTGCTGGATTAATGAGCACTAGATCTGGCAGATTAAAGGATGATTCCAGACTGTAAAATGTGTCTTTGAGGCACTAGCTTTACGTGCCATTTAAAACCATGAATTCTATAACAAAGGGCATTACACACAGTTGAACATTAGATATAGAATTAAGTTGTTTTTTTCGTTTTCTTAGTTAATTTTTAACAAATATTCTTTCGGCAAAGAAAAGAACTGGATATTTTGTAAATAGTCCTCAAACGCACAAAAAGCAGGCTAACTTGGCTTTTTAAGAGTGAAGTAAATTTTTGGCTTCAAAATGCATAAATCAAAGTTTGGAATGGATGCTCTCCAGTATTACATAATCTACATGGGAGGATTCCTAGGAGGTAACCTCATTTAAAAACCGCTATGTTTAGAACGATACAAATCACTAACTGAGAAAAATAAGAAGAAAGAAACTGCCAAAAACGATGTTGCCGAATACACTGCGATCTTTAAGGCCAATTAAGTAGAAGTAAATAGATATAAGCTGTTCCACTTTAGGGCACACTGGTGCTTTAGTTCATACTGTGAAGAGACAGTATCAGACAGTGCAGTTTTAATCATTTCTTTTGAAGACTGAATCTCAGTGTCAGAGACCCTAAGGGGAGAACATGCTGATGTTCTTCCAGACAAGCTTGAATACGCTGAAGCATCTTTCTTCCGTCCCAGTGTACGAACGTTCTCGTTATCCTACGGCTCCTCACAGCTGTAGGATCTGCTTTGCAAGGAATCCGCTCAAGAGCTGTGTGTTTTTTTCCAAGAACACACACGTCCAGCTAGGGGGAGGTGGGTCTGACGTGTATGAGCTCATCGCTCTGGTCCAGTTCCACGGTGGGGCCTTCGTGGAGATCCGGTGCTTCACCCCGTCCAGGACTTTTTCCGTTAGAGGCGACCACATACAGAAAAATGTATGGCGGACAGCGTAATCCTAATCATCTGTAAGCATCTCAAGGTAACAACGAAGTGATTGGAGGTATGAAGGCAGACGTGGACATCGGTGGATTCATTTAACATGTCTAGACAGGGTGAGATTGGCTGGCGAATACTATGATGGGGGGATGGGGTCTATTTTTTGCACTTTTATGTCTGTCTTCCCTTTGGGAAAACAAGGCCACCCAGAAGTAGAATAGTACATAAAGACAAACCATTTCATGAGTGCCGCGTTTCATTGTCCGAATAAGAGCCATACTGAGCCCAATCTGGTTCCATCATGCCATAACAGTTATGCTTCACCTGTTATGGCATGCTTCACCCGTTATGGCATGCTTCACCCGTTCTTTTAGACTAATGGCAGTGTGCTTTCTCAATGGGTTCAAGCCACTGTCTGCGGAAGGGACAAATATACTTCAGACTTTTTACCGCCATGATTGACAAACGAGGTGTGGTGTTAAAATTCACACCTCTCGATCCACGCAGGGCGGCTTTGTTAAATGTGCCTGTCGGCGTGTGATTATTCATTCACTCCAAGCGCAGCAGGCAGACCACCTTGCGGCACGTGGCTATTTTGCTCCGTGCGCACGCCCTTGGTGGACGCTGCGTGTCAGGGGTCAAGTCACCTGCCCCTCTGGTTTCCATGGCAGCAACCTACAGGGTGGGAAGGGGCCATGGAGTTCGACTATTTCCAAGCGCTGCCCCGTAAAGAGGTCAGAACCGGGCAGCTGTCACTGGCCAGTCCGAGTGCCTTTCTTCTGCGTGTAAGGGATGTCTGATGGCGCTGTTCTGATTGCCATGACACCTGGGTGGTGTCGGTACAGCCATTCAGACTGTGGTGTGCAGTGCTTAAATTCTGTTCGGTGCTTCTGGTGCCGATGGCTGCGAAGTTCAGGGCCAATTTGAGTCGCATAATGTGATATGAATCCTTTACAGGTTCACGGTGGCAAAAAGAAGCACAGTTTTCGCAAAACAGAGCTAGCGCACAGTTTGTCTGATTAAATCAGAATGGATAACGTTAATTACTTTTCTTACAGTGTTGAGACATGCTAGCGTATAACTAATGACAGTAGTGTATCAAATGTTCTGGCTGCTATGAAGATTAAAAAGCATCTGATTAATTTTCATGTCTACACACTCAGACAATCCTGGAATCACTGTCAGTTTAAAGGAAGACAAAGGGAGAGAGATACAGAAATAGCATCGTTTGCTATTTCGAAAAAGTTTCACGTAGACGTCTGACAGCTTAATTGCCATAATTTGGGCTCGTTTTTTTTAATCCATTTTTTGGAAGGCTGCCCGCACATTCTGAAACCTTGTGAGTGCTGCATCATTATGGCTGTGAAAAAGGAAGACTAAGGCTGTGTACACCAAATAGGCTAACAAAGCCACAGGTTAGAGTTACTCACCAACAGTGTCACAGGGCTCATCTTTGTGGACACAGAAATCTGTCCTGAAATAAGGGAGGAATGAGAGAGAAAGCGAGAGAGAGAGAGAGAGAGGGGGGGGGGGGGGAGGGAGAGAGAGGGGGAAGGGAGAGAGAATCAGAGTTAACAGGTATTTTAAACAGACTTCTTGAAAGCTAGGAATGTACTAGGTGATTTCGAGGTATGGTAGCTATGAGTCTGTGCAGGATGATAATTTGGATCTCAACGAAAAGCGTGGAAATAAAAACCATACTGCTCTTGTGATGTTTGGTTTAGCGAATGCTGCACTTTTGTTAGGGCTTGAGTTTCAAAACACACAAAAAACAGTTTGGAAATAAGAAAAGAGTCTGAAATCTATTTGCGCGTGTCTCCTTATTGAGTCCTCCCTGATTAAACTCTTGGACGTGGACTACTGACAAGAACAGTCAATTAATTACATCTGGTATGAATCGCCTATATTTCCTTTCTACTACTTTTATTTGCATGACTCCTAAAAAAAAAAATCAAAACAATGGAATGCGAAACGCAAACATTTGTTCCATGAAGGCCACAATGTCCTCTCGATAAGTAGACAAAACAATTATCCTGCATTCCTGTAAAACTTCACAACGCAAGAACCAACTTTTCCAGACTCTTCTGACGGCCGTGGGAGCCAATTGACCAGCGTCCATGCAAAACATTCAAAAGCCCGCTCTGGTATCCATGGTAACCCCATCTGACTCCCACCCTAAGGCATCATGGGGCATCCAACAGCACTGGCGCTGGTTTTGCGGTGCTTACTGGGGTAAAGGTGAATGTGAGTGACACGTCTCAAAGTTAGAGCCGCTTGAAATACCTCTGAACAAAGAGATATTGGGCATGGCGCGGCGTGGCGCTACAGGAGGTGACGTTTTCTCACGACCCCCGCCCCCCACTGACCCCGCCCTGGGGCAGATAACGGCAGGGCGACGGGGCCGTGGCACTCAAACACGACGCACGGGCAAAGACTGGGTGTCTCAGGAAGAGATGCAGACACAGAAACTGACATAGAGAGAGGGAGAGAGAGAGTTAGAGAGTGTTAGAGAGAGAGAGAGAGAGAGAGTTAGAGAGTGTTAGAGAGAGAGAGAGAGAGTTAGAGAGTGTTAGAGAGAGAGAGAGAGAGAGAGAGAGAGAGAGAGTTAGAGAGTGTTAGAGAGAGAGAGAGTGTGAGTGCAAGTCATAGACAGGCACCTCCACTGGGACCTAAGCCAAAGCCCAGTTGAGGTCTGGATAGCATCCAACCTCGCTTGCTAAGAAGGCCAACGGCCCCTCAGTCTCTCCCCGTCCCACCGCGTTCATCTGTTAAGCAACTTTCAAACAGATCCAAAGGCCGCATCACTGTGAGTTACAACATCAGTACCAGACAGGCACACACATCCCTCCTCCCTGACCAAAAGAAACAAACCTCACATCCAACAAGGAAACGAGAAGCCCCTTGTTTACTTTGTCTGCAACACCAGGGGCTGCGCCCAGGACACGGCGGACTAACACGCGCCTTCCACCTTCCTCCCTTCTGCCCTGGTTACCAAAACACTGTTAATGGCTCATCGCTGAAAGGTCGACGCTGGTCGCCGCCGCGCGGCAGCCGGAGGATGCTCCGAGCGGTGGGCACGGTTGCCGCCGGCAGCTGCGAACCTGCCTGCTCAGGCAGAGCAGGTCGGAGTCCACATGTACTGCCTCCCCTCCTAATTCTCCTTGGCAGGGTCACGCTGGAGGGAGGCAGGGCCGGCAGCAGCCTCACAGCCTGTAATTTGACTCAACCAAGACCTTATTTTCAGTAGGAACAATGACTAACAGGTGAGGGACAACCGGAGAGCTGCGTTTGGGGGCGGACTGAGGGAATGTCTGCAGTTTCGAATTTCCTGCCGCTGCTGGTTGGGAACAGGGCCGGCTAATTGGCACTGGCAACAGTCGCGAAAAGACCTGAGGATTCGTCTGGATGAGAGGCAATTACATACATCACGAGCTAAAGTAAATCCTTCATAAAATGTAGTGATAAAAATGTCCTTCTAACCAGTCAACATGTGTTCACTTCATTTTTAGATGTGGGAGTTTAATGTATACAGGAATATCGATGAAAATCACTTCCACTGGGGACTGTGGGGACACTGGGAACATTTGGGACACGTCCCAACCACTTTCTAAAACGTTTTTTCTTGTTATGTACTTGTTAACCAGTGATGACAACGTGACATGCAGTAATGCTTCTGTTGCCTGTAGCATACATTTCTCAGCAAATATTTCAATCGACAGCTCAGGCGTTTATCTAAAGAAATACTTCAGCGAAAAATCTAATTCACATGACTTACCCCAGATGAGGTTAATTCGCCAAGACATGTATGGAGTTCGCATTTTGCTTCTTTACTTTAAAACAAGTGAGCACCAATGAGGCACTGAAATCTGCTTTGCGAGATACCAATCATACAGGAAACAGTGCCATATTGGTACAGGATGTCGGTACCCAACCTCACACCCTTGATGAAAATCATTTGTGATAGCCTCTCAAACAGTTTACTTCTTTTGGACTATGCTAACTACTGGAATTTTTAAATGTGTACGCACTCCCATGGAACTATAAGGAATAACAATTCAGTTCCTTTGCAGTCAACCCATCCAAACCCCTTCTGATTTCCTGCCTGTGTTCCGTAACAGATTAAATGGATCTGACACACAGCTGCAGCTTGAGATAGCTCGCGTGTAGCACGTCACATAGACCGGGGAGGGCTAGCGTAGTGATGCTAAATCCCATTAGCTCCAAGGTCCCATCCAGTGAATGTGACAAGGCCTGCGTGATGGCGGTCCTGGCTGTCATGAAATAGCGGCTGTCTGGGGCCAACAGCAGACGAGCAAGAGCGTGGAGAACTCAAGCAAAACAGGCACAGACTGCCCTTTCAACCACAGATCAAAGTTCTTCCAACTGAAAACCATATTTTCACTTGCTTGAATAAGAAAATCTGTTTTTTGGAGGGGGCGGTGTGTGTGTGGGAGGGAGGGGTGTTATAATGTTAATTTTTTCTCATTCGCTTTTCTGTTGTTGTTCAGCGTTTTGCACATTGCAACGCCACAAACCATTTCAGCAACTCAGCAACTACTTGGTCCTTCGGAGCAAAAAAACCTAGTTTGCTAAATTACAAGGAGCCTGTAGTCCTTTTGATCTCACACAGACTGACGCTTCTATTTGTGTTTCTGCTGCTCAGTCAGAAATTGAGGTCAATTAGTGTAGGTCTGCTCCTACGCACATCTGAACTGCAGAAATCAATTATAATCTCTGATTTCAAATGACAAACAGTGGTACAATTTGCACTTCAACAACACAAAGTTGTTATTTAAAGTCCTGTAATCTCGTCCTGGATGGCATTACTGGGTCGGCTTGCTCTGTGTTTCGTGAATGAGTCATGAGTTGGGATTTTTTTTTTCCTCCCCCAAAAGGCTACACAGTGTAAAGGTCCGCAGCGGTTGCTCTGACGGAGCAAGACGGAGGTGGTGGGTGGCACGCGGGGGAGGGGTGGACTGGAGAGTACACTCGACACGCTGTAATTTGCCTGTGACACACTCCTGACGCCCCGAGCCATCTCAGCAGTGGCATTCGGGCAGATGTCGGTCCCGCGAGCCGCGTCCTCCGAGCGGAGGGCCTCGCGGCGGGCGAGGGGGGTTGGATTTAACCTGGCAGAGGTGAAAACAAAAGGGCTTTCTGTGGGCCTCCATGACTGCTCCTCAGGCCCAGGGAGACGGATAGCGTCTGACAGGAGAGCGTCGCTCCCAAACAAAAGGATTCCTTTTTTTCTTAAAACTTTTTTTTTTTTTTCTTTTTTTTTTGAGCCCAGAAAATTACAGCGAGGTAATAAGACCTGATCCGAAAGAGGGAGCACAAGTCTGTTTGGTTGCCAAGAGCGATCGGGTTGGAGTGGTGCAGAAGGGAAGACTGGGAGCAGACCCGCCTCGATGACGGACCGGTAAATGAACGCGTCATTAGGGGTCCATCAATGGCTCAGGAACTGAAGGGTCTAAATTATGTTACGGCTTAATCAATAAAAGGGGGGGCTCTAATCCCCGAAAAGCACAAGAGTGCTGACAGATGGTGAGCATCAAAGAGGTGAAATAATGAGAGAAGGCGCAAAGACGCGAGCGCAGAAGTGGCTGCGAGCGATGGGGGGGGGGAGTGAAGAAAAGTGCAGAAGCAAAGAAAACAAGAAACAAACAGAAAGCGAAACGCAAAACATCCCCCCGGGAAAACGGCGAGGGAAGACGGACGCACCTCGTCACGAGGACGGCGACGTCCATCGGTGGCGGGTCGTCTCTGCCTCCGGGGACGTGGTTGTTGCCCAGGTAACGCGCACCTCCGTACTCCTCGTGCTGCCAGTGGCAGAAGCTCTCCAGCGCCTTCTCGCCATGGTGACCCATCTTCAGCTTCTCCTGAAGAGGCCAGGCGACAGTGGGATTAATCCTTGCAGATCCAGCTAGTACCCGTCGCAAAACATGACTTGTTAACATGCTCTTCCATGAATGAAAACGCATTTCTAATTCCATAATGCTAGAAACTGCTAACAACGCTGCTCTTTAGCCAATGGCAGTGTTGACATACTTGGGTGAAGATGTTCTGTAAATGAAACCAGACCTTTCATCTTATTTGGCCATATGTGCATGAAAGTTTTCAGACAGATGCATTTTCTAGTTATAGTAAGTTGAGACGACTCCTATTGGCACAAGCAATCAATCAAAAAGAAATTTTCAGGATGGCATGCAGATGTGTAACCAAGTGCCTGGGGAAACTAGAACAAGTGATCAGCCACATAAAGTTACTTGGTCAAAAATTGGTACCTTGAAGTCGCAGGAACATGAACACACGGTATGAGTGAACACGGTATGAGTGAACACAGGACATGAGTGAACACAGGGCTTGAGTGAACACAGGGTATGAGTGAACACAGGACATGAGTGAACACAGGGCTTGAGTGAACACAGGGTATGAGTGAACACAGGACATGAGTGAACACAGGGCTTGAGTGAACACGGTATGAGTGAACACAGGACATGAGTGAACACAGGGTATGAGTGAGCACGGTATGAGTTAACACAGAGCTTGAGTGAACACAGGGTATGAGTGAACACAGGGAATTGTTGAACACAGGACATGGAACATCACAGGGCATTACAGAACACAATTCTTGCTTTCCATGAACAAAATGTACTACTTTAAAGCCCCATTTTCCCCCGTCGAATTGTTTGTGCTCTTTTCATCCCAATAGATGTGAAATCAGACAGCCGGATAGGCGATTATTTGCCCGGTAGGCGGTTATTTGCCCGGTAGGCAATTTGTTATTTGTAGATAACCAACATCTCCTTGTCATTATTGTCAATGATACTCAAAAATGATGATCGAATATCCACAATCTATGTGTGGCTGTTATCTTGTGGTCTTTAGAGCAATTTTAACGTGTACTTTAGGATTTTCTGAGTGGAAAGCAGTAGTTAAACACACACACACACACACACACACACACCGATAACATCACAGGCCCTGAGGACAGAAATAAAACAAGAGAAAGGGGGAGGGGCTGGAAGGCTCACAGTCTTGAAGAGATTTAGCACATCTCAGGGCAACGGGGGTCAAGCCTGTCAGCAGGGGTCGTGGAGGTCAGACTTACTGGGCGGGAGTGCAGCAGGACCAATTTGGTGACACGAATGTTCAGCTGTACGCCCAGACTCTGGTGCTGAAACATATTATACACCTGCATCATGAGAGAGAGAGAGAGAGAGAGATAGAGAGAGAGAGAAAGAGAAAGAGGGAGAGAGAAAGAGAAAGAGGGAGAGAGAAAAAGACAGAGACAGGCAGAAAGCCAGAGAGAGTAGCAGGCATTCACAAAGAGCAGGAGAAGAGAAGAGAAGAGAAGAGTATGTTTTTATTTTACCTTCCAAACAGTGACAGAAAGGGTGTTAAGGTGAGAGCTCCACGCTACAAAAACCTTTTGTAGAAAACAAACATTGGACATAAGAGAGACAGCTGCTTCTGAGACATTTATGAGACCATTTAAGTAACACAGGGAGTGGACAGAATAGGGAATCAACATCTGGAAGGAACGACCTCAAGGAACCACTTCACATCACTGTATTTACACGAGGAAGAGGAATATTTTCCGCAGCGGTGTCCTCGCTACACTCCAACAATCAGGCGAGAGCTGAGGGGGGATGAATCAAGGCCTGCGCTGGCCGTAAAACACGCCCTGCCTCATACAGCCGAGACCACGGAACAACGCCTGCGCTAGGCGGGAAGCTCTCTCCTCTCTCGAACACTTAGCAGGAAAACGACTCGCTGTGGGAAAGAAAAGTTGCTTTTCACAATGCTTACATGAGATGCTGCTCTAAATGAATTCTTTGAATTAATTCAGAAGATTTTTGGCATTTGAATTCATTTGTAAATGTTATTACATTTCTTCATGTACAGGCAAATCAACTTTCACACAACAGCTAGCATATCTACAGAGAATGTCAAGGTTTGATTCAAAACACACACACACACACACCAGATCCAACAATTCTCAGGCATTAGATTAAAAAAAACCTTTGGAAAATGTCTTGCCTAAGGTTTCTTCTTCAGAGTATTATAACTAACAGGTGCCAAAAAAGCTGGACTGTATTTATTACTACTGCTCTTCCAAACAAATTAAAGTGGACATATGACATACACAATCGAAACCTACAGCTAATTATGTGATACCCCATAAACGTCCCTTTACTTTACTCTAGTTGCTAATCTAATTCACACTTTTGGCAAGAATCCAAACATAATATTTCCTCCTCTGGCAGTTAAATAACATCGCAAGTATGATTACAAGCACCGCCAATCAAAATCTTCATGGTGGTCAAAGTAAATTCCAGAGTACGTTATGGCCTTAATAAAATGAAACAGATCAAAGATGAAGTCTCGTCCTCTTTCAAAGATGTGAAAAACAGTGTTAAACAGCGTGAAAATAGCATGTGCATGAGCGTCCTTGAAAAGAATGCGTTCTTCTTGTCTTTATTGCAGCTTTGAGGAATTATGTCAACTTAGATGTGCGAGTATGTGTGTGTAACTTAAGAGAGCTGTAGGTCTGACAAAGTGGTAAAAGTGATGTTTGCTATTAGTATATTAGTATACTAATATACTAATTAGTATACTAATTAGTATACTATAGTATACTACTTAGTATTAGTATTAGTATATTGCTATTAGTAGCCTTGTAAGCTGTAGCATCCACACTTCAGGAGGTCTCTCCCTTAGCCACCTTCCATCATCACATCTCTTTCAAAGTTTGCCCAAAGATCCTTCTGGAACTTTCGTATTATACCTGCACCTCATATCCCCTCAGGGGGTGGATATAGTAAACCACCCATTGCACACTAGCGGAAATCATAATGGCTGTAGTACACAGGATTGTAAAAACACAAGGACAAGGGTGAAGTGATCAGCACTTCCTCATTAAATAACCAACCATATGCCATTTTTTTTTTAAGTCATCACGATATAATTGCGGAAATTCAACCTAAAATCCGTATTGAAAAATGTAATATCTATTCTGCGCTGACATATGCCACTGTTTCCTATTCTAGGAGAAAGTCTCGCACTGAGAGGGTTTGGATGTGTGTGTGTGTGTGTGTGTGTGTGTGAGACTCACCATGTTCATGACAGTGAGCAGGAAGCGCTGGGCAGCCTCGGCCCCGTGGTACTGCACCATGTCTGCGTCGGCCACCACCACCGTCTCCGCAGTGTACTCGCCACTCAGACGGATAGCATTCCTCTTCCCACGGGCATCCTCTACCACTTTGGCCTTCCTCTCCTTCCTCTTCCCTATCAAACACACACACACACACACACACACACACATAGAGTTTTAACCTCTATAGCAGACCAACTTACATATATACTCATGCACACAGCATTTTTTGTATACACAGGATATATTGTCCATGTAGTACACACACACACACACACATATACATATACACACACGTGCAAAATCACACAGAACCACCATGACAGATGTGATGGGAATAAAGGCAGAACCCTTAATGACTGCTGACAGCAGAACGTATGGCTGAAGTTTCTAGTAACCAGCTCTCATAAACAAAAGGCAAGCGTTGGCTGGCTTTACGTGCGAGCTGTTTTTAAGCAGCTCCAGCCGTCTCCAAGATGCCCCCGTACGCTCTGCCCATGTGACCAATTAGGCCTCCGCTGAGCAGATGTAATAGCACTACTGCAACCCTGCAGGACCGAGTCAGAACGTTTGTGGGGGGGGGGGTAAGTTCTTCCAGATACACCAGCTCTTCTCTGGATGAAATCAAGGCTCTGAAAGAAATATTAAAGGGGGAAGTGTTATAGTGATGATTAAACCCAATTAAAATCAATGAATGGCGAGATTGTCATTTCCAATCCATGTGTTCCTGGATTGGAAATGAATAAGAGCATGTGTTTTGGTACGTTTTGGTAGTTAACGTTGCTCTTTTGTCAACGTCACGGGCCCATTAGGGAGGGGACAGAGAGGACCGTGCCTGGTGGGCGAAGGTCTATTGACTGGGCGCTTATCTGCAGCGCATTTGTGCTCCATGCAAAGTCTTGAAGCCATCTGCAGATGTTTGTTTGTGTTTGTTTGTATGTCGGCATGCGTAAACACACCAACGAAGGATCCCTTTGTTCCCAAAGGGCACCCACCGTCACAGGGTGATTTCTCCACGTGTTTCAAGGCACCAGAGCCATTTCACAGCAATGGAGCTGAACGCTCAAAGATAAAAACAATGACTCAACGCATCTCAGAATAAAGAAGGAGATGCTGCTGATGGTCCTTAAATATCCCATCATTAAGTATGTTGCCCTGAAATAGGGACGCAGAAGAATCTTCACTCTAAAAAAACATCCATTGTAAAAACGTACATAGTCGCTAAGGGTAATGAAACCGGCTGCAGTGACATTGACATGATGGGACAATATGGACTGGGTCACCTTCGTCATCCAACACTAGACCCTATAAACACTGTGGTTGAACATGGCGTCAGCTGCTCACTTGGTACTGTTTCTTGGCTTTTGAATCCACAACCAGGTTTTTGGTAATCACTAGTCCAAGGTCCTGGCCACTCTACATTCACACATTACACGTAGGTCAAAGCACAGTAAAAACCGCATCTCCGGGAACCGGTCCTGGTGGAGCAAGAGCTGAGGTTCTCCACTCGAAGGACAGAAACGGGTCTTTAGGCTTTGAACAGGGCTGATAAAACTGTGGAGAACTCTGTGGGAGAAAAAGGTGAAGTTACGTGTACAGTTGTGTAAACGCGAGCACATTCGAGCATCTGGGTAGCTGCACTGAAATATTTTTTAGGAGTAATTTCGCTGTGGAAACATTCCATGAGTCAAAGCTTTCTGACAGCTCAAAGGACAGAAAGTCAAAGGAAGCACTTTAACATCCCTTAGATCTGAAGAGCGTGACATACAAAACCTGATGCTATCAAGCACGTTCCCCAGGCACAAGGTCCTTCTACTCTGAGAGGCTCCGGCCATGAAACGAGGTTCCACTCGTACAAGATCTCAGGGATGCAAGCGTATATTTTCCCTTAACAGCATATATTCCGTGTTAACAACAAATAACCTCACTTCTACCTTCTCTGATTTGTTAGCATGGAATTGAGAAACTTAATAATTCTCACAGCAGTTGCCAGAAAGCCCACTTTACTAAGGTAGCTGTTTGCTGTCACGATTGCTTCCATGGGGGAAGTGCACTGAATAGTAATGATTCACAATTGTACATTCACACTGCAGGTATAAGAGGCCCAAATCTGATTTCATGACCAATTTTTTGCTGTTAGGCTGTTCACACCCTTTGTAACATGGCATATGTCTGACGTTAGCCAGAACACTTCACGCTCCTAAACCAACACCCAGAGAAGAACAATGCTTCGAGGGGCCGCACACAATCAAAATGGAGTCAGAGCGCTAGCCTGAAGTTAATGCTCATGTTAATCTGCAGTGGAAGCTGGCTACAAACTCGGAAACAAATGATCTTGAGAGCAAGGAGATGACAGAAGGCCAAAATTTTAATGATGGGTCCCTGTGGAGTTACGGCAGGTATGAGAGGAATATCTGGATGCAAAATCAGTGGGTTCTTTCCTTCCCGCCAGTGCGAAATCATGGAGAACGTAGAGTTGGATTGGCGCAAAAGCCGCATGAGTCGCCTCGCAACATATCAGATTTCATATGAAAGTGTCCCAAATCGGAACTGAAAATGTCAGTTTCAATGTGTTATTTTTTTTATTTTGCTTTTTTTTTTCCATTTTGCTTTTCACACAGCTACCCAGAACGCACATTTGTTATTTGTTACATTCTGTAATATGAAGAAAAAGATCAGATGTGAACCATTTTTGTTCAACCATTGTTGTGTGAACACAGACTAAATGAGTTCGGTACTGGCGTGAATGTTTCCGTAAAACCACTACAGTGGCTTGAAACCTTTATAGGGGTTGTGAAAATAGACATGCATTGCAGTGCTATGCTATATCCTGCGTGCACCAACCAGGAGACCGTGGTCCATTTACAGAGGTGTTGTCGGCAACAAGAAAGATCTAAAATCACAATCGCTCCCTGCGTGATTTCATGGCACCAGCACAGTCTGAGAAGTGGAGGACAGGTGTGACCCGTGGACGTCACCAAACATAAAAAATAACACAACCATATGCTTTAATATTAGCCATGAGTGATGAGAATGAGGCAGATTCACTGAGTGTGTCCAGCGATACACACTGACCGTTGCGTTTGTATTTTATGAACTGAGTGCAGGTGAAATTGGTATGGGCTGTATTTTATTTCTGACTAAACTGCCTATTTCTAGCTATGTGTTATATGTAAGTCGAAAAGCACCTTGAGGACTCAAGAACATAGTTGTTACTGGATGTACAATGGTCAACAGTATGACAACCAGATGGCCAAATCTCCCTGTAGTGTTTTGTCAATGTCACAAGCCCATTGGAGAGGAGCAGAGCTGAAATAGAGGCAGACAGGTGTGTGTGGACTGTTTTTGCTGGGGGTGAAGGCACACGCCCTATACCACAAACCAACTTCAGCTCCTGTAATGTATGCCTGTGTGTGTGTGTGTGTGTGTGTGTGTGTGTGTGAGTGGGCCAAGGCCAAGAAACCAGTGGGTGGGAATACAGAAACGTCCAGCGAGTCAGTGCGGGACGGGGAAGGTGGCGTGGCGCTGGAAGTCGTTCGAGAGGTCTGTGAGTCTGAGAGAAGTTCCAACATTTTTCGGATTCCACCCGGTTCAAGAGGCAGACCACAGATCCTAGTGATTCAGATCACAAAGAGTGGGGCAGACCAGAACTCTGGCCCCAGCAGAAATGCTGGCCTTCCTCACCGACGGCGCAAAACCCAGCGACGGTCCAGCCTCAAAAAAAGGCCAAGTGGCTCCCAATGGAAACGAAATGGGAATGTATACAGCCAATAGTCCAGAACTGCTTCCACATTTTCCCTGCGCTTCATGGCGTAACCACCGTCTGTTTCCAGCCCGCCAGCTTCTAAACATGGGACAGAAACGTCCCCGCCTCCCTGAAGCAAACCTCTCCCCAGAACCGACGCCATCTCTTTGTCCTTTGCCATGGCTTCCTAATTTCCAGGGCTTCTTCGTCCTGCACTCCATCTTGCTTAAGTGCTGCTCCCTGCTGACCACCAAGCTTTCCTTTCTTCATGGTCCATGGCCGTTCCGGTCCCTGCGGTCCTCACCTTGTCCACTCTCTTCAAAGGTTCTCGCCTTGTCCACTCACCTTGTCTTCAAAGGTTCTCACCTTGTCCACTCACCTTGTCTTCAAAGGTTCTCGCCTTGATCTGCCACCTTTCCACAGCTACCTTTATAAGAGCAACACAGCGAGACCTGTCCAAGCCCTGCAGTCCGGAGTGGCCTCCAAGCCCATGAGACATCGTTGCCTGCTAATTCCAACGAGCTCCACTCCCTCCTCCACAACTCCCCTCGCGTCTGCTGACCCACTTTCGTCCGCACCCCTTTCTTCTGCCCTCTGATCTCGCTCGACATTCCCTCTCAGCCGGGAGCCCTTTGTGTGGAACGTCCCATGTCCTCCGCTCACGATCAGCTGGGATTGACGAGCAACCTTTTGGCTTCAGGACTCGAGTGGCGAAGGCTTCGGCGAGCAGGTCGTTTTCCAAAGGTCGTGCTACGTGTGACGGTGCACTGGCTCGGGGGCACGTCAGAGGGGCCGTATTTCACCGCTCCAGATGGGACAGGGTGTGAGAGGAGGCAAGATCTGCAGCCAACCTCACTCCTTCTGTTGCGTTTAATGCTCCCCCTCTGTAACATGATCCGTCCTTGCACATCCAGACTGTGTGTGTGTGTGTGTGTGTGTGTGTGTTCGCACAGCGAAGGGGAAAGCTCTAACGCATCGAGGACAAGGAGTTTAATGAATATAAAGTCTGTCTGAGTTAGTATCTTCCTCCGGGGACAGTGTGGTTTGGTGGTGAGGGTGTGGGGGTTTTCAGGGATACGGTTCTCTCTTAACTTCTCAACATGATGGCAAGACAAAGAAAGACAGAGAAAGCAAACAAGACAAGAGAGAGAGAGACAGACAGACAGACAGATACGGGAAGGGGGCTCTGGTGGCCTGAGACAGACGTGAATGCAGAGGAAAGAATTCCCCCACCCCACCCCCCCCACCCCCAAATCTGGCACCCTGTGCCTCTCCACCGGCCCAATCAGTGCTCAGCAAATGGCGCTTGGAGGAGCTGAATAGCTAAAGCACCTGCCACACCTGGAGCTCAGTTTAGCCGCACAGACACGCATGTACACACACACGTACGCTCACACCAAGCACACAGGCACACATGTGTACACACACGTACCCTCACACCAAGCACAAAGACATGCATGTGCACACACACGTACCCTCACACCAAGCACACAAACACACATGTGCACACACGTACCCTCACACCAAGCTCACAAACACACATGTGCACACACACGTACCCTCACACCAAGCACACAAACACACATGTGCACACACACGTACCCTTACACCAAGCACACAAACATGCATGTGCACACACACGTACCCTCACACCAAGCACACAAACACACATGTGCACACACACGTACCCTCACACCAAGCACACAAACACACATGTGCACACACACGTACCCTCACACCAAGCACAAAGACATGCATGTGCACACACACGTACCCTCACACCAAGCACAGACAAGCATGTGAACACACGTACCCTCACACCAAGCACACAGACACACACATGCACACACGTACCGTCACACCAAGCACACAGACAAACACGTGCACACACACGTACCCTCACACCAAGCACACAGACACACACATGCACACACACGTACCCTCACACCAAGCACACAAACACACACGTGCACACACACGTACCCTCACACCAAGCACACAGACCCCACTCATAAACGCAGCCTTTATAATACCCCAGATCCACAACTGGTACTCCTGTCTTTCCTTCTTTCTTTGTTTTTGTTCTCTCTTTTTCATTTCCCCCTTTTCCTCTTTTAAAAGAGGAAGTTTCAGTTTCCAAATATGGACATGTGGAAAGAATTTATTTATACAGGTTGTCAAAATTCTGGTGGTCTTTCCCCCTTAAGAGAAGGTTATGTAATATTCGTCCTGCGCTGTCCAGCTGAGAATTAAGCTACAACAACGCCCAAACAAATGAGGAAGAATGTTGGATCCTAAACTCTGAATATCCACAAACCTGTGATAGTACAAGACTAGAAAGTCCAGCTGTGTTGTTAAGCTGGCAGACGAGTATAGATCTTTGCATACGGACTCACCGAACGTTTTTTCTTTTTTTTTGGCTAATTACCCTCATTTCCATGCTGATGAACAAAAGAGTTTGCGCCGTGCTCACACAAAACCGCCTGTCCCTAAATATGAGCGCGACCAGACGCCCGGAGCTTTTGGCCTCCACGACGCAGAGGAGAGCCAGTTCTTAAAGCTGCGGTTTCTTTTCGGCAAGAAAAAAAAATCGTACATCTTGGCGAAGAAGCGCCCACGGGCCTGGAAAATATGCACGGCGTTATTAACGTAAGAAAGCGCGGTGATGAGATTCCGTCAGCTCTTTACGCAGCGCAGAAGCGAGTCCCAACAGGAGTCTAGCGACACTGACCCAGGACAGACAAGTGTGTGGCGAAAACCGAAACAGCTGCACCTTCTCTGCCTCCGTGTCTCTTAGCGGCGTTGTGGGGGGAAAGAAATGAAGACATCAAAAGCATTCGATGTGGCCGTAAATGTTGCTATGAAATGCATGATTTATGAGGCCGACGGCTCTCGAGCCGTAAGCGCTTCTCGAGGGGAAATGGGGAGGTAGACACGGGCGCAAAGCCGAGCGTCGCCATTATCATAACAGATTCCTTGCGTGTAATTCATCATAAATAGAGAGGCCAGTCTAAGTGATCCTGTGAGTCTCTCTGGCTGTAATAAGCAGAATGAAATACAGTGCATGGTGAGGTGCTCTAATGGTTTTTCAATGACACTGGTTAGCTGGGATCGGTGGTGGCAAATAAATGCCGGCGGCTTCATCAGTTTGCAGTCAAAAGCCACACAAAAACAGTTTCTAATTGGCTGCATATTCGTTTGGTTAGAAAAGGTACGTAAAAGGTTACAACCAAACTAATAAAAGCACAGAAGGCTCAGTTCAACGGCATCTGAAAGCATTCTGCTCACCTCTGATGATCTGGCAGTATTTGGGGCCACTTCCTCTGGACCGGGACCTTTCCTCAGAGGAGCGCTGTTGTCTGACCACCTTGTGCTCCAAGCCAGAGAAGGAGCCGGCCACATTATCCACTGGCTCAATAAACAGAGTCTCCTCTCCGTTCTGCACGAGGCCCGTCTGAGACAGACACGAGGTTAGAAGGTAGTCAGTTCCTGGTGCAGTAGCGCCTGCATGCAAAATTACTGAATTACTGAGCTGAAGTGATCTTTTGGCTGCAAAGCCACTTGAACGTGTGCTTGCTAATCACAAAATCACAGGCGCATGTCATCCAATTACAGAAGGAGGTAGAATCTTTCAAACAGCAGTTTATCACTTCACCTTTTGAAAATTACAATAAGCCTGTGTTGATTTTTTTTTTCTCGCTTCTAGAAACAAAAGCAACCAATCAAATTTGTTTCTGTGCTATTACATCTTGGGGGTTTCGTTTGTAAGTTGTACCATGACAGCTTGCCTAGATCTGAGATTACACTGATGCATATTTACTACAGTATGAAACTAAAACCTAATTTAGTAAAGAGGCAATTTAGGCTGAATCAACATTTATGAAATTGAGCATATTCAACAACAACACCTCATTAGCATATATTATGCTTTATGATCACTCTCTTGAATGTAATGTGTGTTCTTTTCCTCAGACAGCCCTGCTCATTTAATGTAAAGAGTTCGCTATACACACATGGGCTGTCAGCTAAGAAACAAATTAATCACAGCACATTATCACACTGACAACTGCACTTGGAAGGGCTCCCAGAAGTCTATGTATCTCTATGCTTCTCTATGTATGTCTATGTATCTCTCTGTATCTCTATGCATCTCTGTGTATCTCTATGTATCTTTATGTATATCTATGACCCTCTATGCATCTCTATGTATCTCTATGTATCTCTATGCATCTCTATGTATCTCTGTGCCCCTCTATGCATCACTTCTGCCCATGGATAGAATTCCATTCATCAGTAGCCCACCAAAAACTCTGGCCGAACTCATGGTGGGCTTGTCTATCCCAGCCTGAGTGAACATTTGAACATAAGGCGAGTTCCCAGCGGCTCTGGAGAGAGAGAGCTGCTCTGGGCAGGAGCGTAGCGGAAGGAGGCCATGAAGCAGGCGCTTTCATCTCCACCACGTTCAGGTCCCCACGCATGGCCGCACTTACTGGTGGGGGTGGGTGCGGTCGTGGTTGAAATGACATTACCGGAGGTAAAGCCTCACACCCCCTCAACCCTCACACCCCTGAAGGGTTTGTACTGACGTGTGTAGCCAATATTACAATATTTTTGCAATAATTAAACTATTTATTTTAATATTTAGGCTATAGAAGGAATAGTAGATGGACTGTGCTGTCGAAAATCATAATATTATGACATAGAGCGTTTCGCAAATAACGTCATCCCACGATAATCTACGACAATCGCATCCGGCTAAAGCCTGTGAGCAAATCACAGCCGTTATGGTATTTGCAATAACGCACAACCTTGAGTGCTCTTCCTGTTTATATACACCAGATCTACCAAATAAAGAAATCTGCACAGAACATATTGTTGAATATGTTATATGGCAAATCTTCCACCAAAAGGTAGTTCCAAAGCAAATAACTTAATTATTGCAATGCAACTTCTGTGCTATCCAACAGTAACAACTGCCTGCCTAACCAAGCACAAAAGGCAAACAGTCTCTAGGACTACCAAGTGATGTTAGTGTGAAATAAAAGTGAAAATAAGTGCAATGGAAAGGAAAAAAGCAAAAAATAAAATGTATTAATTAACAGAACTATTTGCTGGGACCGCTGAATTTATTGGGGTTATTATTATATGTTAATTGGTACACCTCCATTCATTGTGCAGTTAGAATAAACTCTAGAGGACAAGCGCTGACATCAAACTGTGCAGCTCACTTTACCCGTGGCCCCAGTGTATTAATTGTTCTACCATCTCAACAGTCAACAGTCCCAACAGCCTAAAAGTGGCAAATCTTGATGCGATGTGCATCTGTGGTCACACTCTCCAGACAGAGTGCATATCAAAATGTTTTGTGCAGGTACAAATCTTCAAATCTCGCTATCTTAGAAAGGTCGTTCATTCATTTCCCATTCTGTACCTGCACAAAACAACTTAGGTGCATAAAGGTAGTCGTTATGTAGCAACGTGTCAGTGGGGTGATACAGTTTTGGTGTGAAAAGCCTGTGCTGTTATCATGAATAACCGGCATGGTAAGAAGGCTTCTCCATCAATCAGATTGTGAGGTTGTAACTAACTGTTGAATAATATATTACTGTATTATAATATTCAATTTAGTTATGTAATTTTAATGTAACCATATATTAAAGTAATACACTACCAGACTCAGACTGTTTTTCTCTGCTACCAGGCCAAAATAACCTGTTGATAAGGCTTCTTTTAGCAAGTCATTATTCAAAGTTAGCCAAAGGAGTAGTAACAGGAGAAGCTCAAAGCTGTTCTTAAGCTAAGATCTCTGGCACTTAATAACATGTACAGAGTTGAAATTCATGAGCTTGAGAAGGGAAGATCTACATCCATCAGTGTCCATACCATGCAGACATTTTACACTAAGGTTGCATAATGCAACTTGCTTCTTGTTCTGATGCTTTGATGAGTCACGTGACCGACGTTGTGACCACCAGGCACATTGGTAATGAAAAGTCAAAGCATGAAAACACTATTTAAAAATGTAAAAGATCAAAGGGGCCAGTTCCCAGAAACTAACACAGATAAAGTTTTTTCTGAGTTACATCATCATACGTACCCAGCAGAATGTCAGGGCAGCCCACAAGGGGCCAGACATGGAAGAAATACTACTGAAAACGCACCACACAGAATTAATATACATGGGACAGAATTCTGTAGATGTATGATCCCTCAAATTACCAACGCTGGATGTTTTGCTTTAGGCCTGAACGCAGAGCTAATCAAATAATACTACCACAGTGTGATAAAACTACTTATTAGTGTGTGTTATGAGAGTTCAAACTGACTGCCTAAAATAATATGTGCTGACCCCAAAAAGGAAAAGGAAAACAGTAGAAATCACTAGTTGATTGTTATAAGCTCACGACAGAATGCAAATCCATATATGGTAAATTTCCATCTAAAACCATAGTCAAATTACAGGGCTGCAATTAGTCGGTCCTGAGAACAGTAACTGCACCAGACTGTCACTCAGCCGACCGAGGACGCATCACCTGGGGCAACTCGGCCAAGAAAAGGCACAAAGTGCAAACAGAAAGGAGAAAATAGAGAGGAGAATAAAAGAAGAAGCATGTCTTAAGCGCATGCCCCTGACTCCTTTGTGGTTGTTAGCACTAATGCTAACCCAAACGTTAGCGTCACATCGCTGACCCACTTTTTTTTTTTTTTTTTTTTTTTGTCCCGTCTGCACACAACCCGTCAGATCTGCAGCCGCGCTCGGCACAGGAAGCGCTCCCGGCCCAATGGAAAAGGCCCGGCGTCGCGGGGAATCGTGAGCCGAGGATAGTCAAAACATTCCGGCTGATCCCCAGCTGATCCCCAGCTGATCGGGAGGTGGGGGGGGGGAGGGAGGCGTCTCGCCTTCACATCTGCTCCCTGTCAGCCTGCCCGGGGGTGTCAGCGCAGCTCGGCCTGGTCCGATTCCACATGCGCCTGGAACGTTCGCGGTTGAGGATGACCTCACTTTCCACATAGCTGTTGCCTAAGCAGAGCTTATAAGGGGAGTGGGGGGGGGGTGAACGCAGAAACGTCGGACACCCGGAGATGTATCGAAGCGCCTCTGTTTGTTTGTAATTAGTCAGGGCTGCATGACCGAAAATGAATGGATTGTGATGACCCAATATGGTGCGTGGAGCAGAGGTTTGTGGACTAAGCAAAAGAGCCAAAACGCAGAGTCAGAAATCCAAAATGTGTTGCACGCACAAGTGTTTAATGTGCGCACACACACACACACACACACACACACACGCGCGCACACACACACACACACAAATGCACACCCTGCAGAATGCGAAGCATGCACGGCGCCAGCGTCGGAATGAAAAAACGGCATGCGGCTCAAATGTCATGCCTCACAGTTCAACGCGGTGTACAGCAGCCACACTCGCACTATTATTCCGCAAACAGGCACGGGACAGCAGCCCGATGCGTGCGCGTGCACAAACAAACAGCACCCTTCACTGCCAAAGCGGGGGTGGGGAGTGGGGGGGACACCGGCGCGACCCTACAGCCCAATAACAGGCTGCCTGACAGCTCTCCACAACAGGTTTCTCAGTCCCTTCAGCCCGGCTGATTGCGGGTCACGCGTGGCTTTCGCAAGGAGCTGTGGGATTGGCCGGAGCTGGACCTGAGCCAAGGAGCAGTCTAAGTGTGAACGTGTGAACATGGGCGCAGAATCCAACCAATTGTGTTGCAGTGTCCAAAAGTCTTGCAGACATGCCGATGGCCGGTGTACGCCAACCCAAAAGCAGCGTCGATCTGAGACAATGTAAGCGGTCACCAAAGATGCAACGTCTGCAACCCAGATACTTGCTGCAGGGAGTCTAACCAAAAGCCAGGGCAGCTAGCCAGAAACTCAAAGTACTTTTCTGCTCAGTGTCATAAATGCACCTGCACAGGCTGCGCAGTCTGCCGTCAACCGCCCGTCGAAGGAAAGAGGGACTCACCAGTCCTCCGCACGTGTCCAGCGAAGCGAAGGAATCCGTCTGATTTAGGACAGTTCCGGTGTAGAAGCAGGTCCGTGCCTTATAAGCCGGCTGATGCTGGAAGCTTCGTTCACCAGTCCTCTCCTCGACCACGAAGCCGGCGGAGAGGAAAGCCTCGTCCCTCTGCAGCTCCAAGACGAGCTCCCTGCCGAAGGCCGGGAGCGACAGGAGAAGGCGGTCCTGCCGGCGGCCGGAACGTCGCGTGCGGCCCGAGGTCCACCCGGATGGTTCTGGCAGCAGGTGCACCTGCTCGCGCCGTAGCACCCGCGGCACTGACGTGTCAGTCTCGTACACTACGGAGTGCGCTAGGGTGAAAGGAATGGAGCACTGCGGTTTGGGACAACACTCTTTTTGGAAAATCAAATTATGACACTATGAAAACTGTAATAAATGTACTGATGAGAGTAATGTAGCGTTTCTAGGTTACTATTGAAAAAGCCAGTGTAACTGCATTTATAGCAAAACGTAATGAGGGGAAAGTATTCACTTTTGCCACAGAAGTCAAAGTGGGAATAGCGTTAAAGCGGTGATGCTTGCTTAGCTGAACGGTCTCGGGGGCAATGAAAAGTAGAAGTATTAAGAGTGGGAATTAGAGGCAGAGTTCTTTCATGCAAGTGGATAGAGGACAGAAAGAGTTTACACCATCTAGTAAACTTTTTAAACAATCCAAACGCGCAGTGAAAACATAATTATACATGTGGATAAAACCGGGCGCTAAAGTTATTTGATTCTCAAGTACTCAGTGGCAGTTATTATTGTTGAAATGGCATGTGCTTTTAGCGGAGACTGCAGAAAGTCCTTCACATATGAACTTTGCAGATAACTCATGACAACGAGTCGTTTCAGTCAAAGGATGGCATTGTAAGCAGTATTCCTGTATTAGTAGACAGGTTAGTAGACAAGTTAGACAGGTGTTATTACAGTCTTACCTGATATTGCATGTTGCCCGATGCAAAAGAGGAAAAAACGAAAGAGAAGCCGTAGACCACTGTGGCAATGCATCACTGCTATATGTAGACGAAGCGCGCGCCAGCGAAGCGAGAACGAACTGAAGCGAAGTCACTGAAAGTTTGGAAAATTAAGCGCTACAGCGAGCAAACTGAACTTGAGTCGAAATACACTCCCACTGACGCCGGTCAGCCCTCCCCGCAACCGGATTTGCCTCCGTGCCTTATAAAAACCAGATCCCTGTGATGTGATTTGCAGATTGCGCTGTCTATCTTAGGAGCGGGTCGCAACCGTACACGTGGTTTCCATGCTGTTAAAAACGTAGGTAGTAAAATCAGACGGAGTTTAATCCAGAAGACGTTTGAACACGTACTGCATACCACATGCCAAGTCAAACTTTACCCTCCAAGAAAGGTCGGCTTAACTTATTGTATACATGATTTTGTTATTAAATGACTTTAAAATGTCAATGTCAGGTCATCACAAACTTCTTAACAGTGCAGCTCAATTGTGCTTAGGACAAAGGAGTGAGGCAAAATAAAAAATAAACAACCCAAAAAATAAAACTTAGTCATGGGAAACGTTGCATTTATGTACACACTACAATTCCAGTAAGAGTAAAATTAGGCTGTAACGCAGTAAATGGCTGACAAGGTTGTCATTTGAAGGTGTTTGTCCCCCATGAAAACTGATAAATGGGGTGTAAGTGGAAGGATGTAGGTAATTCTACATAACACACAGTCATTCTTCATTACATCTGATGACTCTGTTATTGTGATGTCCTCGGGTGCTGGGAAAAACCAACGCTTCTCACTCAGTCCTGGAACACTCGCACAGTTTAATGGATCCCTCGCTCTCTTTCTTTCACCTGATTCAACACATCAGGTGATTGCCAAAGCAAGACGTGGGAGCGCAGATGCAGAACAGAACTCTTACATGGCTATTTATACACCCCTCACTCCAAAAAAGGAAGAAAGAAAGAAAACAACTGACTAGTAATAAGTAATAAGACATTCTGTCATAGAACAATCAGTGACCCATTACCAGGTCAACTTTAGCCTCCGTGGTCTCTTAGAGGAGTCGTGAAACTCTCACTGAGCTCACGTTGAGTACCACAAGCCCTGACCTGTGCACGAGCATGCTGATAACAGTAACCCAGGAGCGCCAAAGTTAAAGCGGCGTTAAGTCATTTTTCCAATTCTTCTTCCCGTTATGAAACAGCCATTATACTGACACCTAGTGGCGTGGACGTTTCAGAGAGTCTGTATTAAATCGATTGTAATCATGGCTACCGAATGTGACCTGGCACATATTACAACGCATTTTGGCACTTCATCTCATATGATATGCACTTTACAGAAATACATTTAAAATAATAAATATTCACGTTCATAAATACTGTTGGCTACTTTTAAGTCAATTGGATACGAACATCAGTCGCTCATGAAGGCGACCTCACTAACAACACTGGATTCCTCTGAGGCCTACACACTCTATCCATTATCAATGGATACATAGATTTTCAATCAGAACTAGTCTTGTTTTATGGGTCCAGTTATGTTATTCTCATTGCTCTGCATGATTTGAAAGGGAAAACTAGTGATTCAAATAAGAAACTTCCACCAAGAGATCAAAGCCCTTGTCAGCGAATGGAGTTTCTTTAGTGTGGGTGAGGGAGGGATTACTTCTGTTTGAAGCACTGTGATCTCTCTTTTCTTTCTACAGCGCAGCTGCCCAGAAGATCTTTTTGCTGAATCCGAGAGGGCAGCAAAGCAGCTGGATTGACTCAACTGACCATTACGAAGGAACAGCATGACTGAACCACCCAGTCTGACTCTACTGGTGCTGAAGCGCAAGCTGGTGTACATTGCTGGCGTGTTTTGCACCGTAAACGAGAGGCATGATCTATACAATCAAAGGCCTCCAACCACATCCTTGGGCTCAACCACTCAGTTGGTAAGCGGTGAAAAAGGATCTTGCACCTGTGGGAAGTAAAAACGGTTCGCATACGCTCCAAGATGCTGCTTATAACAAACACCAAAGCCACTGCCTTTATAGCTGCCAGCCGCACAGCCACACGCTTTGCATGGTGGGTAAAATCAGCTTTCGATCCAACACCTGCGGCCACTGCGTGGAAGTCCATCAAGCACTCTTTGGGCTGTGTGGGAACTGGATGACGGCCAGCAGGTCTCCAGTCCACGGACTCCATAATCTACAAGAAGGTCCCATGGAGAACCGTGCCTCGTCTAGATATTCCGCCGGGTGTTCGGGGTTGGCCCACGACAGTCGCTTTTATTTCAGGAGAGAATAGTGCAGACCCAACTCCGGGAAACAAGCATCAGGGAAACCATTGCCAAACCATGAACACAGACGCAAAGTGATAAGCGCAGTATTTATTACCTTGCATTGTTAGTGTGGTTAACTGCTCCCCCTAGAGGTTGATGCAGTTCATGGCCTGATTACACTGAAGATCAAAAATGTTGTCCCATGCAACAAAAAGAGAGATAAAAAGCTTTTCTTATATATTTTTGTTCACTAAATGTATATCTCTATCTGTGTATTATTATTTTGTCCCAGTATACTCATATGTCATTGTCATGTATAGTATAAGAGGTACCAGAGTGGAGTCCCTCTATGTTGGTGCACAGGACACTGAAGAGACATGTTCTTGAAGCCAAATAGCAGCAAAGATCACACACCTATATATAAAGTAATGTAAAGTAATAACAGCCTTATTTATGAATAAGTAGTATTTTATTACTTAAAAAACACACTGGATAGAAAAAGTATTAAAACAAATTCAAATTCAGCATGAAAAGTATTACCACCAAGTTTAGTTTGTGCAACATAACAAAATGATTTTGTTGCCTAGTGTTATTAATCACAAGTACTAAAGTGAAACATATTAGGCCATTTTGGGGACCTGGTAATCTCCACCTCAGTGAAATTAGCACAGGACACGCAGGTAACTAACTGCCAGGACTGTGGAGTAAACTGTGGAGTGAAAAGAAAACAGGCGATAATTATCTTGACTTGGGTTTCACTTCATCATAGTTATATCAAAGTGTTATTTCAACTTTAATAAAGACATGTAGCTTTAAATCATATAATAGCTTTTTTTTATTAAAACAATATACTTTACAGTCAAAATGACACCTTCAGTGAAATCTTCTTTCTCTGAACAGTAGGTAAATGCCAAAGCACACATGTAGTGCTTCAAAGAGGTAATGCATTTAAACATCACAAACAAAATACGAAACATGTACTCTGCGTTTGTAAAGGTTACATAAAATGCATGATGACTTCAACCCACATGCCTTTTTTAATTAATTCGTTTTCTGATTTCCCCTCACAGTCTCTCACGCCTCACCAACAATCAAAAAGGGACCAAAATGTAGAGCTACAATGGCAGCTCATAAGTTCAGGAGAACCTAAGAACATACAGCCTCCGTTTCGAGGTAACGTATTTTCAGAAGTATGCCAGTCAGTACAAGAGCAAGACCTCAGAGGGGCGGGTATAGTGCTGAAGAGTTTTTTTGTAAAGTCATCTGGCAAAGAAAAACCCCACAACACGATTTCATCTGGCTGGAGAGTGCAGAGTGCCTCCATCTCATGGAGCACACTAACGGGAAACACACGGGACTGAAGGCAGCCGGTGAAAGAAGAGACCCTGATGGATGACGATTAGCAGCAACAGCGGCCAGATCCCTCCAAGGAACAATGAGGAACCCATTAGGCACGATGGAGAAGAGGAGCAACATCTCTTTTTCTTTTGTGCTGAAGACCTTTTTTCCGCCCCCAGTTTTTGTGGGGGAAGTGGGGTTCTCTGTTCTTGCCCATTTTGCAGGCCAGAGAGGGCGTGGCCGTGCTGAAGGAGCCAATGAAACCAGTCTATGCTGGCACTGAGTGAAAGAATCCAAGCACTTGTTTGCAGTTTGCAAGTACACTCTCGAGAGACGCAAGAGCATTTCTGCTCAGATCTTTGGCATGGTCTCAATGGTAATTAATCAAATGTGGGTCTTGTTGTCTGAAACATTTCTGGTTCGGGGCCGTCCACTACAGAAGCCTGAGTCTGGTTCCCAGCTCCAGAAGGAAAACAAACATACAAACAAACTACTTCATAAGTTCCTTCAGTCATCACCATGGGAACCGGGAAGCAGCCCATTCACTAGTGATGGTTCACCCTGCCTCTTCCTCCACAGCCATTGGTGACTTTTAGGTAGCCATCGTGGTCCGCAGACATGGTGTTGTCTTCATCGTCATCATCTTCTTCATTGTCGCTTCTCTCATCTTTGGTTAACTACCAAGCCAGAGAAAGAAAAACAGAACATGAACTTAAAAGAGCAAAAGAATATTTGATTGTACCAAAACATACTAGTGACCATATGAAAACGTTCTCACTACTAAATTTGCCGTGGGCTTCTGAAACTGATGACTATAAAATTGATGGAAATGGAAACGTTTGTAAAAATGAATGAATCATCAATAATACACCATAACCTGGGAATCTGGATGCACCGTGTTAGATACGGCTGACAGCCAACCTGTCTTATCTGAGCACAACTGAGAACCTTAAGGAAATGTCAGTGTATTAGAATCCGGCAAGAGTGACAACCAGGATCTAAAGGTTATAAATCCAGCACGAAGAGTAAAGCACTAACTACGAACCTGACACAGCCATCGCTTAGCAAACCGACACGAGAAACCAGCCTCAGCAGCACTAAACCTGCGAAACCCTCTCCGAAGATTCAGCTTCATGAGTGGCTTTTAAAAATTAGATGCAGAGGAGGACAATCGGTCTCCCCAACATCGCAGTTGAGTACAGTTTGACGTACATTAAATCACACCTAATTAGCTGTCTGAGAGCGACAGACACAGGTCATTTGCAAAGTGAGGTCATTCGTTTTGGCATTCTCCGGCCACTCGGTTCAACGGGATAGCGAGCGGCTTGCCAGTTCAACCACACACCTATTATGACTGAAGCTGTGTCGGTGATATCAGCGCGAGAGAAAACAAGGAGCCTGTGGACCAAGCCGACGCTGAGTAAACCGGTTACTTCCATGCCAAAGTAGGGCCAAATCGGGACAGTGTGGACAGTGTTTGGACAAACCGGTGCTTTGCCTTCAGCGAGTACTGCATAGATTACTAGAACTGGCATCGATTGCATCAATAAAACAGTACAAGCATATGGGACTTATAAATTATTTGACAGCTACACTGAGCATTTATTACATATGGTACAGAAAGATTAAGCAGACCCCAAAGTCCAATATAAAGAGATATGGAAATGCTTAAAAAACACCTATCTTTAAATTAAGGGGTATTCTAAACCCTAACCCACTAGGGCCTTAGGAGCAGGAATCATATGTTTGCTCATGCAGTCACATATGGATAAATTATACAATGACTATAAATTCTGGCCCATTATCTGATTTCCACAGCATAAGTCTGCAACCTACCGTAGATATGTGCTATTTTTCAGCAACTAGTGGAATTCATCACTTAAAACGCAATTAAATATAGAGAGTCGTTTTCACCATAACATTACTGCATTTTACATAAATACCAAAACAAAATGCCAGCAGAGCCAATCAGATCCTCCCTACCGCCCATCACGTTTCACCACCCACCACAAACCTTTTCCCTGTATATCATATATCAGACGCTGAAGCATAAAAATAAGGGAAAAGAATACAGAGTTCACACAAATCTTGTGTGAAAAGCAGACTGAGAAAATGCGATATTACCTCAGCGTCAGGTGGCCACAAACCTCAAAGAAGTACTAGTGATTAAATATCTCACTCGACGCAGTTGAGAAATAGAAAGAAGGGGACTAACCTGCCATTTCTATGCTAATTGAATTACATACCATAACCACTGGACACATAACCTTATTTCAGCCTTGTTAGTTTGACATTTAGTTGATTAATTGAAAACTGCATAGGGTTTCAGAAGGTGATGATGACAGTTTCAATATATGCTTAAAATACCTTCAATGTCAAGTACACTGATAAGATTGTGACCTTGAAAAAGATCAAGTCTGTGATAAGGTGACAAGCCATCAAAGCTTAGACATCAGCTGAAGAAATGCAAAGCTAGCTTTAGGAAAGGCAGTGCGATGCTCTTTTGTAATCCTTATGAACTAAGCTTCAAAAGCTGACAAAATTCAACAAGCTATACAAAAACAGCACAACAACCACACAATGACGTCTTCCACCAACGCACTAAATTCGTTCCCACCCAAAATGCCAAACAGAAAATCAGAAAAACAAGAGAAATCAGAGAAACAGAAAAACAAAATGCCTAAGGTACAAGTCTAAGGCTCCTCTCAGTACAAATGTAGAAATTGAGAACAAACAAACATGGACCTACTCAGTTGTTGAGTTTTTTGAGTGTTTGTGCAGCATTCCCACGATAGTCTGTCATGTGCCATCGTTTCCTGGTGCCATCAAACTGTCACCACTTTCTTCGTGCCACACTCACTGTCACAACTCTGGCCAAACTGGTATACGCAGTAAGGCTCCATCGAGTGGAGGAGTGGCTAATGAAGCCTCACAGGACATGCCTGAGAGCAGTGCTGGATATATACCGCATCGCCATATAGGCAGGGATAGGCACCGGCCTATGGGCCCCGCGCATTTTAGGGGCCCCGTGAAAATTGGCCGGTAAAATAAAAAAATGCTTTAGGAGATATTTTCATCCTGCCTCGCCAACAGTTGGGCTCACGCCAGCGGTGGGCTGCACATGCTTGGTCAGGATTGGTTAGTGTGAATCTAGCGTCCGTCCTCTGATTGGCCAATTTGGTTGTTGGATCCTGCCTTGGTAAGAATGAAGGATGGAGCAATTCGCGGAAACCTACACTGTTTGTTCTGAGGGGTCATAAAACTGCCATTTAGTCTTAAAGCACAAAGATGTCAAAGGGATTTGTCTTTGTGGCAATAAATAGATTCACTGAATAGGCCTACATGGAGTACAGATGGAGTACAGAATCTTCAAGACGCGCTGTGAAGAAATGAACAGCGCCTTGCTTCTATTACAGATAACATTCACACAGCCATTTAACCTCAAAGCAGCCGCATGTTGTCAGGACCTTCTATATTAATTAACTGAACAGAAAAACAATATGTTATTTGCTCTTTTCAGGATATGAAAGTGTGACCTTTCAAACCAAAAGGCCAATGAACAGCACGGTCTGCAGTTGGCTGTGCTAGCTGAACGATTTTAAAGAGAGTTTATGGCATGTTTATGACAAGTCCAATCACTACTTACACTGCCAAAAAGGAACTTCTTCAACATGCAGACAATCAGGTAGGCCCAGAATATGTGCAGCATCAAGAGGATGCCAAGCATAGCATTGAAGAAGTAATAACCAAAGAAGACTGGGTAGTGATCTGGTGGGTAGACCCATGTACAGTGGATGATCCTGTCATGAAGACAAAAAAGAGATCTTAGCGTAATAAAATGGCTATGTAGTCACAGGGAGATTCACAGCAGCAACGCGATTGGATATTGCTCTAATGAGATCTGTACAAACCATGTGCATATCCAAGCTGCATTCACACAAACACAAGCATGCACACATGTTCACACAGATATGCATGCATGCACACACACCCACACACACACCCATGCACACACACACACACACACACACAAACACGCACACACAAACACGCACAAACACACACACACACACAAACACACTTTGGTGTCTTACCAAAATGGAAAGATGATGAGTCTGGTCACCATGAACACAACAGCAAACAGGACAAACAAGCCGTTGCAGGTCTTTCCCCACTTTGCATAGTTGAAGACCTTGGCAGACTGGACATAACAATGACGAGGGGTGAGATGAACAACTATGTCTCCCATCCAGGTCAAATGAAACATCAAAGATGTCTTTTACCCTCGCTATTACTTTTGCTATTTACTACTCTCCTTCAAATGTACTCACTGAGGTAAGTATGAATAACGTGTGGAAGCACAGAGGCTGAAATAAACTCCTCACCTCTAAGAACACATCAGAGGAATCATGGACAAGCATGACCAGCGTTCCCGCACGGATGTAGTTTGCACACCAGGAAAATGCCAGAAGGGTCAGCGTGGCTAGGTGATGAATTACTTGTTCTGTGAAATCCTGCCCACATGAAAAATTCCCACGTGAGACATTCCCGACGTGAGACGCTTTGCCTTATCTGTAGCTGCTGCAATGTTGTTCATACTGAGACACAATCGGCATCTGATGAAAAGCATGTGGTGGTGACAAACGCAACGCCGTCCTGGTTGACACGCACCTTTCGTTTCACATCAAAGGTGATGCTGAAGAGCAGCGACCAGTAGAAGCTCATCTCCAGTATGTAATACCAGTACTGGGACTCCATTATGGACTACAAGAGAGAAAAAACAAGCAACAATAGTTATTTCAACCTGCCAATACCTCCGTGACCATAAAAATACATTCAAGTGCTCTTACAGTGATCTGGGAAAAAAAGACATATGCTATCGATTAAAGAGATATATATGCGGTTCACTGTAGCTTAGCACATCTGGGTTATTAAAATGTTCTTCAGGGGAGAGAATTATACTGTTATATTATACTGCTGTTATACATAACAGCAGCTGGGCAACATGAATGACGTCACTGAGCTGTTGATTTGATCTAAACAATTCCAGACACATTCCTTTTAGGGAAAAAACATGATTTTTGACTAAATATGGTCTAAGCTTTTGGATCAGATAGGAGCTTATTAATGAGCTGTAGTTTAATGTTATTACGTATGGGGTGTGTTAGTTTTGTTGGTGTTTAGAGGGAATGCACGTGTCTGGGGTGTGTAATGGGAACGCAGAAATGGGAACGTGTGTAATGGGAACGCAGAAACGAGTATTTAAATAGGAGTATTAAAAACCTGGAAGAATGTTCAAATCTACCTGTTTAGGATAGGCAGTCCAAACTTCTCTTAAATTGTAAAACCATGGTTTCTAAAAGGCAGAAAGCATAAACAAAACATAAAACCAAAACATAAATAAAATCAAAACAAATAAAATACTCTTCAAAGCACCAAAAATACCTCATATCACTTACATATCACTTCAAAATCACAAACAAAAAATGTATCTGATTACGGAATTTATTTATAGCTTATGATAAGCTGATCAGAGATGTAGATCAGGATATTTATTCGGCCAGTTCGTTTGAGTTCCTTCATCAGTTAAGGAAACAGCATGCTAAGATCGAGAATTTTGAAGGGCACCAATGCTAGAACCCAAGCATTAATAACCTAATAAAGCACCATTATAAAGATTGATAAATATCCAAAAAAATGTTTGGCATTAAAAATGAAGCATTGAGTTCTTGTTTTATTCCTAGATTTCTCCACAACATACATCAATAGGGTATATGGATCCACTGTAATGTAAAAAAAACCCCAGTAATTTACAGATCACACACACACAGATGTCTGACTGTTCTTATGTTCTTCATTGTTCCCCTTTCATCTACTTTCTTTGCAGCAAAATGCTCGGACGCTCGAAGAACGACTCATGCGCCTGCAGCACGGAAGACCCAACCACATGCTACATTTCTTTCAGCCCTTCCATACTGACATGCTCCCTAAACCACCATACTCATATCCTCATGCAGCCACCACCACCTCCACCACCACGACAACACCAGCAACAACATGTAATTCGTTTGTTCATTCACACGGTAATATTTATTTTATTCAGTGACTTTGCAGCATTCATTCAGCGTGCACAAAACAGTGTGGGTGCGATGGCTGCCAGCCATACATCACTGCTGAATGCGTAAACGTCGTGAGCCCTTTCTTCACACATGATATTCTTGAGAGACTTGCTACAACTTTTTGAAGACATTTTAAATGTAATATTAAAAAAAAAAACTAATTCTTGGTTGGCCCAGAGATATCATTTACAAAAAATATTCAAAAACGTGTTCTTATAATGGTCACACTAATGGTTTCAGTGGAGAAAGAAATGTACTCTAAATTAGCATATTAAAAAAAATTGCATTCGTTTAATATGCACTGCCAAATGTTTTACGTGTGTCTTTCGGTGAAAGTTTTCTCTAGCTAAGAGTGTCTTATTATTATCATTTTGGACCGTAGCCAGCGCGCCCTACGCCCTGTTGCTATCCTCGCTATAAACATTCCACACGTATTTATGTATCACAGTATTCAAACCCAGTCGACCCTATCAACATGTGTTGCATAAGAACAAAAAGGAGGCCACTTTCCTTTTCATTTTTTCTTTCAGTAGAAAGAACTGTGCCCATATGCTCCTTTTCTTTTTCCTCATTTCTGTCATTCTTTCCTATAACATTTGCTAACGTGCCACTTATGAAAGCCAACAGGAGATAATCGAAAACTTTCTGGCTAGAAGCAGGCGACACAAATGTTGAAGAGCGACGTTAGGAATGCAGGAGACAAACGCTGTTGGTTTCTACAGTTTTAATGATTCACTACTGCAGCCCGGTTCAGTAGGTCCACTGCTCTGTGCGATTTCAGCTGTATTGTGTTTGCCTCCTTTAAACTCACTAATTGCAAGTTGCAAGAATGCTTTACCCAAAGATGTCTGCAATGCTCTCTGGCCTAATTTTGTAATTTCATCTACGTGGATTTTATCTCAATATTCCAAACTAGGAGTGTCCTTTAAAAGATACGGCACAGTGTCGCCACAGTGAATCATATTTCCATGACGATCATCTGACCATGGTCACAATAGATGTTTGTGTTTTTTTTTTTGTTTTAATGCCGAGACATACTAAGGTGAGTCATTGTTCAGCTGACATACTCGGCATTGTGCTTGCAGCCGTAACAGCGTGTCCACTGGCGTCTCCACAACCAGACCTCAGCCTCACCTTAAAATGTGAGTCATTCTTCTTCCATAGAAGCCAAAACAAATATCCGCTAACACCAGTTCCGCTTCACCCATCATAGTACTAAGCCCATAGTACAGCTTTGACTCCTGGCCAGCTACAACCAAAATCGTAACCTAACATGCTTACCTCCTACAAAGTGTTTATCTCCTAGCCCTTTTCTGACTCGTTCAAGTGGTTGCGATAAGGGTGGAAAAGATGAAACACTTACATCATGCAGGGCTGCAATGCCACCGATGAAGGCTGCTAGGTAGAAGACAAATCTCCAGCTTGAGGAAGCAAAGAATTTACAATTACAGTGCACAGTAAACCTTTGGCCATTTCTCATACATGAGAGGAGGCTTCAGAGGAGGCTTTGCCAAAACGAGACTTGATACTTGATCATGGCGATAGGCTTTTATTGTGTAGACCAGAACACATAAATAACAATAACCCTAACTGATAAACTGCATCCAACGTAATACAACTTCAAAAACTTCCTTCATCAGTTTAATAAAATGGTATTGATGCCAATTGCTTTTCCTCATCAACCACGATGAATTCATGTGCGTTTCACTCAAGACTACAAGATACACAAATGCTATACAAATTCTGCAGATCGAGTAAAACTAGTTCAATTTCAGTTCAGTTTATGGTTAAGTACACTCGACCCGTTGAGCATCGTCTCACTCACCTGGCTTCCCTGAACTTTTTAAGGACCCCCGGACGCCCTTGGTTTCGTCTCCTCCTGAACCAGCGTTCCACGTGTCGGTTAGACCAGCCGCATTTCTTGGACAGGCCCTGGATGTCCGCCTGGGCTCACGTGCAGTAGAAAGTACACAGAATGAGGGAGATTCCACCTTTTGCACGTGTGCACATGCTTGTGGTCACGTGGGAGCCGCACACAGCCCACGGCCCAATCCCAACCAACGTGCATGCGCTTTAAGGCACGGGCACATTGTTGAGTAACTAGATGTTGTGTTGCTGCGCAAATTCACATACCGATTTTAAATGTGAAATACACCCCACACACACAAAGTTAACCCCTAATGAAGTAAGCAGAAGGTCACTGGGTGTGATCGACCAGACATCTCTGAAAATATAATTATGTTGTTCACCGATAAAGTAAATGTTTGTTAATCCTGGCACCAGACAGCAGAGAACCATGATGAGTTCGGCTCCTGAATTCTGCCCTGTTCAAGGTCATCGTTGAAGAGTCTGTGTTGTACAGTTTTTTAGACTTTTGTGAAAAACACAATGGATATCCAGGAGTAAAGGCCGCTAACGCGGTATAGTGCAATGAAAGGCATGATGGATTCACGTGGAAGCTTTTTCACTTTTGCTTCACCTCTGTGAGAAACAGCTCCCAGTGCGTTTCTCACTCCTTTAACATACTTGTTCAATTACTGTTCAACCACACCTGGTCCTCCTAGACCTTGGAAATTCTGCTAACCCCTTCCTCCTGTGTTCGGAGTGAATGGACTGTCAGCATGTGCTTCACATGTGCGTTAAGGGCTACTGCACTCGCTGGCCATATTAGCAGCGCCTACTCTGCGCCAACTCTTATTGGCCGCCTTACTAGGTACACCTGTCCAATAGGGGCTTTTCACCGGCCCAATCACTGGCCGTTATCTGACCACTGCTGAATAGGTATCACTTTGAGAGCAGGTCAGTGAACCACCCAAAAATTACCAGCCATCAGCAGTTCGGCGCTCATCGTGTTGCTCAGGGCAAAAAAAAAACAATCATGGGTCTGTAAGATGTAGATCGAGGTGTGTCTAACAAACCTATGTTTCTAATAAACTGGGTGGCGAGCACAGGGAGTGTCAGGTTGAGGTCTGTGCCGTACCTTTCCTGGGGTTTTACACTGCGATGCATAATAACGTTCCAGGATGGAATTGTATTCCGCTCTGTGCCTGTTCTGTTCTCTCACACCAAAGATGGCTGCCAACGGTGTGGCTACAAACCTGAAAAACAGTCAAATCATTTACAATATGACACCTCCTGCTGAAAGGGATCTGGTGCAGAGAGTGGAGGTTCACACACGCAATTGTTTTTACTTGAATGAGTTCCCAGCCTCATTCAGAGTGTTGTGAATCAAGTGGTGTGGTCGCATGGTTTTCCTTCGAAACTTAAATTACAGGAATGGTAAAACTATATTTTGAGTTTTTGCGAAGATAAACCCGTTCAGCTTCTTAGAACCTACCTTTCAAACATGTATCTAATTATGAGGAAACCAATCGAGCAGGGCACTGTGATATACAAGTCTGACACCTTGGCATAGACACGCCCATCCTTGTCCTCTAGGTCCGCCCATGTGAGGTCGAACGGCAGCCAGAGACGGTCCCACCAGAACCACTCAGCAATGGTGTCGATCATCCCGCCCACTCTGTAAAACAAAGCAAACATCAGCAGTGTCCCTAATAGGCATCATTATTCGTTGCATAAATATTCATTCGTGGGTTCAATTAAACTGGATTTTAAACTGCAGAACAATGATGGTAATAGCCATACAAGTTTCACTTCGAGAAACAATTTAAAAAGGAAGTGTTGCTACAGTGAGATCGAGAAAAGAAGTTCTCTGAAAAACACAAAACGAATCTGTGCTCAGAAGTCCTACAAAAAAAAAAAAAGTTGTAGAGGGCTCAAATAAAGAAACACATTCTGAATAAAAAGAGAAAAACATCCCATAGGTTTTCATAATGCAAGCAAACCAAGCCTATAAAGACTTTGGATTTATAGCCCTAGACCAGCAGAGTTTCTTGTTATTTCCAATGTAAATATTTGGTCAGTGGTCCTTCCCTGCACGTTAATAGCAAACGTGCCAAAGACTCAGTAAATGCAATGGCTGGATCCTAGCAACCGTCACAGGCCAGCGTATGGCCTTGCTGGCTACAGGCGAATCACTGTGCGTACGGGTTCTCCTCACCAGAGGAGACGTTAATGTTAAACGAGCGTGAGATTTCCAGCGCACCGCCCGCTTCAAGCTCTGTCAGCTTTCAAAATACTGGCGATGGCACCGGCCGTTTTCGAATCTGCTGACATCAAAACATATCTGCTGTAACAGAAAACAAAGGGAATAGGGGTAGTGATGACCTTAGGTTCAACTATATGCCCACACCTGCACTCTCACATTGACACAGATGCAGACACACACCTGCTCCCACCAGGAATGCTTAGGAACACCCAGCTCCTATGCACATTAGTGTCTTTTCTGTAATTAAAATACAATAGACATTCAATATTCCTTGTAGGTGTTGGCGAATACAAATGCAGCTTCCAAAACAATGATAACAGGTTGATGCTAAATAGCCATTGTCCCATTCAACCGGTAGGACTGGAAGACTAGTTATCATAATAACCATAAAAACTTCAAGGTTAAAGTTTTATGTTTCAGGGTTCACGGTTGAGCCAAAGGCGGTTCTTCATTAGCTCTGCTATATGCCATTACTTCACTTAATCAGGCAGATAAGCCAACTCAGAAAGGAGCAGAAAGCTAGCGTTCAAAAACAATCCCGATTGGGACTTTTTCTGAATATGGTCAGTAGTACATCGCTGTACAGTGCAAGGACATGTACACACACTCTTCTTCCTCTGAACTCTGAGTAGACGAAGCCGGTCCTTCACCGCGGGGTAACCAGGGTAGACAATGGGCTTTGTTTCAGCTAACCATGTGTGATATCGGGCTGTTGCACCTTGGTCACTGTTTGGTTTATTTCTCATGTATGTGGTGCCAAGGGCAATGTAAACAGAGGGGACCTGTAAAACAGTGAACCTGTAGCCTCCTGGGAGTCTGTGACAACTCGATGTTGTATGAGGAATCAATGTATCACATGGGCTACGTCGTGAATATCTTTCAAACGAACTCAGAGTGATCCAAATGATTTAAATGTTCAGTACTTTCTTTTAATTATGGAACGTGTATCCTGGGAGAATGAGTCCAGTAAACACAAATATTAATGCTGGTTGAGAATGTTGTAATGAAATTCTGATATAGAAGTCCCACAGAGAGACTTATACTGTCACTGTTAAAGTTCTAACACGACTCATAGTGACTGGTCGAAAAACAGCAAAAAGAACACATACACTGTAATATTCAGGTGCCAATACTGGCAAATATAGTGTTTTAAATTCACAGCAGTTTCATGGCAGTTGCACTGCCAAACGAGCCCAGAATGTCCTAAAAGCACTTGTACCTCCGACACAAATGACTTCAAATCTGCCAATTAGATTAAAAAAAAAAATCCTTTCATGTCCCAAATCACTTTCCCCTTGTCGGTTGTTTAGACAGTTGCTGACATGTAAGTAGAGAAGTGAGAGGGGAAGAAAGGGAGAGTAAAGGCAGAGTTAACAGGGACACGTCCAGACAGGCGCCCAGGCGTGAGGGTGAGGCCCGGGAGACAACGTACCTCTCTCCTCTCCTCTCCCGCTTTGGTGTGTGGGTAAAGGTGGGAGCTGCTCGCCGTGGCCGTCTGTGTCCTGCTGACCCGCTGGCAAACCGCAGTGCATGACAGCCGCTCTTAGCTCCAGTCACGCAGGATCGCTCTTTGTTTGGAATTTCTCACTGGCACACCCAGCTTAGCTACAATTAACTTTTTTTTTTTTGTCTCCTCCCCTCCCCTCCCCTCCTCCTCCTCCTCTCTACATTTCCTCAGGTAACGAAGGATTTGTTGGCCGACAGCCGTCACTGGCTGGAAAGCATGCCCCAAGGACTCTTCAGATTCACACAGTGATAGTCCTGAGCTGATGAGATATCCGGACACAGTTGCATACGGACAAAAGACAGATAAGCGCATAAGTATGATTTTATAATGATTGCATATGCCTTGGGTTATTAAAGCAGCCACAGGGGGCTGAACTGTACTTTAAAACTTTTATTACATATCCACACAAGGTATCATAAAGAAGATTAACATACTCTTTTATTATTTACTTAATATATATTATAGATTTGTCTTTGTACATTTGAAATGAGAAAGGGGGAAGGTTTAATAAAACATTGACTTGCCCCCGAGGTGAAAGTCATGGTTTCAAGATCAAGAAAAATAATGTTGCCTAATGCTTCGGGATTCAGTTAAACGTAAACACAAGTGTCTTTGTACTTGTGAGTTTATCAGGAGGGTGTCCATTTCACAGTGTGTTTTCCTAAAAGGAGGAGCCAGGCTCAGACGGGATTATAGCACATGAGATTAGCTTTCAAGAACCTGTTGATATGGTGTTTTTAATTGCACTTATAGTGGCACATTACCGGTTTTGGGTTGGCGTAAATTGTTGATTGTCCCTATTGTTTGAATGTGAATGCTAACTCAATTGATCTCCTAGTGACTAATGTCACGTAAATGTTGACTAAAAGCAATCGACTTTACTTCCTCCCTAGAGAAAAATCGTATTTTCATAAAATGTGAAAAGTACTATTCCATTGCTTTTGTGGTGAACTTTTAAATGGTACATTTTTTATCATGAAAACATAAATACAACTACACTGTAAATTACACTCAAAGAAAAGCTAAACAAAGAGTATTAGTAAATACTCTTTTGATTAAAGCTTCTGTACTTTAATGACATATGTCATTTGTTTCAGTTACCACTCAAATGCAAATAACAAGCACCTACACATCTGACACAGTGTCTCGAAAATTAAATTAATAAAAGCAGGAGAGGGGGAGTGAAATATGCAAATGAACTGCCAGAACCAATAGGAAAGGTTAATTAGAGGCACAGCTGATTTCCAGTGAGTCACAGCACTGATCTTCCTGAAATTCTGTACTACATAAAATTCTGTCATTGCTGTTCATAAGACAAGCTAATCACTTTGCCCTTTTCTCCCACCCGGGCAATTCTGATTTACTAATGAGGTACAAGGTTTTCTTGTTTACGTGATTTCAACTGAAATGTACTTTTCACAAGACATTTTATCTGAGAACTACTTTAAACTACATTTAAACTCATCTACTGCAGACTGAGCAGCTTGACCGAATATAAATAATCCCTAATAGCACAAAATTCTTCTTGGCTAGCATTCATCTATCAGTTTTGATTAATCAGCCTTGCCTTTTGTTTCACAAGCAGTTAAATTTCATTAACATCATTTGTATTTATATCGTGCATTTATAATTTATGATCAAATTATGAGTGCTGCTTTGAGACTATGCAAATATGGAAGTCCTCAAAATGGTTTCAGTTTTAATCTCCATATCACTTACAGTTGGGGCTCACAAGGCACCTTTGGACTCAACAGCCATTAACAGCTTCAGGAGTGAACTAGGATTGTAAGGGAAGAGGCCCTTAGTATGAAGTCTGGTGATAACGGTCCTTAACTCAGTAAGGCACAACACAACCTTTCTAAGCAGAGGATCAGAGGAGTTAGTCCTCGTCTTCTCTGCTCCAACAGCTGCCCAGGAAAGACCCTTCATGTGTCTCATGCTACTGTTTAAATCCAGTTCTTCAGGGTTTCTCTGTGCCTGGAGATGCGAAACGTTCTGTTCTTCCTCCTCAGATTCCTCTGAGCTCTCATAATCAACCAGTCGTAGAAAAGAGCCGACTACAGGGTCCCTCCCCTGAGAAGTTGTAGACTGAGGTTTGATTCTAGCCTGAGGTGTAACGGATGTCCCTTGAGGGTTCAATGAACTTCCAGATGCAGCTATTAGCGACAGAGTTTCCATCATCATCTCACGGTCTCCAAACTTCCTCTGTGAGTCTTCAATATGACTACAAGCATTACAAAATTCTTGCCAGTTTTCTGGTAAATGTTTGAGGTACAGGACACAATACTCCAAGAAACAGGTTTCAGCAGAAATGAGGAAGTCAAGGAGCACAGTATGGTCGAAAAAGAGACTCTGGAGCAGAAGTATGAAGTGGCAGTGTGGATTACAGCCCCAGCTGCATGCCTCAGGATCTGAGGTAACTATCCTGTAAAGAAAAACAAAACATTTGCCTCCATCTTATAATCTCAGTAGGTCAAACTAAATGACAAAACACCATTTATCCAAGTCACCAATAACACTGCTATAATTCACAATAATTTAATAACATCACATATTTTACTTTTTCTGATGTAGATACAAGGCAGTCAAAGCCTTGGCCGACTCCATCATGTCATCATCCTGTTCACTGAACACCAATGAAATCCACGAGCAGCTGTGAGTATCTTTTTGAAACTGGAACACCTGCTGCTGCAGGAAGTGCAGAAGCTCCATTACATACTGCCGGACATGAACAGCATGGGAATCTCCTAAAATATTCCGAACAGAAACGAACTGGTTACTGAAAGTCAAAAGGCTGCCATCTCCTGTTCAAAAGGAGGCGGTGCAAATGTGTTTAAATACTTCACACAAGTTCACACAAGTGAGACATTTTTTAACTTATGTGCGTAGCTTGCATTTTGAATCAAATGTCTATTACCACATTTTAAACTTTTAATTACAGATGTGCTTAACCTTGGATCATTATATGGTCATAATTCATATAATGAGTAAAATTACTACGAGCAGACTAAGATTATAATTTATTAGGTGTAAAGACTCTGTGGACATACGAGCTCTTTCTTACATGCCAATATATATAATGTGCTTTAAGATTAGATCACAGAAAAAGAGAAGAATGGTGCTATTGTAAGAGCATCGTTATCGTGATAAAGTAACATGGCATGGCTTGGGGAAAGAACCACAAAACTGAAACAATTACCTGCAGTTCCAACATGCTGCATTTTGACCTCCAAACACTTGATCAAAATTAGGCTCACAGCCCTCAGCATCACACCATCTTTCCCCTCCCCATCTGTGCAATTCTGTCTGTTCCCACCAAAGAAACTGGCCTGGGGCTTGACAGACACGCGCCTGAGCCAACCAGAGTCCACCTCCTGCAGCACGGCATTGGCCACAGCAAGCATGTCACTGCTCCAGATCTCAGCGTCGCAGGGGGTGGCGCGGGCTTCTCCCAAGGCCCACTCCTCCCCCGCCCTTCCGACGAGACACCGCTTCAGTAACAGCAGCGTTCTCTTCTTCACAAAGTAGCCCAGCTCAGAGTCCACTAGGTGGAGGAGGGCCGTGGTCTGAAGGAACGTCAGCCTCTGGATGGAGGAGCAGACGCCATGACTCGTTCTTGCAGCAGTAAGGACCTCGAGAAGATCCATGAACGCACACACGGTGACATCCAGATCACTGGAATCAGCTTTCACGTGCTTAGAAGCGGCACGAGAGAACAACTTTGAATACAAGGAATGGAGGGATGGTTCAAAACCAGCAAGAAGTTTCATCAAGATCTCTATGGAGCAAAAGACAAAGTTTTGATTTACCATGTAGCAATTCAGCATTAAGGACTCTTGGGAAATTAAGCCACATTAATCATCTGGTTTCAAACATGTAACACAAACACAAAACAATAAACCTACGTGGTAATGCATACTGATGAAGCACAGACAATGAGGACTGTTCCAGTCATGGATAAAAACTGAATAGTTTTATATGTCTTCCTAAAAAAAGGTTTTCAATACCTTGCTTATTGAGACCATGTCCTCTCAGGATTCCCTTGATCACGTGTGTTAGTGACCACAGGCATGTGTCCAATTTGTAGCCAGGGCCTGATTCTTTAAACGTTTCGACCAAGGTGGCAGTCCAAACAGGGTTGCTGTCTCGCTGCAGAACCATCAGTTATATGACAAATACTTCTATTAATAATGACATCTACTTAGTGTTTAGATTACATTGCAATGGCATAGACCAAATAACAAAGGACCATGAAGAAGTACATGATCCTTTGTTGCTTGGTCTATGCCATTGCAAAGTAACTCGATTACTTGGATTAGGTAATATTTTTAATATAATATTAGAATTTTACAGGACTCCCATGTGTGTTTATAATAACAATATTTAGATCTAAATAGATCTTCATAAGATAAGTCAAACATCTCAAAGCATTGTTGACCAACCAGAAACCAAGTTATGAATGGCAGGCATGCTTCAAATTGATTGTCATCTGAATGCCCACTGTGCTAGTTGAATGTTAATCAATTGGTTTGTGTTTAGGAGTGGTGTAGTGTTAAAAATTAGGTTTAGTCAGCTTCGCTGCAGTACTCACATTGATATTAATGTCATAAATGACAAACGATGACATACACTTTGCAGTTAAATGGAACAAGAACCTGTCCTGGTGTTTGAGAAAATGTACCTGCAACATCAGTAAAATGGCAAGAAATTAAGAGAGCTTTGCAATTGTGATGCCATTAAGAAACAAATCTGGTTTCGAAAAAGTAGTATTTTTTAAGCAGAAAACTACTATTGATCTCTGAGATCAATGACAGGACACTTCCAAAAGTGCTCATACTCACAAGTTCTTGCATAAGGCCGTTGTCTGCAAACAGTCTCTTTATGACATCTTCATAAAATACTTTGACATTTTGTTCAAAACTCTTTGATGACTGACTGGCAATTACTTTTCCAATAATAGTAAGACACAAGCAAATTAAGTCTGTGTCTTTACTTGTCACGCTTTGTGTAGACTGGATTAAAGTATTTAAAGAGTGCTTTACAACTGATGAAATGCTATTTGCAAGTTCCTCAGCAGACATGTCAGGAATACCTCCAGACTGCAAAACACTGAACATTGCGTGCAAGTCTGAATGAAGTACATCCATGTCCGCACAACATATATGCCGCGATGGTCACAAAATAGGCAATTGTTACTAAAACTGAATGAGTGTTTTCAGAATTTCGACAATTGATCGAATATCACATTGTTGAGTAAATGTCATTGCTAAATACTGTAGATGCTCATTGTACATGACATATATTCGTTGTTTTAGCAATTTATATTATTGTAATATCATCATGTTTAAACTACATTGAAATTATTGTACTCTAGGAATGTAAAATACATCTTTGAGACACATGAGCTAGCTAACTTTTCACTTAAGTACAATGCCGAAGAAAACATTGTTCAGAATAAAATGCATAACTAAATCAGCAACAAACGAGCGGACGAGACTTATTTAAAATTAAGCCACCTTTTCGAAGTGTTGAGCCTAATGATTTACTGTCTGGTTTTATGTTATGTACCATGTCAGCCGGACAGATAGAGTTAGCTAATACGTTCACGCCTCACATCTATCGCCGCTCGAATGCGCGCGCGCAGCCTACCACTGGTGGCGGTAACTGTCGCAAAGCAGTGTTTTTGCAGCAGGACGCGGATTTGACAGCTCGAATTCTTCGCTCCCGTGTGCTGATTGGTTACAGGCATCATACTCGAAGTGGATAGCTAGTGAGCTAGCTGCATTTTGTCTAAGTATGAATGTTTAAATATTTTCTGCTACTTTCTTCTAAGCTGCTGTTGTTGCACCATAACGCTACCAAATACACGCGCACGCCTTAGTTCACGGAGTTTCCGAAACTTGAAATAGGATGGAGCTGTGGACAGCCTCTTTGGCTGAAAGCTAGTTTGCTAGCCGTACAGCTTTTTAAAGTAGTCCATTGGCAGTTAGCTGTCGCTGGCTACCTAGCTAGCAAGCTAACGTTTCAGCTTGCTAAAATTATGTTTGGAGCAGCTAACCTAAGCTGTCCCATTTATATACATACTGTTTTGTATTAACGAAGAAGCTTAAGCTGCAGTTGTCCTGAATTGGCTAGCAGACCGTTTTCAGCTTCCTCTAGCTAACCTAGCTTGCAAGCTACTGGGGCTACCCAGCTGGGGAGGAAGCAGACTTAACTCGTAGTCGGGTTAGCGAGCCGGCTAGCTAGCCAGATAACAATTCATTGTTTGTTCCTGCTGGCCAACCCAGATTCTTGTGTGTGCATATTGCGAGTCTTATCGAGTTAATTTGGACAAGGAAGAACACAATGTCAGGTTTAAACCACATATTATGGAGACTCGGGATAACTGTTTCTGCGCACTTATGAATTAATCCGTTTACTGTAAATTTTAGTGACGACGACCAGTTCCCAACATTGGCTGTGAAAGCTAGCTGTTAGCAAGCTAGTTGAATGACGTTTAGCTAGCTAGCTGTGAAACTAGCCAACAATAACAAAGATCGACTCCTGGGTGATTATCGGATTATTCTTGACATCGGAGAGCAATAAAGTAGCGACCTTCCTAAACGCAATATTAAAAACTGCGATTTAGGTTTATTACCAGGAACAGTTTTCATTTTTAGGTAATTTAGTACTTTGTTGTTCTTATATCTCTTGTAATGCCAGTTGACAGTGTAGATAATGCCTTTTGATTGTGTTCTTAATAGGTTTTTTCGGTACTGCTACTACACAAGTTTGATGCTGGTTGGACTGGACAGAAGAATGGGCCCAAAACACAAAGGGTCATTCAGAACTGTTATACATTAATCAAGGGTAATTTTTAACCATATCAGCAGTTATCATTGCATGACTGAAGTTCCATTGACTATATATGGCTGAATATATCCGGACTTTTTGTTGATTAGTATAATGTATTTGCATGCATGGAGACCCTAGTAAATCTAGGTAAAATGTTTTTTTTTTTTTTTTACAGAAATAGCTTCACCAAACTGGTAACACAAGAAATAATTAAAGCTGCCCTTTTCAGAAAAAACACTAGCTTCTTGTCATTTATCAACATTTACTGGCTAAAAAAAGTGTGTGTATGCGCACACCCAGGCACCCAGGAGCAGCTGAACCCCGTCCTGCTGCGAGATGTGACAGGATGCTGAACCATCACTGCAGAAGGAACCCGGAACTCCAGGAGGAGCTGCAGATCCAGGCGGCGGTGGCGGCCGGCGACGTCTACACCGTGCGCAAGATGCTGGAGCAGGGCTACTCGCCCAAGATCCGCGACGCCAACGGCTGGACACTGCTCCACTTCTCCGCCGCCAAGGGCAAGGAACGCTGCGTGCGCGTCTTCCTCGAGCACGGAGGTACGAAGCCACGAGGCTCGGCTGACCACGCACTTAGCAGTGTGTTTTTGTTGTTGTTTTCTTTGCTGATGTGTATGGCAATGCATCGTAAGCAGATGTCAAGACCGTGCTAGTCCATTCAAGCACATTCATTCACATCGGTAGCACTAAAGATGATGCGAAAAGAATATCGAAACAAGTACAAAAATTAAGCACGAAAACACGTTCCAACTACAAAAAGCACAAATGCATATTGCAAAACGTACTGTAAACATGCATAGAAGTCGGGCCGCATATCGGAGACATGTCGACAGGAAAGGCCTGTTTCAAAGATAACTGACCATAAAAATGCCAGCTACTCTCGGCCCCGTTTTCCCTGTTTAACAACAACATTTTTATTGTATCCATTATATCATGCACGCTAACTTTAAATTCTCAATATAAGTTAGAGTGCAGGCATTTATTAAGGAGGCTAGATGGCGCTATGTAAGTAGGTTACTTGCTAAATTGTTAAAACACAAAAATAGTCACACGCAGTAATCTGGTACTTCTTTGAGAGCTTCGCTGTTTCTGTGTTACAGCAGTACCCTATGAGCTATCTGAGTAAAGAAAACATGTTTACTGGCAATAATCAAATTACAGTATTAATTAAAAGAGTCACATTGTTCTCATTTTAAATTCTCGTGGTTTCTTGATTTGGGCCCGTAGTCCAAAGCATTTGTGCTCTCTCACCCAAAGGAATCAACGTGAAGTTGTCTTGAAATAGGTTGTACAGTATATTATGACAGTACTATACAGTATATCATGATGGAGATGATAAACTCTTTAACTCATTGTCACAGGCTTTATGAAGGAGTGGATAGAATTTCTAGAGGTTTTGTTACATTAGCAGTCCAGTGTTGGGTTGAAGGTTCATTGTGTCCCCGAAAGGTAACTTGTGCGTGTTTGTGTGTGTGCGCACATGTATGTGGGTGTGTGCGCATGCGTACGTGCGTCTGTGTGTGTGTGTGTGTAACCCAGCGGACCCCACGGTGAAGGACTTCATCGGCGGCTTCACAGCGCTGCACTACGCCGCCATGCACGGCCGCGCCCGCATCGCCCGCCTCATGCTGGAGTCGGAGCACCGCGGCGACATCATCAACGCCAAGAGCAACGACGGCTGGACGCCGCTGCACGTGGCGGCGCATTACGGCCGCGACTCGTTCGTGCGCCTCCTGCTGGAGTTCAGGGCCGACGTGGACCCGCTCAGCGACAAGGGCACCACCCCCCTGCAGCTGGCCATCATCCGCGAGCGCTCCAGCTGCGTACGCATCCTGCTGGACCACGGCGCCAACATCGACATCCAGAACGGCTTCCTGCTGCGCTACGCCGTCATCAAGGGCAACCACTCGTACTGCCGCATGTTCCTGCAGCGCGGCGCCGACACCAACCTGGGCCGGCTGGAGGACGGGCAGACGCCGCTGCACCTCTCGGCCCTGCGCGACGACGTGCTGTGCGCCCAGATGCTCCACGCCTACGGCGCCGACACCAACACGCGCAACTACGAGGGCCAGACGCCCGTGGCCGTCTCCGTCAGCATGTCCGCCGTCAGCCGGCCCTGCCTGGACTTTCTGCAGGAGGTCACACGTAGGTTCACGTCTCACGCCGAAGCGTTGTTTTAGACTATTATTACTATTATTATTATTATTATTATTACTATTATCATTTGTTGCTTTCGGCCGCTATGTTTGGTTGAATGAGTGAATCAATTAGCATAGGCATTGAATACCCCGTATTTCATTTAACGGCCAGTGGTAATTGGTTCAGTGGTAAATGTGTGTGTGTATGTGTGTATGTGTGTATGTATGTATGTGTGTATGTGTGTGTGTGTGTGTGTGTGTATATATATATATATATATATATATATATATATATATATATAAAATGAGCACAAAAGCCCAGAACTTGCCAGTAAAAGCACTGGTGCAGTAGTAGCTCTCTGGGCGTGTAAGTTGAGCAGAGACCCGATCTAAAGGCACCGTGGTCTTGGCTTGTGCCGTCACCTCCTGAGCGCACAGCTATAATGAGCTTGGCCCCCCCCAACAATCCAGTGTCTGAGAAAAGGGAGCCGTGTTACCTGAAGCACTAATGATCTAGTAGACAACAATGGCCACATTCCTGTGCTCTGCTTCAACTTTGATATCACCATATCAAAGCTGCCTGCCTCTGACCCTCATGCACCGCGGAGTCGGTTCCCCCTATTCAGCCCAAACCATGAGCCCGATCACGTTTCAGCCCAGTTATCGATTATAAAAAGCACTTCAGCGCCTTTCTTAAGTGTCTCGCAGTCATGTAAGGTCTCCAAAACCATAACTGACATGTAAAAGAGTTTTGGATGGGTTTAAAAAAAAAATTTTTTTTAATATATATATATAATAATGAGGCACTGGGAAAGGCAGAAGACGGGTCTGCAGATGGGCCCCAGCAGGGTCTTTTGTAGTGGTTTTCCCAGCTGGCTTCATTTGTGCCTGTGCCACATTGTCCGTGGGCAGAACGAGCCTGGCCATTAGAACTGATAATGAGTTCATGGAGGTTCATTACCATCTTCAAGATGGTACTTGGGGGTGGGGGCAGAGCTGATGACCTTAATGACATTTTGAGCAGTAACCTGAAGCTAAAGAAAAAAGGGAATCTTCACCTTGACATCTGAATCTTGACATCTGAAGTGTCACCCCATGTATGTGTGTAGGTTTGGTTCTTAGGGGTTATTTTAGTGGCCTGTGTTGCTTGGTTTGGTTTTTTTCTCTTTCTCTCTCTTCTTCAGGAAAGTCAATTAGTTATCATACCCATGTTGGAATGTGTTGTGAGGGATGCTTGCAAACTGATTACCAAAAATATTATTGTTTCATATTTACCTTGTGAAATCTCTCTCTTCCCCCCCCTTCTTTTTAGGCCAGCCCAGGACTTTGCAAGACTTGTGCCGAATAAAGATTCGTCAGTGCATAGGTCTTCAAAGTTTAAAGTTCTTGGAGGACCTGCCTATTGCCAAGGTCATGAAAGACTATTTAAAACACAAGTTTGACAATGTCTGACAAAGGCCTTAAAACCTTTGGCTAGGAGTGCAGGAACTCTTATTTTTTCCCCTTAAAGAAGACTATGCAAACCCTGGTTTTCCTCTTTATTTTCAACCTCTGGCAACAGATTGTTTTATACAATGATGTAAGCATGTATTTCTACAATTAATGGCTTTTTGAATTTGGGCAAATTCAAAATTTAGCCAAGTGAATAATTAATTGTTATGGACATTGAATCTTTTAATCATTGACCCTTGGGAAAAAATTAGCAAAATGTTTCATTTCAATGAAGTTTGTTTGTTTGTTTTTTATTATTATTTTACTTATCTTGGAGGTCACAATCAACCTTGGACCAACTTTGTGCAGACTATGACCTACGACCTCTATCTCTGCAGTTACTTCTCTATCCAAGGTCTGGAAAATGTTGAATATGCACCACTTTAGTTGCATTAAGTGCTGGTTATTTTACCTAGCAGACTAAGTGATGCACGGTAATTTTGACTCAAGTTGTCCATTTCAACATGTGTGGTCAGATTTTAAAACTGTTTTCAGTGCTACATCTACCCAGGACTGGTCACAAATTGGCTAGAATTCTTCTAGAATTCTTTTGCTTCAGTCCACTATAGAGTTCCTATAATTTGCCATTTCATTTTCCTAGATGGTGAGTATTGGTGCTACTATTGTTTGGGAAATGTTGGAGATATACATGTAAAAAAAAGAGCTTGCCATTAGTTACATTGAATTCTTGATTTCATAATTATAAGCATGTATAAAGATAAACAAATCATCAAGGACTACACTATGTATATAATTGTGTCATATGTACAGCGAATATTTTTCTAGAATTATTTAAGCTATAAACTCTTGCATTATTGAACTGTTTAGGAGTTTCTTGAATGGTCTTGTGGTGTGGTGTGTTTGTTTTGTTGGTTGATTTTATTATTTTTTGCACATTTTCTTTTTTTTTTGGAGCCAGGGTGAAGGGGTTGAATCTAAAACCATAGTCTAAATCCAGGTGAAATCAGCAAATTGTGAAATAACATTTTCCCCTCTTAAGATTTCTTTCATTTTTAATACAGAACATGGAAAAAAAATTGTTCTACCCACAGTGTAAGGCCTACAGCAGCGAGTTTTGCCTTCAAATGGGATTTAGGGTTGAAATTATAAACCCCTCAAAGAAGTACATACCTTGTTTGCCATTTCTTATTAAATTATAATGTTGACAATGTGAGTTAGTGTCATCAGCTTACAGACTAAGCCTGGATGGATTGGATGGATGATTCAGTGTTGGAATATTAATGCGATCACTTCCTTTGCTAAACCTTGAGTACACTTTTGCATTCACTCAGAAAATAAACTCAAAATACCCAGAATACTGCCATTGCTATGACTGAAGCAGTAGAGGATGCCATTACACTATGGAGATCAGAGCGAGGAGTTTTTAAGGGATGATATTTCAGTGTGCATTCAGGCTTTTTATTTTTTATTTTTTTTCCTCTCAACATTTTGTCTGAGATTTTGTTTACAGTATGAGTGCGAGAGTAAGAGTGAAAGACTTGTGTACGCATGAATGCTTACCGCCACAGCGTATTTTATTTCATGACCGAATTCCCGGGGAGCTTATTTGTTTTTCGCAGAACAACTTAAGCTGAATTCAGATTGCGTCTTAAAATAATCTTAAAAGTCTTCCGCAACATTCGCCACAACTACTGAATGTACATAAACTGCTGTTTGCCTAGTTCAGAATGTAAACGTGTGAATAAATGAATATCACAATGTCCTTGTTTATTTTCACAGCATTAGTAACTGTACACTACACATTCATTTGGATTCATTTTTGAGAGTTTGTTGCCTTTTTTTATAATAAAATCTACTCGGTATAATGAGGTTGTTCTTGGTTTCATAGGTGATCTTTGGTGTATTGACCAGTGTAGTGCAGTCCTGGGAAGGAACACCATTTAAGCTGCATTCTGACATGACCGGTTGGATACTAGGAGCCAGTCCTTATTTTCACAAGTTCTGTGATGTGTTACTATAAACCCTTAATGTCCACACTGGAGGTCATGGGCAGATCCTGCTCTGATATATGACCACTCAAGGCTCTTGGGTTTCACGCACGCATATTACAGCTCCGCTTTGCTGGCAGAACTTTAGAAAGTCCTGGCAGAACTTTAGAAGGAGCTCCCCACCCCTGCCATGCCGATCTCGGTGGCGTCATATGCGCTTCTATGTAGGGGACACCTTAAATGACACGGCTTGGCATGACATCAGTACCTACCCCCCCCCCCACCCCCTTTAGACGATGTGTATCACCTTAACATGGGCAGTGTTTTGTGCAGAACTCTTCGATCTCATCTCTCTCTCTCTCTGTTTCTCTTAACACTAACTCTGTAGTTACCAGGAATGCAGTTTTTTTTAAATGAAAGGAGTCTCTGCTTTCTTCCTGTTTTTCTCTTTGAGTTCGTGCAGCTGGGGACGGTGCCAGGACTCGGGAAGCAGAGGTGACCTAAGAGAACAGGCGGTGATATATTTGTGGATTCCTCTTACAAAAACATGGGGTGCTATCGTTTATCGAATCACAGGTAACGTTACATGATAAAACAATGGCATCTCTCTGTTGCCCATGTTTCCATGCAGACGCACAGCACAATGCCGCTATTGTTGCAGGCCAATACGGTCTGCAGGAAAGATGGTGTCCTAACCGGCGCTAAAATACAGATCTTCCCTGAGCCCAGCCCCAACGACCTGGGAAACTCCCTGTCTTTGGGCCTATCTCTGCAGAACAGGAAAAGATCCGTGATTGAGCCCTGCCCAGTTTTATGTGGGGCATGGGACATGCAAAGCAGATGCAGCAGAGGTCTGAGATTTGTTGACTGCTTTATCAGATAATCGGACGAGAGGATGACGTGATTATCCTAAAGGCCAATATTCACTCTTCTGGGACACATGCTAATGTGGTCATGTCATGCAATTCTCCAGTTACAGGGGAAAAAAAAATATATATATATATATATATATATATATATATATATATATAATGTAACATCTATTTTTTCATATACAATCTTGCTCATCCTATTAATTAAGAAGCACTTTGCTTGCACAGCTGATGAAGGACTATGATGAAGTGCATGTTATGAATACAAATGAAGCCCAATGTTTTCATTTATAAGTGTCAGGCAAATTAATAAATATTAAACAATCATTTATTGAATGGCTGATATATTACCCTTACATAAGTCTAAATCTAAACCATTATTTAAAAATTAAGTATTAAAAATTAGTATTAAAGTATTAAAATTAGGCCAATGCATTGTGTACTACTAATTAGTCCATGTTTTTCCTGAAAGTAATGCTATTGCTAGAAAGCGCATCATTAATTTCATCTGCTAGAATATCAAATATTTACTCAGAAGATTAATGTATTTTGACTCCTTTATTAGGTTAATCCAGTTATGCTACAGACAGAATAAAATAAAAATAATTCCATCAGATTTTAATGCAAGGATTTGGGATGTAAATGGGTTTATATTGTTTTCAATACTTTTCATTGACATATATTTAGTTACGATGTTCATATAACCCATAGTTGTCAATGATCAATTATTACAGAAATATTCCCCTCTGGTGATAATCATACTTTTTTATTTCCCATCAACCTCTCTCTCTCTCTCTCGCTCTCTCTGTCTCTCTCTCACGTCCCCAGTGATCGAGGATCGGTATGTTCCGCTGCCGGATCGCCCTAACGGAACGGCCTGTGGAAACACAAAAGTCGCCATTCTGCTGGGCTGCTCTCTTTCCGTTGCTCCATCACGATCAGCTGTTCCGCTACCGTTTTTAACAGCTCTTCATTTGGCCGGTGAAAGCCTTGGCTGAGGCTCACGCTCTTTGCCAGATGCGGGGTGTGCTGGAGCAGAACGGAGTGAAAGGCCACAAGAGGAATTCCCTCCCGCTGGGCCAAGCGGAATAAAAGCCCGCGACCAGAGGGATCGAGACCTGTACACTGTGTGCCTTTGTGTTTCCGCCCAGTCTCCAACGCAGTAGCGTTGCATACCCCTAAAGGTAGCGTGGTACAGGTGCACCTAGTCAAAGAGAGAGAGAGAGAAAGGGTTATGTGAAGACCGACGGCCTACCCTAATAGTACGAAGCGAAGGCGATAATAACGTTAATGATGTGGTGAAGAGTGGATGGCCAGGTAATTGCCTATGAGCAGATTTAAGATTAGAAACATGCCTGAAGCATTCCAGACTGTGCTGGTGCTCTCACTTTTGTCTCCTAATGGCTGTAGGCTTGATGAGTTCTGAAGTACCTTTAACCTGCCAGATACTTTGAAATGTGGTGCACTGGTGACGTGCATTCATTAGGGTTTCAGAGCGTTTTCTTATGAAATGGTCTACACAAGTAAACAGATAACCACACCTAATTCATGGGCTGGGTTTCCCAGACTATTAAATGGTAACCTGCAGGTTTATAGCAGGTAGTCTACCTGGACTTACATTTGTCTGTGCGGATGGGAAAATATATATTTTAAAAAATGCACGAAATTAATGTACTACAAGCAGCAGTCTGGCGAGTGACATTTGATTTGGTTGAACTTTTAGAGCATCATTTCTAAGTACAAAGTGAAAGATGGCATGATAGGATCTTGGCTATGACAGAAAATCCATTGTTATTCCCCCCCCCCCCCACTGATTTTCCTAATCGATAGGCAAAAGCGCTCACGTTGACTTTTGCTGTTTGCTGTCCACATTGTCTTTGTTCCTTTACGTCTCCTGCGCATCAGCGCGGCTGCGTATGCAACGGCTGCGCATCATTTGACTAAACGTTACATGTATTTTAATGTTTCCGATGTCATCATCCCCATGATGTCATGGGGTTTTCAAAGACAAGAAGTGTGTGTTGTGTGTTGACTAAAACAACAGTGATTTGACAGCACTAGGTCCGTTCTTCTTACTCCTAGCTAGTCTGTGGGTGCTAAGTTTTATTTATTGACGTGCTTATGCTTATATTTACTTGTTTATTTATTTTTACATGTCACATGCTCACATGTCTGAGATATTGAAGGCACTTTGGTGATGAGAAATGCTCGCAAAATTGATATAAAGTTTTGTTTATTTGAATCCTATTATGTTGGACTGGCCTTTTCAATAATGGACGGATCCCAGAGCAGATCCCCTCCCCTAGTTCACCTGTGAAGACACGGAAAATAATCTGGTGCAACCAGGTAGATCATGTTTGAACTGCAGACTGTTCATTTCCCATGTACATAACATTCAGTAGGCCTCCTCTCCATAGCATAATAACTGTGTGATAATGTTTCAGGTTATTGGAGAATGTAAATTCTACAGATCTCATCGCAAGGGCTAAGAAACTGAAGCCCCCTTTTCCTTGAGGCAGCCCTTGACATGCGAACCATTTTGTCTGCCCATTTGCACAACACAATGTTTGCTTGTCAGAGGAAGTAAACAGAGACATAACTGTGTAATGGTATATGTTGGTACTTGCCCAGACTTTCAAACGAGTGTTCTCTTCGAGGCTTGCGTAGGTCTGTGGTACAGCAGTGTTACTGCTCACATTGAGCCTCATGCTGTCTCTCTTACTGAAATTACCTCCATTGTGATAAATGCCTCGACTTTCTAAATGATCTCAGGGTTTTACATTGAAAGGGGTCGAGGATTTCAGTATTCTGAAGAACTCGTTTTCCTCCATGAGTCACAACACACACGGAGGCAGCATTATTGCTTCCTCTTTGTAAACGCCATTTTGTTTTGTTTTCTGGGTGGACATGCAATATAGCAACGTAGAGTGACACTATGATGTGAAAAACACAGTCAGACCTTAACGTTAGTTGAAAGCACACTGGATGGTGAAGAGTCGTGGGGAGAGGGAGGGAGAGAGAGAGAGAGAGAGAGAGAGAGAGAGAGAGAGAGAGAGAGAGAGAGAATGAATGAAAACAATACCATAGTTCAAGAGAGATCCTGGATAAGCTTCAGCACTACAGCTGAGATGGATTTGGGCTTGTACTCTAAACGTTTACAAAGCGGTAAATACTAGCTGATATTAAATCATTGAATATGGGAGTCGAGTGTGGGGAAAGATTTGATAACAACCGTACAAGGTTTTTCACTCAGGAAAGAGGAGTGAGACAAGGATGCGGTGCTCAGTGGTGCTGTTTGGAACAGGTTCCAGTACATCCCCTGAACGCTTCGGGGGGAAGATAAATTCTTGCTCCGTGCAGGTGGCCTGGTGCTGCTGTCACTCAGGATATAGGAGCCAGAACTGGGCCAGAACTGGGTCTTGGCAGTAAATCTCCAAAAGACAGACATGATCTTCCATAAGAATCCATGAAGGAACACAGACGCCAATTCACTCGAGCCAGGAGCACCTGAGAGCACATGATGCATTACACTTCCCTCAGCCTCATCAGGGTCATAGCTAGGAGGTGAATGCCCTAAATGGCACTAGCATCCAATAAGATAAGTCCTGTGTCTGTCGAACGATTCTTAAAATCCTAAGGACTGGTCAAGCTCCTTCATATAACATTATATCTTACAGACCCTTTGGTGGGTATTTACTCTTCGTCAGCTGCTTCTGAGGCACGAGAATATTGAGGCAATGGAACTCAAAGATTAATGTTAATGGTTATTAGGTGTTAACAGTGCTATCAGGCCTAAACAGAGAGTATATGAAGAGTATTTCCTTACTGTCACAGACACAAAGCGAGTCAGACCCTAACCAGGTACAGGCCCACTGACCACAGTCCTGCTAAGAAACACAGACGTGGCAGCCAGAAGAGGAAAGAATTTGTGGTCACTGCATGACAGGTGAGCTTGAGACAGAGATGCACCTTCGTCTTGATTGTGTAACATTTAAAAAAAACTAGAAGCTTCTGCAATAAATATGGATGCCACTTTTCACTGATATAACCTAACGTGAAAACTACACATCTTTTCCGATGTAGCACATGGCAAGCCTTGTTATGAAATATGAAGCAATATGACAGTTGGTAACAACCTCCCCTTTTATCACTTTATCTTTTATTCTTTTTGTTGTTGTTTGCTGCTGTCCCCTGACATGATGTTAATATTGTCAATGATGTTTACGTTTTACTGTTGTTATCGTTGTTACTGTTATTGCCGTTCTTTGTATTAATTAGTATGTTAGTACATGTACTAAAAATGTACTAAAAACTATATTTTCTCAAACGATTTCTCTCATTTCAAGTGCTTTGTCAATATTGCATTTTACACAGTCAATAAAGTTATCTTTACTTGAGTGTGTTTGTGTCTGTGTGTGTGTGTGTGTGAGAGAGAGAGGTGGGAGATATAGAAAAAGAGAAAGGGGGAAAAGAGTGTGAGAGATAGAGAGAGAAGGAGAGAGAGAGAGAGAGAGAGAGAAGGAGAGAGAGAGAGAGAGAGAGAGAGAGAGAGAGAGAGAGAGAGAGAGAGAGAGAGAGAGAGAGAGAGAAGGAGAGAGAGAGGGAGAGCACTATGCTTAGCCGGGTTAGGCACTCATGCAGAGAGCAAAGTGAGCTGTGGAGAACAGCATGGCTGTCCTGAATGGAGGTCCAGAGAGGCAGACAGTTGGTTCGAGTTTCCCCACACAAGAGTGCAGTGATTCAGAAAAAGACTCTTGGATTTTGTCTTGAACAGTAGCCATGGGCTTGTTTTTTAGTTGTGTTCTGTTTTGTTTTAAGAAAGCAGTGATCCTATTACGGGCCCGTTGTCAAGTACGGTGTGATACTGCTCTTCATGGTATGTAGTGTATACAGAAGCTATAATTTGGTTATGAGTGGGTTAGATTATGATAAATCACTAGACACATATGGTCCCTATCGGTCTTTATTAGGTCTGCCAAGCTCCCGGCTGGGCAGTGGTGTTCGCTGGTGGTATTCACTAAAGAGCTTGGGCCTCAAACACAATCAAAACAAACACTGTGTTAAATCAAACACAGAACCAACCTAAAAGCATCTCCTTTTAATATTTATTGTCATCCTTTGAAAGCTCTGCCATGGTGCTTGTGGACCTGGGCTTTGGGAGAAGACCTTAGCCAAACTCCCATAAGAATTTCTTCATGTGCCAACCTACCCATCTGCGCCGCTTATTAAAAACCAAGGGAAGGTTTGGGTTTCATCGGCCATAAAGAAGGGCCTCTCTCTGTTTATTTTCTACTCTTTAATAACAAGTTTCGTCTGTCAGTTACCTATTCATTATGCCCAGGGGAATAATAAAAGTGAGGCAGATTACAGCAACTATCCTTGTCACGCTGCCGTAATCATATCGATGGTATTTGTGCAGAGTAAGCACTTTCGGCAAGAACAATAGCTAACATTGACGTCGCGGCTAAGAAACGCTCGGCCTGCTCGCCCTGCTCGCCGCGCTCCCCGCTTACAAGCTTCTCAGGGCCAAAAGCGAGATGTAAACAGTGTTCAGTCATTCAATATGCCACATTAGAGCAATGCATCTGACAAGGAGTCTCAGCATCAGCCACAATGCAGCCTGCCCCTCCAGCCCTCTCAATGGCGTGCCGGTGCACACCGCGTCCCTAGCGACACATAATCCGGCAGGCCACATTTCACCCCTAAACAGTCACACGCTGTGGCCGCACGGGGCGGGGAACGGCCGGGGTTCTGGGGCGACCATGCCAGGCCGGCCGCGATGCTTGACGATGGCTCAAACCCCCCCCCACCCCACCTCCCCCAACACACAGGTGATGATTTCAAATGAAAGCAAGCAGGATTTTAGCATCTCACCAAATGATAAACGCAACGGGTAATTGGACAGCGAGGTTTGAAATGGGAGTCTGTTCAGCATTGGGTTGGAAAGAACAAAGGATGTAACAGAGCTTAGCTGCTCTAGCTGAAATACTGTTATGCTAACGTAAACAGAACCGTCACCATTCTCACCCTCCAACCACCACTGCCTGGTCCTGCAGCCATCTCCTCATTCTTCTCATTCTCCTTCAGTGACTTATCTATTGCTTGGTTAAAATCATGGAGTCTTTTGTTTCCCCATACACAAAACTACATATTCTTTTTGCTTAGAAAGACTTCTGCTACTTGGTAAGTAAGGAGTAAGGAGAACGCATACAAAGCTTGCAAATTCTTCCCCTAATATATCATTTGGATTTACAGACATACACGTCAAATCATTCCTGTCACTCCTATCACAATCATTCCTATCATATTTTTCAAAGTGCTTTTTTAATGATTCATTTCTACTCAGCCTCCACATTTAGCACATGCAATAACCTCCTGAAGTGACAACGTGTTGAGCTCTTACGTCCCATATTGAGAAATTTATGAAATGCAAAACGCATTCCGGCCCTCTGTGAGGGTGGCTACAAGGGCGGCTGTTTTGTCTGACTGGACTTTCCTCCTCCCTGCAGGGGTCTCAGGGGTCAGCCTGTTCTCAAACTCCTCAGGATGACGAATCGAAGTGGTGTCTAGCCCGGCATTGATGCATGTTTATGTTGGAGCAAAAAGACAGATACATATTGCACAGCATTACGGATGACCACAGAGTCTCTTCGCAATGATCTCTGTGAACATTTGGTCTCAATTTCTACATCCTAACTGGACTTCTCAGAGCAAGGGCTGAACTCTAACACATCCGAAGAATCACAGACAGTTTTCTTCATCCAAACAAGGAAATTACTAATTCACTTTTTTTTTTTTGCCATACATAGAAGGACAGAGTTGTATCTCAATTAGATTTCAATCTTAGGACTCCATGGTTTCATGATCCCTTACAATAGCTATGAAAACAAAATTAATACTCACCAACTCCCATCTAACATTCCGAATATTTCCTGTCTGCTTCATTTCACATGTTGTCTGCAGAGTCACTGCTGTATTACAAATATGAAACATCCTTTCAAGATGTTTCATATTTGCACCAGCACAAATTGTGGGAATTGTGCTTCGTACTGTCAGAATGGGGTACAATTTGCTCTGCAATGACATCATCACACCTGGTCACACCTGACATGCCTATTTTTTTTGCTTATGTGCAAGCATAATTCAACACTAGAGATAATATATGAGGATGAGTTATGTACAGTTCTTGCCTGTGAATGTTCAGTATGTCGTGCCCCCATTGAAGATTAGTGTCAAACTGATTTAGTAGTTCTAGAGTATCCCACATTGTAGAGGGCTTGCTGTATTTCAGAGCCAATATGTTCTATTTGGTGTTGATGTTTCATCATAACAGTGCACATGATGTATGTAGTCATCCATCACACTCACAGAACATGCAGCTTTTCATGTGTGATAAGGTCACACGATAATAACTCATGCTTGTTTTTCTATGCCCCCACAGATCAACGAGAAATATGCGGACGGTAAAATATTAATGGAGACGTAGTGATTAAAACGTCATTTTTGCATTTTACAATGCATAATTTGTCATTGTATCTACCCAGCAAGAAATGATGAAATATGTAATGCACATTGTTGTAACATATTTCCCATTTTACAGTGCACAAACATGTGATTCTGCAAGCTATTTGTATTTGCAGCTGAATGTGACCACATCAAGATGAATGCCCTTGCATGCACACTCCTCTTTTGTGGTCACTGTTTCAATTCTCTTCTGTAAATATTGCAGAACTCTCCATTATTGCATAGTATTCACCCTGCCTTACATTCATTTAGCCAATGCAAGCATTGGATATTAGCATACAATATCAATACCCAACCCAGAAACGGCCTCCAAAGAGCACAGGAAACTGGTAAGTTGTGAAAACAGAAAAATAGATCTACTTTCAAGGTCTGCTTGGTCAGTTGGATTAAAACCTCCTTTTTACCCAAATTACCAAAGCAAAATTAAGTAAACAGGTTTTTCTTTTTTCAGTCTTCTGATTTATCATGTACACAGAAGCAAAAAAAATAACAGTATTAAAAAACACATCCATTCTTCTAATCTTTCTATGTGAATGGAAGCAAAACATGAGATCCGACTGTGAAATTTTACCAAACTGTCCACAACCAATTCAACAGGTATGAAAGCGATGTCATCACGTCTGAAAGCTGATATGAAACCAGCAAAAAAAAAAAAAAAAAAAAAAAAAAACCCCAGCGCTGACAGATTCTATATCTAAAGTTCTTTTGTTTAACAGTTTTCCTCAATAAGTGTGCAAATTGCTCAGATCTTGCACACAAAGCGCTCTCACTGTGGCGGCGAGGCAACTAACCATGCTGCAACGAGGATGATGGGAACCAGCGAGAAAGGCCAGGACTGGGAGATGGGAGTTACTTCAAAGGGAAGTCTGAGACAGAGAAAGGCCCTGACGAAAGAAGATGGGATCAGACATCCAGATAGAGGGCAAACCAACACCTTTGGATATCCACTGGCTCAGACGGTGGCCCCCCCCCCGAAATGAGAGATCCCTTACACACATCGCCTGTACAGTGGTTCAACAAACAGGGTTCTCGCCCTGCATCTCTTGATATCTTAGGTAAGGCATGATAAAACGCTGGCATTCATCAGAATGTTGGATGAATTCTAACATATTGGGATGAATGTTTGTATCTCTTATTTTGTTATATTTATACTGCAACAAAAGAGACCTGACGTATTATGTTCAACTTTGTTATAATTATGCACATGAATCAGGATTCAGTAGTTATCGCTTCATACATTCCTCATGATAATATCAAGTTCTAAGAGGTTTGGCACAGGCTCTGCATCCGTGCATAGAACATAACAGCTAACATGAAACCTCTATATGAAGAAGTCTCAATAGCATGAAGAACAATGCAAATATATTTAACTGCCAGGCACTAAGCTGACATTATTTCTTAAGCATGACTGGGTTCATCATTTCTCAATTTCTGTTTCAGACAAAGAGACTTTCCACATTTGATGAGTTAGTGTGGGTCATATCTTCTTCTAAACAATGATTAAGCATTAAACATTCCAACACAAAGCATGACTAGCTTTCAGTTGGAGTGTTTTAATGGATAGTTTTATCACATTGGGTATTTTTCAGTAAGTCAATGCCTCATATTTTGGTCATCACATTTCTTACATTTGACTTATTTTTTCTTTTTTCTTTTTTTACATGAAACAATAACAAAGTAGAGAGCTAATGAATGTGGGTGAAGGGCAGAGAGAGAGAGGGCAGCTGGCTGCATTCACGGCCTGATCTCCCAAGGTCTCCAACAGAGCTCTGTCAATGCCATATAGATAAGGGAGCAGCCCTGGTCAGTGAACTGGAAGCATCTTGTTTTCACTATTTGGAAATTCATACAGTCAAGGAACTTTATCGGTGTCTGAGTTCACTTGATCAGTCTTTGCCATTTTGTTAGTATGTCCACTATTGTGACTATTATAATTATTATTACTGCTAAAAAAAATATCAAGTCATTTGAATGGACAGTTAAAATGTTGAAAAGACCAGATGGACACAAATGACCAATGCAAGAGTTAATTTATCACTGATGTTTGTACTGAACTCCTGAAATATTTGCTTCAAATAAATAAATAGATGTTTACTATGTTTACTAGACTGTCCAGCCATTCAAAAAGGAACTCAGAAATGCCAATTAATACAAATTAATATACAAAAACGTGCTGTACAAATTAAAAATATAGTTGTTTTAAACAGAAAGGAAAGTTAAAAATCTAATTCAAATAGTAAAATAATGAAATGAACAAAAAGATAAAATTTAATTTATAATTACTGTAAAAGATGTAATAATAAAATGCATTTAAAAAGTGCAAAAAAGTACAATTCTGCAGAACTAGTCTTAGGACTGATCATTGGTTGAAAATAATCCAACAGTTATTGGTCAAAAAAAGTCTAACGACATAAAGATGGTTGTTCTTGATCTATTACGTACTTTAGGACAGGAAGTGTTCCTGAGGGCTTCTTATAAACACATGATAAACTGTATGTTTTTTTCATATGTTTTTAGCACTATAGCCAAAGTGCCTAGGACTGTTTTGGTTATGAAATATTAAAAATCCTTTCAGTGTCGAGCCCAACCATTACAGCGTCGTTCATCCCAGGATCACCTCTGGGTGCACGACTCCTGTAACCGACAAACTGTTTTTCCCCTCCGAACATGAACGGCAATTTCACTGAGGCAGGGCAGGCCTCCTCCTTGCCACGGTAACAGTATATTGCCATCTGCTCGGGTTTTTGCTCCCGCTTATCCGGAATATTTTGCACCAAACCCAAGTTCTCTTCATTCTCATTCAGGCCATTGAAAAGGCCCTTTGTTCATGAGCCCATGCACACCTGGAGGGGGTTATCTCAGGCTGGCTGGTTCCTCCTGCTACCTCGGGCAGAGCAGACAGCCAGCCAGTGGCCACTCTATACTGGGCACGGAGTCACTCCAGGCAACCACGGGAAAATGCCACTTTTCTGACAGTAGTCAGCATGCAGACAGAGATGCCTGTTTGGTAGACAATAAATCTGCACTTTCAACAGTTTGAAAAAGCCCTATTTTTGAACTGTGAATTGTAGTTTTTTGTCTGATAAGGAAAGGCTTATTGTATGTATTTAATAATCTGTTTATCTAATACTAGAAAATAATCTTACCCAAAATTATATTCACTAATGCAGTAATGTATGCTGAGGTATACTATAATTATATAATAACAGTTCCAGTGTCATTACTAGTTATCCCAGTGTAGAACAGCACTTCAAATGACAGTTTAAATAAATGGTTTTACTTGGACTTCATCCAGCCACCAGTCCCCATGTCTTCAAAAGGATCAACATGTGGTCCTTTGGAAATCCTTTTATGTTGCTGAAGTTCAACAACACAGAAGATATTCTGAATAAGCGGCTCAACGTATCCATTAAGCTCTGTGTGTGGACAGCGTCACGAGACTCCCGCGTTTCCTTTTGAGCACGCAGTCATTACAATTAGCCGGCTAATGCTGCTAAGTTGCCATGAAGCATGAGGAGAGAGAAAAAATCTGACCTTCGTTAAAAAGGTGTGGAACGCCAATTAAGCAGAGCGCCCATGCTTGCAGAAAAGGGCCACCTGCCACAGCTTTCCCACGAAAGATTTAAAAAATGCTTTGGGGTCAGTTTTAACAGAGACATTTGGATCATCGCTTGAATCTCTTAAGAGTGCTAAATAAATGTTATATCACTTGTGTATCAGACTCGGTCACGTTTTTTTTTTTCTTGATGGTGGAAAGGAGGTACAAATCACTATTAATTTTAGTACTTTTCCTTTACGTATGACCGTGCATTAGCCATCAGATTCAATTTAATATGTTATTCTTTGACTAAAGCAGTCAGATTTCCGACGGTCAAATGTGTGCGTTTCCCCGCAGCGTCGCCACTCCTAATTCCCTCCACCTCTCGCCCATTTCCCCTATCTACATTTCACCTCTTCCTCTGCCTGGGCTTGGCTTCCTGTCTTCCTTTCGCGCAGTCGCTACGTGCCTGACCCTCATTAGGAAGTGTTAGAAATCCGCTGGAGTGAGAAATGGGTCTACGAAAGCTCGTTGTCCTCATTAAACTTTGACAAGAAGAGTGACAAGAAGCAACGGAGGGGAAACAATAGCAACAGTGTTTGAGAACGAGCCCAAAGCTGGGAAGAGCTTTGTCCTGTCGAACAAAAGCATTTACTCGCATGTGTCCAACTCCATTCAGCTTCATCAGGCCCAGGTGCAAAAAACCAACTTTGCGATAAACATCAGAACTCATCACACCTTGGTCCGTCTAATGACTGGCGAGCAGTCGTCTCCAATCTGGCCCTCCGCGATCAGATCAAAGCGACTCTGGCAAAATGTAAATATTGCACTGGACAATTAATTCACATTCGTTACTTCCATTGATTAACATCAGGACACGGCCAATAATTTCCGTAGAGCTATAGTTCGGGAGGGAGGAAGGGAATCTTGCTGTTTTTGAGTGTTGTAATGGGCTGCGCATAATAATAGGATTTTACTGGTATTTTATTTGTAGGAATTTTAGATATTATTTGTTACCTTGATCTTAATTTCCTCAGACAAATACATTTTTTGTCATCATGGCATTTTGCTTTACACATACGTATGCATGCGAGCAATTTGACAGAAATTATACAATTGCATAAAATAAAAATACATTTACCGAATACATGTTTGAATAACGCACCAAACACACCAAGCAACATTAAAATAAAAGAGAAAATTAAAGATCAATATTTCTGAAAACCGCTTTTAATTGTTTTGCTCTGCGGTATCGTTAAGAAATAACTGGAGATACACTTAAACTGTTACTGGCAAACGTCATTCATCAGTTACGTTATCACTCATACCGAACACTTCAGCACAGACGCGCCTGAGAACTAGGTCTATTGTTTGTCAAAACGCCGGCTAAAAAAATTAAGAGAACTTTGACAACTTGTAGTGGTGGTCGGTAAACTTGTCGTATTCGAATATTTATCGTCCTCAAGCGTTCAGAAGACGAAATAGCCGAGTGCTTGGTGCCTGCAGAGGATGCCCGCGAGACTCGGTGGGCGGAGAACACGCTTTCTCAAAGGGGTGGACCTTTAAAGGGTCTTATAAACAGATGCAGAATCATGTTCACTGAACATAAAGTTGTACTTTCTTTAACTAATAATACCAATAACCACCGATTGCCTTATTAGGCTATGGCACAGAACGGGACGACAGAAAACGGACTGCCACAAAGTCCTATTCCGCCGCCTTTGCCTCAACCTTGTAAGATCTCAGAGATCAAATATACTAAGGTAAGAACAACTGAAGGGTTTATTAAAATTGTGTGTCATTGTAATTAACAAGCGCCGATCTGTAGGCCAAGTTATTTAGTAATGTAATGTGTAACGCCAATTGTACAAGCGTAATTATGAGACCACGTTCTTAGCCGATGTTCTATGAATTATGTGGCGCACAGGTTATTCCTGGGTAACCAGATCTACTCAGTCCTTAAAATACAAAAAATATGGCCATAATATGTGTTTCTAACATGTGTTTCGTTATTCTAACGAAGTCCTCCTTGATATTTATCATTGTCAAATATGTAGATTTTTATCAACAACGAATGGCATTCCTCGCTAAAAGGAAATACGTTTCCGACGTTTAATCCGGCAACAGGTGTCAAAATCTGTGAAATCGAAGAGGCGGATAAAGTAAGGCACTAGCCTTTAAGCGTGATGTGCAATTTATTTGTATATCTGTTTGTTTATTTTAAGGAGGCGAGCGGAAAGAATGTAAATTTGTGCTCTGCAAAATATCTTACTTAAAAAAATACGTTAAATACGTAGCCTAGAAAGTGATGCTTGACTGCTGCTTTACTGTGAGCAAATAGTAAGACGATCACCCGTCTCTAAAGGCTGATATAGATAAGGCTGTGGAGGCCGCAAAATCGGCAGGGAAGAGGGGGTCGTCATGGCGAAGGATGGACGTGTCCAGCCGGGGGCGATTACTGCACAAACTGGCCGATCTGATGGAGAGGGACCGAAGTCTACTCGCAGTAAGTTGAAACAGTAGGCAAATCTGCCTAGTTCCCCTTCCGCCTGTCTGAGTGCGTCAGTTAATCGCCGCTGCAGGTGTTAGCATTGTCAGTGCGGCTTGACTTTGTTCAAGTTCCCTCCATAAAATAATACAGGACACAAATACCAAGATTAGACTTTTTAAAAATAAAATATTTGCATTATTGCATTTTTGCATAATATATACAAGTATTATTATAATACTTGGATGCTTGCATTATTATTTATGTAAAATTCAAGTGATGCTATCTTTGGTCCAGTGTTAACTGTAACCTTCAAGAGATTCCTCTTACAGCCATAATATTACAGTCTGGATATTAAAATGGCAGAAAGAAGTTCAGTATGATGAACATGAACAATTTCTCTCTTTTTCACTCTGTCTCTCACACATATACAATATGCAGACGCATGTGGACACACACACACACACACACACACACACACAGAGTTTTTCATCTATAATTCAACCTATGCTAAGTAAACTTTAACCTGCCAAATCAATTAAAGAGCATACTTCTCAGATAGAAGTAACATTGTAAGATTGCATGTAATTGCAATTCACAATAATGCTCTATAAATCTGTAGTAATTACGATAACTGATTATTTTTGTAAGTCGCTCTGGATAAGGGCGTCTGCTAAATGCCGTAAATGTAAATGTAAATGTAAATGTATTTTATTAAAAAAATGAATGTAGTTTGGATTCAATGTTCCTTCATATGCCCTTTATCAACAGTTATGTTCTTTGTTGATCAGGGACTTTCATGACGTAAGGTTTAAAGCAGGTCTATTAACACACAACTCAGAAATCCTAGGAAAGTCACTGGAAATGTCAGTCCGCAAACTGGGGTAATGCGCAAACTCATAGAATTCTGTGTGTATTATACAGTTTGCTGACAAACTTTCCCAGGACATCTGAGCTGTATGTCCAAAATTCCTAAATATACCCAATAGTCCATTTCAACATGACAGAATTGGAGCATACCCTTTGAACAACGCAGGCCAGATTGGTCAACCCGACAGCCACAATCGCTGTTCTAGGTGCCTAGCCCTTTGCTACCCACGGCGTGGTGTTATGAAAGCGACTTAGAATTCAGTCCATCTGCATGGTGACGGTCAGCAGAATGCATCTCAGGGAGACCTCCTCCTCCTCCTCTTTCTTCTGACCGACTACTCACTTGTACATTATTTCACAGGCCACCTCGATTTCTTAGAATGTTTTTTTTTTTTTTTTTTTTTATTTATTGATCCATGCCCCCACTCCGTATTAAATCCTTGGCATTTATTCATGTAAAAATTGTTGTTTTATACCAGAAACTTGGTGCATTGTGTCTGTTACATTACAAAAGTTTATCTAAAAAAATTCTCCCAAAATGGCAGGCCTTTCAAGATTGCCTCACTACAATTGGTAATGCAACCAAAGGTCAAAGGTACACCCACATGGCAAAATTTTAAGCTTAGTCATTCAACTGAACTCTGGAAGAAATAACCATGAATTTAAAATAATAACAATTATAAAAGTAAGCTAAATAACTTTCTTCATATGCTTTATGCCTCTTTGAGTAATCTAAGAGGCTTCTGAAAGCATCTTTATGTTTAACGATCTTATTTTTCCATTTCCAGACTTTGGAGACTATGGATACTGGGAAACCATTTCTGCAATCGTTTTTTGTCGATCTCGATGGAAGTATCAAGACGCTGAGGTACTACGCCGGCTGGGCGGATAAAGTCCACGGCAAAACGATGCCGGTGGGTGAGTGAACGATTCGCCACCTCCCTGACGCCACATGCCCCGTCCGGAGAATCAAACACGCGCCAAACGCCACTCGAACTCCTTTGAAAAGCCTTTTGTGTCGGCCCTTGGGCTTTTAAACGCGACGAGACCACATGTTGCTGGGGGAGATCTCTTCAGGTTTTTCAGCTGTGGCGTCTGGAGAGAGAGGCGGGCCGACGGGTGGGACGCATTGGGCGGCCTCCCTGTAGCCTTAGGTGACAGATCATCCCCCTCTCTGATTCCTCCCCTCCGCCAGTGGCCCTGTCACTCCAGGAGATCCCGCAGACAAAACAAGCCTTCCTCTTTCCTCCTGATTAGATTCGAATAAAAGTGCCAAAAGGTGAAAGGGGACCCTGGAGCACAAAAGGAAAAAGAAGCTGCTCTGATCCCAATCGCTGAGGTGAGACCGCAGTGGATGAGCCGGCACCGGAGACGGCTCCATCAGACGGACGGCAGGCCGAAGAAAGCACACGCGGAGTCTGTCCTCCAGCCAATCAGACGCGTGTTCAGACTGGTTTATCTGCGGCACCTTAGTTTTATCAGCGCAGTGACAACATGACATTTCACTCCTCAAACAAAGGGGGTCTGGGACTACAGCGACACGAAGTCGACTCAATCCCCCGATCTTTTAGAACGTTTGATCTTTAGATCAGCGGAGTTCGATTCCATTCTCCTCCGCTCGTCAGCCATGTAAATGTAACCTTTGATAAGCGGACCAACGGGGAGAAGCAGGAAAGCTGGGCTGGCCGCTGCCCGGCAGAGATGAGCATTGTGGGAAGGGAGTCGGCGGGTCTGTAATCCCGCCGACACGCTGCTGCGTGGAGAAACACGAGAAGGTCAGGCTTCTGAGAGGCTAGCTTTAGCAGATTAACAGGCATACCCCCTTCATCTCCATGCGGGGGTAACGCCTGAAATGTCATGTATGTGTGTGGGATGAGTGGGATGCTCTACCTGAAGTGAGAGAGCACTGAAGTGCGTGTGCATGTGTGTGTGTGTGTGTATGTGTGTATTGGGGAGGGCATTGGAGGTGTTCATTTACACACATTTTGAGTTTGATTATGCAGTTTAGTCAGGAAAAAAAAATGGACTTGCGTATAATTGATTACTGTCAGTGCTGAAGTCAGTGCTGACTGCCCTTTGTTGTAAACAGAACTGGTTTCTCTTGTGTCATAGCTACGTGTTTCTCTATAGATGGCTCTATGGGACTCCCAGGAAATTAAATATCACACCGCAAAACTTGATTTTTTTTTTTGTTCGTTTATACCGATTCGATCGTTAATAAAAGAAATACAGGGCACCCAGAGCAAAACGAGCATCGAAATGAGCATCGCGGCGAAACAATCCACCTCCACCGCGCCGTCCAGTCAGACGCTGTGTCCCTCTGCGTCTTCCTCACCGCTCACCTCAGGTCCACCTCAACGAGGAAGTGGGACATCGCCCCTGTCCAGAACGGCGTTCGACGCCCAGCCTCCCCCCGTACCCGAGGTCCGGACAGCAGGAGACGAGATCGAACTTTACCCCTGGCAGGATATCTGATTCCTGGGAGAGGGAGAGGAAGAGAAAGGGAGACCATGGAGGAAGAACAAAGGTGTGCATGTGAGCCGACCTGCGGAGAGCTTGAACTCCTGCCCTGGCTTTTCACACACCTCGTCGCGCTATCCTTTCAGTCTGTCTCCGTGAAGAGAGAGAGAGAGAGAGAAAAAAAAACAACAACAAAAAACAAAACAAAACAAAATGCCAGGACGTACACACACTTCACTTCCTGAGCATTGCTTTGTGTAACCCATTGAAGCAAATGCCTTTTTTTTTTTTTCTTTTCCTTCTTTTTTAAGGCTTTTGTCCTTCCTGTTTGGTTGTCGAGACCACATCCAAAACGCTCGCCGCGGAAAACAAAGCGTGCGTGTAACAGGAATGCTCAGTACGGTGTCATGCTTACTCTGCTCAATTCTTATTTTCCCAACAGATGACAATTTCATGTCCTTCACCAAACACGAGCCTGTCGGTGTATGTGGAGCGATCATTCCCGTAAGTGGGCGAAGTTCGCCTGTTTCTCACTGTTCTGCCACACACGTGTCACTCTGGCTCCTGGTCGAGTGTTGACAGTCGCGATTAATATCTGCGTGGAAGGTGGGAGTGGCGTGTAGGAGTGTCGTGGTGTAGACAAACAGAGGGGTCGCACAAACACCTTAATGGGCTTTAGTGATGCCGCTGTGTGACGCAATCCAGGAGGTGGTGAGTGTGTTTACCTATGTGCCCTGATAACTGTAAGATTGGTAGAGTGTCTTTCAGTGTTGAGGGTTTCACGTTCATGTATGAGAGGAGATGTGGCGGAGGGCCAAGCCAGACTGTATGTGCTCTCTACCATTTCAGACTGTAGTTTGGTGAAAACCTTAGTTTAGTGTTTTGAAAAGCCATAGATTTTAAATGACGGAGTTAATTAATCGTGGCCAACAAAATGTAAAAGCATGAAATGTTTTATTAAAAAAGTAGACAGCGAGGAGAATTGTTAAAGTATTCTGGATGTATGTGTGTGTGTGTGTGTGTGTGTGTGTGTGTGTGTCTGTGTATGGGCGTTTCCTAGTCTGATCTGTAACTAAATCTAGACAGGCGTTGGCTATAGGAGACAATGCCACTGTACAGACACACCATCAAAACTAGTTCACAATATTGGATTAATACTTCTTATATTATAACAAACGTTTTCACTACAACCCATTCGGTTAAATATGCACACACGCACACATTCAAACCAGATCCAGATCCAGATCAGTGTTTCGCAATTTGTTCAAAATCCACTGCTGCAGCAGTACCAGCATCATACAACAGACCTTTTTTTGAATTTACTTTTTTGGACAAAAACTTTTTTTTCCCCCCTCATGTTTGTGGTGCTGCACTGCTGATCTCAGGTCAGATTCACAGCGATGGATAAAATGAAACAGCACCCATTCACTAGTAATTCAATCTTAATCTTGACCTCTGTTAATTCCTGCACCTCTAAAGCTTAATCCTGACCAAGTACACATTACTTGTTACGGGGCTTGGAACGTTTTTAATGAAGGCTGCATGCCTATAGCAGCGGTAAACTCCGCTTTTGATAATAATGAATAAATCCAGTTGGAGTGATGAGAGTTTTGGTTTGAATATTTCCTGAAGTGGGTGAGATGCTGATCTTCTATATATCACATTACTGACTTTGATGGTCTAAAAAGGGGGGGGAAAACCCTCCAGAAATATCCAAATAAATCTTGTGCGGTCGCTCTGCTAACTTCATACAGTCTGTACTTCATACTGTGTGACTGCAGATAATTACAGAAAAACATTATTGACACATCAAGCACGTGACCCACCAAGAAAGAAAAACAGGAAACTTTTGTGCACGTGAGCCAACAAAAAGAATCTACAATTTCGTCGATTGCATCTCGAGCTGCTGTAAAAGGCACGTTCGAGCAGTTAACATGTAATTCACGTGCGTCTTTAACAACCAGTTCCACAGTCTTGTCAGTGCACCTGGCGTTTTTTTACGATTTCTAGAATTACCAACATTCTCAAGTTTTTTACTTTTTTCCAGACATCTAGAGACATGATCTGCCCAGAGGCATATCCTACCAGTGCTATTATTTAAATACACTGACGCTCTCAGGATTAGGTGAAGATGATCCCGTTGGCCAGTCGACTGTTGCCTCCAAACCCACACGGGTTGGGTTTTATTCAGACACTGTGTGTGTATGTGTGTGTGTGTGTGTGTGTGTCTGCAGTGGAACTTTCCTCTGCTGATGTTCGTGTGGAAGGTTGCGCCGGCCCTGTGCTGTGGAAACACGGTGGTCATCAAACCGGCCGAGCAGACGCCGCTAACGGCCCTCTACACCGGAGAGCTTCTCAAGGAGGTGAGGTTCAGAGGGGAGCTTCGCGTTAACGCGTCGGGATAACCACACCAGGAGGATGCCAGAACTCTGCGTGGGGATAGTGGGTGGGGAGGCGGATGGGGGAGGGGACAGATCCTGCCGTCCCACGTCAAGCTAAAGTAAACACAGAGAGTGGAGGGGAAAAAGAAAACCCTATAGAAATATCTGCGTATGAAATGTGCCACACCTCGTCGGGGTTGCCGATGTAACCTGATCCATCTTACTTTTGGTTTGAAGACACCACGGAAAACAGAAACGAAAAAAAGGCCAAAACCATTTTCGCTGTCATACGTACAGTACATTCGTAGTACATCTTTCATAGTAGAATGTGTATTCTAGCATTTTAATGTAAGGAAGGTGGCATGTAACTGAATTGAAGACAGGTTGTTTACAGTTATATTGTGAACACGCTGCTTTTTAGGGACATGTAATAAAATATTGCAAGTCAGCAAAATTGTAGAACGTAAACAATTCTCAGCCTTTCCTCTTCATGTATAATCAGCTTATCCCTTTGAAAGGTTTCCTGTGTGTCACCATCGCGTCCAAAAATAAATAACAAACAAAAAAAAGAGCAATGTGAATGTGCTTTTGAAGCTTCAAAGGGAAACGCTCTCCTTTGTGTGCAATATTTCCCAACCTGGCAACCTGGCAGTGTGAGCATTTGTTGTGGCATGTTAACCGTCAGTCCACTCCCTGCCCCTGTAGTAAAGCCCTGGTCTGCAGACCTCCTGTCTTCTCTCTTTTCTCCGTCCTGATCATTGCTCACTGTCCCTCTCTGGCTGCCTGTTCCTCTTGTGTCACCCAGGCGGGCTTCCCTCCCGGAGTGGTGAACATCGTCCCCGGGTTTGGGCCGACGGCGGGAGCAGCCATCGCCAGCCACATGGGCGTTGACAAAGTGGCCTTCACTGGCTCAACGGAGGTGGGTGGGAATAATCCACAGCTCCACTCGAGGATGATGAGGGCGACGTTTTGTCACATGACACCTTTTTCTAAACCACGGACGTCAATTTGGCAGGAGCTATTAAGGCCCTCCGGCTCTCGGATGGCACTGATCACACTTCTTATACACTCAACCTTATACTCTCTTCGTGTGTTCTGCACCGAAGCAGACACACAGGAAAGATACTGCAATGTCTATGAACCAAGCCATATAGGCGGCAGAGGGGAACTGCACGCACTCGGCTAGCTTCTCTTGACCTGCAGCAAGTCTTGCCTCTTGCTTGTAGCGTCGGCGCTGAGTTTGGCTCCTGGGTTGTTCTCTCGATCACCCGCCGCTGTCTTTGTGCTCAGGTGGGTCAGCTGATCAAAGAGGCGGCGGCCAAGAGCAACCTTAAAAGAGTGACCCTGGAACTGGGAGGGAAGAACCCCTGCATTGTGTTCGCCGACGCAGACCGTGAGTGATGTGGTTCTTTCACCGTTTTTATGTAGTTCTCCGCTGAAATGAAGGGGATGATACAACAGCGAGGGATTCCTGGGAGCACGTGCACGTAGCCCAGAAATTTGGCCTAACTGATTTTTGAACATTTGGGCTTGGTTAGCACCTGTGAGTGTGTAGATTGTTTCGACCGGCCATGGGATGGCTGGCCTGTGGCTTAGGATGTAGCGTTTGGTGAGGGGTACGCGACATGGTCGTGCCGCATCTCATGCGGGGCCGCGTGGTCCCACGCGGTCCGGGACACCTGCAGGTTGTTTCCTCTGTCACGCTGCGTACGGATTCTTCCTCGCACACGGCTGCTCCTAACCGACTCTTGATCAAAAAAAGCTTGTGAAGTTGTACCCTTAATCTAGTCTGCAACTGTCCAAACATCTTTTGAACGGTAGTTAAAGATGTGTGAACAGGCACAATCGCGACAGTACACAATAATGCACATTCTGACTCAGTGATGTTATTGGCATAGATATGAATATCCTGATATTATGCCAGAAGAGGATGTTTGTACTCTTATATATTCTGTTGGGTCCAAGTGTGAAACTAATATGGAACGAATATCCTAATATGGTCCTAATATGTAGTGGAATGAATTGGAATAGTAGATTTGGAATGAATGATTTTCTGGTTTACAGTAAATGAAATGTAGTAAACTGTTCGGAAGTGACTGGCCAAAAACAGTCAATTCTTTGTTTCATTTCCACAAACAACTGCACATCCGTATCCTGCCACATGACACTCATTGCTGTCATGCTCTACAACTTTATTTTTTTTTTAGGAAATGGCTTTTCAGAGAAGGAAAACATGCATATATATCAGTTGTCATGATTTTTAAAGGTCAAATTAATGTCAAGGAGGCTGTGATAGAATTGTTTTATGAGAGAATTTTTTTTCTTCTTTTTTAAAATTTGTTGACTTTAATCAACTGATTCAACTGGAAACTGAATGTTCAGGGATGTGTGTTGTAGGTAACATAAAGTGTCTGGCCTGAACATGTGTGTGTGTTTAATCATGTACGGATGTGTGTGTGTGTGTGTGCGTGTGTGTATGGATGTGTGTGTGTGCACGTGTTTGTGTGTGTGTGTATGCACGTGTGTGTGTGTGTGTGTTTGTGTGTGTGCACGTGTGTGTGTTTGTGATTGTGTGTGTGTGTGTGTGTGTGTGTGTGCATGTGTGTGTGTGTGTGTGTGTGTGTGTGTGTGTGTGTGTGTGTGTGTGTGTGTGTGTGTGTGTGTGTGTGTGCACGTGTGTGTGTATGTGTGTGTGTGTGTGTGTGTGTGTGTGTGTGTGTGTGTTATACAGTGCCCTTAGCGGTGCAGGAGGCACAGAAGGGGGCGTTCTATAACCAGGGCCAGTGCTGTACCGCTGCCTCCCGTGTGTTCGTGGAGGAGAGCATCTACGACGAGTTCGTCAGACTCAGCATTGAAAGTGCCAAAAAATTACAGTCGGGGACCCCATGGAGCCCTGCACGTCACATGGCCCTCAGGTACGCCGCCCCTGTGCCCCCCTGCTGAGAACCCTGCCGCTCTTCTGTGTGTCCCGGTGCTGTAGTGACATCTCCTCTCGTGTCTAACCATATTCTCCGTGCACTCTGTGAATCGCCACATCAGACTTCCTGTGTCCTGCGTGTGCTGTAGCGTTCACCCCGACGCCTCCTCTGATCTCCCGATTTGTCATTCCTTCCCACGTTTCCTTGCTCCTGCTCTCCGCCTCGCCGCGGGTGAGCAGATCGACCAGCAGCAGTTCGACACGATCCTCGAGCTGGTGGAGAGCGGGAAGAAGGAGGGCGCCCGGCTGGAGTGTGGCGGCTACGCGGTGCAGGACAAGGCCCTGATCATCCAGCCTGCCATCTTCTCAGACGTCAAAGACCACATGCGTCTAGCAAGAGAGGAGGTAACGCGTGCTTCCCAGACACCTAACACACACACTTTGTCTACTGCACTCTTTGCATTGTATGTATTTTATTTATATGGGTAGGATAGGTAATGACATCTGCTATGCTGTATTTATAAAGTCCAGTGAAGTGACTGTAGGTTGGAGTATGTGGGTCTTCTGCCCTCTAGTGGTTCGAGAGTGTAAGCACGTGAAGGGTGTGACGTATACTCACGCTCTCGTGTTGTGGCAACCATATGGTCCTGCTAAAATTGTGCTTTCTTTATTCTTATCTAATAAGATGGAACATTTTTGTCATATTTTTATGAAGTACGTTTTGCGTTATTGGTCAAATATACATTCACTCAGAACGTGCTTTTTACATTATTTAATACTTTATTATTCATTATTTATTATCAAGCTGTCTGTTCTTAGTGAAACTGTAATTTCAAATTTACATCACAAATTTACAATCACATAAAGTCTGGTTAGGCTGTACGTATTGACTGTTTACTTTGTCAGTGTGGTTCTGTATTTAATATCAGCCACTGTGTCGTCTGCAACTGTGTGCTGTCACACTGGTTTGTGTGTTCCAGTGGTTGATGTTTTTGACATGTTATAATTTGGTTTGGACAGATTTTTTGTATCTCTGATTGGCTCTAATGTGTAACAATGTCTGTTCATGAACTCGATGCCAGAACCTCGTGTGTGAGGGGATTCAGCATGGCTTGACTGTATGCTTATGATTTTTAATAATCACAGTTTTGGTTGTTTGTGCTGATCTATTGCATTTACCCCAAACCTCACTGCTTACGATGTGAAAGATTCGGTAGGACTCATCTTTCTGTAACATCCACTTATATAACAGCGTGTGACTATATAAAGGAAAGCAAATAATGTAATAATGTATAGCCTAATGCTGTCGATATTATAGATATTTGGGCCAGTGCAGTGCATAATGAAATTTAAGAGCCAGGAGGAAGTGATCGAGAGGGCGAACAGCACGCACTACGGTCTCGCAGCGGCGGTGTTCACACGCAGCGTGGAGCGAGCGATGCGCGTGTCCTCGGCGCTTGAGGCCGGGACCGTCTGGTAAGGCGCCCTACTTAACGATCGATCTGTACGGCCGACTTGCGGTCTGTGTGGATTATTCCTTAAGATACGCAACTTTTGAACTTTAGAGACATTCTGCAGAGGTTCACCCAGTTGCAGACGGGTGGTTTTTTAGCTTCGTGTTAAATGCTTAAGAAAACGTCGCGCACTAACATGTAATTTTGTTAAGGATAGGGGTGTGATACAAACATTTTTAGGTTTGATGCTATATTTGACTTGGTTGCGATTCGATTTGATTATGGATACTTACTATGGAGTCAAAACATATTCATAGAGCTATGATTATAAAATATACTAATTGATTTGGTTCAGAACAATGTAAACTTTTAACAATATAGACAAAAACAGTGCAAATGCTATAAACAACTCATAGTAAAACCTAATATTGCACGAGAGACCCTTGGGGATTATATTGTTATTATATAGTTAACGTAGTAAATGATTAATTTATGCATTAATTAATGAGAATTATAGATGAGGACTAAGATAATGATGCGATACCAATGGCAGTTCCAAGCCTTTTGTACTTCCAGAAGTCAATCCTAATAGTTCCATTAACTAGCCACTAGATGGAGCCACTTCTGCCATTATTTATAAGTAGGACAGCATCTTTCTGCAGTGAGGTACTGTAAAAACTTTACTCTGAATACCTCTGAAATTAGGCCATGATGCAAAAATAGTTGCAATTTAATCAATGCAACAGTGATTGTATCTCCATATTAGTTGGATATCAGTGCAGATATATCAACGATCATTATCTATAGATCTGTAATTTCAGAAGATCCTAAATGTAAACTAAACCCTAAAAATCATGTCTTCATGTATGTGTTTTTCTCTTCGCATCAGGGTGAACTGCTACAATGCCCTCCATGCTCAGACTCCCTTTGGGGGTTTCAAGATGTCAGGAAACGGACGAGAGCTGTGAGTACGATTTCTTTCTGGCCCTGATGGGCTCCTGCTGCGATCGGTGAAAATCACTGTGTAGCCATGCATCGGCCCGTTATGCTAAGCACGAACGATCTGTGTGCAGTGGGGAGTACGCGCTAGCTGAGTACTCCGAGGTCAAAGCCATCACCATCAAGCTCAACGATCAGCTGACCGTGTGAGGGATGCCACTGACCTGCGCTTGTCCCCACCCTGCAAACCCCACCCATTCACAATCCAATCAAGAGTGCCTTGTACCCGTGACTCAAGAGGTGGAGGGGTGGGACCTACAAAACTATGATGTCACAATGAAATTTCCTGCCACTAAAATGACTTCTCGCATTTCAATAAACTCCTTTGCTTCCAGCCTTTAAAAAATCTATTAGATGTACTGTACAGATACAAATTGTTATAAATATTTTTTTTATTTGCGTTTAATATCTGGATGTCTTTATATGCAGGAACTATGATCTGTACTCTCATTGTTTGATTCCATGTACCAGATGTTGTTCCAATTTCACACACATATAGCACCTGCATTTCAGGACAATTTTGGTATAAAAGTGGCAGACATTTCATTTCATTGGCTTGAATCTTTCACTTTCAAGACATATTTTCTCCTCCTTCTACTGAGACGTCCTGTTACATGTATACCTGGTATTATGTTTCACTTCATATATTGCAATAATTCTAATGAAACAATCTGTAAGAGAGTGATGGAGAGGCTAAATGAAGGTTTTAGGGTTTTTGATTTAGAGTTCCTGTCACAGGAGTTCAGGACATGTTCAGTTGAACATTAACTAGGTTTTTTGGACATGAATGGAAGGTTATTATTATAATACATCTGTTGTGACAGATTTGGGTGAAAATCTAGTAACGTTGCTATCATTTGTACTGTACTGTAATAGAGTTGATTTCAATACTTTGCTGTTACATGCGCTTACCATTAGAATGAAAAGTAAAATGGGAGTTATCTAATGTCATAATGTACATGCATATAATATTTCAAAATGTTAAAAGTATATATTACTCACTTTGTCTCTTAAAATGGCTTTTACCGTTTTGAAAGCTATTTATATTTCTTAAACGTTTAAATAAAATCTCTAGAATCGTTCCGTTTTTAAATGAATATTCCTTAGGGACTAATCAAATGTCATAAGGAAATAAATAACCCCCACCCACCCACCACCATCCCCTCGCGCACATACATACACAAATACATTTTACATATTACATTTACATACTTATTACATACTTATTTGCATACATATTTGAACAGATGGTTGCCCTACAGCAAAAAGTAAATGCGAAAACTATGTAGGCTAGATATCTCCTTAATATGCACTACTCCTATCCGCATTTCGCTAGTTCGAGAAGATCAGTTTTCTACAATCAGATCCACTATGGTACACGTGCCTCGTGTTCACTGCCTCCTCCAATGTCATGCAATCCTGTTGCGCTACTTTCTGAAGGGAAAATACTTTGCATCAGGCGACACCAGGAAGTAAAACGGGCTATTGAAGGCTTCAAACGTGAAGCCAATCTGCGGTTCATGGTATTCTCCTCGGTGAACATCTGCACGGTTTAACAAGTTTGCTCAGACTACGCCGTAGGGAAATGTCGATTCGAAATATTGGTAAGTGACGTATTTCTGAATTTTAAGAAGTCTGCACTGAAGTTGAAGTTAGCACGCGAATTGGACGTGGAACGCTTACACACATGCGCGTGGAATGAGTCTTGAAAACACCACAGGGTTTCCAAAGGCGAGGCTAACGCATTAATTTGATTATCACATTATTTAGAACATTATTATCGGTTAACGGGAGTGCCGAGTCATTTTTGTTTGTTTTACAATGTTCCTTTTTATTTTTGTTTAGATGCTCAGTATAATAGCGTTGTATTGACAATGTTGACACATAATGCCTTCTTGCTGGATGTATTGCTTACGACCGATTGTATAAAGGGAAACCAATTGTTGCCAGCCGTATCTGGTCGTATCCGTTCTTTTTTTTTACAAAATATGGTGAATCGTAGACGAAATATTGTTATTCCACAGTTCGTTGTGAAGGCAGAAATCTTATAACGCGAAATAATTATTACTGGAAAGTTTTTAAAGCGGAGTATAGAGGCGACGTCCCGGTACTGCTGGAGAATCAAGAGCTGTGGCAGGAATAACAGGCTGGTACGAAGAGCTTCTTGTAGTTACGGTTGTCAGATAATTGAAATTCAGTGTAAATGGCATTACTGTAGAACGCAAAATAAGGCCGTGTCTGTTTCAGTGACCAATGACTTCACTGTTCCCGGCTAAGGAAAAATGAGTAATGTCTGTAGACAGCATCGTGGGTCCCGCATTGGGAAGGCCGTTGTTGGGGGGGCACACTGTCCGGACGGCGTATTAAAACATATCACAAAATAAGGCTTTAACAGTTTAAAATGTTGGATTTGATTTGCGTGCAGTGGAAAACTGGCTATGATATACGCTGCCAGAGGTGAAACTGTTCATGACTGCTCTGTGTACCGTGGTATCTCACAGTCTCAGCGGTGAGGTGTTGTAAGGTAAATCATATATGACATCCTTTATCTGGCATAGCTGCTGATTTGTTTGGCTTTTAAATTCTGGCAACAACCAAGCTGATCCACTGGCTCTGCCAGATCTGCTGAGATAATGAAATGAGCTGACATGGCTGACTTCACTTCTCCACTTTCAGTTTTTAACTGGCTAGTCAACTCTTGCGGCTTTTTTTTTCTTTCCCTCCAGGTTAGTGGAAGGTGGGCCTGTTGCGTTGACGCTACAATGATATCATCAGACTGAGATGCTCCTCTCGATGCGATGTCATACTGGAATGTTGGATCTGCTGAAGACCTGGAGGGCCAGCCTTCCTGCAGAGGTGCAGAGCAAGATGGTGAGAGTGCTCTTTCTACATGATCTGATTAGGTTTCATGCAGGCTTTCGTTCTACAAGTACAGACATTTCCTGCATGTCAAGATTACTAGTCTTGCATTTAGTAAGTTAAACCTAATAGTTTAAGTGTCAAGCTCAGTGATGTTCACCTCACAGTGTGCTAATAATTTACTGTACTGTTTATGTGACAGTATGTACTGTCTTGTGAACAAACTGGCTTATTTGACAGGGAGTTACTATTAACAATAGCCGGAAGGTGACTTTAGAAAGGTATGTTTGGAATCCCAAGAATGCAAAAATCTCCCAAATCTCCCAAAATTGACAGTGATTCCGCACACAGCAGAATACACAAGTGCAATTTCACAGTCAAAACTGTCATGGTTTGACTGGTTGTGATCCATCTCATTTTTAAAGCAAATGGGTGATTTTGTTTGGATGACAGTATTTCCAAATTGTGCATTTTACCATCTCTGATCCCTGTGCCATTTCAAATACAAGGTGCGTGCAAGTGGATGCAGAGCAGCTGGCCGGTACCTTTGGAGTTTATATAGATTTGATAAACAGTGAATCTTATGTCGCCTTCCGTCTCAGCCGTTAAAGCTGTGGTATGTTCTTCTGTATTGTGAATTTCACCGTACCAGTATTCTTAGCACTAGCTGACTGTGACTTGACTGCTAGCTGACTGCTACCTGACTGCTAGCTCAGATGTTGTCAGTGATCTTATTACACAGTAATGCTTCAGGAGTAGAACTAAACCTTTAATTTATGTCACCAGGCTGTTAAACGAGAACAAGCTAGTTCCTAATTTTCTAAAAGTCTTCCTTTCGTGCGATTAGGCTTTGACATGCCACTAATGAAAAATGTGTTATCTTTGTACTATCAGCTCTGAGGTCTTGAGAATGAGGTGTAAGGTAAATTGTTCATTTATTTCAATTCACTTGAATTTACCGTATGCTGCTTTGACCAGTGCCGCTTCTTCTAGCGTAGCATAGCATAGCAGTCTTAAAGCTGCTTTTGAGGGCTTCATTGACTGTTAATAGGTGCGTGAAACATGGACAAGTGCAAGGCGTTCATGTCCATGGGGACACCATAGCTGACGGAGAAACGGCTGGTCTTTGCCCTCTGCCGTGCACGGCTTCGGCCGTAAACACATCTGTGTGGCGGTTATGGTTCGGGGAAGCTCAGCGTCTGCTGTTTAAATATAGAAGCTAGAAGTGAAACACAGAATGGCCCCAAATAGAGGTTGATAATGCATTTGTCTAATTCTGCTTGTAATTACCTGAAAAGAAATGTCAAAGAAAGGTTCTTAAACAGTTCTTTGCTTGGGTGTGTGATTCTAGGAAGGACCGTTATTTGCTAAAGAAACATTTCATTATTTGGATCTTTAATTTTATGAAAGGTTCTTTACGCTAATGGCTAAAACTGTATTTGCCATTTGCCCTGCCCCCACCCCTGACTTTAGACGTTTTAATGGACGTTTGAGATGCGCTGTAAATAAATATGATTATGCTTAGTTACTAGTCATAAGCTCAGTGAATTAGTTGAGATAACTTTGAAGTTTGAGTAAGGATGGATAAATGGTTTGCTAATGGTTCAATTATTTGTAAAATATTGATTTGCAAGATAGCTAGCTAGCTCTGACCATGCAGTGCAAGTCCACACCTTTAATAGAGGTGACTTGGGATATTGGGATATTGATAATATATTTGAAGTCCTAGAAGCTGTAGCTTATTGTGCAAATACTGTGTGTTCCTAAGAATGTGTCAGGAATGTATCGAAGAGTTGCTTAGATTTGCCTAACAGTTACGTCTCTTACCTGCTGTCCAGATATGACACAGGTGTAAACAGCTTTCATTTGTTGGATAGTTTCAGATTGGTTTAACTGACAGTTCTCATTTTGTAAAACTAAATTCATTATTTTCTTTCTGGAAAGCTGATGTGTCCTAATTTTTATATTAAACAGGTGACTGTGTTCAAATCACATAATGATGATTATAAACAAAATCATTATATTTTTATTTGTTGTTTGTTTAGTCTGGTTACGGTAGTTCCAGTAAAATTAGGTTTACATGTACCTGTTGAAGAACCATCTGATTCTGAAGAACCATTATGAGTTCTTTTAATAACCTTGCTAGGAGTTTTTTCGAACCAAAATTGGTTCGTTGTGGCACCAACCAAAATGGTTCTTTAAAGAACTATTCACTGAAGGTTATTCAGTTCCTCTATGTCATTGTTCCAAAGAACCCTTATTGGTTGCTGTTGACAGTTTGGTTGTTTTTAAGAGTATGCAGTTATGCCCAGCAAATATAATTCCAGTATCTAAACATGTAGGTGGGAGTCAATGAAATGGAATAATTTTTTTATTATTCACTGTGCTGCACAGTAGTAGCTTGTCATCAGCCATAACATCAAGTACAATAACAGAACTGTGACTATGCTGACAAGAACAGACGTTTACTACATTTCTGTTGTAAAGGTAATAAACTTACGTATGGGGGGGATACGTCGAGAATTTACAATATGGATAGAAAAGAGGATAAAGACAGCAAAATCAAAGAGTGACTGCGCAAAGGTGCGCTAGCTAATCTCGTCTTGCTTTCCCAGCGTCCGCAAGAGAGTTGCTCCTAGCAGCAGTGATTGTGTGTGTGTGTGTGTGTGCGTGTGTGATTGTGTGTGTGTGTGTGTGTGTGTGCGTGCATGAGCGCATGAGCGGTGCATATCCCTTCTCAGTCCTGTCACGCCTTCACTGTGGTTTGTGTGTGTGTGTGTGTGTGAGAGAGAGAGAGAGAGAGAGAGACAGCCTCATGCTATCGTGCTACAAAAGCTTCTGGTAGGCTAATCTGTCCGAGCTCTTCTCCCGCGTGGGTGGCGTTATGGAATATGCTAGCTGAAGTCATCCAGGAAGGGACAGGATCTCCCCTCCCCTGGTGCAGCCCACTGCGAGCCGGCCAGGGAGGGTTGGGTTTCACCGTTTATTGGGTGGGGGTGGAGATCTGGCGGTGGCCACTAACCTTTCCATCGAGGACAGGGAGGAAGGAGGGGGAAGGACGAGAGAGCGGGGGGGGAGGGGGGTCTCGGAACCAAAGCAAAGCGCTGTCCGTTCTGCACCGCCAGACCCAAATCCCACCAGGTGAGCGGAAGGACGATGCCGCCGTCTCGCGGATGACAAGGGAACGATGGTCAGATGCTCTCCTGAAGCATGAGAAGGTATGTTGGGTCTGCTGATGAGAGAGAGAAAGAGACAGATAGGCTCAGCTTACCAGCCTGCATCTAATGGATGGGTTCCTGTTAGCTGGGTGCATTTGTTTGTATGGTTAGATATGGTGTGCTGTATTCTGCACTGTCAATATTTTTAACGATGAAGTGGAGATAAAATACGGGTGTGATTTCAGAATTCCTGCTCACACTTTGCATGCAGTTTGTGGGTTTTGGGATTTAGGATTAGTGAATTTGAAAATACATTTTAACCGACTGAAATGATACTGTGATTTCAGCAGAGATTTATCCCGAACTATAACCGGGTCTGAATAACACAAATTGGTTTGCCCATCATTACATCATACGCAAACACACACCCACACTCATGCTTTTGTGTTGGTCCTTATAGAATGAACTCAGTTACATTAGCTCAGTTACAAGTTGGTATTTATATTGAGTCTCTGTTCTAATGAATCAGAATCAGAAATAATTGAATACCGGGGGAAAATTGCAGACTGGCTGCTAAAATTAGGACTGGCTACTAAAAATGTAAAGGAGTCATGGAGTCAGCCTTAAACTGGATTTATTAATGTGACATCTCCTTGGTGCTATAAGGGTCTTTTAACTTGAAGTGGGAACAGCTTTCCCGTTGCCAAGCTTTTCACTGGCACACACGGTGAATGCTCCATATTCAGTGCCTTGGAATTGCTTTCTGACAAAGTTGAAAAAAGCATGCTTGCTTTTGAGGCGTGTGGTATGTGCAGCAATAGATGCATATTAATTAACATGCGTTTAAAGCGAAGGCTCAGATGCCGCATGTTACCACATTTATGGTTTTAAAAGATCAATCGGCAGTTAACCCAAGCAAAGTATTAACATGCAGTTCCATGTGTATAAAAGACTGAGCACTTGCAATAGGAGAATATACTTTAAAGAACCATGCAACTCATCTCTGTTAATACAGTGTCACGCTACTATGCGACATTACTCTTTTATAGAAGCAGTAAATGATGTCTAATGAGATTTGAGATTTAATCTATGACTGGAATATCCCCTTATTGATGCTGAGAGGGTCAGTGGTTGTAGACTCGCTTCCACTACCAGAGGAAACACAAAAAACGTCTGCGTTGGAAGCCATGTGTTCTGATGTTTATCGTTTTGGAGGAGTGCATTCCTCTTTTACAGATAACCCTGCTGGCAGCTATTGATTTTAATGCAGTTATGGCTGGCTTCCCAGACGGAGATTAAGCCTTGTTTTATTGTTTTATAAGGAGATTAAGGCTTAATCTGATTCTAGGAAACTAGCCCCCCCCCCCTCCCCTCTACACATTTATGTTAAAACCCAAAGTAAAGGATCCGATTGCTTTACATTTTAACAGCCAATAGTACTGACACAAGTTGTAGTACAGATCACAGATCACGGGTAGCGATGTTGGAACAGTTGCCGGCTGTGCTGTCCAGAGAGCTGCTTAGCATTTGACGCCGACCTCCACAGCACGAGCGTGAACGCAGAGCTGTGTGGCGGGAAGGCCGAAGAGACAGTTGAGCGTTTTACAGAGCGGGCCACCAACTGGAGAAGCCGACCGTACCTGGACGCCGAGGCTCCAGACGGTCTGCAGTTGCCGAAGTTGCTAAGAGCCGAGAGCGGGCGCATATTCGGGGAGCCAGGGCTGGTGTGGCCGGGCTGCCTGAGGAGGCAGACGGTATTGACGTGCTGCTCGCATGGTCTAATGCTTCCCCTCCCTCAGGGCTCCTGCACTCACTCGCTCACTACACCACGTCAATTATTCATTTGAGCCCCTTTGTATTAAAAGCACAGCAGAACGAAGGCCGTTAGCCACTGGGCTATCGAATGTTGACTGACTTGCTACTTGATACCTCAGTTGAATTATGCACTGCTGATAAAACACGTTAAAGGACAGAGAGGCTTGCTTATTGGCTTTTTTTTTTAGCTGAAAGCTGGTTTGATGCATTAAAATTTATGTTGGCGTGCTTCCGAAGTAACCCATGATTATTTATATAGAGTTCAAATCAGAGCATGAAAATCTGCGGTTCATTTCTCCCAGTCGGTAATAAATGTTGATATTGCCAAAAGTATTCGCTCACCTTCCTTGACTCACATATGAGTTTAAGTGACATCCCATTCCTAATCTATAGGGTTCAATATGACGTTGGTCCACCCTTTGTAGGTAGAACAGCTTTAACCCTTCTGGGAAGGCTGTAACACAAGGTTTAGGAGTGTGCAGAAACGCATTTGTGAGGTCACATACTGATGTTGGAGGAGAAGGGCTGGCTCTGTCTCCACTCTAATTCAACCTAAAGGTGTTCTATCAGGTTGAGGTCAGGACTCTGTGCAGGCCAGTCAAGTTCATCCACACCAGACTCTGCCATCCATGTCTTTATGGACCTTGCTTTGTACACTGGTGCACAGTCATGTTGGAAGAGGAAGGGGCCAGCTCCAAACTGTTCCCACAAAGTTGGGAGCATGGAATTGTCCAAAATGTCTTGGTATGCTAAAGCATTCAGAGTTCCTTTCACTGGAACTAAGAGGCCAAGCCCAGCTCCTGAAAAACCACCACCAAACTTTACACCTAGCACAATGCAGTCAGACAAGTACCGTTCTCTTGGCAACCGCCAATCCCAGACTCGTCCATCAGATTGCCAGATGGAGAGGCACGATTCGTCACTCCAGAGAACGCACCTCCACTGCTCTAGAGTTCAGTGGCGACGTGCTTTACACCTCTGCATCCGACGCTTTGCATTGCACTTGGTGATGTATGGCTTGGATGCAGCTGCTCAACCATGGAAACCCACTCCATGAAGCTCTCTGCGTACTGTTCTTGAGCTAATCTGAAGGCCACATGAAGTTTGGATGTCTGTAGTGACTGACTCTGCAGAAAATTGCCGACCTCTTCGCACTATGCGCTTCAGCATCCGCTGACCACGTCAGTTGACTGTGGAATATTTAGGAGCGGGAAATTTCATGACTGGATTTGTTGCACAGGTAGCATCCTATCAAAGTTCCACGCTGGAATTCACTGAGCTCCTGAGAGAGAACCATTCTTTCACAAATGTTTGTAAAAAACAGTCTGCATGCCTAGGTGCTTAATTGTCTACACCTGTGGCCATGGAAGTGATTGGAACACCTGATTACGAAAATTTGGATGGGTGAGCGAATACTTTTGGCAATATAGTGTATTTATTTCGTTTTCTCTTTTGGGAAAGAGTGCGCAGGTAACCACTAACAGTACAGCAGCGTAACGCCGGGGCAGAGTGCAGGCGCGCATGTCTTCGTTTCGGACCGTCCGCACGGCAGATGCTGCAGAGATTCAGCTGCTGTAGCTCAAGGCCTCGTGCCGTCTTTCTGAAAGCAGGAGACGTGAGACGTGAAGGGAGACGTGGGAGACGTGAGACGTGAAGGGAGACGTGCTTTAACTTTAGTGCCATTGCAGATGGAACGTCTCTGAAATTAGTCTCACCGCACGCAAGCGGTGAAGTGGCTTGGCGTGACCCGAGTGGTTTCAGTACTGTTGCTTGTTGGTGCAACGTGATGTACAGTAAATGTCTAATAGAATAGAATGTCTAACATGGAGTAGCATTGGGCTGGAAAATGTTTTTGGAGATTATGGACATTTTGGTTTGTGGTTCATGTTTTGCAAATTGGACCTCAAGATCTGGTTTTGGAGTGCAAACAATTGGGCAAAACCACAAATACCTAGAAAAAAATCCCCCTGATATTTAAGTCACACTGTGAGCAAATTGGTAGCAGACATGAACATTTCACTTTTTTTTTTGGAGGCCTCAGATCTGACGTCCTGTAAAAAGCAGCAATGCTTCAGTGTTTAATGGGCCTGGGGTACTAATAGCTAGAGCACTGAAAATCATTCGTTGGGTGACGCACTGGCCAAGGCCGCTGTGGTTTCTCTAGTGTTGTGTGTGTGAACCTACAAGGCTCACACAGCTTGTTGCCATCCTTTTTAATAACGGTGTTGGTACATGGGACTTTATCTAGAGATGAGAGCTTGGGTTTTTCACAGCGCACATCAGAAATACTGATGAAAGCCACAATTTAAGAAGGATATTTGTCTGTGCATTAGTACGGTGTGATTGTGTAAGTCTGAGTGTGTGTAAGTGTGACAGTGTGCGAGTGTGTACTTGTGTGTGAGAGAGAAAGTGAGTAAGTGACAGTGAAAATAATAGTAAACACCTTAATACTTGGGGCCTAGCAGTGTTTGTGCGTGTTTATTTGTGTGTGTGTGAGGTGGTGATCGACCGATTAAGTGTCCTATTGAGATAACCAGCTGACATTTGTCCCCCAGCATCAGCTGAAGTATGTGAGGTGGGTTTTTTTAAACAAAGTTTAGTTGATTACCTGTGGACACTGTGACGCCTAGTTCCACTTCCCTGGTCCCTAATCCATCCATCCACTCTTTGGTTTGTCACGCCCCTTCTTGGTTCTGTCCTTCTAGCCTTTCATCTGTGGTCTATCTCTGGTAGTGATTAAGTTTAGTATATGTTCTTTGAGTGACCTCATTCTTGTCAGAGGTCATTATCTGTGCGAGGAGGTCTGTGAGTGATGTCCTGGTATAGGCCCAGTTCTTGTAAGCCTTGTGAAGCACTATAGTTATAATTTGTGTTGATCTGTGTTCTCCACACTTATATATCTAGTTGGTGTTCATTGTTTATGGACCTGTTTCCAAATTAAGGATTCTCTCTTAGTAGTATTCTTAGTTCATTTTATACCTTGTACCGCTCTGAGATTTTTCTTGGTCTGTACATCTTAGGAAGCGGTTTAGTCTGGGATGGTCACGGTTATCCTCTGCTACTGGAGTACTGATGGTCTTGTCTACCTGTTCTGGATGCTTTGTATGAAATTGAATACTTAATCGTACTGTGATGTAGTTTTCGGTGTATGGTTATCCTGGTGTATTAGTCATCTCCTTCAGTTTCGTGTGTGTCTTACTAGAGTTTATATCATGTCCTTTGGAGTACTTCTTTGTTGTTGTGTCTGATTTGGGAGGCGATCTAGTAGGATGCTCTCCACTCATGAATAAACATAGTCCTCACAGTTGTGTTCGGCTGTCTACGACCAATCGTTACCGACCTTTAGTTGAGAGAGTGCAGATCTGCTTAAGCAGAGACAGTGCAGAGACAAATGGTGTTAAATGTTACTTTAATTTCAGCAACCTTTATTATTAGCATTAAACTGGTTTTTAAGAGGGACCAAAAACATAATATTGACGTTATATATCGGCCATTCGTCTGTCTCCTCTGTAATCCAGCCATTTAGAAACACATGCTGGTCCACAACTGGTGTGTAGGTGTGAGGATGACTGTGCATGTTTGTATATTGTGCACTCTGCACATATTAGTGTTATCCCGTCTTCCCACACCGATGATCATATATTTATATATAGCCCTGTCCGCCCCTTTCAGCCTTGCAGAGCTGCTACCCCTCGCTGCTTCACAGCCGGTCTGGGTGGGTTGGTGGTCTTCATTTCTGTGCAGGTGTCGAAAATGCACAGCTCTGCACCCAGGCCAGCATCTCACATTACGCACTCGCCCACACACACACCCCCTACACCTTTATCTACTCACACACACATGCTCACACATAAGACTTCAGTGCGGGTGGGTGGGGGGGGGGATGCTTGTAAATTCTTCATGAGGCTGACCTGATTTCTGCCGCGCTGCCTCCTGCTGTAAGCAGGTCTCGCCGCCGTCTCGCTTCCGTCCCCGCTGATCCGTGTGTTGTGCTTGCTTCTCTTTCCCCCTCCGTGCGGGCGGGCGATGCCGGACGGCAGGCGGTGCGGAGATGGGAGCCAAGCTGACGGCGTCGGGCGGCGCCGCTCCGACCCGCTCACCCACTCTGGAGAACATCCGGGCGGCCTACGGCGACGGCGAGGACGAGGCGGCGTACCAGCTGATCCAGCTCGCCTGCCAGGGCAGTGGAGCGGACCATCCGGCCGGGGTAAGGCACATGCTCGCCCCGCCACTGGGGCCCGGGTCGTGTTCGCAGCGCCGATAAGTGGGTCGCTTCCTGCACGTGGTTCTTCTGCTCCGCGGTGCATGCGTGCGACTCCGAGGGGTCGCTCAGGCACCCGGGGCATTTAGCTACATATGAGAACGTTAGTTACGGTCCGCGCTGGAGAAGCTGCCTCCTGTTAAAATTATGTCATGAGAAGACGTTTCCTAAATGCACTGGGAGAGAAAGAGGGCAGAGTGTGAAATTCCACTCACAGACTGAGAAGTGAAAGACGAAATGCATGCCACATGTAAAATGTGAGAACGCAGAAGTGTTGTGTAGTATTGGACGGACACTTGAAATCAGACGCACACACATTCTTTTTTTTTTTGTTTGTTTCCCAACACATATTAATTTAAAAAAGTAATATTACTTACTGTTCTGATTCTAAAATCTTATGTATTAAAAATAATTAAAAAATAACATGGTTAACAATCATTTAATTAATTCGTGGCACATTCAGTCATATTTATTAATAAATGAAAACACTGACCTAGTGCACTAATGTAGTCTAACCTAACCAAGTATGTGTGATCTGTATCTGTATAATCTGTATACAAAAACTCCAGTAGGTCCTGCATACTTAAAAGACCACTTAATAGACCACTTAATAGACCACTTAATAGACCGACTAGTTCTATAATAAAAATGTTTTCCACCAGTTACACTGCAATGCAAAAAAAGAGGATTAGGGATCAGCGGGTAAAACGGCTGATGTGGCCTGAGCCTGTGGTGTCTGTACTAACCATGTGCTCAGATGTTCACAGCACACACCAGGTTTTGCCTGGGTTATGCACTAAGCAACACCACCACTGAATAGCACACTACATTCTACTGTATTGTGGTTTTGACTTCTAACAAGCACTGAGATGAAAAGTGTATTTCCAGGCCAGTGATTTTTAATAACTTAAGTTTAATAAACCTAAAATAAACTCATGGTATAATATTTCAGTTTAATGTCAAGTGCATAGTGGCACATATCCAAATCCACGTCATAAAGCCAACCCCCTGAACAGATTCTTCATAATGGCTCAGGTTACAGTTTGATAAGGAAAGCAAACACAACAGCTTTCATTACAATGCACTCCTTTGTGTTTCTCAGAGGTGTTTGCTTTAAGGTGACTGTAGGCCAGGCTAAAGGTCACGGACTTCCAGCCTCCCGCCGTCCACCGTGAATCTGGCTACGAGCTCGTAACGATCTCGTGGCGGAGGAGGGCGGCTGTCCCTAGACTGGCGAGCCGTTAGCGGACCGCCCGCCCCTGAGCCACTGTACCGGGGAGCTGACCTCAGCCCAAACCCGTCGCCGTCAGTCTGTCAGCGCTGTAAGCTTGCGATCACACCGCCGTCCGGATCGGTTGACGGATGTAGATGCCCTGCTGACATCGGCATTTGGCGGCGGTGTTGACTTTCTACAGCGGACCGGGGAGGAACGAACAGAGGCGCGGCAAACGTTCCCCCACCCGCAGGCCGACTTTACACAGCGCGTTTCATATCTCCACACAACCCCGCGTGCCGCACACGACCGAGACATCGTGAGATCTGCTTAGGCTGGTTCCCATCAGTCCGCTGGGGCACGGTGGGAACTAGACGCTGGGCTTCGGGGCTGGAGAGTGTTGGCCTGTGTGAGCCGGAATGAAGAAACAAAGGGAAGTGCTCACTTCCACTTGCATGCAGCAGTACTTGCCGACCGTGGGCGGGACGGGGCAACCGTGGGCGGGAGGGGCCGACTGTGGGCAGGAGGGGCCGACCATGGGCGGGATGGGGCAACCGTGGGCGGGAGGGGCCGACCGTGGGCGGGGTCATCCAGTGCGGCCTCTGGAAGGCCCACCTTACGTTGGAAAAAGGAAAAGTGTGTTTTTGAACAGCAGTCGTTGAGCCGAGAGGACATCAAATGTCTTGCTTTTATTGATATTCAGTGTGTCGATTGTTTGGCTCTGGTTTTGATTTATACATTTATTTGTTTTTGGTGAACGTTTATTCTGACATGATGTTATAAGCAGTTTCGCAGATGAAATGCTGAAAATAGCCCTTGAGCACGAAGACTGTTGAACCAAAACATTGTAGTCTGCTGTTGTATATGTTTAAAGAAGCTGACCAGGAATATAACAAATGAGTCATTATTAATGATGACTAACATATGGTAGAACAGGCAGGGTAAGGTGGTAACAAAACAGAGTCATGTGTTTGATTCCCAGAAAGCACCCTTATACAGATAAATATGTTTATCTGGATAACAGCATCTCCCAAATTTCATAAATGTAAATAGGTAAATGACAATGTCGCCATCTAGTGGCTGTTTGCTCCACTCGGGCCACAATTTTTTGGCCAACCTGGTCTGGTTATAAATACCTGGTGAAACTATATGTTGAATAAACCATGCTGAATAACTTGAATACTTGGTAAGCAAACAGTACTGTCACTGTTATGGATAGAAATGTTAAAACACACACAGGCACTGAAAAAGCAAAGAAATGTGAATGGGAAGAAATGTGCTTTAAAGCTCTGTGTAAACAATAATTGCATTGCTGGTCTTCTAGAAGTAGACATATATATATATATATATATATATATAGGTTTTTGCTAAGGCTTGATTTCCAGGTAGTAGAGACACTACTGTAACACAGAACAGCAGTCAGATTCTTTGCCTCATTCTTTGAAGGCATAAATCAATTACCAACCAGCTAGGCCTTTTAGCAGATATTCATGGTAAACATCAGTAATGAGATTGACTCCAGTCAACAGAGCAAGTTCTGATCTGACTGCAGCTTGAAATTGAGGCTACTATTACACTGATACAGATTTCATTTAGCCTCTTATGTGCGTGCATGTACACATATGCACTAATGGGTGTGTATTTGTGTGTGTGTGTGTTTCCTGCAGCTCCAGCTGCTGAGTGCAGCCTGTGAGCATGGAGATATGAAGAGTGTTCAGTTCCTGCTGCAGGATGCTCAGGTTCAGCTCGTCCAGGAGCCCAGCGAAGAGAACCCAGCAATCCTGGCCGCTCATTACGGCCATCACGCGGTGGTCCAGGAGCTGCTGGACTCTGTTCCACGTGAGTGTTCCACGTGACACACACACACACACACACACACACACACACACACACACTGCAGTGCTGGACTCCGCATGAGTGCCGCCAGACGCTGTTAAACCTGATGGCCGTGCTGCGATGGAGCCGCAGGTGAGCAGACGGCGCTGCACCCGTCGGAGATTTAAAAACCGTTCCTGTTGTCTTTTGCTGTCAGCCGGGTCCTTGTCAGCCCGAAGGACTCTTTGCTCACCCGGAGCGCCTGTCCTCGGTTCGCTCTCGTTCCTGGTGACAGCTGACAAAGGGTTTCCGCAGCGCGCAGGACTCTCTCGATGTCCTTCACCTTGAACCGAATCGCTGGTTCTGGTAGCTCTTTCGCGTGAGTGACCCTGTTGGTCTGCCGCATGCCTTTCCGGAGCGCAGGTTCCCAGAGACCTCGCCCCGACCGACGGCGAACGAGATTCCACATCGACGCCATGTTAAACAAACGCACTCCTGACATGGGGGTTTCACGTGCTACTTGTGCCCGTGAAGACTCGAGGCAGACTGACTGTTGCAGAAGGAAGGGTCACTGGCCCAGGTTGTCGTGCCATTGCAGCTCCTGCATGTCAGCATGAGTGAAGACTGATGGGAAATCTTGATTATGACTTGCAGTATAAAAATGTGCACCACCACATTCTACAGTGACATCAGAACTCGGAACATTTGGAATGCAGTGGCTCAGCAACAACTTTAACACATTGTTAAAGCACATAACACTATAAAAGGTTCAAGATTAAAGGGCACATGAAGGAGGAAGTTCCCTAACCATCTCTCTCCTCCTCTCAGGTTCTTGTATCCGCAAGGACCTGTTAAACTGGATGCTGGCCACGGCATGCCAGAGGGGACATTTAGAAGTGGTCGAACTCCTGGTGCTGGGTTACCAAGCAGACACGGACGAATGTGGCGCGCACAGCGACGAGTTCGCCGTCATCACCGGCCTGCCACTGTACGCTGCAGCCAGAGCAGGTACTTCAACACCACCCTCACCCTCACCTCTTAAAGGGCAAGTCCACCTAGTTCACTTCCCTGAGTGGCCAGTTATTTCTCAGCTGGGCGTCGTACAGCTGAGCTCCAAACCTGTCTGCTTTCCCCCCCTGTAAAATACCACAAGAATGCTGGAATACCAAAGAACCTGCAAACCACTCACAGATGTGAACGTGGTGTGCAGAAACTGTTTCCTTCTGAAATGAATGTGTCTATGAATCAGAAATACAGTATAAACGCTCACGACAAATAACGCATAACGCCGTACTATTTATAGTTCCAAACCATCGTAAGCAACACATCCAAATATTCTACTGACCGATTCGTAGAATCTGCAGTTCTCATTTAGTGGCACGTAAAAATAAAGCGCTGAATAGAAAAAGCCGCCGTGGGCTTACGCATCATTTATTTTTGCCGGTTTTGAGTTGCTGGCTGAGACACATCGGTGTTAGGTGCCCAGTTTGTGAAGTATGGCTGACTGATGTGGAGCCTCGGGGTGATTTCGCGCTTGACGGAAAGTTGAGGCCAGATCTCCCTGCAGCGCGAGTTGTGGCGTGAGGCCTTCTGTGGCGTGCGGGATGTTCTGTGCCGCGGGGCCGAATGCTGGTGGGGCTGCGGGACGTGAGCTTGTGCGTCAGAGCGAGTGGCGGGATGGACTAGACGGAGACACACAGACGAGACGTTGGCGCGGTGACCAGGCGTGCACCGTGAAGAGCTGTAACAGGAATGAGCGCGTAGCCAGAAATAGCAATCCAATGGCTTAATGGATCTGCAATGAATTATACAAGGAGTTCTGTTGGAGTCCTAGGTTCTGTTGGAGTCCTAGGTTCTGCTGGAGTTCTAGGTCCTGTTGGAGTTCTAGGTTTCAGCGTGACAGACCCCTGTTCTTTAGTTTGTCTCATAAGCGTAAGAAAGGGTGTGTCTTATTTGACAGACCACATATAGAGAACGTTACATCATAGTCTCTATTTGAAGACGTGGTTTAATCGATCGAGGAATATCTAAAAGCATAAATGGGACATTAATTAAAGTGAGTTAATTGGAAATATTCAAACCTCTAGGAAAATGACCTTCTTTAAAGAGGGTAATTGGAGTGAGGTGAGGCGTGTGTGAACTGCTGTATAAAAAAAATAGCAGAATTTTGGTTATCTGTTCGTCACTGTACAATTCTACTGCAATACGTGCAGTATGGTAGAGGTTTGCCAAGTCAAAAGAGAGTTTAAAGGACCGTAAAGGCGAAGCTGTAGAAGTGGAGAGTTCTGGAAGGTTCCGCAGAAGTACATCCAAAGACAAGAGATTCCAGCTCACCAGAGAGGTCACCAGAGAGGTGAAAGTGCTGAGCTCAGTCCCACTTAAGTGCAGTAGCATGACGCAGCCAATTCGTGCAAGACACCTCAAAATTATAAGTAAACTGAAACGGTTTTGTATAGAGGAATATGCCAAAACACCTAACAGCCATATTAAAATAACCAGCAGCTATGGATGTTTGCCCGAAGTCACTGCCAACTTGCAAAAAAAACTTGCTAATAAATGTGCAGGGCAGACACACATTTTCCAGCATAGCACCTATTTTTTTATCATTATGTCTTTATTGATGATGAAATCATATTTTAGAAATCCAGGTCTTCATAAACTCATGTAGTTCCCTTTTACCAACGGTTATGTCTGGTGCACTAAAGTTTGTTTGGTATACTCAGTTTGAGCTATACCATAAAGTGGTTATTAATATTTTGTCTCTGTAGGTTAGCTTAGCTGTGCCAAAGAAACTATATATACCAGCAATCTGAAACTCAGGACACTAAATTCAGCTCTGCTTACAATTGGCCGAGCGATTTTGAATGCTGATCCTTGTAGAAGGTTCTAGTTTATTAGCTCTGGCATGTGCAGCTTCCTTTTTCTGGAGCAGTTTGATGCCACTGGGACGAAATACAGGGGGATTTTTTTTACCCACTACCTATTTTCCCCATTCACCTCCCAGCAGTGTGAGGAATAGTTCCTCTTTAAAGCTCTAGACTCTAGAGTCTATAGAGACAGCGTTGCGTACTTCCTGAAGTCGAGTTGCAGGAGGAAGTCTTACTGTGTCCACTCTTCGAAGGAAATAAGGAGATAGCCACCTTTTTGTTGGAGAATGGCGCCGGCTTCTCGTCGTACACGTTGATGGACCACGCCGAGTTCAGTCAGCAGCTGCTCAGACAGCGCCTCCTGGAGGACAAGGACATGCAGTGCGACAGGAAAGTTCAGCAAGTAAGTCCACGCCTGCTGCAGTGAGACACTCTGTGTAGTGGGTTAGCATCACAGAATTCTTACTTTTATGCTTTTTTTTTTTTTTGAGAATGTTTTTTTGTTCCATAAGACAATATCGATCTTCGAAATGCTTGGAGCTGTGAAGGTTGTCTAGCTTTAACACAGCAGTGCGAATTGGTACACTGTTTGTAGACATACTGTCTATGTGGGTTAGTGTCGATTGTTTTTGTGTGTGTATTTGAGGAATGTGGCCTTGTAGATGTAATTTTTTGGAGGTGCGCAGTGTATTTTGCCAACTGTTGGATTTTTAACGGATATGTGAGATTGAGATTAGGAGTCTAAGATTCATGCTAGGAGCTCAGAACTGCACACACGTTGCTCTGAGAAACACTTCCTCTGTGAAACAGATTTGCGTGTCTGCTTTTTTAACCATTTTTAACCATTGTGTGGTGTTATGGCTGTATATACAAGATCTAAATTGGTATTGCTGAGTGCTAACTGAGAGGTGTGTGTGTGTGTTTGTGTGTGTGTGTGTCCAGCCCCTGAGCGTGCAGTGGTCCAGATTAAAGTTGAAGTGGCTGGAGCTGGACTGGTTCCTGGATGTGTCATCCAGGATCACGGTGCTGGATTTGTCCCACAACAGTCTGAGCTCCCTTCCGTCAGTGGTGCCGTGGGGGCTCATCCAGCTCCACGCCCTCAACCTCTCCCACAACCAGCTCAAGGAGCTGCCTGCTCCCCATTCATCACAGGAGATCATCTGCTCCAGGTAGAGCCCCACGCGTAATTTGGCCTCCCAGTCAGGACGGGGGGCAGAACGCACGCGTGCCTGTTCACACTGGACACGTTATACTGCATTCCTCCCCGATGCGCCGCGCCTCGTATCGGTACCGTTCTCCACGGGCACGTTGCAATCCTGGCCCAGTTCGTGTCCGTGGGAACATGGGCAGAACGTTCTTCGCTTGGAGACTTGGGCTTCTATTGTGGCACCAATTGTCCGACAGAGTAATAGTAATAGTAATAGTAACGTAATTCTCTCCCCCTCCCCCTCTCCCCCTCGGCCTGCTATTTGTGGGGTTCCTTGCGTGCCCTCTGAAGACTCTGCCAGGTCGACCTCTGTGAGAATGAGCTGGAAAGCCTCCCGGCTGGCCTGCTGCATCTTGGCCAAGTCCAGAGGATTTCAGCAGCCAAGAACAAACTGGTTGCCCTCTTCAACATTCCCAACGGTATGTCCGTGCACACGGATGCCCACGTGCGAGCCTTTCCTTTCGCACACGCACGCCTGCTCCAGAGCCACTCGCTCAGTCACAGGTAAATTGTTCGGGTGCCGGTCATTTACAGGAAGGGGCCAGGTGAAGCGTGATTGGCCCTAATGAGAGTGGCAGATTAAGAGGAGCCAGAGGCACTAGTCCTGGATCTGGTTTCCTCATAAAGCTTTTTAGAAAGTGTGTGGTTACATAACGGTGTGGTTGCCATTGGCAGTTACAGGGGAGTTATGCTGTTGAACCATAACAGATCTGGTGCGCAACAAGTGTGTCACGTTAGAACGATGATGGCAGAGAATTGCGGTGATTGCAGCCTGTCTGTCTCTCTCTGTGTCTGTCTCTCTCTCTCTTGATCACATGCTCTCTGTCTGTCTGTCCCTGCAGGTACTAACTGGATAGGCCTGCGGAGGCTGCAGGAGTTGGACGTGTCCTGCAACTGTCTCAGCGACCTCCCCTTTGCCGTGTTGCACTGCTTCAAGTCCCTCCAGAGCCTGAACATCGGCAGCAACAGACTGAGATGCTTCCCCAACCCGTGGGCCTGCCCACTGGTGTGGTCCTGCAATCCCACACCCACACATATAACCACGCCCCTATCAGCCATGCCCACACATATAACCACGCCCCTATTAGCCACGCCCACACATATAACCACGCCCCTATTAGCCATGCCCACACATATAACCACGCCCCTATCAGCCATGCCCACATATATAGCCACGCCCACACATATAACCACGCCCCTATTAGCCATGCCCACACATATAACCACGCCCCTATCAGCCATGCCCACATATATAACCACGCCCCTATCAGCCATGCCCATACACATAGTCACACTCCTATTAGCCACGCCCATGCACAGAATCACACTCCTATCAGCCACGCCCATACACAATCACACCCCTATCAGCCACGCCCCTATCAGCCACGCCCATACACATAATCACACTATCAGCCCAGAGATAACATAGTTCTCACTGCCACTTAACCAAGTTTTGGTGCTCTGTCTACAGTCCTAGTGTGAACTGTTCTCCTGTTTCTTTGTAGAAAATCTGCAAGGCAGCGAACAACCAGATTGAGAGCCTCCCAGACACCATCTCCATCTTCTGGAGGACTCACCTGAAGGAAGTGGACTTCTCCGAGAACGCCCTGACGGAGCTGCCCTCCTACATTTTCGAGCTGGAGGTGACGATGAGCAATTGAACTCGTGTCTGAGCTCAGGTGGAGTGGTCTGCGTGTGAGAATGAGAGGTGTTTTGAATGCAGTCAGAACCGTTGCTAGATCAGCCTCTAGCAGAAGAAGACTGGCTGTTCGAAGTTCTTTGTGTGTGTTGGCCCTTGTAATTCTGTTTTCCTCCTCATGAGGGCGATGCTGTCATGGTCGTGTATTTCTGTGACGGTGGTTATTCTTTCTTTGTTTACTTCATCATGGTGGAGGATGTTTTTTTCTGACATGATTTGATTAATGGCTTTGCAAGACTTCTTATCTAAACTTTATGCTTAAAAAATAGGTTTGATTATAATCCCAGCATGATATACCAGCTACTAATGTTTGTTCTGCCGTCAGAAGCAGTTTAAGGTTAAATCTTACAGGGATGGATACTGTTTTCCCTAGTCAGGAGCAAGAACAAGGTTGAAGCTGCCAAGAAGATTATTGACTGGCTTTTATAGTTGTGGCTGTGATTCTTGAGAGGCAGCGGGTGTGAACGGTCTGAACCGGTGTGACAGGGACAAATGAACATGTGTGAACGCACTGCCACGATCTGAAACTGCTCTCGTGTGACGATAGCTGCTTCCGTTGCATATGAAGCGTTGTGGGGCATCTGATTAATCCATAGCTGCCCAGAACTCAGCTGTGACTGGATTCTGAAGTTGAAATGACACCAACCATAACCGACAAAGCGTTCGTTTCTTTTCGTTGTCACGTCGCGCCGTATTTGACTGGAGAAAAAGGAATCGCTGTTTGCACGTCTCACGGATTTTTGCTACACTTGTGAGTGTCAGTAAGTGGATGCAGACGAGAGATGAGAGAATTGGCAAAGAGCCAACGTAAACAGATCCCGAAAGATCATTGGCTGTCGGACGTATTTACCTGGAGTCCGAATGTTGAGCTCTGCCTTCTCCAAAATGGAGGGGGTGGGTCTCTGGCCGTCCAGGGATCCAAGTGGCCTGGAAATCCAAAATATAACTCAAACAATATGAAGCATGTTAGCGTATCTCAAATGTCATTAATCGCCATGTCATTCTTGTAGGTTTTCAGAGATAAGCTACCCAGGTTATCAGACATAACCTGGAAGATAAGGGATAGACGTTTCCAACATTTTAAATCTGTTTTAATGTCTAACATTTAAATGTAATGCTTGGGCACTTTGGACATATCTGGTAAGAACATACTAGACAGTGACAGGCTGTCATGTTGGGTTGCCAGGGAAATCAACCCCCCCTCCAACATTTAGACCATGGTGCTACACTGAGCCACTGTGCTTTAACAGAGCGAGCTCATTTGTGAAGCTATGGTGTCGGACATCTTTGCTGTGCATTCAAAGTGGAACTGGGTGTGTTTTCAGGGTGTGTAGCTGGCGGGGGGGGGGGGGGGGGGTTGTGTGTGCTTGTCCTGCAGGCCTGGTACACTGTGTGGGTGTCTGCTGATCCAAAGCCTCTCTCTTCTGGAGATCTGAGAAGTGCTTTCAGAAAAAGGCATACGTGAAGGTTATTGCAGTGCCAGATTGATGTGTGTGTGTGTGTGTGTGTGTGTGTGTGGTTGCTCCAGGCTATCATCTCCCTGAAGCTGTGTGGGAATCAGATCGCGTCTCTGCCTGCTCCCAGCAAATGGAAATGCTCACAGCTCAGAACACTAGACCTGTCCAGGAACCAGCTGGGGAAGTAGGTCTCTCTCTCTCACACACACACACACACACACACACACACATATATCTCCACATCCTGACCGCTGACATTAACTCCATTAACGCGGACCATGACTGAATCATCATAATCCTACATACTGGCGAGCTGACGTTATAGTTATGCTTTTAAATGCTGATGGTTTCAGGACTGAGGAGAGCACCAAAGTCAGGAGGCTTGCCTTTCTGACCACATGGCATCGCAGAGACCCAGAACCAGGTACACTAACTTTCTCAGTCCCTAGGGGAGTGGCACTCCTGCTTGGCCACCGAGGTATAATAACGTTGCACTATAATTACAGCGTCACAGTGAAAGTGGAGTGGTTAAGATATTATGGGAAAGAAATTGCTATGGCAACGAACCTGCGGTGAAGCACAGAGGCTGCACAGTATTTTGGGGCATGGTCATGGTAACTGTGGCGGCTGTATAACTTCCTACGGCAACTCAGATAAGGAACAGTTGAAGATTAGTCACTGTGAATGTAGACACCAGTGAGTATGGCTACGGGTCACAGAAATCACATACATGGCAGACCTTGAATTTGAGGACTGTTTTGAGCTACTGGTGTGTGTGATTAAACAGACCCACATTTGTTGAGCTCTATGGTATTAGCATAGCCTTCAACACCAGTTTGACAGTTCCTTCGTTGCCACTTCAGCAGTTAACGTTAACTCGGGCCGCCCGAGTCAGAGGAAAAACATTCGTCTCCTTCCATTCAATACCGCACTGTCTTTCCTGTGGCCTTCTATGGCTGTGCTTTGCTGTTCTAGCAGCGTCTAGTCGCACTAACCGCCTCACGTTCTCCCTCCTGGCAGTGAGTCCCGTCCAGTTTCCCGAAATCTTGCGGGATTCGCTGGAAGTGCTGTTTCTGAACGACAACCAGCTGGAGTGTGTGCCCCTGTCCGTGTGTGCCCTTAAAAACCTCTCAGAGCTCTATCTGTCCAAGTGAGTTGGCATTGTGGCATTGAATCATGGGAGATGTAGTTTGTACGTGTAGAATAGCGCTGTGGTTTTGAGCAGCATAAATATTCATCTAGAACATAACAGAAAGTTTTTTTTTTTATATAACCTTCTGTAAATATTCTTGTAATCAGATTTACTGAAATCATATTGTTATATTTGTAGTGACTACAGAAGTAAATGTTACTTCACAGAAGTGTTGAGAAATGTATTTGTTTAATTAAAACACAGCACTAACAGGAACATGCCAAACAGTGGATTCCACAGTGGGATTGGCTGCGTGAGTCTGAAGGACTGATGTAGTAACCTGGCCTTTGTGACCCCTGCAGTAATCCAGGAATCCAGGAGCTCCCTGCCGAGCTGGGCCAGCTCTCCAACCTCTGGCAGCTGGACATCGAAGAGCTGAACATCAGCAACGTCCCCCCAGACGTCTGCAAAGAAGGTACGTCAACAGCTGCAACGCCCGCCTCCATCCATCCTGTGAACTCTTCCACACTGGCTGATCGGATCAGCCAGTTTGCTTTTCCCTACTGGACCAATGACACTAGGATTGCCTTTATTGGATCTGTTTATTGGTTTTATTTGTTTGTTAATGTATTCGTATCTGAACCGACACCTTTAGTGAGCTCCACAGTGGTTGTCCATCTTGGGGTGAACGTAAAGTTTTAGAAAAAGAACGTTTTAAAAACAATGGTACACCGAGGTTTCACTGACGTTTGCTTTGCACACGCATGCGTCTGACACATGCGCACGGATGCGCGTGCACACACACACACGCACACATACAGTCACTGACCTAGATTTGTTGGATCTGCTTCATCTCAGCGCGTCCTCAAGGACATATCAAGCCTGCCAGGGTCTCGGTGGAATTTTGACGAGGCCCCTGCCATATACCCAATTTCGCAAAATGCCACGGGTCTCTGTTATCTGCCCCATGTTTGAGCGATGGGAGGTGGTTAAAAAAATGTCGCTCTCCCAGTGGAAGCGAAGCTGTCAGGACGTAGCCGTGGTAGGGCCGTTCAGGTGTGCGACTGTGTTTCCTGAGTACCCCACACGGTTCCTCTGCACACACTGCTGCTTTATATTGTTAATACCAAGCCTTTCAAGGTGGTGTGTGGGCGTGTACGTGTGTGAGTCTTTTACATTTTTTTTTTCAAAGGTCTGATTACTATACTTAATCTTTCGAAACTAAATACCAGCTCGCTGACCCAAAGTCCACTGTGTGCCATTCCCTCGTGTACGCGTGTGTCTGTGCGTGGGCATGCATCTGTGTGTAGGCCTGTGTGTTGGGGTGAGACAGGATTGTGTACTTTCCCATGATCCAGCCTTTTGTGCAACGCGTCTGTGTCGCAACTCACTCCAGAGGAAGGACTGAGCGCGGCTTCGGGTTTCGTCTTGGTGGAAACCTTTTTTTACGTCTGCCACCTGCAGGAAACGATGAATATATATTCTTCCTTTTTTTCTTTTTTTGCAGGCCATGTATGTTCTCACTGGCGTCCTGTTTACATGGTCTTTTAAATGGTGCACAAAAGACCTGGGTTTGATATCGCAGGTGCTCGCGGTGGTCCGGCGACTCCGTCGCCTTGGTGGCATTTTCACCAACGCCTGCTCGGTGAATGCACGCTTCATTGTTGGAGAACAACCGTCTTAGCTTTTCGGCGAAAAGCCGTACCCTGCCGAGCAGTCTGTGTTTCAGCGCTACTGTATACCTGCGGAATCTGGACAGCATATCGCAGTCATGCAAGAATCCTCGAAACCTTCCGTGCAACACGTCTGCGGCGAATCCTGGGCGGGCTGCGTCCCTCGCACATGCCTCGGCGTACTCGGACACGGTGTCGCAGCTCCGCGGGGCCCAGAGGCATTGTCCAGTGGGACATGTCTACCTCCTGTCCTCTCCGCTGTGCTGTGGTGACAGCTGCCGGGTAAAAAGCGCCAAGCCGGGTGGTCAGAATTTGTGCTTTAAGAAGCAGCTAAACGATTCGCTAACAGGCCCTGGGGTCGTTGCAATCAAGGCTGGTGTGCGCGAGCTCTTTCTGTCTCGGGGCCGTCTACAGGAGCAGCGTCGGAGACATTTTGCGTGTTCCAGCTGTGGCAAGCTGCTCACATTCACCAGCAGTGGCGTCGACGGCGGGGGCAACAGCTGCCCCCGTCTTGGCTTGGTTTCACCCCCTCGGTTTTTAATTTAGAAGCAGAGGCATATTCGCTTGCAGTGGAGCGCCTAACGCACGTCCGTGCGTCGCGAGCGTCTGCGTGCGATTGGCTCTTATCCTCTCTCCCTTGCGTGCGCCAGGCCCCGCGGCAGTGCTGGCGTTCCTCCGAGCCGAGCTCCGTCACGCCGAGCCCTCCAGGCAGCTCAAGCTGATGGTGGTGGGTCCTCCACGGCAGGGCAAGAGCTCCTTGCTAGAGGTCCTGCAGACCGGCAAGACGTCCTCCTTCCTGGCCTCCGAGAACAGCGTCCGCACCTCCTCCTGGCAGCTGGAGAGACCCAGCGGAGTCAAGCCTGGCGTGAGGAGCTAAGACACACACACCTCCTGCTCTCAGCTTCGGGACCAGCGTCCATTTGCACACTGTTAATACATTTAAAGTAATAGTTCCACACACAAAAATGCACAAATGCTGATGAGCTAATTTGGACGAGTCTGCCCGACACTTACTGGCATTCAATTACTCCATGTTTTGAGTGTCTTTATAAGATAGCTTTTTTTTTTAGCTTACACTTTAATATTACACTTTTGTTTCACTTTTCATGAGAGCAATTCAGTTCATTAACGAGTCTCTTTAAACTTTTTTCATGTTAGCATTAACTGCCTAAGGTCAGAACTTTAAAAACAGGATTAGCGTTAGCCAGAAACAAATTACTTATTCTCAGAAAGAGGCCATATTTGCTGAACCTGATTCCTAAAATCTTTTTTTTTCCATTTGTAAAAGCAACGTTTGTCCCGTAGGCAGAAGTCCCTCAATCTGGAACGGTGACATATTCACCAATTTCCCAACTCACTGAAACATTTTATCCTCATGTTCTTGTTTACATTAACCTTCAGAAAAAACAAACACACCCACGCACCATTTATTTGTCATAATAATGACACACAGATTTCTACCAGTTCTTACATTTTAACACAAGTTGTGTGTGTTCCTCACATTGCCTTGAGTGTTACATGTGGTAACACATCCACCTGGTGCCTAAACTACAATATGAGTCATAGTTTAGATTTCAAGAGTGACCTTATCAGTAATTGCTGAACAGCCCCCCTGAACAGCCCCCCACACACACACACACACACACACACACATATACCCTGCCCCCTTCAAGACTGAATTATTAATAATTAAGTGATAAATCATAAGTGAATAAATATCCAACCTTGCATTAATCTGTTTTAGAACTAAATAAGCTTTGTTTACTTATCGTCAGCTACTAAGCACTCCTCTGCTATAGTGATTTCAGTGCATCATAGAGGAATTTAATTTGTATTTTTTTGCAATGAAATGGTGTAAGCTGTGATGGCGGTACCTAAGTTCAGCTCAGTACTCTGTACTCCATTTCGATACAGGTCGACTCCGTGTCCTTCAACGTCTGGGATATCGGCGGGCCAGCCAGCATGTCAACCATAAACCAGTGCTTCTTCACGGATAAGGCTCTGTACGTGGTCATCTGGAACCTGGCTCTGGGAGAGGAGGCTGTAGCTAATCTACAATCCTGGCTTCTCAACATTGAGGTCAGAACGAACGGCCCTCAACTCTCTGGCGCCCCCCGCTGGTCTGGAGGGCAAATTGTTGCGTTCCTCATAGTTAGTGAGAGATTCTTTAGGCCTCTGGCTGGATTTTGAACATCATCTATGACATGAAAAAGTTTCAATTAATTGTTTTGATTTTGGAAGTAATGTTTATGTTTGTTTCAATATAAGTTTGTGTGTGTGTGTGTGTGTGTGTGTGTGTGTGTGTGTGTGTCAGGCACGTGCCCCTAACTCTGCTGTGGTTGTGGTGGGTTCCCACCTGGACCTCATCGACACTAAGTTCCGCACGGAGCGGATTGCCACGCTGCGTGCCTACATCCTGGCACTGTGCAGGACGCCGTCGGGGGCCAGAGCCAGCGGCTACCCTGACGTTACCTGGAAGCACCTACAGTCAGTATCAGCATCACACGTCTTGGACAAACCACAGGCATTCGTTTGAACTGAGCTGAAAGACCACTCTGTGTGTGTGTGTGTGTGTGTGTGTGTGTGTGTGTGTGTGTGTGTGTGTGTGTGTGTGTGTGTGTGCGTGTGTGTATCTGACAGCGAGGTGTCGTGTAAGACACTGGAAGGCTTGGATGGTCTCAAGAGGCTGTTGTATCAGGTGGCTTGCTCCATGAAGGACATCAGTAATCCAGCCAGCTGTCACAGACTTGTGGGAAGACTGGTATGGTCTCGCTCGAACCCTTGTATTTAAATAATAGCGTTTAAATCATAATTGTATATAATTAATCATTTAGTTGAAGTTAAATATGCAAGAAGCAGAATTCTCATTTTGTCTGCTTCCAAACAGTGTTTTTTAATTTTCTAATTTTCACTTTCTAATTTTACTATCCACTAATACTAATATCCGCCCATAAAGAAGTGAGAAAGGCTAACCCCTGCCTGTTTTCTGCTTTACGTCTGTCACGAGGGAACGACTGCATTCCCACATCTGCAATATGGAACACGCGTCACTAATTGTACGTTAGTGATCCGCAAAGTCTGTTTTTCAGACTTTTTGGCAATGCATATATAAACTTCCCGCCAAGTGGACTCATTGTGTTTTTACTGTTTATTGTACCCTCTGTGTTACTGTCTACTATGATATATTTTTACATTTAAAGCATTTAGCAGACACTCTTGTCCAGAGCGACTTAGAACAGTGCTTGTGTCTAAGGAAGAAATCCTTATGCTAGTATACTAGGCCTGACTCTAAGGACCGTTAGACTGTACATAGGGGTTTTTTTGGGTTTAGGTTCAAGTCATTATGTACTCGCCACAGACCGGAGGTTGGAAGGAGGGAGAGTGACTTTGTATCCAAGGGTTTTAAATGTACTGTGGGCAACTACTGGATGCCAATGCAGGGTATGGAGGATCCCATCCATGAGTACACAGTGGAGTTATTTGTGTGAACCTGGGCAAACTTGAATATGAGTCACGCGTTTTGGATCAGCTGCAAGGGTTCAGTGGTGTTTGCAAAGCGTGAGTCTCTGTAATCCAGTCTTGAGATGACGAAGGACTGGACAAGTAACTGGGTGTTATCTCTGGAACAAAATCACCAAATTCTCTTGAAGTTGTATGAGAGAAATCTGTATGTCTGGGTCATGGAGGTGACATGGGCAAAGAATGATGGATTGTTGTCCACAACTATGCACGCAATATTTGCGTTTTCTCTGATAAGCGAGTTCTCGAAAGAGATGGCCAGATTTTGGTGCGTGGAAGAATGACTAGGAATATGTAATCGCTCTTGTCTTGCTGGGCTTCAGTTACAGGCGATGGCCGGATATCAGGCAGGCATTCTCAGATCCGTGTTGAAATTGCCGGTGTCTGAGGGAGTGTAGGAGAAACTTTGTTGAGTGTCATCAGCGTAGATGAGAATATTGGCTCTCTTAGAAAGCCGAGTATGAGGAGAAAAGAAGCACTGATCCTTGTGGAACACCAGGGAAGAAGAGTGATGTCGGTGATGCCAAGACCGGGGAGGATGAATAAAAGAACTCTGTGGTTAACTGTCATAAGGACAAAAGCAGCAGGAAAGTCCGAGAGGATACGGACAGATGAGTTTGGCTGTTCTAGCAGCATGAAGTTTCTCTGAGACGAGAAACTGTGATGACAGCAGAATTTGTAGCATTTGTGTGCAGGTTTGAAGCCTGACTGGCAGTGGTCCTAGAGTGCGTTCTGGGTGCGAAAGAGTGATTATAAACAACACGTTCTGAAACTTCAGAAGGAAAGAAACAAAGCAATACTGAGTTAACGACAGAGCGGTCAAGGGTTTTTATTAAAATGGGATTAGCACTTGCAGCCTTGAAGACGATTGGTACATAACCTGATGTTACAGTGATGTTTATTTATTTTTATGTATTTTGTTTGTGTGACTGTACTGCTGTGTGTGTGTGTGTGTGCATGCATGTGTGTTTGTTTGTGGGGCAGATCCCCCGAAGCTACCTGATGCTACAGGAGGCTGTGTTGGCTGAGCGTTATAGGAGAGATGCATCTGACGAGGTTCAGTACCTGACGGACCAGGAGCTGGAGCAGGTCATCGAGCAGAGTCCCAGCAGTGACATCAAAGACTACGAAGACCTACAGACCGGTACCGCGAGCTTACTACTAACTTCAGTCAGGTCTACTGTCCCCTTAAAAGTGTCGTCGCTCCTTAAAGCCAAACGCAGGTTCAAATCGGGTGAATTTGTGTGCGATGTGATACCCAAGTAGTAACATGCTGATTGATGCTTCACTAGCCCCGATATGGTTGCAAGGGACACTAGACGCTGCACTTTGCGTAGCCTCGCATCGCCAGACTGTCTAGGGACTGATGCCTTTCACCAATTAATGTGGCCATGAGCCGCCTACTGCTGCAGGGAGCAACCAATCACAAGCCTGCTAAAGGAGGCATTGTTGAAAACGGACTCCTGACATAAACAGTCCCTTGGGAAAACAGGAGTAAACGATGGCTCGGTTGAATGCGAGAAGTGCTTCTTCTGTTACGCTGACAGAACGGTTTGCGGTAAATGTCGGCCTCTAGCCCTTTTCTTCCTTGTCGTTTTTCCCTGCAGAAATCACTGCTATGCCTTTAACTGTGAGGTATTTCACTTGTTCTCCTATAACTAACAGAAAGGAATGCACATCCAACAAAATCGGATGACTATGACACTCGGTAGCTGTCCACAGAGAGTTAGTCATGTTTGAAGACTTTGCCTCTAGCTTGTCAGCAAATAAGCAATGGTGTTTATCTTAGTGCTTAGTAAGTGTGTAAAGCAATACTGCAGAAAATCAGATTATGTCAGCAATCCGATCAATGCATTTACATGCATGTGAGTAATCAGACTTTGGGAAAACTCAGTTTATATGAGTCGGACAGTAATCGGATTCCTACTTTGCACCCAGCCAATAATCTCACAGAATGATGTGACATAAAACTACCCTCCACAAGGGTAAACATGGACCCACTTTATCGGCAAATGTGGATCTTCGGTTTTTAATGGTTACAATTGGTTTCCTCAAGCAAGTCTTGTTTCATGGGTGCTGCAGTGAAGTCTGCTAGCTGCTTCCATCTGTTTACGCTTATGAGCATGCACAGACTGGCCAAAAGAAATGCAAGTAAAGGTATACACGCAGTGGATCAGATCACTGAGACAACATCCAACTTTCTTTATCAGATTTCTTAATCTGTTTTCTGGGCCTTACTCCAATCTAAGCAATATTGAAATATCGGAAAATCAGATTACTTGAGAAATCGAGTTCTGATCTGGTAATTAAGTGCATCTAAACGCATTCGATGAGATACTTAGGTGGAATTAAAAAAATGAATTATTTTAATGTTGGTCCAATGTGATGTACAGACGCGTGTGTACGGGACATGCAGATAGCCAATCAAAAAGCAACGGGCAGAATCCTGACAGTGTGGCCAGATTACCCGACATAATCACGTTACCCATAGTGCAATAATCACGTTCCACAAGGCCAATCCTTACCTGTGTCTTTGCCCTGACTTTCCCGACAGCCATCAGCTTCCTCATCGAGACAGGCACCCTGCTGCATTTCCCTGACACCAGCCACGGCCTGTGCAAGCTCTACTTCCTGGACGCCGTGTGGCTGGCCGAGTGCCTGGAGCGCATCGTGCACCTGAAGAGCTCGCGCTGCATGGCACGCAACGGCGTGATCCGTGCCGAGGACCTGCGCATGCTGCTGGTGGGCACGGGCTTCACCCGGCAGACGGAGGAGCAGTACTTCCAGTTCCTCGCCAAGTTTGAAATCGCCCTACCGGTGGCGAGCAACAGGTGGGGTGTCTCGCCGCGGTGTCCCGCCAGCCGGGAGCCTTCTCAGCAGCCAATCATATCGTACCAACCAGTATGATGCTGTTACCAGCACTTACAATTGATAAGGCGGTCTCATGTCTGAGACCATTAAGAGATCCTTCTCATAGGATCTTTCATGGTCCTCGGGCGTTTTGAGCATCGTCGTAGCCTTTGGTCACACTGACGTTACGTCCTCACCTGTTTTAATGGCACTTGTCCACTCCCTTAGCTACCTCTTGCCACACCTGTTGCCTCCCAAACCTGCCATGGACATCCACGGCTTCCGCCAGCAGAGCAGCAACACCATCCAGCGCCACTTTAAGATGAGCTTCGTCCCGGCGGGCTTCTGGGAACGCTTCATCGCCCGTATGCTCATCAGCCTGAACCAGATGGACCTGCAGGTCATTACACGCCGGTCACACACAGGTCCAGTGATCCAGAGGTTACAATCCAGTCCGTTTTTCTCTTCTGGTCCAACTCCTTAAGCAGCTGTTCCAGATAAGCGAGGCCTGCGGGGGCTCTTGATTACCTGGTCGAGAAAAATACTGGATTTTAAACCTCTGCACTGCACAATACATTTCAATCATCGTTTAAAACGGGGGGGGCGTTCTCGTTCAGGGGGCGGGCCGGTCACCCCGGGGGCCGGCGGGTCTCACTTGCCGTCTCCCTGTGACCCCTCAGGCCTTCGAGGGCAAGAAGGGCTCCCGGAGCCCGCGCAACAGGAGCACGGTGATGTACAGCTTCACCCGGAACCAGCCCAGGAGCCGCTGCAGCACCTTCCGCGTGCGCCGCAGTCAGACCATCTACTGGAAGGAAGGACTCCTGGTCACCTTCGATGGAGGCTATTTGAGGTCAGACTCGCAAATGGAGCTTTCAGTCAGGAGCACCATGTCCGTGTTCGTTCTTCTACGCTGTTTTTTCTACATTTTTCTATACTTCTCGTCCCCTCCACCCCACCCCAACATTCTTTACTAAAAAAACGAACGCTAAGAAATATCAACCTCATACACAGCGTATAGAAATTCTTTGGTCGTTGAAGTTGATGTTTTGGTGTTGAATGTAATGAAGAATGTGTGTGTGTTGTTGGGGGGCGGGTACAGTTGCAGCCAACATATGAAAGTGATTGTTATGCGAGAAAGCTAGCTACCTTGCACAAGCTGTCCCTCAGGCAAGCCATCACGTCTTTATATCCCAGTGTTTCGCCCACTTTAACGGAGCGAGAGCCATATCCCTCAACACCAGGGAGAGTACGGGTGGAGGGACTTATTGTTATGCAAATGAGGCTCGAGGAGGGAGAGGAAAGGAACTTCATTATGTCTGACATTCAGTGAGATTTAGCAGTGATGTCAAATCTGTAATCAGCCATGAGTGAATATTGCATGTTTGCAGTCGGGTGTTTTGGTGGATGTGTGTTTGTGTGTGTGTGTGTGTGTTTGTCTATGAGTCAGAGAGAGAGAGAGAGAGAGAGAGAGAGAGAATGGGTACATTGGCATAAACAACACTGCCATACATTGACACACATTCACCACCATTCTCTCTTATAGTGTGGAGTCATCAGACCTGAACTGGAAGAAAACTAAGAGTGGCGGTATTAAGATCATCTGCCAGTCGGAGATGAGAGACTTCTCAGCCATGGCCTTCATCACAGACCATGTCAATGCTCTCATAGAGCAATGGTTCCCTGGTGAGTCTCACCCTCACAATATCCTCAAGATATCCTCAAGTGTGTGCGTCCGTGTGCGCGCGTGTGCGTGTGTGTACGCTGTAAGGAGGTGTCCGTGTTGATGAATGTGCCAGGTGTTTAGGGAATGTGAGGTTTCTTTCTTCTGTGTGTGTGCGGAAGAGAATTTGCATGCATCTCCGGCTATTCGGTATGTGTTTGTTTCTGCATAATGCCGTTAGCTCCTAGTGATCCCTTTCATCTCCCTGCGTTTATGCAAATGTGGCACGCACGCAGACGTAACATGTGCACGCTCGTGCGGGTCCCTCCCTCCGCAGCGCTGACGGCCAGCGAGAGCGACGGGTCACTGCTGATCGAGCAGTACGCGCCCTGTCCGCACTGCAGCGCCGCCTCCCGCCACACGGACCACCTCCCGCTGGCTGGCTCCACCCCTGGCTCCGCCCACTACTTCAACATGGAAGACTGCGTGCTTGCCGCCACTGAGAAGCAACACGTCGCCTGCCCCAGGCACCCCGACACGCCCGTGCCCCTCCAAGAGCTCGTCCCTGAACTCTTCATGACCGACTTCCCCTCACGGTAAGAGCACCTTGTGCAGCTGTGGGCAGACGATAAAGTAATCATGCGGGGGCGGCGGAACGTTGACATTTTCCCACAAGTCCCGGAACAGCTACAGGGCCATCTGTGTTATTTAAAGGGGTCGGATGGAGGTTCCATGTTGGCATCACAGATTCGCTGGGATTCATTAAGCAGCCGGACAGCGGAAATGGCTGTAAGTGTAACTGTAAGTGACCAGCAGGTGCAGGACCAGGGAGCGTTTAGCAGCCCCGCGTTCGTGTTTCCCATGGAGCTCCGAGCTCCGTCCCCAATCTGATTCTGATTCCAGGGTGCTCATGTGAACATAATCTCTGTGCAACATGCGTGTTGGATTGGGGCAGAGAGTGGGAGCGCATAATGTACAGCTGTTGGGAATAAGGCGTTCCTCTTGGGCCAGCTGTCTATGTAAACACTAATGTATGTAGCAACGAGATGCTGGGCTACATCGGGATGTTCACAGTTGTAAAAGTGAAGAGGGGTCTGGTGCACTTGAAAATCCTCTATCTCGCTCACGGCGCAGATACGGTTTTACAAGTCACACGGACACGAAAGTTACTTTACTTTTACTTTTACGGCATTTAGCAGACGCTCTTATCCAGAGCGACTTACAAAAGTTCTAATACGAACGTGGCCGTTGTGATCCTGGGGAACACAGGACACAGGAATCGCGTTAATCCCACCTCCCACGATAGAAACATCAGCACGGATTGTGTCCGTCCATCACGATGGGTGTCCATCACGACTATGTCCATCATGCATGTTCGGCATCTCCCTGAAGAAGGTGCTGTTGATCACCGTCAACAACTCCATGGAGACGCCATGACGCTCAGTTCTCTCCGCACTCTCAGTTCCCGAAAGTCTGTAGCGGAGACCAAGTCTGACGCAACACAGCTGTTCCGTTCGCGTTTCCTCTTTGCGATACGTTTCTCTTTCGTAACTGTTTCGGGGATTCTGTGATGCCATGTTAATCAAAACGGAATTTGGACACGATCAAAAGTGAATTCGAGTCATGCCGTCATGCAGAGTGAACCGTCATAATAGCGTATAGTGGCTCGCTAACGCCGAGCCAAAGTTAGCTCGTTTTTCTCGAGGCCTTGTCAATCTGTGCGTCACGTCCCTGACAGCCTTCACCACGATGTGGGATGGAGGCTCATACGAAGCCAGGTTCCTCTCTCAGCGCCCCAGTTCCTGGCTTTATGGGTCGTTTGTGCATACAGTTGTGTACACAGTAAAGCGGTGGTCTGGAGCAGCTGTTCTTAATATTTACAGGATGACACAAACAAACCGCTTGTCTTGCTGACAGGCTCGACGAGTTGCCGACCATCGCTTCGTTTTAGCAAGCCTCACGGCTACGAGAGCGCTACGTGGGATGGGATGGGGTGGGATGACATATCCACGCCATTGGGTGGGTGGGTGGTTAGGTTGGGATAGGATTAGGATGTGTCCAGTTAAACAACTCAGAAAGACCTTTCCATAGCCGTGTGCTCTCAAGCAGTGCGCTAATGGAAATGGTGTGTGTAGCAGCTGGTGAAGTGGACATTGTTTGATTTGGCTGCATGCCAGAGTTTGGTTCAGAACTAACGCAACAGTAAGAGGAGGTTTTTTCCTCCCCCTGTGAGAAAGGCAATTTAGCTTCATCTCCGTGAAGGACAACGGGTCAGGCTGAGACGGTAAATTTTATGTGCGGTGTTACAAGTTAAAGTGAAATAGCTTCATATAACCCACACATGTCGTGTGTAAATGTGATTGTGTGCGGCTTTTCATGAATGCGTTCCTGAGGTCTGTGTGTACGGTTGTGAAATTGCTGTTCGAATTCGACCTGACCCCTACCTCTGCCTCTTAAGTGATGACTCCTCTTTGTAGCTACCTGCACATAAAAAAAACATGTGGCATTTGCCTGGTTTACAGCCGTGAAGAGAGAGATAAAAAACAAAACTATTCAACTTTTGTAATAACCGGACATCCAACTAGAGTCCATAGGCTTAAATCATTACAGACGGTTATATTGCTTGAACCACTGCCAGATTAAATAAGGCAAGAATTACCATTGTCACTGAAAGGGATTATACATGAATTTACAGAATCTCTGAGACCCATGATGCCCGTGCTGCTATGGAAACTTTGTGCCCAATGCCTCATCATAACCCCTCCCCCCTCTCTTCTTTGGCATTATTTTGATTCTGAATGCTTTCTGCTATATTTTATATGTACTTTTGGCACACGTTATATTATTTTATTATTATATTTCATTCTTATAGTGCATGTTTGTGTGGGCGTGTGTGCTTGGCGCGTGTGCACCGTGAATGTGCGTGTGTGTGTGCGTGCGTGCGTGCGTGTGCCTTTTAAGGTTGTTCCTGGTGAAGGACGACCTGGACTGCAGTGAGCAGGAGAGAGACATCCTGGGCCAGGGTGGAAGTGGCACCATCATTTACCGAGCCAAGTACAGGGGCCAGCCTGTGGCCATCAAACGCTTTCACTTCAAGAAATGCCGACAGCGCTCGCTCAACAGCACAGGTGAGTTCTGCCGTGTCTGATTGGTGGTGCGGATCCAGGTGGCCGCGTGATTGGCTGACACGACTGATCAAGGCTGCAGTGCAGGGTCAGAGCCTCGCTGATCCGCCTGACACAACACTGAGCTCCTGGGAGCCGAAGGCAGACGGCAGAGAGGCAGTGCGTCCTCTCCCCTCTGTATTTCCGCTTCTCTTTCGCTCTCCCTCCTTCCCACACTCCCTTCACCTCTTTCCCCTCCTGCTCTTTCTTCTCTCCCTCCCTCCCCTCTTTTCATCTCTTTTGTCCGTCTAGGAGCTCAGCTGAAGCCAATCTCGGCCAGGTGGCTGGAGCACTCCGACGTCCACGGTAGCTCTGCGGCTCTGCGAGGCATTAACGTGGGCAATTTGCCACGCAGGAAACGAACTTGGCTGCAGAGGCAGTGGTTCCCACGTCCCGCGAGACGGTTCTTGTCTCGCATGTGGAAACCACACTCTCAGCTGTTACTCATTCAGGCCACACGAAGCGCAGCTGTCTCATTCGGAGGCACCACGCGGTCTAAGGACACGTGCGTTCTTAGGGCGTGCTGGCGCGCCAGGTAGAAGTCGCCGAAATGTATTTTAGCAGGCGTGGGCGGGGGAGGCTGGGTGGAACTCGGGGCCGCTTTGCGACATTTAAGGCAGCTCACATTTGGCTGCTGCTGTTTGTTTGATCCTCCATGTCCCTCCTGTTGGCCACATCTGCTGCCTGTCTGCGGTCGCATCGGCGCGACTTGCGGTGTGTCTGAATGGAGGAAACTGAGCAGGACGGTAAAACAGACCACAGCCAGCTTGCTCCATCCGTTCAGGCTACGGTCTCACCGTCCCTCCCTCTCACCTTTTCTTCTTCACTTTCCTCTTGGTGTCTCACACACTTCCGTGACTCTCTCTCTCTCTCTCTCTCTCTCTCTCTCTCCTTTTTTGCTCTCTCTTTCACTACTATGCCTCTCTCTCCCCTCTGCTACAATTGCAAATATCTCTTGGATGGAAAGTTGTGTGTGTGTGGGTTTAAAAATAAATAAATAAACACGCCGTTCTTGTCAGCCAGCTTTATGGCTTTCTGAACTCCACGTTCGCCTCTTTTTATATGACGTCTGATTTATTCATGAACAAATTCTATGTCTTTATTTACAGCCAACTGTAAATCATATTGGGAGACGCAGGCTAATGTACTCTTCCATATGGCTCCAGATATGTGGGGAAGCAGGAAGACATTTTCACGTGCACAGTCAATAACCCCAAAGATTCCCAGCTGGGTCGCCACTAATAAAGCTAAAGTGATCTAACACGATATTCTTTTGTATCCAAGTCATTAAAATTGAATTCTAAGTCATGCCTGTCAGAATAAGAGTCCTTTGATATAAGTTAAAAGTGAGCGTGTAATGCATTTGCAGGTAAAAGAAGTGTATTTTGCTCAGTGGAATGACAGGCGGTCCCGCCCTCCCGCGTGCTGTGCCACGCCTCCTTTAAGATCTTTCGGTTTTCCTTCGGTTGTTTCCGTGCCGCAGGGCGCAGTTTAAACGTTGACAACTTGCGTCATAACTCGTTTCACTTCTCGCCCTGTCATGTTAAACTTGCGCCGACAATGGGATGTGGTAAACTGCAACCACTTGCTTTGCATAGTATCTGAGACGTGTGTTTGGAATCGGCGCATTCTTGGCTAGGAATTGTTTTCAGCACACTGACACGAGCTATGAAATGAAGATTAAATATGTTTCAGTGTAGAAATACTTGCCAGGAAATTACACCTGGACTTGACCGACGAGAAAGACGTGGCCGTTGAAACGTTAGCAATACCGCGTCTCTGTAGCCCTGTCCATACACTGATCGAAGTGAGCAGAATTTTAAAGGGAAGTGCACCTGGTCGCCTACGAGTGTGACCGTGTCATCATACGTCCGGCTCCCTATTGGTCAATGGACGCCGGCTGCACTGCGTTCCATCTGCTGCGCCGAAGTCTTGGGACTCGAGGTTGAATTGAGGCTTCCTGCGTAATGGTTTTAAGCCATCAACCAGGGCATTAAAGGGACTTTGCAGTCGGTGTGATGCCCTCGGCACAGCTGGAAAGAAGGAGGATCCCACACTCGTTAAGGCCGAGCCCCAGAACGGAACCGTTAAGAGATCTCCGCCTCCGCTTCTGCAGGTCAGCAGCAGCTGAGAGCAGGTCAGGGCCCAGCTGTGGATGGCCTTCCTGTTTGGAGGCCACACGCTGCACAGATACTCTGGTGCAGCTTTGCGACATAGATAAAGCTGGACGGAACATGCATAAATCGTAAAGGACCGTGAAGGGGGCTTAAAGGAACATGCATGTAGCTTAAGTAACATATTTTGGTGCTGATAATGAAGAGCTACGTGGTCTACGTAGCTACATAGATGGAAGGAAGGTGGATGGAGGCAGATGGCTGATGTTTTAACCTTTTGTGCAGATGCGATTTGTTGTGATAATTTTTTGTGTGGTGGGAAATGAAGAGGCAAGCCAGGTGTGTGTGTGTGTGTGTGTGTGGGTGTGTTCTTCACCATGCCTCTCCCTGAAATGCAATGTTGACCCAGTTCTGACCTTCTCGCTCCCACGTGCCCCACCCATCTCTACAGACACCATGCTGAAGCACCTTCAGTCCCTGGACGCTTCCAGAAGCTTCTCTGAGTTCCGGCAGGAGGCCGGCATGCTGCACACGCTGCAGCACCCGTGCATCGTGGCCCTGGTGGGCATCAGCATCCACCCGCTCTGCTTCGCCCTGCAGCTGGCCCCACTCGGGAGTCTCAACACCGTCCTGGAGGAGCACAGCAAAGGTCGGGTGATCAGGCAACACCAGACCACAGTGACTCGGGTGGCGGGAGCCACCTCACCCAGCACGACTTAGGCCTGGTTACAAACCAAAGCCCAGTCTCACTGTACAGTTCCTAGTCGTGGATTTTTTAATCCAAGCCTAGTCTGAAAAAAATCGTCCCGCGTCGTTCATTTTCTTGTAATTAAGCTTCATAGAATGAGTTGAATGAGTTTTAGATGATGTTCCACTAGAAATTTTAGAGGCAGTGCTACCATTAAGTGATTATTGAGTGGCCGTGTGATTTACGTTTTGATGACGAACTCCGCCTCTCATAATTTGCAGCGATGCGTGTGTGTTTTGTGGTGAATGTCAGCTGACCCGCTGGAACCTGCTGTGTCACTGACCGTCCACAGATTCTCAGTTCATGCCACTGGGACACATGCTGACCTTCAAAGCAGCTTACCAGATCGTGGCAGGCCTCGCCTACCTTCACAAGAAGAACATTATCTTCTGTGACCTGAAGTCCGACAACATCTTGGTGTGGTCCCTGGACGTGGAAGTCTCGATGAACTTCAAGCTGTCGGACTACGGCATCTCTCGGCAGTCCTTCCACGAGGGAGCTCTGGGCGTGGAGGGGACGCCAGGATACCAGGCCCCTGAGATCCGCCCAGGAATTGTCTACGACGAGAAGGTACGGCCAGGCAGTCTGAGATGTTTGAGGTGTTTTTATGCTATCCCTACATGCCCATTTCTGCAATATTTCTGGGCCCCAATATACAGAGAGCTATTTTTTTAGTTCTTCATAGAGTCCATCTTTAATCTTCTTTTAGCCATCTTTAAACTTCTTTTAGCCATTTTTGTCTTCTTCTGGAAACTTCTGGAACACAAATGAATACTTTTGGTCAGATATGAGCTGATCTGCAGTCACTCATAAAAAACTAATCTGGGTTAGGGTTAGGCCAAGATTTCACTTTAGTATTGAGCAGGAGTTGGCCTTCCCACACCGAGGAAACCACATCTCCACCCATGCTCATCACAGAAGAGCTCTGGTGCTGGTTTTCTCTTCTTCTGAGTACATGACGGAGAGTCTAATTGGCAGTGGCAGACAGACAAAGTTGCAAACTTGCAGCGCGTGAATTTGCTGTGAAGCTTGGACGTTTCTTCCATCCAGGAAGCTTTGAGAGTTACAGGATCCTTTAATAACAGACCCCAGTTCTTTTTATAGTAGCTTTGCTTATAGGGTTTGCTCAGTTTCGCTCATCAATTTTCAAGTGAAATTCAAAATCGTCACCCAAAAACCACCTAAACGTTTAATACATATTTAGTAAGCATAGTGTAACGCAATTCTTTCAGTCATTTGGTATTTGAATCATGGTGAATGTATTTCCTTTCTGGTGAAGTGTTAGACCATGGTTTTCCACTTCCTTCTGCTGTCATGCTTTTCCTGAAACTGAAACGTAGTCTGAGGCTTTATGAGTGAATGTCAGGACCAGACCTAATGCTTTGCAAGCTCTTTCTCCTATAGCCTTTTCCAATACCTCTGTGTGTGTGAGTACTTCCTTCATGTGGCTACAATGAGTAATACGTTTATAGTCTAGACTCTAGATGATACCTGTTTTGCCACTTTTCTTTTTTTTTCCGTAGAAAATCTTCGTAAATATGGTTGATCTGCGCAAGTGAGGTAGAACCCACGCGAATCGTTTCTCGCTCAGCTCCGCACTCTGCTGCGTTCCTTCAGGTCGCTTTAATGAGAGCAGCTGATGGAGTCCTTCAGTTACCCAAGGGAGCTTTATCACGACCTGGGGGGGGGGGGGAGTTTCTGTCAAGGCTATAACTCCCCTTGTCCATATTGCTCAATAGCTCCAAAAAAACAACAAGTGTAGGTTTAATTAAGCTCCAACGTTAGCATTCCCATCTCCTACCAACACCTCCTCAACTTTTCTCCTCCATAGAATGAGTTTTAGGTTGAGGACCTACCAAAATGACCCTGAAGAATTAACACCAACTCTGAGCCACCCTGCTCTGTGACCATATGACCATGACATGTGACCATACCAGACAGACTACAGTTGATGAATGCCACACATGTATGGTGTACGCCCATACCTATGCAACAGAACATAACTCATAAGGAAACTGCTGTTTCATCATTAGTTATAAAAATCTCACTAAGTTGTGAGTAGCTCCCACCTCTTCTTGAGGTCCTTCCTTACATAAAATTGCATCAAGGAAATGACAGATGTTCCACCTAATCTCTAGATGTTTAGTACAACAATGCAACTTTCCGTGTAGCAAAATAAAATGTTAGCCTTGTCCACTGCCTCAGAAGAAGTCAGAAAAAAAAAATACTATGTCTGCATTAACTTGTTTGGAGTCAAACAAAACTCTCCGTCGTTGCTAATCGCTAATGCTGATTCACCAACTATCCAGAACAGCTGAAGGGGATCAGGTACAGCCAGTGGTGCAGAACACACCACACCGTACGGGCAGTTCTATCAATAGCAGCATGACCTGCCATTAATGAGGACTGGCAATGAAGATCACTCAAACACTCAAATAGTTGAACTTGAAACAATGCAACTCTAGAACAAGAAATTTACAGACCTGGGTGTGACACAAAAGACCTCATGAATTATGCATCGGTTTTAATACGTTTCTTTTAGAGGTGTTGAGAGGCTCATACGCCAGCGTGTGTGGAATGTAGACCATTGATTTATATGAAAGTCGTGGACAGAAGCAGCCTCTCTCTCCTTTAGTTGAACTTCCTGCATATCTCACATGGTTACCCAGTGAAGTCAGCTCGAGCTACTGTACCCTTTGCCTCATGTGAAACTGTCTTCTGTAATTCAAGTTCCTGTCCATCCTTAGAGCAGGTCTGACTTCAAACGCTGTGATCTTCTGCTGCATCACATTGGGACATTAACCAGATATAGCACAGGGATGTGTTCATTTTGATAACCTTTCATCTGCTTCAACCCTCTACAAGTTCTGTCTTCTACTCTACATCTTTCATTTTCCTACCTTAATTCTTTTCTCTCTCCCCCCCCCGCAAGGTGGACATGTTCTCTTATGGGATGGTTCTATATGAGCTTCTGTCGGGCCGTAGGCCAGCCCTGGGTCATCACCAGCTCCAGATAGCCAAGAAGCTCTCAAAGGGGAACCGTCCCATTCTCGGCAGCCCGGAGGAAGTTCAGTTCCACTGCCTGCAGACTCTAATGCAGCAGTGCTGGGAGACCAAGCCGGAGAAGGTATCACACCATAGATGTCACAGACATTGAACGGAAAAAAAACCCATCATGATCGCTCAAGGGGGAGTTAGTTCCTTGGTACTAAACAACATTCATCAACCATGGAAAGTAAATAAATGAAACACAATAAGTTTACCAAAAGGTAGATAATCATCTTTGGAAATAAATGTCCTGCGTTCACTCTAGTACCTGTAGGCTTTTGAATACATTTCTCCTTCACTGTAGAGAGAGCAGAAATCTTGTTACCTTCTTCAGGGTCACTGTGAGTGGGTGGAATTTGTGAACTGAGGAAATTGTTAAGGGTATTACAGAGAATCCGTTCTTACGTCTGTTGGAGAACGATGACAGTTTAATGCAGTTTAGACGTATCAGATTTCGTCCAAGGACAAGGCTTTATTTATAATTTGTCACAATGTGTCTGTACATAATGCCAGGATCATTGTTGAGTCCATATCAGCAATATCGTGCTCTTGCTGTGTGTGTGTGTGTGTGTGTGTGTGTGTGTGTGTGTGTGTGTGCGGCTGCAGCGTCCACTGGCCATGCCTCTCTTGAGGCAGATGCAGGAGCCCAGTTTCCCCAGCTTGAGGTACCTGCTTCCCTGCCAGCAGCACAGCCAGCTCTTCCTGTCCTCCCTGCAGGGCTGCAGCGCTGTCTTCTGGGACGGAGACACGGAGGACAGGTGGGGAGTGCAGCTGCACAGTTGCTTCTGTTGGTTTCTTTGTTTTTTTTTTTTCTTAGAATGGCGAGGGGCTGTTTTTGTTTTCTGTGTGTACGTATTCGTTCCCTTTCTAACTGTTCTTTTGTCCAAATGCCTTTATTTTTCTTGCTGATTTCACGTATTTACATCTGCACTCACAAATCGTGATCGCATGGTTGCTTTTTGCTTTTATTGTGTACGATTGCTCTCAAAAAATTGGTTACACGTTTGCTTTTTGATCACAGACAGGCATTCGGCAAAACTAGATTTCTTTTTCTCTTGTTTTTAAAATCGCCCTTAGTAGGGCTGTAATTTCATGGTTGCTCTAAGGCATTAAACCAACCTAACACCGCATTTTGCTCAATTGGTATGGTACACATGCATTTATCGCATTTCACTTGTGACATGGTTAAGTGGAGTTATAGCAGTGGATATGACATTTCAAGTCCACCGGTGCAGTTGTAGTCTCCACCGGTGGTAGTCTCCTGCGGTGCGCTGGTAGTCTCCGTCCTGGGGTGGCTTAAAACAACAACTTGCACTTCCGCCTCCTCAGTCCTGCTCTTGTCGCAAAGCAAGTGTAACACTGTGTTTTTCTCACTTTTCGCAGGCACACAAAGACGTGTGCGATTTCTCACACCAGGACACTGACCACACATATCACCCCACTAAAATATATATCTCTGAATAACTAAACAGAGCTGATTTAATCATTTTTTCATAAGGATAAACAATTCTACTGTGACTGTTAAATGTGAATCAGTGTCATTATGCGCAGAAAATTATATAAATGATTTTTTGAATAATTAGTCAAATCTCAATTATGTAAATACATGCATTATCATAATTATTGTTGCTTTTAAGGCCCCACTGCACCAGCATCTTTCCAGGCCAGTGTAATCTCACCAGACCCAGGAAACATGCTTCCAGTGCTGCATATTTTTTGCCTTGGTGACTCTTCCCCGACGAGTATGCCTGTGAATTCTTCTTCACCGCCGCCGTTCCCGCACATTCGCTGCCGTGACGAATTTGTCACGCCGCTGAGTCACCAGCTCCCACTCGTCTTTTAAAAACAGGACGAGGGGAGTTAATCTGACTCGAAGGTGCGTCGACATGCCTAACCACACCTGCTGATTACGAATTCAGTCTAACCCAACCTTGTTTTTTGCAAGGATGAATTAAGTGCCTTTGATGCCAGTAATGGAAATTGCGAGCATCGTTTCTGTGGTGCCCACACACGTCCGCACCAGCGCTCTCATGCCTCATTCCTGTTTACACTGCGTCCTCAAACACAGAGGCCCTGATGTTAACCAGTATCTCATACACCATCTTTTCTCCTCCACCATAACCGCAGTAGTTCGGATCCTCCACCAGCGATTCGCCGCCCGCGCGCTCTATATCCCACGCGTCTTTTCTCCTGTTTACTTTTTTTAAACCTCAAATTCATTGAACCACTGAACCAGACCCCCCTATTAAACTGTTTTAATGTGAATTTATTAGGTTGTGAACCGTGCTGCCCTTGACAACGCTGTTTGATGACATTTCACAGCAACAACTAAAAAAATCCATCATGACATTTTAATATTCATAAGCATGTATATGAACTTATTGTTATGCATCAGGGGTTTCTTGTAAGATAAATGGTAGCAGTCTGAAGCCCATCTCAGATGATGGCTACCAGCTGAAAGGAGGTACTGCTGCTTCGGTTGGGTCGAGGAGCCGCAGGGCCAGGGGTTTCTCCTAGAACCTTTTGGCTCGATCCGAAGGCTTAGCTTTTACGCTGAGGTGTAATCACCCAGGTGTTGGCGATTACCACCATTTCCGTGTCACCAAACAAATGGAGCTGCCTTAGTCACAGTGGACGATGCAGTGATTCCTAGGCAGACCCTGGGAACTGAAGCTGGAGGAGGAGGGTTTTGTCTCACTTTAGCACGGAGTATCCCAATTTACACAATGCCCCCTACCTAGTGCCATGTACATCTCTGATCTCTACACCAGATCGGTTACACATGCCGAAATCTGTAGTAGGAAATGTAAATGAAAGGAGGTTGTAACTGCCAATTACTGTGTCTTGACACTGCCCAATGGCCACAATAAGGACAATTTTGCGACCTTTGGAAAAAAGTTTTCATATTGCTAATACGAAAGGAAGTGAAGAAACTAAAATGTATATTATTACCGTATGCACGTTTTCGTAATTAGATTTCAGCAATAAAACAATGAGATGTGGGGTGGAGTCAGTTGTGCACAGAATAAGACACAGACTAGTGTGATTAATGACTTACGAGCTGGAGTCATGAATCAGTATTTCATTAATGAGTTAATGAATTGTTTAAATCAACAAAATGCATTTGCCTTTCAAATGAGCCATGCTGGCTCACAACAGTGTAATCTGTGATAAATATTCAAAAAGAAAACAAGTAATGAATCAATTGCAGGCATTTTCCTCCCCTCGTGTAAGCTCATCTCCGCTGTTATGTTCTCAGCAAGAAAGAACCGTTGCTCGTTTTATTTGCTGTGAAACATGGTCATCGTTGCTATAATTTGTACACCATATTTTTCAATGCATTTTGTATTTTTTTTCCCTATTACTTTTCCTTCAGTTTAGCCATAAGCAGTTCCTTCAGTTAGTAAAAACCCATTGTCACAGCTGAGAGCATATATACTTGTCCAAGTGTTCTAAGGGTGTGTGTGTGTGTGTGTGTGTGTCTGTGAGATAGGAACTACACTGTGGTAAATGTAGCCAAAGGCCAGGTGGAGGTGAAACGAATGCCTTGCCCAGGAACCCGACTCAGCTGTCAGCTGAAGATGGAGAATGCCCTGTGGACTGCCACTGAGGTGGGCCTCTGGGAAACGTAGTTTGGGCTTTCTTTTCTACCTCTCTATCTCTCCGAGTATGCCACGGCACGTTGCCATGGAAACGTCATTGAGGAACACAGACTGAGACACTATTTCCCACAGAAAAATTCAACACACTTTATTAGACAATAATACATGAACTTTATCTTGTACACAAAACACCATTGTCTGCATAAGAAGGGTTTCTAGTTTAGATAATAGGCTTTATTTTGTAATCATTTCATTCCTGATAGCCCTGTGCGGCATCAGACAAGCTTCTTAGTAAACGGTCGGATTTCGAGGCCACGTGTTTTCGTGGGTTCCTGTGCGGCCGGCTAGTTGATTTCCTCCTCCTCTCTGAACCCGGGCGTGTCCGGGCTTGTGTTTTAACGTGGTTGGTCGTGATGGTCTAAATAGTGATAGTGATCACGATTTCATTGGCTCTTCTCAGGAACAGGAGATCGTTATCTACAGCCTAAAAGAGATGTGTCCCCTGAGCCACCCGCATAAGACGCTCTCCTGTCCGGCCGTGGTCACCTGCCTCGTGCTACTGCCAGCCAGGTCAGAGGTCAGTATCCGAGCCCGCTCCCTAAATCACTGCCCACTCAGTCTCATTTCGTTGGCTTGTTCCAAAGCTAGAAATGGGGCATTAGGATTTTGCTCAATAAATATTTTTATAATAATTATTAAATGTATGAGCGATATTTCATACATGTACCAAGTGCTTAACATATTCATTTACAAAATCAAATGGATTTATGGATTTACATTGCAGTATTTTTAATCTTGGTAGTGTAGCATCAGAATGACATACGACGGTAGTATCTGCAAGGCACAGCGTTTACATTCTCATTCTCATTTTTGCATAAACATCGCCTGTGCTGGTTCCCGCTACGCTGCAGCCACTAAATTTCCAGTGAATTAGCCTGCAGCCAGGTGCTCTGTGGCCACCCAGTCGTGGTGAGAACAGGGGGTCTTCAAAATGGCTAACAGAGGTGTCATTGACCCCCCCCAAAGAAACCAAGTTTCTCCCCCCTTCCCCCTCCTGGTGTTTGAAGTGCCTGCAGTCCAGGTGTTCTCTCTCCAGCTCTCAGGACGCAGATGGCCCTCACTGCAGACAGCAATGACGGTGCCTGCTCCTCGTCCCACTCCAAACACACACTTAGACTCGGCCCTCGCGCTTTGATGTGGCCGGCGGTGTGGCTTTGATGCTCTCTAGGTTAATGGCAAACGCTTTGCGCCTGAAGGGGCGGTTTAGGGCGGGAACAGCACGGCTCTTGAGCGCGGAAAGAAAATAAAGCGAATGCATTCAGGAATTTAAAAAAGGCTGAACCGAAAATCCTTGCGACGCTCGCAAATGAATGTGTCCCTAAAGCCAGAACCTAAATGCGTAGCCAAAGGCCAGACATTTAGGATATAGATCTAAATGATGGATGTCTCCCTGAAGCTAGACCCTACTTCTTCTGCAGACACTTCCCCAGGTTTTTGCTGGCATGGTGGATGGCCTTGTGGCGGTGTACACTGTGGTGGATGACATGCCAGTGGAGGGAGAGGCCTACATCTGCTCGCACACCCTGAACAAGTCTCTGTTCGGGATGGAGGACTCGGACCCCCGCCAGAAGCCATATCCGGTGCGGAGCATCGTGCCGGTGCGATCAGGCTCCGAGCTGTGGTACACCAATGGCCCCGGCGTGCTCGTGATCGACAGCCACAGCCTGCAGCCTATCCGCCGGCTTGACCCGTACCTCCCTCCCTCCTGTGTGGTCTCCATGGTGTCCGCCTCCGGTTTCTTGGGCGACGAGTCCGTCTGGTGCTTGGACGACCGCACCAACACATTGCTCATGTATCATGCCCCCAGCTACCAGCTCTGCGCCAGCTACAACTGCGGGGACCTGCACCCGCTGCGTGACGTCTTCCCCGTCCAGACACCTGGAGAGGTGGTGGGGGTCACCTCAGACGCCGAGGTCCCCCCAGAGGAGGAGGAGGAGGCAGAGGCAGACGCCCCCAACACAGTGCCCAACGAGCCCGAGCTGGCTGGGCCGGTGATGGTGATCCACAGCGAGACAGCTGGGACGCAGATCCTCCAGCAGCAGGACTCCCTGGACTACTGTTCCATCAGCTCCTCGGGGGTGAGCAGCTCCGAGCAGCTGGACCAGCAGGGCGGCCTGTCGGGGATGAGCCACGTCGAGCGATCCAGCTCTGGTGCCCTTAGCTCTGTGGCCAGCTCTGCCAGTATGCCCCTCTCCATAGACCGCGAGGACGGCGACAGACCCCAGCCTGGTCTGGAGTCTGTGGAGCCATCACCCCCGGACACAACTCCACCAACCCACACCTTTCCCCAACTCCAGGCTGTTAATGTGGTTCCAGTCAATGGCACAGTCTGGGTTCCCAGGTACCAATCCCACGATTTACCACCATTTAAAATGAACTTCAGCTTTATAGCATTAGCATAGCAATATATGTCTGTTATGCTTTCCTGCATGTATCCAGCTTCTTTCCTCAGTGCTGAGATATGTAAGGTAATCAGGTTAAACAGGTGTTTCTGTGCCCTGCAGCAAAGCTTAAAAAAGAATAGGGATATTTTTGCTCTCATATCATTCTGAAAATGGGTTAGGCTCAGTTTTATTAGGCTTTCCTGATTATGAGGTTGAAAAAAATTGTATTGTTATAAACAAAAGAGAAACCGAGTACAATGATCCTCATTAATTGAAATAGTTATTTACAGGGCAGGAAATTATTGCTACATATTATTATTATTTCATTATATAACAAAACCGCGCGTTTAAGGAATTGTTTTTTAACGTCGCTTCGGACAGTCATTCTCTTTACAAACGTGGTAGGTGGAGTTCTTCGACAGTTGATTTCAAGCTCTTTATGTGATCCGGTATCAGAAGCGGAGGTTTGAGAAGTGTACTGGTACGTGTTGCAGGCGCGGAGGGGATATAATGGTGATTGCGGTGCAGGAGCACGCAGGGGTGCACAGAGGCCGGGTGATTGCCGTGCTGGGCGTCCCCGACGTGGAGCAGTGTGGGTGAGTAGGCATCCTTCACGCACACAGCTGGCTGGCCTTTTCTTCTTCCTGTAGTCCACAAACCAAGGTACTTACCTGGGGTGCAGTAGCTTTGTCAGCTCCGGGAGGTCCGGAGGGCCGTTACTGAGCGTGGTCACATATACGGTGCACGTGCGACAATTAAAGCAGCCCATTTAAAGCTGCGCTCGCACCGTGTGTGTGTGTGTGTGTGTATGTCTGTACGTGCGTGTACGTGCAAGCGTGTGTACGTGAGCATAGGTGTGTACACCTGTGTGTGTACGTGTGTGAACGTGCATGTGCACACATGCGTGTAGGTGGAATGGTCTTCCCTCATCGGGGTTTAATATGCCAGAGCAACAAAACCTCTTAATGTGCCACTAAGCCTCTAGTGCAGAAGGGAGAAAAAAATGTAGATAATTTGTCGATTCAGCTTCAATAAAGCCCACAGAGATCATTCGTCATGTGCACAGGGGCTCACAGCAATCTTGTAATTATATCTATAAAAGCTTCCGCAGCTGTTCTGAGAGAGAGAGAGAGAGAGAGAGCGAGAGAGAAAGTATCTGGTGAGAGTGTACGTAAAAAAGACACAGTGTGGTCATCTTCATAAAGCTTCCAGACACACACATTGGTTCACAGCAGACACAGGTCTCAATGGACAGAGGGGGCTTAGTATCGCAAAAATAAATTGGACTGATGTATCCCCTGTGCCTGCCATTAAGCAGCCGAGACTACTCCTGTAGAGCCTGTGAAGACCCGAGTGTCAGCACACACATGGTAATGATGCATTTTCCATCAAAGCCGTAAACAGCCACTTTTCTCCAGCAGCTATGGCTAAATAGCCTGCATGTTTTCTTACAAACGCAGACAATTTTAGGTTTTAATCTTTCTAGGCAACAGATGTTTAAATTCGCTCCAACCACACTTGGATTATCGGGGCCGTGTCAAAGACAAAGGTGTCCGTTTCGCAATGGTTTCCATTCGGCTGATCGAATCACTTCAGCGGTGGTGATTAGGTGAGATTTTCCTGCTTTCTTTCAGCTGTTCGGACTTGTTTACCCTCATTCCATAATTACACAATGATAGCAAGCCGAATCGGCGTGGAACTCTCTGCTGCAGCCGGGACTCGTCGTCGTTACCGTCAGCCATACCCCACCCGGTGCACACTCGGATCAGTGCGATCACCCACAATTCCTCCAGCTGAGCTTCCCACCAACCGTCAAATACATAATGCATCATATGGAATCTGGCTCATGGCATACGGGGAACAGTAGTAGTTATTGTTCTGCACTACTGTTTCCATCATTGTCCCCGCAACCTGTCAATTGTCTGAGGCTTCGCCTTTTTGGAGAGGAGATCACATTCTGTGGTGTGGAGCTATGTTTACAGCTTGGCTCTAAAAGGTTTATTCCTGTTTGAACTTCCTTTTCCTGTCATTATGCTAGTCAGCATGCAGGCACATTATTTTTAAAGGCAGCTCCTGTAGCCATTTACTACGCTTGTCTGCACTGTACAGATCTCGTGTCCCATTCGAACGATTCACAGTTTGTGTGGGTTTGGACCCCCATACATTCCGCTTTTATGGCTGCATTCGTTGACCTTGAGGTTCCATTCCTTTCATCATAGGTTTCCACTTAATTGGTGCTAGAAATGCATGTGTTAAACAAAACAAAGGCATGTGTTAAACAAAACATGCATGTGCTTTCACATATGCACTCTCCTTTTACTTTAGACACCCCTACTTTGCCTTATTTAGACATCATTATTAAGTCTGCCGTCATGCATATTAAGTATGCAAAAGCAGGACAATTTGATACCGGCTCGTAGTGATGGCATCATTCGTTCGCACCGACCGGATACAGACTCAACACAGTGCATGACATTATATTTGCCTAGCCGCTAAACGCTACCTACACAGTATGCCGGTGAAGTCATCCTGGTCATCAGCCTCTTGGTGATTGACAGGGCGACACAGCCAGTCTCCCCACAGCTGGACAGAATGAAGACATTGACCACGCTTGCTTTGTGTCCTCAGTCTGCCAAGTTCATCATTACGTGAATAGGATCATTCTCTTTCTTTTACAGCCATGGCCATCACTACCCCATGTTTTAACCAGCGACGGTGCTCAGTGGAACTAGCTGTCCGGCGACCCAAAAAGGGTCGGTCTCCTGTAGCATGCTGGGTCATCTCAGCAACACCCAGTACGATACCGTGTTGTTGCAGTCAACCATTGCCCAAAGGCTCCCCTTTAATGAATTTGATCGAGGATGAATTAGCAGGCTCTTGGCCAGTGTTACCCTGCGAGACCAGTGTCAAATGTGGCGTTCACCACACCACTCCCTTTTGACCCTTGGAAGAGGTCAGTTTTCTTTGGCTGCTTCACTGCCAAGCAAGGGAACCACCAGTGCATCATCAGTGCACTTGAAATTTGCCCGACTTTAAGCTAAAGCAGCCTTCATCCAAGCGCGGTCCCTGCCTTCATACGAAGACTATTGCTGAGCTTGTTTCTGATATTCTGCCAGTCGTGGCCCGAGGCTGTGCTGAACCCGAAGCATCGCGTTTCTCAGCCGGAGCTCTCAGCGGAGCGGGCCCAGTGGTAAGGAGTGCACTTGGGGTTTGCACAGTATTACTTCTTCATTACACAGTCCAGTGCATATCCCACATCTATCAGCTGCTGCTGTTTAAAGGTTTGATTGATGAGCTTCAGCAAATGTCCTGGAACACAACCTGCCAAATATGTCCTTCAGATTAATGTTCTTGTCCTTCAGATCCAAAGCCAAATTATAAAAAGTGCCCCTTTTTAGAGACCAGTGGTTATCCACTCTGCTCCTGGACATCTTCCTCCATGAAGGATTAAAAGTTTCGGGTTTTTTTTTTTCAGGTTTTAGGTTTCAGCCCTCATCTAACACACCTGATCTTGTTAATCAAAGGCTTCGCTAAACCCTGGCTGGATTAGTTTTCAGTTAGAGGCAGAAACCGAACTCTGCAGGAAGGTAGCATGTCCAGGAAAAGGTTGGTGACCATTGTTGCAGACAGGAATTGACATGCCCAGATAGTGCCCAAAAGCCGTGGCATTTACTGCATTCCCATCGATTTGTATCTCCTGCTGTTGGGTTTCACACAACAAGGTTCCCACAAGCCTTCTTAGTTAAGGTATTTTTATACCATTTTGGAACATGTATTTTTAGATTACTGTTAATATAAACGTTTTAAATACGACAGTATCAACTATATTTAGAATATAGTTGGAATTCTTTAGGGAATATGCTACAGGTAGGATGTGTCATAAAGCTGTAATTTGAATAGTTCTGTAGGATGACAGTGTCATGGTGCACTTTGTAATTGATTCGGAGAACCAGGTGAACATTTCTTCTTCACTTCAGCCCATCATCCAGTCAAAGGTGAACCTAAGCAGCCATTAATCAACCTTTTCAGCTGACCGCCCTCACCATCTGCTGCAAAATGGGTCTCTCAGCTTAAACGTCAACTCTCCTGCAGAGTTCAACTAGAGCTGTAATCTTCCCCACCTGGATCCAATACGAGGACTTTTCTTTTTTTTAAGGCTTTGATTAGGGTCAGGTGTGTACAGTTAAGGTTGGAAGTTCACTCTGCAGGAGACAACCTCCCCGAGAGAAGGGGAGGGACTGGGAGCCTCTGTCGCGCTACCGCCACTTCCCAGAAAAGAGCTTCTTGTGTTTCTAGGAAGAGTTTGCGTGGTTTATTTCGATCTCTCTCAAGAAATACGCTCATTCACGCACGTCTTCCCATCGCTCCCTCTCTCTTTCTCTCGTTCACTCTCCCCCCCCACCCCTCTCCTTTTCTCAGGGCACTGGTGGAAGCTGCGCTGGTTGCAAAGGACACTGTTGTGTGCGGCTTTCGTAACGAAAACATGGCCTGGTGCCTGGCTGTCTGGAGGGCTTGGGGAGGCTGCGAGCTCGAGCTGTTCTACCAGAGCTACGAGGAGCTCGGCCGCCTGGAGACCAGCATGAGGAAAAGATGGTAGCTGTGTGTGGGTGCGCACGTGTGCCCTAGAGCAGAATCGCAGCTCTGTGTGGCTAGGGGTGACTTAAGGGAATACACACATATAGGTATAGGGCCCAGGCCTGCGGAATGTATATGTGAGTAGATCTTACCTTCAGGTAGTTCATACATACATATGCACACACTCGCAAGGTTTGGATCGAGGGAATGTGTTGGGGGGGCCTCAGCATACAGACATACACCATGTAGACTTGCCACAGAAGCATACACACTCTGTCCTTAGATTTTGGACGGTACACACACACCATTATACTGATGGAACCTGAAACCTGGGAGTGGGGAGAACTCTTGACATCAGTGCTACATTCATGGGCCTAACATTTTAAAGTAAAGTGGGCTGCCAACTTTAACTCAGCTTAGCCTACCACCTGGAGGGGTGTGTGTGTGTGTGTGTCACATTAATCAGAACTTAAGCAGCAAACCAAGGAAGAGAATGAAGAGACTTTAATACTTAATATCACACATCCACGGCTATACTGAAGAACTGGATATGTCTCTGGAATTAATGGCCATGATGGAAGTGTTGCCAAGGGTTCTCCATCAGTAAAGGATTTCTGGGAGTTAAATAACAACCTACTAGAAGCTTTCCTGTTACAGGGGTTTATGTACTGGACCAGACAAATGTTTTAGACATGCTATCATTCTCAGATATCAGCAAAAAAACCAGCATGTTAGCTTTTACTACTGTAAATATGTAACAAAGTTTTACTGTAGAACAATGAATTGTATAATGGGTATTATGGGATATACATATGCATGTGTAAATACATTGTTACTGTTCTGTAAATATAAATGAAATTGATTGGACCATTGTGTTAGTGTCATTTGTATTGGTTTCGAACATTTTACTGTGCATCACTAATAAAGTACACATAGTACACAGTTAAATATTCATTTGCACAGGTGTGCTTCAGAAGCACACTGTAAAATGTAAAAACTCATTTTCATATAGCTACTCATGCGTGTTAGACATATTTAAAGTAAGAAATTAAGTAAGGCTTGTCAAAGGAGAACTATTGGCTATTTCGGACTTCGGATTGCAAAGAATAATAATCATACCTAGCCCATGTGAAAAACAGCCTTTTTCCTTTATAAAAACAGAAACTGACAGAATTGAAGATAAACCCTCCCTGCTGTCACATATTTATACAACTTCTCACCAGGTTCCCAAAGCCCCCACCCCCAACACACAAACAGACGCCCCTAAGCGCAGTGGTTCTGCCCACAGATGCTGTATGATTGATGAGATTGGAGATATGAGGATAAGGCTCACACACTTGGTGGGATTGCGTGAACACCGTGCACACATATCTGATGCTACAGCAGTCATATTGCTCCTCAAGATCTTCCTGATCTCAGGACATTGTCATGCTCACAAATATGAAATAAACACGCCAAACAATTGCCATTGCTTCACTGGACCAGCTTCCATAATCATCTTAGTATCTGAAAATGTTTCGGGTTCCCCGGAGACCTAGACAAGGTCAGCTAGAAGGGCAACCACAACATGAGAAAGCGAGCCACCTCAAAAGCAGAAAGCCACAAGAGAAAGCGGAGATGATGGAACTTTCGCGCTGTCGGTGAGCGCACGTCTGCGAACGCTGGACGATTAGCGTTCCATAGTAATGCAGCGAAAGTAGTCAAAATTAGTCTCCAACTAAACCGCAAAACAGGCTACGCCGTTATATTTCAGGACGCCGTAAAATACGCCAAAAAACAACAAAAACTCCGTATTTTGCCGCGCTAGTGCTCTGAAACTCCGTTTTTACGGCGCTTTTGTGTCCACCCAAACGCGTTAAAAACGGCGTTCTGTAGTATGCTAATGAGCTCGGCCTGCCAGTTTTGACAGCCAACAGAGTTTAACTTTTTTCGACCAATCGCTCACGAACACGGTCAGACCAGAACAGTTCACTACAGATCTTATCGTTTGATAAACCAGTGATCAAGTCTCTGTCATTGTTTCTATTCACCTGCCTGTTAGCTAGCTAGTTAGTTACAGGTGGAAGATGGCTCGATAATTCGTCCATTAAATTCATACAGCATAGCTAGCATGAAGATTTTAAATCTGGCAATAGTCAGGTCTAACGGTTTAATCGCCAAGTCTGCTAAAACATTACCCATAGCCAAATACATATAGCGTAACTTATTAACGTCACTTGAGGTGTAGGTCGGTAGTGTAGTCATAGCGACTGCCCACTTCAGACTACTGTCTAGGTTAAGCCTGAAAGAGATTCACAACAGAGAACGCCAGACAACCAACAACAGCCACCAACTGGCTGTAACAATAGTACAAGACAAAAGTACAAGTCTCCTTAAATATAGACTAAGAAATAAATGGTAAGCAGAGTCTTCAGATATGCTAACAATTATTTGCAAGTAACAAAGCCTTTAAAACCCTGCAATTACACCACCACGCCCCTTGAAGTTATAAACCACCATTACATTACAAGTAAATATCTAAGTGTTCGGTGCTACTGTGTTAATAATACCTTCTCGTGGGTGCTGAATATATGTCCGAACTTCTTGGCAGTATTCACTTGTCATTAATTAGCTGATCTGCTGCAGTGACATTTACAAGTCTTCCCCTTGCTCATTCAATCCTTTGAATTGTTTCCAACCTACACCTATGTATAGAATTGCAATCATTTCCATTATAAAGTTGTGTAAAGAGGACAAAGAGTAACATTTTTAATTAAACATAGGCATTGAAACTAAATTAGGAGTTCACAAGTGTCCCATTCCTCTGATAGTTACGCTACCGTCATGAACAAAAAAGGCCCATTGTGTACAAAGCTAAAAGAGGAAAAACTTATTTTTCGTAATTTATCACTGAAATACCTCTCCCGTCGGGTCAACTAAACGTAGGTAGCTAACCTAATCCAGTTACGAATAGTTAAATTAAGTTAGGTTAACTGGCTAATTATGCACGAGCTTTGATTTGTAGTCAATTATCTGTTAGTGTTTGAATTTGGCTAACTTGTGTTTATCCTTTTAAAATGTCTCTTACCTCGTTAATATGGATGGAAGTACATCAGGTCCAGGGTTGTCTGCTAATAGCAGTCTAGTGCAGTCGTTAACTGTCCGTCGAAAACGCAAGATGAAATTTCTCCTCGCCATCTTCCAGCTGTAACTAACTAGCTAGCTAGCTAACAGGAAACAAACAGAAATGAATAGAAACACACAGAAATACGTTTATCAAACGATAAGATCTGTAGTGCACTGTTCTGGTCTGACCGTGTTCGTGAGCGATTGGTCGAAAAAAGTTCAACTTTTGGCTGTCAAAACTGGCAGGCCGAGCTCATTAGCATACTACAGAACGCCATTTTTAAAGCGTTTAGGTGGACACAAAAGCGCCGTTTTTGTTTTTGCTGCGTATTTTGCGGCGTAAAAACCTCCAAAACGCTGCTTTTTTCGCCGTTTTACAAATTTAGCTTGAGACTAATTTTGACTACTTTAACATTTCCATACATTACGGCCGTCGATTCCGAGGTTTACTCAGCAGTGCAAACTGCAGTGGCGTGTGAGCGGCCGTCATGAATGTGCCTCTGTACTACGCAGCCACTCTGCAGTTTGTTTTTACATGAAATGAATAGGCTGAATATTATCTCCACGATTTAGTTCCTGCAGCTATATCCAACACAGACGGTCAAGATGATCATTTGCCGTGGAGAAAGAGACAGAGAGACTGACAGATGGATGAACAGCCAGATGGGGTTAAAAGAAGGCGGACAGATATATTTCTGTTTTATCCGCAAATGTTTAAGGCCTCTTAATCGCTGCTTTCTTTATAATTAAAAAGCAAATCTAAGCCGCGTAGGCTTCATTTATCACACCGCTGAATGCAGCCAGAAAAATTCACACAGTGACCGTTCCACTAGGAATGCAACTTGAGAACATTTCTGTAAATGAATTTAAACCATCGGCTCCAACTTCACCCCACTGCGACTGTCAGGTTTGGATGGTTGTGAGTTCAGTAGAAAACTTTTGGAAGCAGAGGCCCATAATTCCTTTCTGTTTTCGGCAGCTTTATGCCTTCCACAATCATCCCAAAACCAAGCAAAATGTTTGTTACATAGAGAGGCTGTGGATGGAAGTTCCTTTTGTAGGTTAGCCTATATGGAAGCGTATTGTGGGATGAATCCTGAACAAAACCGTGATGAGCAAAAGAGTCGATGTGGAGCTTCTGTACAAGCAGAGGCCTGGTTGAAGCTAGATTTTTTTAATGAGACATGCAACCTGCCCCACAATATTCAGCACTGGGTGCATCTATATCCCTGTATACCCATATGTCTCGCGAGCATCTTTTAAAACACGAGAGCAACTTCCTGACTCTCAATGTGTATGAAGGGCGTTAGAGATTAACAGTCAAATAGGTTTGTGCCTCATGCAAAGTTGCGCGTTCTCACTCCGTGACGAATCGGCGTCATCATCAACGGAGGAGCGGCAGCAGGAAGGGCATCTCAGGCCCGACCACTCAGCACATTCACGTTAAGTGGTTTATTTGTCAAATAATTGCAGCATGCTGCACTTTTCAGGCACCTCCAGTGGCGTTAAGCAGCAAGCCCACAAAGAGGAGGGGTGGAGGGAGGGCCGGGAGGAGGGGAGGGGTAATAGAGTCCATGTGGCAGGGAGAAGCGACAATAGAAACAGCAGTGTCCTCAGAGCTTGGATCGGTTATCGTGTGGGCCAGCTAGGGGAGATGGAGACTAGAAGCCCAGAACCCAACCAGTACAGGCTGGATGAGGGAGAGGGGCCAGGAGGAGTATCACACACACACACACACATACACACTTTCGCGCGCGCGAAAAGAAGTGATATACCAACAGGTCGCTTAAACATTATGTTCCCATCCAGACACAGCTGGAATATTTTAGGTAGTGCGCACAAACACTCGCACACACACTCACACACTCCCCGGGAGGTCAAATTGAACAGAGGCTGAGGGAGAGTACTGTCCCCAGGCACACAAGTCTGTAAAGGACGGGAAGAGGAAGCCGTTAGGCCTTGTATGGATGCACTGTGCTCAAGTAAGCTCTCCTTCCCTTCCGCACAGCAGAGATGGCCTGTGCCTACAGAGGGAATTAAACAACACTCACAGCTCTCTTGCTCTGTGTGTATGTGTCTGGCTGATGAAAAACCTGTGTTTACTAAAAACCCGTATTGCAATTTTTACTACCTCTAGATATTTCATACACTATACTTACACTATACCCTGGCATCTTCAGATATATAATCACGTTTACTCCAGTTTCTTTATCATGAACAGAGAACCGAACAGAGCAGAAGCTTTTACTGGATTTTCATCAAAATTATTTTATTATTATCTGTCTCTCCCGTTGCCACAAGCACTCGCACACAAAGAAACACTGAACCATGGAAGACCGACAATTGCTTAAGAGAAAAATGAAGTAGCTACGTTTTTTCGCATTATGTTCTCGGCAGTGCGCTTTCAAAATTTCTCATCGATAACGAGAAATTGAAAATGTTGCTGGACGTTCATTTTCTCGACAAGTTCACGGCTCGTTCCAGCAGACTGTGGCCTACAAAGTCCACTCTGTGAAGTATGGCCCTCCCTGTCAGCTCTCTCTCTCTCTGCGATAATGGACACCACTGAAAGGCTAATATATGAATCGATAAATTGAACATTTCAGCTTTTTGACCAAGCAGACAATACAAGCATGTAATAAAAACGGGCAGGTAAAGTCTATTTTGAGGTGATTTGAGGACACCCGTTTTTTTATATAAATTCCGATTATTTTTACTTCTTTCTGTTTTTTGGATCTGTGACTAAAGACTGGCGGCTTGTAATGAGGCATAAGCAGCAAAATCAGCAAATATATTTTTATTATTGTTTATTATTATAATTAATAATATTAACAATTATTATTATTTTATAATTGTTATTATTGCAGCGCGTTACTGTGGAGCGTTATCTGTATCAAACTCGAATTAAAACGCTGTTTAAATACTCTCAACAGTTGTTAGTATGCAGTTAAACAATTGCGGTTACATGGAAGTTACTATGAACTAGTGTAATTTCAGCGTTTTTCTACCCTCATATCACATTCTGGGTGATTTGTAATGACCCTCTATAAACGATCACAATTACCCTATTACCCTATATAATTACCCTATATTACTTAGCATCACGTGACGCCCTGCAAGTCTATTACAAGACAAGTAGCTAACATTAATGCTAGTTTAATTAAGTTCATGCAAAGGATGTTGGCCTGCCTCTTAAACGGCACAAAGAGGACGGGTGAGTCGAACGTCGCCCCAACAGATCTTCTACCAGAACCAGCACTAAAAGCAGGCAGCAAAGCTAACTTTAGGACCACGTCTAGTAGCGAAATTGTTTACGTAGTATGTGTTCCATCACCAGAAGCTACAACTCGTACTGCACCGTCAAGATGAATGCCCGATTGTCAGTCACAGCATCAAATTATGTGTTTTAGTGCATGTACACATAGTACACACATGGCCAACTTATCAAACAGTTATATCATAATCTAATAATATTAAATAACACATTACATTATTCTATGTATTATGATCAAAATACTAGTTTGGCAAATGGTTGTCTCTTTGAGTATAAACATTTATGTGGTATAAGTCAGTGATATCTCCTAGTATATTTTAATCACTATAGCGATTCAGATTCTCATGCTTAATGGTATGCTGACATGCCAACATGTGGGGTACCGGGGCACATTAATTCCACCTGAAGCGCTGAGCATTATCATAATCGTACGTGACAATTACAGGGCACCAGGCACCACAAGAGTGGTGCTGATATAGTCTAATTTCTCCAGGGCTCTAAAACACAGAAATAAAAGCAGCATTAACTTGCAGCTAGAACAAAGACACTGTTGTTCTGGTTTGCAGAGCGCTTTGGCCCGTGCTTCTTGTGGTAACCGGCTGCAATCCCAAAAGCCGTACTTCTGGCATTTCCCGTTATCGCTGATGTCACTAGGATGTGTGTGAGGTTATGCCAAGGGAGATAAAACATGACTATCCACTCTGTTTCAGACCACAGTCGTCTTGTACTTTATTTCACTGAAAAGTGTGGAATGCTAAAAATTATTAGCACTGCTAATTAACACGTCGCTGGGCTTGAGATCCCCAGAGACCTTTGAATCAGCGTTAGATAATCAGACTTCTAGTACCTATATATGTTCTTTAAGATAAATTCTGTGGATTTAGTGAACTATACTGACTTGTGCAAGTATTCAGCAATGTTCAGAACATTCATGTAATTCCACTCCCCATCCCCCACAGACACATACATACCCCACTGACACCCCACCCCGACACCTCACTTCAGCTTCTGTAGGCTAACAATCTGTCACACACAGATGGGCTAATTTGTCAGACTACCCTGACACAATCCACGGAGTGTATGAATCCTGAAACCGCCTGTCGGGTGAGAAAGATCAAGACCAGACTGAGGGACTATTGCTCCATGTGTTCTGCAGATGACACGTGTGACCGGAATGCTAGACTGCCCAATATCAAGGGGAAAGAGATTCTTTCCCCAGTGACTATGACAGCAGAGCCCATTTTGCGGTGGCGGTGAAAATGAGGGTCTTTCTCACCTCTTTCCACTATGAATCATACATTCCCATAAGAACACAGTAACTTGCCACACCCATTTCCTCTTCAAGTCTGTGGAACAGAGGTGTGCAGCTTTAAATGAAGCAATAGGAGCAGAACAAAATAAGCGCAACGCTGCTCCTACGACTGGCCCGTGCCCAACGTCTCTAGAATTCAGACCGAATCGGCCACCATCCTTTGCGGCTTTTCCTTGGTATCGAACAACGTAGCACATGCTAAAGCGAGAAGGGAGCCAGTGTGTGCAGCTCTGAGGCCGAGGGAATCTGGCGCGCGTCTCAACAGAGCGCGTTGTTCTGCGCTCATTCTAACCACAGCTGGATCTCTTCCAGCGGAACCTGCCATCGCATTGCGTTCAGGCTGAAGGCTAGTTATGAAACCCCGAAGAGTCACTGACAGATGTTTACTGGATGTTCAACAGATTCTCGACAGCATGAACGAGGCACTGTTTAAGTCACAGGACAAAATAATGTTATGAAACAGCACGATGATTTACACTTGTGAAAGCAAGCGTGATCTTTTTTTTTTTGGTTTGGATTTCTGCATCATGGACGAAAAACACGATCCAACCTTAGTTCAAGTCATTACGCGGTCACAAAGCACACACGACATTCTGAAGAGCTAGCATAGATCTTGCAGGTATGATTTTGACACTTCTGCATCGCTACAGAACTAGGGAACTAACAAGAGGAAGGCCATTCTCCTGAATTGTCACCATTGTGTGGCACAAAGCAGTTACATAACCCCAAAAGACTTGCTGCACTAGGTTCCTGCTTGTTTGTTTTGTTAAATCAAGACAGGTCATTTATTCAGAATGCTTCTCTCAATCTACCTTTACTGAACACATCCAGTGTTCAAAAGGTTCTCCACTCTTCACCAAAGAGATTTGGTTGCAACTCCAAGTTGAAAGCCTGAAAAAAAAAACAGCTGTCCCTTTGTAAAGATTTGTCAGAAGTTAAAAGCCTTCACGTTGTTGTTTAGGTGAAGAACATGCGAGATGCACTGATGAGAATGAATTTGCTGGTGTGCTTGATGTTGATTTTTCTAGCTCTGGAAGTACAACACAGCCCTCCTGATTGTAGCTTATGCAGTTTTTGTCTGTTAAGTTTTCAAAAAGGAACAGCACTTTAGAAAAGTGGAGGAAAACTCATGACTAAGAGACACGAGGCTGAAGTGACAGCCACGGAGAGATCAGAGTGATGTGCATTGTCTGCATCTCCACAAGACGTCATGCTTCATTTTCTCTTCACCACTCAGATCGGTGAGCGTGAAATTCTGTCTTTGGTATTTGAAGGCAGGCTCGCAATGCAAATCAGTCTCTTTCAAATGGCCTGCACTTGGTCGATCTCCCTGAAACACAGTGTGCGTGCGTGGGAGTCAACGGCGTATTACGGTGATGGCTGTGCCCTTGCGGGCCCGGCCTCTACGTCATGCAGCTGTGGATCAGGTCCAACACGGTACTGGCACTAGCAGATTAATGGTCCTGTCGAAATGTAGGGACAGAATCCAGCAAAGAAAAAAAAAAAACTCAAAAGTTCAAACTTTTGCTCAGGTTTATTGGATACCAACAAATAATGTAATAAAAGGATTGTCAGCACTTAAAAATATATATATTTTATATGGTATAAAGTATGCCTTACACACAAAGACAATCCGCTTCAGTTATGGGACTGTATAGAGAAACCTGATCAGGAGGGTTTAGTAGCTATAGTGGGAAAGAGGGTCAGGGCATACCTGAAACGAAGACAACAGAAAATTATAAGATGTAGTATATCCTAAGACTTAAAATGTGAATTACAGAAAAAGCAGCATACCCTGACTAATGCCACTATGTATGATGTCATGAAAGATGTAATGTTGATTTTCATGACAAGATGCCAAAAAGTACAACGCCATAAAGGGTGTCGGTTGCTGTTCAAGAAAGTAACACGAACTCTATGGTGATATCTGTCCTGATGTTTAAAACCAAGGCCACGGTGATAACTCTGGCTTCGGGAGGAAAAGGCAAGCAGAATACAGCTTTCATCTCACTCGGTTCCATCAACCACAGCCATTTCGAGCAACGACAGGTCACTACATCAGCATCTCCCATGATGCACTGCTCCACTGCTCTGCCTGAGCCAATATAAAGACAGCTCCATCTCATTGGCTGCCCAGGCTTAGCCTGGACGAAGTAGCTGAGCACGGGACGTCCCGCACTACCTCACAGAGGGAGGAGAGCTCAGACGCCTCACGGCCAGTGTTACCACAATAGCACCGATTCCCCTCTTTTACTCCTTCCTCCACAATATAACCAACGGTGCCTGACGTGCCAAATCAGAGCACTGAACCTCCATATTACACCAAGCTATTGCTCAACCACAAGCTGTGACTCAGGAAAAATGAAAAACTACCAGCCCTACGGGAGCCACAAACTCAGAAATCGTAAATGTGAATTATTATGCAGTTTGTGTGTTTTTGTAGCACAGTTTGCTTGTCTAATACAGCAATTACATTTTTACTTCTCCCAAACCAGAGACGATTAGATCATCAGAATGGGTTGCAGGATTTGAAACCATAAGTTCCTATTGAACGAGCCCACAATGCATTGTGCTTTTACTCACTACACAAGGGTTCTGGCACTAAAGTGCAGCTGTAAAGACCTCAAACTACTGAATCAAACCCCCACCCAGAGTTTGTTTGCCAAGGGTTAAACTATTGTATTGCTTTGTGAAACTTCGGATCCTTTTCCTAAATTGCCCTGTTTTATATGCAAGGCTCCACTTTAGAAATTTCGTGCACACTCTTCCCAACTGGCTGCTTCCGAATTCGAACAGTGCGAGCATGGCTACAGCACTGGCTGTGGAAAGGGCTGAAAGGGTTTGTGGAAGCGAGGCTTTTCACACTGCTCAACAGCCTCTGTGCTTAATTACTTGGAATGTTTGCTGGTTACCATTCCCACTGACCGTCTGTTGGCACTCTGCCATCACCGGTCCTCTCTCACAAACCACGAGTCTCACAGAACAATCCAGGTTCTAATTGTTGCTTAACGTACCGATGACGACCCTTACTCCATCACCATGCATGTTTAAGTCATTTTACGATTGTTCATTGACTTGGACTGAATTGAATAGGGTATTATGTATGGTTCTGATAAAAATCAGCTTCAGTGCAATACACCTGACTCAATAATAATGTGATTCAGTGCAGGGAGGGGGAAAAAACCCAATCATGATGCATTTAACAAACTTTTTCTATTTATTATTAAATATATAACCTTTTCCCAGTTGGATGGGGGCTATAACAGAAGTACAAAAAAAAATCAAAATAAAAATAAAACACCCCAGACAGAGTAAGTGTACAACATTGTCAGAGAGCGGTCCACAAGTCCCAAAGGCAAGGCCAAGGGTGATCACTGCCCCGGCCCCACAGTACAGCTCCATCATGGAGGAATGATTTCGCAATATCCTGCAAATTGTTCTACAGTATGTAAGAAAATCAAATAAAGGGAAAAAAAATTAAAAGCTGTGCACATTTTGTGAAATAAATTCCTCTGTGACTAATTCTATGTTACTAGTTAATATGCTTTTGGAGAGTTGTGTATGATTTGATGGCCAGTACCTCCATCCTCAAGCTCATTTCATGTTCAATGACAGCTTAATCTGTCTGCACACACACACACACACACACACACACTACCTACAGCAAATGTGCAAAAACTCTTTGGTAACCAAATGAATTTGAGAAAGTCAACAACACAAAGTAACAAAACTCCGACTGAGATAGTTGTACAATATTAATATACATAACCTCAGCCTGCTATTGTTACATGAGACTGCATTCAATAAATTAGACAGCGGGAATGAGTTGGAAACGTCAAAAAACAAGATCCAGCAGTTCTGTTCACAAAACTCAAAATTCATGAAAAGAAAAAAAAGAATAAAAATAACACAAAAACGGTGTTACAACATAAGAGGGAAAAACAACAGAAATTAAAGACATGGTCTATGGCCCTTAATTGCGATAATTAAGTTTGTTCTCTTGTCGACTTTTCCAAGGACGCATCACCTGTTCGTGTGTCTTCCTGTAAACATTCACAAATAAGAATACATTAAACTTATCTCCCCAACACCACATGTGCACATCTGAAACCTGACCCTCTCGAACTACACTGCGACTGGTGTGCACATCACTGAGGTACACAGCATACTTAGATTCCTCATGCGAGGCACCATAAATACAAATACTCATTACTGGGTTTCGTGTTCCAATACCTCGGGCCCTTTTTTAACCAGGTCTGAAGAGTTAAGTCTGTGTCTTTGCTGTTTTTGTATACTTTATAAAAGAAGTTTATTTCAAAATATATCCACAGAAGTCTTTGCTATGAAAAAATAAATTAGGTAGTTGAAAAGACCATAGAGGAAGACAGACGGGGGCAGGTCCGGGCTCACAGATGGCCTATGCTGTCCTCACTGAGCCATTATTAGAAATGGAGATCCTCCGGACGCCGTGGTCGTTCTTTTCCAGCCACAACTCAGCCAGCTGCTGTGTCGAACCGTAGGACGAGGCTTTGGAACCCAGGCACATCTTGTACTGTTTGGGGTCTAGGTTGGGGTCACATATGATGGGATGATGGATATGCACTATGCCAGTGTCTGTGCTCCTGAACAGTTCAATCCCTGACTCGACAAATTTGTTGAAGAGGTCCACGTCTTCCAGCCCCCACCCCTGGATGGAGAGGTCAAAGCCGCCGGCTTTGACCAAGTCCCCCTTGTACATGCAGGCGATGCCGAAGCCAAAGTGTCTCCATAAGCCGGTTTTGGACGTGAACACGTAGTGGTTGTTGCTCGGCACCTTTCCCGCGTAGACCACCTTGGGGTCATATTGGCTAAAGATGACCGGGAAGTACGTCTGCTGCCCGAATATGGTGTTTCCGCGACACCGCTTCAGGAAATCGGCTGTGAACAGCAAGTCCACATCACAGTAGAAGAGCAGAGAATCGTTGGTGAAATGGGCTGAGCCAACCTCCAGGGCCAGGGCCCGGGAGAAGGGGCCAGACACCGACTTGATTTCCATGTCCGCCCGGGGGTACTTCTGGTGGTACTCCCTCATCAGCTCGACCTGTTTGACGCGCTCCGTGTTGTTGTCCGTGCTGAAGAGCAAGATGAGGAGCTTGACGTTTTGGTTGGGGATGAGGCAGATCTTCTCGAAGTTGGACATGAAGCGCACAAAGATGTCGTAGCGTCCGGCCAGCGGCACGAGGATATTGACCTTCTTCTCTTTGGGCTCCTGCTGCTCGCCACCCGAGCCGCTAAGCTTGAAGGGCACGAACATCTTGAGGGAGCTGGAGAGGAAGGAGAGCGAGTCAGAGTCCTGGTTGATCCTAGCAGCCAGTGCATGGGCGTCCATCTCATCCTCCTCCAGGAACTGGATCTTGCTGAAGGTTTGCTGGAGGTAGGCATGCCTCCTGACCGGCACAGTCATGGTCTTGCCCTTGTGCTTCTTGTAAAGCAGTAGCAGGTCTAGCACATATTCTGCACCATACATGGGGTTGACCCGTCGGTAGCCATACTGTATCTCCTTAAAGTCGATCACCCTACCTCTCGTCTTGGCATTGGCGTTAATCATCTCCATAACCTGCAAGATGATGTCGTCCAGCGCCATCTTCTGGGAGGAGTCCATGCCACGGCGTGGAGGCTGCATGTCCATGGCGGAGAAGATGTACTTGCCAGTGAGGAACTCCCACTCAAGCACGTCTTCGCGCTGGCGTGGGTGAAAGCGCATGAACGAGGGAGGCATGCCGAGCTGCATGTCCTCCTTGCGCACTTCCATGTTGGTGTAGCGACTCATCTGCACAATCTCGCGGTGGAGCTGGACGGTGCGGTGACGGAGCTCGGCAATTTTGCGGCTGAGCATATAACTGTGGAGCCGGTACTGGTAAGGCGGGTTCTTGTTGGGATGGAGGGTGATGGCCCTGTGGATTTTGCTGTTGTGGAGATCCCGGATGTAGCCCTTCTTGTTCGGCTCATAGTTCTCATAAAAAAGCTGCTGCATCTGAAAGCAAGAAAGAAAGAAAGAAAAAAAAAGATGAAATGAATTGCGCCATTTACACTCTACACGTGCACTTCACCTTGGCTTCGCATCTCATTTTAGAAGACGTTTACACACTGAACATGACCAATTGACAAAGACTTGAATAACAAGTATCTGAAATTTCTCTGTATAAAATGTAGATACAAATTAATTCTGAATCATATTACAGAGCAGTGATTGGCGAGTTGTGAGATTCCAAGTTTTTCAAATTTGTTATGAACATGAGACTTTCCATGGGGCAAATATGTTTTTCGCAAAACTAAAGAGACTGTTATCTCCTGATCACAGAAACAGTGGTCTCAGAAAAAAAGAGAAACTTGGGAACACTGTCACAAAAGCCTGGAGGAGAAAAATAAGCTTTAAAAAAAAAGTTATTTTCCTCCTGTTACTACTAAACCCCATACCCTAGAAACTGGAACAAACAAGTAATGTTAAGAGTTTTTCAGAAGCACAGTCATGTTCTGCCAGTTCTCAATACTAAATAAAAAACGCTGCATCTTTAAAATGAGCCTTGTTCTTTACAAGTAGGGTAAAGGAAGGTGGGAACTAGCGCTGGTTGTGAACAGGACAGGATGGCAGAAAACACGAGCACAGCGACCCGAGAAATGCAGGCAGCTCCGACTCTTCCCGCCTCAACCGCTGTACACCAGTCCTCTAATTAGCCGACTACTGCATCCTTTCCTGACTTTAGCTCTTCATAAATCATTACACCAATTCCCTCATGGATTCTGACCTGGTCAGCGTTATCATTACAGGCTGGAGGTAATGAACATTGAGTGGCATGTCTGGAAATGAAAGTAGTAGTTGTAGTCAACCTCGGGTTACTTCACCTTTAAAGGTGTTGCCAGATGTGTGAGTAAAGGTCATAAGAGGTGGCCATTTTGTACTTACAGCAACAACAGACCTCTGAGTAGGAGAAGCCAACAAACACACGGACAAGCGTTTACGCCTACAGTACATCTTCAATAATGTTCCGTCCCAAGCTCAAGGTCTGAAGGCCAACAGCTGTACAGTAATGAAAACATCTACCCCGTTGGGTTCTGAAGGCTGCTGGGTATGACCTCGTTATGCATGATACCACAGGACCGAATTAACGTTCAGCCACAATTAAAAGGTCAGGACATTCATTGGCTGTGCAATACCACCATCTACCAATGACCTATCTGAACAAATACACTAATCACAAAAAACTAGGAATATCTAGCATTTGGGTGAAATTTAAGGAAAACATGAGTTCTGCTACAGTGATGTATCATGAAAGTAAGGTATAATTTAATTATTAAGTAGAAGCATGCAACTGCGGTAAATAATTTATTTAAACAAAACCCATCGACAGTGGTGGGCAGGTTAAGTATCCAGTCACTAAAACATTACCATGCAAGAACTACATATGTGTTGTGGAGTTTTGTCTAGAGAGAGGATTTCTGTGACATTGAAAGGCATTTAAGAGAAAACATTTCAAAGTCCGTGTTGAAAGATCATGACATACTGCAGTGTTTTGGTACAAATGCTTCGAATTTACTCCACAATCAAAGTCTCCACATAAATATTGTTTGTGCTCAACACGATGCCCAGTCTAAACCTGTTCATAGCACCACTGGAAAATCCCAACTTCAAACGAACCCATTAAAAAAATGAATACTTAAAAAGAGCCTTTACCCCCAAAGCGTATCATTAGGCATTTTGTCATTTATGAATATTGCCTGAATCATTTTCACATGTAGGCTATAATTCTTCATGTCAGCCTTTGTGTCTGTTGTGTTTTTGGTGTGTATGGGATTTCGGGGGTGCGTGTGCAGACACACATACACATGTAAGCGTGCTCATAATAAATCAGCTCCTCGCGACGCACTCCGCTTTGCCAACAGGCGTCCTGTGGCGTCTCTCCGCATGCCGACTCGCGGCTCCAAGCAGCAATTCCGAGGAAGAATCTGGACAGGCATGCCGCAGGACAAAACCAAAACAAAACAAAAAAAACAACAAAAACCCGAATGACGCAGGTTTTTTCTTCATGCCCCCACTGCTGCTCGTGCATGTAATTGAAAACTGCTTTTACACCCCTTTAAAACTGGCTCCACCAAAGTCTAATGCTCCCCCACAACGAGGACAGCTCAAGGGTGAGTAAATAAAATATTAATAAAGTGTGCTAGTCTCACACACACCTCACACATGGACTTCTAAATTACTAACATTCAGTTTACACCATTGCTATGGTGTTTGTTCTCGGTGATATGTGGATTGCTTGTCCATGGCTCTACTGCTGCGCTATAGAATTGCTGCTCTGTATTGGTGGCGGTTTTCTTCCACAGTGTTTTTGCAGTTAGTGTAATTACTCATGTACCCATCAAGTAATCACCTATTATACCATTTAAAGTCAATGCGCCTTGTGCAGTATGTGTGATCACTGTCCACCTGATATCCCATCACACCTAGAAAACCCTGCGATGGAATGGGTAGCCATAGATAAACTCCGTAAACTCTCCAATGTCTGAAGTGTTGTACATCATTCCAGTAACATGTTAAAGCTTTGGGGATTCCAAGCCAAAGACAAAGAACCATTTCCGGGTTTCCGAAAAAATTTTTTTGTTTAAAGAAAGATTTATAAGGTGACAAACAGTCACAATTTTCTTCATATTAACTCAAATGAGTCCATAAGAGTTCATGTTGGACCTGGAGATTAAATACATATATTTAATATTTAGTCATGCCTCAATTTCTATAAAAAAAAGCTTGTCCATTTATGCACAAGCTACACAAAATCTCCTTTGATCTTAACCATTAACTACCTGGAGATTCCACAGGGAAAAAAAATATTTCTGAGCAAAAAGCCTGGCTTAAAAAAAAAAAAAAAAAAAAAAAAAGACTCAACTGAATCAAACATTTGCATGAAAAGCAGCTGAAGTTTAAGTCAGGATATTACAGAGACAGAAGGCAGGATATTAAAAATAGTCCAGACATAACAGACTGAAATGGTCAGCAAAGTTAAACGGACAACACCCTGATCTCTGCATAGGGACGACAGCTAAATAAACCCTTTACAGGACAGCTGACCTAGATATAAGAGGCACTCCTAGCCACAGGTAATACAGTAAAACAGCTGGTCAGGTTTAATGTGCCACAGTCACATTTTCCTTTTCTCTACAACTTTATGAAAATAAGTGCATCCTTGTTTCTCTTGGATGGGCAGGAAGGCAGAAGGACCGTTGTCTGTCCCAGTGTCGGACTCGCAGGCCTTGTTCTTTGCTATTTTCAAACTGACCGAAGGGGATTTTCCCAGAGGGGGCGACAAGAGTTAAAGAGCAGGAGTGATGTGACACATGCAGTCTACAGACTGGGAGACACCTGTGACTCCCCCTGCCGCCTTACCTCCCACGATCCATCACACATCGGATGCCTTCCGCGGATCCAAAGGGGATGTCGATGGAGGGACGCGAAACAAACGTTGCGCGCCACCATCTCTGCTCCCATCGTGAGCGGCATTAGTCATGTCACAATTAACGTGGCCGTGAGCGGGCCATCTCGGCGCGCTGCCCGGAGAGGAAGAGCGGCTCGGTGTGGGAGGACGAGGCGAATCGGCTGTATCGAAGGGATTATTCCCGAGGGCATCGATTCTGTGAAAGCGAGCAGTCGTTTCTGCCTCAGTACGGTACTCTGACAACCAGTAACTAATCCTCCCATTCACCCCGTACATATTAACATAGCAAAAGATTCTCAATGGTTCGCTGTTAACGTGTCTGTACAAATCAGCCATCGTCGACCCCCTTCCAAAACAGGACTGGAATTCAACAATTAGCCTATTATAGGATTTGGCAAAAGGCTTTCGCGGCTAGAGCAAAGACCACAACCCTCAACGTCAGTTCTCCTGGCTGGACCCATTGAATGTCTGCGAAGCCCTTTCGTCTTTCGCTGCCATGGGCCTCCTGTCATCAAACCTTAGGGACACGGAGAGACTTTTAATGAAAAACCAGTGATTTAGTCCTCAGCACCTGGGCGCCAGAGTCATTCCGCCAATAATCAGCCACTGAAGATCACTGTGAAGGGCAGAGAGGCTCAGAGCTAGGGCAACGCTCCAGGAAGAGGACATTTTCCTCACCACTCCATTTACTCAAGTGTTTCATAGCTCCTGAAATTCAAGGCAATAAGGGGTTGACAAGTGATGGCTTTATCTGACCCCAGATTTTTCAAGGTCCACATGCTACAGATAAAAGGTGCCTCAAAGAGGGGATTCAAAGCAGACGGACTCTCCGAGAGGGGGCAGGCCGCTTTTGCCCCATTAGCTATGGTACTACAACAAACAAACAAAAACAAACACAAACATCAGGACATGGGTCGGCGCTTTATCACAGAGCACGAATGGAGCAGTAAACTACAGTTTGACCTGCAAGTGTGACGTGGCCAGATAAAAACAGATGCACAGGTTTCATGTCGAAAAATAGTGACTAAGGTCAGTGCTGGGGACAATGTGAATGGTGGACAGCCCAGACGATTGGAGTGATCCTGTGATGAAGAGATAGAACTCAAACGTTACAGACAACTGCTTTGGCTGAGGGAGGGGGGGGGATTCTTGATACTCAAGGGCTCGTGAGGATTCAGACTCCACAGAGAACTCATCAAGTCTGCACTCATCAAATAAAAGTGGCTCCAATTATGCAAGCGCGCTATGTGGAGTGACGAGAGCTGTCCGAGACGCACCATGTCGCCCCGAACGCCGCAGCACAGCGCCAGCCAGCCGAGCTCCCCCTCAAGTCCCAAGTGCCGCTTCAAATAAGATTTGTTACATGTCGACGGCGAGGCGAAAATGAAAGCCAAAATGAACGGAGTGCCATCTTGTTCCGTGCCAGCGAAGTGGCTCGGTCGTGATGGGGTAATCTTCCAGACGTCACGAGTGAAGTCTGGGACCATCGGAGAGAAACGTGTGGAGCCTGTGGGTCTCCCAGCATTTAGCAGCATTACGCTCCACGTAGACTAGAGGGACCAGGGGGAAAGCAAGCCAGTAATGGAAGGGTGGGTGAAACAAGTAGGGCGGTAATTAATTGACCACGGAAATAAAACGGTAGCAACAGCAAAAGAGGCAGGAGCCATGACCTCAGCTGGACAGGGCGTGTCCGCGAGCCCGACTGACGCCCGTGGAGGACGAAAGGAAAACGTCTGGAAACACCGGGGCCATGTGGGCCAGGCTGACCTAATTTTACCACTGCCGAGGATCTGGGCTAGGAGCCCTCTAGGCTGCAGGCAGCACTCCGGTAAACGTCACAGCGCAGAGACAGCGCGGCGTTTAACACACTACCACAAGTGAATCGGTAAGCATGTCGTGTGATGACTTCGGTAACGGTCGTTACGTGGGCCGAGAAGTGGCGCCACGCCGAGTTTTTGGGGAGAGAAAATGCGCAAAACAAAGAAGTGGCAGGAGACGAGTCATAACGGTGGAGGAAAAACAATCCAACGCGTCTCTCGCCTTGTTCCATGGTGAACGTGTACTATATGAAGTACACAGAATGAGTCGGTTATCTGTTTTGATAAGGGGCACACACAGAAGAGCCTCCTGGCTCCGCTCAAGAGTTTTGGCATTCACACACACACACACACACACACACACACACACACACACACACACACACACACACAGATACTGCTCTCTGTTGGGTCAAAATGCCCAGTTCCCAAGGGCACACTGGTGTGATAAGTCTTCAGTGACACACACACACACACACACTATATCCAGATAGTGAAGTGCAATAGGGCGGCATGACGCCCAAACACACACCACAGTCAAAATAAGCTTGTGTTCGCTGTAGAACGGATTTAGATAGCAAAGTCTATATCTGCTCTCTGGGGTGTAGCAAGGAACCAGCTCTGCTGTATTGTTGCCAACTGAATGTCTTATTCATACAGCAATAGAGTGTTTACCTGCTTAAGATTAGACCAACTATGGGCATTTATAGGCTGTGCTGCAGTGTACACAGATCCTTTCTGTCTCTGTACAGCTTCTGAGACAAAGCAAAACACTATATTCCAAAATGCCCAATATGCTTTGGCCAGCAATAATTGGCTCTCTGGAAAATTGAGATAAACTCAATTTACCATCAAGTCAGCATTTGGGGGATGATACCGAAAGCTCGTCCTTCCTGTACGTACTGAGGGGGGGGGGGGGAATGGCAGATATTTCAACTTGAGCTTGGGCTGGAGGGTATCAATGAGCAGAGCGGGAAGCTGAGGGCACAGGAGCTCCCCGTTCCATGGTGGACCAAGGTGGAGGCCAAGGTGGAGGCCAAGGTTCCAGGCTGCTGCGAGAGGCTGTGAAGCACAAAACAGCCATTCCCACGGTGCACCGATAAGCTTAAAGCTTGCGTGATTTGAGAAGAAAACCAATATCCGATTGTTTTGTATACTGAAAAGAACCACTGGGAGAAAAGATCTCAAACAAAAGCTAAGAAGCCTGTCCAACAGCAAATTCTGATTAATCGTTTATGACTAAAGCATGTCAGAACAGCAAACTAGATTCAGCCCTCCAAGAAGCGTGTCTATACAGGGGGGGGGGGGGAGGGGTGGATTCAACAAAGGGGAATTACATTTTTTTTTCTCCTGTAAACACTACATCAGAAGTGCAACCCACCACACTAGCTCCACACCATTCCTTTGTGCAGCCTGGACCAGGGCCACTATCTCGACACTTCAAGACCTGCAACGAGTTCTAGAAGAGTACACGATTCTTCATTCCAATGGAGACTGCATAAAGTAAACAGAACCATGAACAAAAACCGGTTCATTTGGTGAGCGATGGCTGAAACTAGACTGCAGTGTGCAGTGGAGTCACTGCTGCTATTCTACACTATACACCGCTGTTGACTGCCACGGAGGAGCTCCGACTTGCCTTTATGCGCCAAAGAAAACTTACGGTCAGTCATTTGCAGCCTGGCGCCCTGCCAGAGCGGCACGTCAGGACTCAAAAGAGGCCGAGATGGAGGAGGATTGGAAGGATCAAAGCCAAACTAGGCGGAAGCGCATTAGACGTGGTCAGAGAGCAGATAACATATGACCACAGAAAGCTGGAAGCAGCACTTCAGATACGAGGGAGATGGTGCAAGATATCAGCCGGGCTGATAAAGTGGCACTGAGGCAGTGAGAGACAGCATCTTCTTTTAGCTTAAAAGCCTTGCTCCTTCGCTGAGATAACGATATGAATACTAAACGGCTGGACACAGACACAATGAACATAGAAACGCGCTCCATTTCTGGCACTAAACAAACATGAAAGCGGCCTGGAAGAATTCAGTGTCATGTTTTCCACATTTTGTCCTGGTAAACTCTCCATTAGCTGACACTAAAAATTATAGTCTACCCTTTAGCCTCATTGACTCAGGTTGTTACAGGAAGATGTAACAAGAAAATCTGTATCATTGATTAATACAAATAATTCATTAGATTGTGTTACAGAATTTAAGGAGATATACTATCTATATATACACTATATATACACACACACCATATATATATATATATATATATATATATATATATATATATATATATATATATATATATATATATATCCCAGAAACAACATCCTAAGCCAACACTAGATAAAGGTTGTGAATCACTAGAGGACTTGCACGAGGGTCATTCAATTTAGCACTGTTGTGGACTAATAAAATGAAAAAACGGTCACACAAGATCATGGATACACAGACCAAGAGACATAAAGAACCAGAGACCAAGAGAGAAAGAATCAGAGAGACACAGAAACAGACAGAGACGAGCCTCGGACTATGGAAAAACAGCAGTAAGATAAGGATATGCCTCTTAAAATACCCAGTGGGAGAGAAGGACTCGTCTGGGGTGGGAGGGAGGGACAGTTCCACGGTAAGAAAGCCCAACCCTGTAGGCAGATCTGCAATACCTCGGAACCTCTGATGACGCAACACTGCCACAAGAAAGATGCATGATGCAAAACAAGTTTGACCTTCTTAAAACCCATGGAAAAGGAAAGTTAGAGGTAATCTTTTAATCCCTCCTCTCAAGGATTAGCTTTGTTTATTCCTGCACTTCAGGCCTCGCTTAATTTCTTTCAAACAAATCTTAAAATGTTCCGATTAAAGAAACAGTATATTAAAACCTTAAAATAAATAAATGAATGGCTAAGAATGGCTTTAATTTATGTATAAATATCAAGGCTTCTTAATATAGTCCATATAAATGCATTTCCTGAAACAGGCTACAGAAATCAAATTGACTAATCATTATTATATTAAATGCATTTCATGCACAATGTTTCATCTCATACCGAATATAATAAATTGGCAATTGTCTCCTCGTAGACTTTAAAAAAAGCCAATCAACCTTTTTTGTTTCAGTTGTCAGGTGCAGCATGCCAGGACGAACCAAGCTTTCTGGTTTAGGCGACATGCCAGACAGACTACAGTTGTTAAATTAAGCAAACATTCTGTGGCATTTAAAAATAAGATAAGCTGTCAAACTTCAATGAAAGGCCCAAATTAAAATTCATTTGAACAAAAGGTTAGGCTTTTTGTTGCTGGTTTTTAATTAACAGTGGTAGTGACCTTGAGGCGAACTACAGTATGCATGCGTGTATTGGTGGTCCATTTGCTTTACCATAAAAAGGAACCGCCCATCGAAAGGCGAAGAGCAGGAATTGAGGCGTGGGTGTTGTTATGGGAGTCAGACAAGCCTCTGCTAGAGTTTATACGTCAATGAAATGATTAAAAGTGAAACAAAGAGAGAAACAGTGTTTTAAAAAAGAGCCCTGATTACATGTAATCTGTGTAAGAGTATCTCTGCCCTAAAACTTCAAACTCCTACCAGTCAGTCTGTTAGAAGTGCTAAGATTATAGAATCCAAGTGTTGCTCAAAGGAGGACCACTGTCGCAAATGGATATTTAAACACAGCATGGGACGAGTCCGGAACAGATTATAGCTCACATTTTCCCAAATTCCCGTTCAAATATGGAGCTTCCCTCATTCAGTCAAACAAACCCTCCACCCTGTGCGTCCTTTGATGCATGGGTCATCGTTTAGGAGTACCATCCTAGCGAATTTCCCCACCTAAATCTATACCGTTTTCTTTTAATACCTCAAACTGACACTTGGGATATAGTCAACACATTCAAGCAGCCTGTTCCTTGCCCATGACATATGTGGCAGGTGTGCTTCCTTCTTAATGGCACATGTGTTAAGTGTAAGGAAAAGAGGCGAGATGGAAGTCCTTTGTTCAAGGTGCTAGTCAAAAACACTAGGCCAAAATCCCACAGACTCATTGAAGAGGAAGCCCTCACTCTCCAGGTGCTAATTACGTCGCAGTGACAGCTGAGACCACAAGAAAGCTACAGTAGTACTGCAGGCATGTTGCTTTGCTGCTACAGGCTACAAATGTCCACCTTAGCTAGGTTGCACAAGTGTGTGAAACCCTTCAGACTGGATTGAAACCATGCCCGGTGGTTTGAGTGCCATCCCACCCCAAAGCCACATATGCTACAGAAATCACCTGGCTCTCGTCGTCATTAGGTTACTAGCTGTGTTAGGTTTCCCTTAGCTATGGGGAAGGAGTGGCAGATTCTTTGTGAGCCCTTGTAATCCTGTTATGGGCCACGCCACGGTGAGACCAGCTCAAGGGGTTCTAGCAGTGGCACGTCAAGGAGAAAAGGAGCTCACAGTGGGTGGGAAAAGCAGGTGGAGGTGGGGGGAAAAGGAGGTGGGGGTGTAGGGTGCAGCTCCAGGGGTTAAAGCTGCTCTTTTTGAAACCAGGTGCAAGGTGTAGACCAGGCAGACATAGGATGACTTAACGACTGGCTTTGATCCCATCAGCTGGAGCTGGAGGAAGGCGACACGTGAAGCAATCAGAGTCTGCTGAAGCGGCCCTGCTAGGCAGGACTGCGGTGGGGAAGTAAGACTTTTGTTATTATCTCACCGTTGTCCTCGTCTTATTGGCCACAGACCACGAAGGGGGGGCCAGGCACCATCAGCTGTTAGGCAGAGCACATACGGAGACGAATAAAATAATTAAGAGGAGATGGGAAAAAAAGGTCATATACACACCAGGGCACTAGACTGCGGGGGAGAGAGGGAGGAATAAGACAAATATAGAGGGGGTGAAAAGGCTAGACTAGCAAAGAGACCCGGCAAGAAACGGACAGGAGGAAGAGAGAGAGAAGAACAATGAAAAAAAAAAAAAAAAAAAAAAAGATAAACCAGCCTTCAGCAGAATGAGTTCTGGGAACAGCCGCTGATCACGGCAGCTGTTAGGGATGTCATCGTGATGGCTAGGAGCAGAGGGGACAGATTACCATGCCAAGGATTTACGCAATCGTACTTCCCCCCCGCAACACCACTGGCTCTGAACCCATCCGTGGCTGGAACATATGGCCTGTACTGCCGACCCAGCTCCAACACCGCGTCACAGCTGCTGCGCTGGAGCAGATCAGGAGCACAAGCAAAGCAATCAGTGACATGACAAAGCTGGAGCAACTGAACGTCCCAATTTCCTTCCGCCTTCGATCCACCCCCCCCCCAACCACGCCACCCGGAACACCTGAGCAAGTGGAGTGCCAAGACTCCCGAGTGGGGCAGAGGCAAAGTCCAATTAATGCTGTTTATCAACCTTCAGTAGAGGTAGCGTCCAACTGAGAGGCACAATGAGTCTCATGCTGGGCCCAGTGAAGGAAATGGATTGGGTTCAGAATGTGGCGAGATAATCTCCTTTCGTTTTGCCGTGCCTTCATTTCAGCCACCAAGCCACCCACAACCAGGTTAAATGGAAACATAGGTGTATATTTGGAACTGAATGACGGGGGGGGGACGGACTAGAGGGGCATGTGTCCCTGGTTGCACTTGTATATTGTGTTATGAAACTGACTGCAAATTTGCTTTGTGGCTACCAGTGTGTGGAAGGCCAGTAATGGTATGTTGGACTCCTACTGCATGACTGGCCGGCTCAAGGAAAACTGAGCGACATGCAGAAAACGCTTCTGGAATGGCAGCACAGTTTCTGGGATGTGTACAGGCCTCATTAAGTAGCACCAAAAGGAACAGTGCGCTGATATCTTGACACTGGTTCAGTAAAATCCAATTAGGCCCTCGACTAACTGAAAGCAGATCTTTCTTGGGGGGGAAAAAAAAAAAAAAACATCAACTGTTCATCTTAATCAGGAGAATCGTAACTTCGCTGAGAAACAGTAAATCTTCGGAGGTTGGTTGATTTCCAAATAAAATCTGCTCTCCAGACGCAGGAACAAAATGGCCCATGCCAGAAAGACCATTAGCCTTTCTACCTAATTAAGCAATGGGCAAACATTTCAAACCATAGCCTCGTCTCAGATACAGATAAGCTCTCAAAGTGTGCATGACTCTCTTTTATTCAGGATGAAATTTCTGCTATTCTCGGTGCATAAGCAGTCCAGAGATACCGCTGCGATGCGCCCTACACAAGCTAAAGGATCTCGATCTTGTCTGATCCTCTTTCTGCTGCCCTCCATCAAAGCAAGAGCACATTTGGATGCAGCCCAAGAGGAGAGGAAGAGCGAGCAACATCCATCTTTCCGTCAGGACACGGTGCCTCTCCTTGCGCTAAAGATACCTATGTGAAATCAGAACAAGATATAGTCGAAACCAATAATCAACTTGTCTCAATATCCTCTCTACCTTTTCTACTCCAAGTGTTTTCCAAACATCAGGCTAAGGGGAACAAACTACTCGTATCTAGGCCAGGCGATCAAATGAAGTGGAACGACACCATCCTAAATAAAAACCTGCATACCTGATAAGAATGTTATCCATTTCCTGAATCCTTCATCTGAAGGCCTCCACAATACTGAGAGGTCTGCTGATAGTCTACTCATTCAGACTAAACACTGCGTTCCCTCTTGAAGGACTTCAAAAATACTTTTTCTGAATGTGATTTTTTCATACCTTGGGAACACACTAAGGACAAAATTCCAATCATTAATGCTTAACTTTTACACATTCTTGTTTGCCTAACTGAACGGTTCACAAGTGCCAAACTCCAAACCTTCTATTACTGCCCAAACTCTAAATGTGTCTGTGTTGTTCTCTCTGTCTCTTTCCATTTGCCTGTCTGTCGGAATTGTGACTGGAGGTAAAATAGGACACTGTGCATTATCTAAACCGGTCCAGTCAGACAGGAGAATCAATGCTCTCTCATCACCTTACCGCAATTTGCCTGACAGGAGCTATGGAGGTCAGGTGTAGATCACCCCACTCCACTGCACATCAGCACCAGTCACAGAGAGGGAGGAGTTTAAGCCCATCAGTCAACTCTTGGCTTTCCCCAGTTCATTCACTTGGACAACTTACAGCTAAACAAACTCAACCAAATGAAATCTAAACTAAGACTAAGCTTAAACATACAAAACTAAAGCATTTAATACCACAAAGCATGAAAAAACAAACCAGGAAATCAAGTACGTACAGTAAAACAAACTAAACCTCCACCACAACGGAGAGCGCCATGGCGTAAGCAAACCTGTGGCTAATTAGAAGGCAGGAATTTATGTCCAACGCTTTGGGTCACATTTATGCTGATTCACCACCTCACTGCAATTGTGACATTTAATGAACTTTTAAAAGCAGTTCTGAGGCAGGAGCTAGGCGTATTTAGTCTAGCCTTCCATAGGACAGCGAGGAAATATTCTTTTAACCCTTCCTTTCTTCCTATATCTAGTCTGTAACAGTGGTGGCTATGCCAATCTACTCTACTTTTACTGTACCAATTACCACAATGATGCAAAAAATCTTAAGATGTGACCACGGTCCACAAAAACCTGATGAAAATGTCAGTGGGCGAGTTGGATGCCATGTCTGTAATCCACACACAGACCTTGTAAACATAAAAGGCGTCAATCTACAACACTGAAGGAAAGCATTAAAGCTCTTATCCCAAACGAGCATTTATTAGGTCAATCTGGCTTCAACAAAATGCAGCTGTCTATTCATTACCTAAATAATAACATGTAATCATATAAGCGAAGGAAAAATTCTCCAATTCTCAAATTAATTAAATTAAAATGAAATTCATTTAGTAAAAAGTAATAAAATGTAAACAACTTCAAAAACTGCAGAGGAAGCTAATCAAGATTAGAAAAAATGTGGAATTTCAATATGGAAGACTTGAGAAATCCCACAGTAAACAGATGATTTTGGGGACTTTAACAGATTACAGGGAACATGGAGTAGACGGTGGTTGTGATGTTCTGGCAGAGGAACAATTAAGATTCACGTTCCTCTTTAGGCTTTGAAAAACAAATTAAACATATAAACTCAGGGCAGCACCCAGTTCACACAGCATTGAACTTTATAGCATATGTTAAAAGTGAGTTTGACAGCATCATAAAAATAGCTGTGTTTGAAATCCATGCATATCCATCCCCCCCACAATGTCAGACCGTTAAAAATAAATAATAAAATAAACAAACTAACCTACTATTCATCATTATAAGACTGATTGGTGGATTACATTATATCGGGATGTGCAAAAGACTGTTTTAAGCGTCAATCGACACTCTGTTCCGTCAAGCATGACGCAGTAGAGCAGCACTCTCCACAGAGCAGAACAGAATGAGAAGGTGGAAAAAGTGAGAGGAATACTCAGCCAACTACCCCCCCCCCCCACCCCCTTTGGAAAGAGAATGGGCCAAAATGGCAAACACTACAGTCTAGGCCCAGAAGTGGTTACTCTTTTCTGCCTCCGCCAGACCCGTCTCCAGTCCGTCTTCAGCCATTACATCTGAAGGACTAGTCAATAATTAATCACAGTAGGGCAGTTACATGTTAATATTTCAACGTGTTTGAATTAACCAGGCACAAAAGATATATTGACCATGATGAAGTGTAAGAGATCGCAGTTCGCGGAGACAACAAATGCATCTAGTCGCACGGACAATTTACAATCATGGGAAAGCTGCTTTAATTACTATCCTGAGATACAAAGGTTTCCTTGTCCAACAGAACGGATGACATCCGTAGAGCACAATGGCAATTCTGAAAGCGGCAGTGGGACATAAAAGCCATTGTTTCCTCCGCAGAGCGTCACAAAACTAAGCCGCTTTCTCCCGTCAGGAAAGACGGTGAAGACGGATAATGAATTGCTTCTCTGCCGATTGACAACAGGGGGCCAAACCACCATAATCATCATCTCCTGTCGATCAAATGCTGAATTCACCGCAATGAACAAGGTTCTCTCTGAGGACCCTCGCACTCACCCGGCGACACGGCTACGCAGCTGCGGCAGGGTGTCACTCAACCCGATGATGTCGACTCTCGGCCCCTCACCTCTGATGTGCACTTAAAGGACTACACAGTCAGCAGAGCTCCGTCCAGGCTGGATTTTGGGCAGAAGAAATCAGACATAATCAAACCGACGGCGTCTCGCTCTCTGCGCTACGCGTGGAAAGTGGAAAATTTGAAATCAACAGATTCCAATGAGGCCATGTTGTTGAGAGAGCTGAGGACCTAGGCTGCCTGTAGCCTGTTTACTGCTCCACTTCAATACTACTGGGAGAAAAGAGCAAGACATTCCAGATCTCTCCGCCGCTTCTCGTACACACCCCCCTCCTCCACGCGAACCCAAGCACGCGGAGACATGTGCACACACACACACACACACACACACACACACACAGACACACATACACGCACAATGCTGTAATAGTGAGATTGTACATTGACAACACGGGCAACTTGAGCCGAATTCGTTTTCACCTGCTCCAGCAGTAAACAAAGGCATCATTCTGCACCAGGTCCTGTGGGAAGCGACTTCGCCCCTCCCAAGACCCGCACTGAAAAGCTCGGAGACAAGCCGCTTCCCTTTCCCTTTTGTCCCTACCTCTCATAGGGCACTTCAAGAGTTGGCTGCACGCAGGAGAAAGGGGAAACTCTGCCCTGAGCAGGGCCATTAGCACCAACCCAAATGACCTCCAGGAGATTTATCAAGAGCGTGGGGACGGAGACGCAACCAGCTGTCAGCAACTGAACCAGGACTGCTGCTACCTATGCTTATCGTGTGCTCTGTGTCTCTCTTCCTGCCACTCTCTCTCTCTCAGACACACACACACACACACACAGGGAAGATCTACAAAAGGAACTCCGGGGACAAACAAGGTCTGCGAAAGCTGATTCCCAGCAGGGAAGGCCCGATCCTCTCAGCAGTCAGGACAGTTGACAAAGGTCCCATGGTAACGGTACAGCTCTTTCAGAGGCACTGGTGAAATTCAAACCAAACGCTTACCAAGCTAGTCAATAAATCAAGCCAACTACAAACAGTTGTGACCGGCAAGACGATCCCTTCATCTGCTGTTTGCAAACAGATGTAACCGACATTTTGTTTTTAGACAATTAGACATTTTGGCTCCCCCTTCAGCATCTAGTGTTGAGCAATTATCATATTTAGACTGTGAACGTTTTGTTGCGCTTAGTATAATGTGTTCATATAAACTTCTAAACTTGAACTCATTCATGAAGCATCTCTGTGTAATTTATATTGCTTTTAGGTGTCAACATCGAAGCTTACTTCTCATCCCTGCAATAGATATACAGCATCAGAAAAAAAACGAGTTGATGACTCGTTTCATGCTTTGTCTTTCTTGTACATCGCGTGGAAGCAGCACAGGATCAGCCTCTAGCATAAGTCCTCTCAGAGTGCTCCGTTGTCAGGGTCCACCGTGGAAAGAGTGCCATTGTCCTCCGACGTGTCAGAAACCAAAGGCTCACAGATGCTGCCAAGGGGTCAGGGGTTATGAAAACAAAGAAGCCCTTGGGAAGGTCCACACCCTGCAGTGCCTGTTTTCACGGCATCCGTCTCGGTGAGCCACCCACATGGAGCACACATGCCCAGGAACTCTGCACCAAACGCTACTCACGGACGTCTGCGCGAGAGGAAGTCCACTCGCGCGCGGGACGGGGGGGAGCAAGGCGCTCTGAGGCGGATTCGTCTCGGTCTGTTCTAGTGTCTCTCTGCATTGGAAGGGAATCCCAGTGAGTGGGTAATGCTGCGTTAGCTTTTCTACACGACTGTGTGGGAGAGCTCGCTCACACATGCCATTAGTGGAGGGGTGGGGGACAAAATAAGTCAATCGGAAGACAATCAGATAAATTCAAAAAAGGGGCTCTCACTGGACAAGGAATCATTATTAGCTTGGTGGCTAATGTGATGAAATGATTTCAAGTGGACTCCGAGGTTTATGGATTGAACGCTGCACACCAGAGACAGCTGGTCAAAAGCTTCAGCTCTTAGATGCTTAGGAAGTAATCGGGTTACACAGAATGAAAGCTTAGGTGCTCCCGTGGGACTGCCACATAAGAATGTCATAGTGGGGTAATGTTTATATTGGGCCCTGTGAAGTCATTGTTCCCACAGCTTCAAAAACACCCGAGTTTCAGTCAAACTCGTGGCCATTGACCACCGGAATGGTTAATTCCCTGAAGAGCAGCACACACAGCAATTGTGGAAGAGCCTAGGACGTGATGTTCCAGAGGTCATGGTCATTCTTTTCTCCTGTCCGATGCCTATTAACAACGTCTACTAGCCAACACTGACAGTTTGCAGCAAAAAAAAGTCAATCGCTCTAGACACATACTGGACAGAGAGCATTACTGCTATGCAGTCTGCAGCCACTAACTCAAATAGAACATGCTATAGATAGGACAGGGTAAATCACTTCAGACAGACACTACCCTGTGTAGCCACCCGGGGCTACATAGTCAATTTTCATATATTTTTTTTTTTTTTTTTTGGAGTGTAAGAGTTTTCCTAGACAGGAAGATTATTAATGGACAGACTCACTGCTGAAAGAAATGGTGGACAGACGATGCATGCTTCACGGTTCGCAGTCAGAGAGCAGCCTTTTGCCACCAATCAGAGAGGGACTTCAGACGGCAGTTGTTCCGCTGGACAAACACTGCAGGAGGAAGTGGGACATTCGACAGACAGGTGGAACAATGCTGTGACTAGCCCACCATTCGTCGTGCATATTGAGCCGCACGGGAACTCTCAAAGAAGCAGGAGGTGTGCGACGGCCAGGCGGCCCGATCTCCTCATGACCTGCAGTTAAGCTGGAGGGCCACGTGACGTCAGAATCACATCTCCACAAATGAGATTAATCGTCTGGCAAGGCAACCCCATGACCCGGCTGTTGCTGCCAGTAGCTTATAGTGGCAGAGTAATGTCAAAGATGCCAAAAGCAGCCACAAGGAACAGGAGGAACGGAGATCTTTTCCATCCCAGGCCTTCAAACCACTTTAGCAAGTACAGATAAAATATGCACATGTAAATTATTCCAAAACGTGGCCAGCAGTGATCCAAAATCTGGTCACAACTTACATTTGTTGGATGGGTATGATGGAAGATATTTTCCACAGTTGCTCATCATATCAGTATCTTTAATATGTAAAGCATTGTTTATTATCTAGACTGCACTGAATCCCTATCCAAGATATAAGCATAGGGCACACAAAATAGCAATGCCCTCTTTGACAGGAAATTGAAAACAAGCATTGAATATCTCTGTTGGGAATTCACACAAGACCCCTTGGATCAATAGCAAATGGGAACTTAACCTAATTATTGATTATTACGCGAGTCTATTTGGCTGGCCAAATCGACTAGACCAAATGTTCCTGTTAACATACACAGCTGAAACAAGGCTGAACAGTGTGCCGAGAACCCTATTATGATACAAGGTTAGCTTCAATGATCAACCCCCAAAAGATGGCCACCTACGTGCCACAACAAAGCAATTCATGGATCTCCATGTGGCACCATACTATTGGCCATCCCTACAGCGTTCGCTCACATGTCCACTTTACCTTTATTATACCCTCAGTCATTATTTTCCAGCAGGTAGCCCTCCACGTGACTTCTGCCAGGAAGAGTGCTGGGAAAAGGGAAAGTGTTTCGAATTTCTGCCTGAAAGCTACATAGCGGTGGTGGATTATGAGATTCAGCTGCATCGCTGTTCCAGTGTTTTGCATAAATCACATTTCCTCTTCTGGGGGGAGGGGACGAAAACAGGAAGCGCATGGCCTTCAAAGCCACGTTTGATCAGAGATACAGGATACAGGATTTTTACAGAAAGGTTCTGTTTCACGCTTTTCCATCATGCTTAAAGCATGTTTAGCCCAATAAGCCCACATCTATCCACATATGGCCAGCTCTTAACTATGCGTGAGGCATGCTGGGAAGAAACAGAAGCTAAAAACCTAGTGTTGGAGGACAGCTGACAATACAACCTTCTCTTAATTTCACACACAGGGAAGAGTCTCTTCCTCACTCTGCTTACAGTGACAGAAGGCGGGGAAGAGGCGCTAGGCCTCAGTTTTGCTTTCTGCTAATAAGATTAGATGGAAAAAGTTCTTGCAGGGTTGTTAAAAGCCTCAGTGTGTGACCTGCTTCAAAAGGAATCGCTGGAAAAGTTCAAAAGGAGGAAATCAGAGAACACTTGTTTAAATCAAGTAACACTAAGCTTCTTAGAGTAAGCGTAGCATTACATGCAGGATATACGGCTGTCTGCATTAAAGTAAAAAAAAAAAAAAGTAAGATAAGACGGTTATACATGAGCTTCTTTTAAGGATGTGCAGAATTTGACATTTGCAAGAATCTATAATGCAAAAATGTTAAATTTTAAACATTTCTAGTGTCAGCTTTACAAACACGCATCCAGTTTCTTCTCAGCAGTGAATAAGCGGGCATTAAACAGGAGAGATATCTGGTTTGCTTCGTATTTGAAACATAATTCTGGGTGTGAACTAACCATGGAGGAACTTCAATGGTCAGAGAGAAACAAAGAAAACGTTTCAAAAATATTCAGACATCCTCATATTCACGGCTGTCAGCATTATCCTACTTTGTATTTTTGCTTTAGATACACAAAATGTGACGTTCTGTACTGTGTAGGCAACCCTTCATTTGTTGGAGACCACTTTCAAAAACAACCCAATCTGTGAAGATCTGTGAAAATCTGTTAATCTAAATGACTTCCTATAATCTTGAGTAAATACACTAACAACAAATTGGTCCAACATATGGCAGCCAAAAATAAATAAATAACAATAAACAAAACACTGAAGTGAGCTACATTTGACAACCTAATACTAAAAATACCTGCATTCAACAAAGTCACAAGCAAGTAATTGCTTTGTTCGGGGGGGGCAGTTTACACCCTGCCACCCACACACCCTTCCCCTCGTCCGTTACCTTATTGGTGCAAAGGTGGAATATGCTGTCTTGGCAGAAAAACAGACTGGGAGGTGGGCAGGGGGGGGCACTGAGCTCTAAGAGCCATACACACATTTGGGCCGCCTGGTGAAAATGTTCAGCAGAGCCAGTTGTGTACTTTGGCTGTGGTCTCTCTCCATTTACCATTTTCCTCTATAGCGGAGCATAATGTCTATAATATTCTGGCATTAAAGCCATGAGAACAAAATCTTCCTCTACTGCGTCTATTGTTGAGCCCTCTGTGAATTAGTTACATGACTTAAAAATCAAAAGCAACAAGGACTCGGGCCACCATGCGGAGTTTCTTTGGTTTTATTCTAACGAGCACCCCATGTCTCCAACCACATGATTCATGTCTTTGTTGCGGGTCCAAAAGCAATAGGAGATATAGAAGAAATGGAGAAGCAAAGGGGAAGAGGGGTGCACTCTCCTTCTGCACTGCCCAGACTTGCAGTAAGGCCCCCTGCCTAGTGAGTGATGGAGCAGTAATCGCCCATAGGGGCCGGAGCAGTCACTTCGCTGCCTTGTCAATCCGCGAACGCACCGAGGAACCCGCTGAGGAACCCGCTCGGCATCTGACAGCACACACATGGGTGCATTAACACATGTGCCATTGGCTGCGCGTGCAAACGAAACGCAGATGGCACCTCGCGTCGTGACTGACGGCGCACCCTCCCACCAGGACGCTCACGCGCCACATCCCCACGGGCCACCAGATGTTTCAGCGTCGCAGAATACGCAGCGAAGACTCGCTGAAAAACCCGGTTCCTGTAGTCGGAAGCACCAACGAGACTTCTGCAGCCAGGCCTTTCCCTGTTACATCAGCGAAGAGCTATGAGGTCAGCCGACTGTGAATGGACTGCATTTGCAATTTTTCACGATGTCTTCGTTAACAGGCTAAATCACAGGAGGAAATGAAAGAGTAAAAAAAAAAAGGGCACATCCCTGTTTCTTGGGATTTTTTTTAACCCGAATTAGCTCATGCCAGTTTTCCGAAATTAAAGTTAAGGAAATTCAATCCAATTACTAGACTTAGTCAAGTCCATACCCACAGTAATGTGGCTTTAATACACTCAGCAGTGATCTGTGGCAGGTCTGGAGCCACGACGGGTCCCTTTCAGTCAAAACCGATGTTGCTGCTGACTTTTGGTCAGCAGATGGCGTGCGCAGAGATGCGCGGGGACCACGGGCTGCATGCCAGAGCCTTAAGCGGCCCGTTTACCACGGCTCGCCTGGTGGATCCGAGAGCCCGGTGTCACTGCGAACTCCCGAAGCCTGTCCAGATGGCTGCGAACTATCCCGTAACCGCCATGAGGGACTGAGCAGGATGTGGACCGCATGAATGGGTGTCTACGGTGAGCGACAGTGGAGGATCAAACCAGTCACTCTCTCATCTGAGCACTCAACCTCGGAACTGTGACGAGATCTATAAACTAGATGTACTACAAGTGTAGCACTATGACAAAAGAATAGATTATGTTGTTTAACAAGTTAACACACTTACCAGCCAACATCTAAAGATAACCTAGGGCAGATGGAATGCCGTATACACATGTACAAATGTACCGTAAAAAATTAAATTCTTTTTCCGCATAACTGAGCTTCTATGGATGCTGGGGTAAGAGCAGTTGTTAGATGCCCCAGGAGCAGAGGGATTTAACCGCCTTGCTTCCTTCTTCATAATTCATCCTTTTCTTAAGAACGCTGCCTCAGTGCGCCGGCGGAGACGTGCAGAGTTGAGCTGCAGGCTAGTGCTCAGAAGAGGCGGCTCTAGGCCCTGTGTGGTATAGCAACAGGTTCGGGTGAGTCGCCGGCCTATCTCAGCATCAGCTACATGGCTCCTGGGTGCTCGGGGAGGAGACATTCAAAGCTGAAAAGAGAAGGGAATTACAAAAAAAAAAAAGAGTATAAATACTCAAAGTAAGACAAATGGCTTGGTCCAAATGGCTTGGTCTAGAAGTCTCTGGCAATGACAGCCACACCATATGAAAGGAACGGTCAGTGTGAAGCAGATGTGGGACGGCATGTACTTCGGTCATGGCTGTGAATGATGACTGCCTGACAACGAGGTACATCTGTGCCCCACGGCTTTAATGACTAATCAATTTGTAAACCCAAGAAAAATCACAGACCGTCTACAGCTTGACATTATAAAAAAAAAAAGTAGCGCAGTTCATGTGCGAATACTGGTAAGAACCGGTTCCCTCGCACAATATTATAAACTTCAGCAAGCGGAGTTTTTCCCCAACCTGGCCCAAACTGCTTTTAAATGCAATGAGCATTTTGTATACCCAGTTGCATCTGCATTTGATTAGTGGAAACATTCACTCATGCCAGCACAATGCTGACGTTCAGAGAGAATGAGGAAAACAGAACACAAAACCTACTCGGTAGGCATATTGTTGAGTGTTTTAGAACAGGGGCCCATAGGTGCTGGTCTACAGGTAAGACGGCCTAATGCAGATTTTCTTTGTTAAAGCTCCTGAATGAGAGAATCACCCACAAACAAGTTGTTTAGGGCTTTTTGAAACAAAAATGCAGTGCAAAAAAACATCTACGACTCCATGTGCTTCCCATCCTGTAAATGACCTGAAGCCACTTCTAAACCTCAACAACCTATAGCCGATTCAGGTAAGATGGCACTTGGGTACCCTTTACCAGAATGCTTGAACTTAATGGCAACCATTACAAGAAATGGGATCATTGCGAATGTTTACACTGATCCGGTAACCTACGTTATGGGTGGGTAAAAAGGGGGGGCGTGGCCTCGTTCCAAATCACCTATAACCACGCAAACAGGAATTTGAAAGTCACTATGGGGCCTCCCTTTCCATGTCATTAAATTGTTAAATTGCCATCAACACCATGAAACATCCACATGACAGTCTAGCATGATAGAAACACCAACACCAAATACTCCTACAGCTCAACAGTCTTACACCATTTTCAAGCCTGTTTTTGAGGGGGAAAAAATGTGTCGTCTTTCTTCCCCGACCTTGTTTAGCAAACAAGGTTTTCTTTGGTCGTACTGTTGGCGTGAAAGCATTATGCCCCTTTTCTATCAGAATTAGTTACAACGTTGAAATCTTATGGCGATACAGACTAGCGCATTTACTGCAGCAGCGTCTCCAGCGTCTGTTATAGTTACAAAGCATTTCATTTTTCCTCCCCAATATTGAATTTTGGCAGCCTGAATTTGGCCCCAAATGGCAAACAGTAGCATTAACAGCATGGACATGTTTTAGAATCAATAAAACAGTCAGGGATAAAAGTCAATATCTGATTTTATAGAGTATGTCTGCAGTGTCATAACTTCATAACGTAACACCTGGCTTGATGACCAGTTTGCTCCCAGGAACCCTGCTCTGATACGGAGATTATCCAGAACATGCGCTTATATTGAAGGGTTAGGGCACCAAAAACGTTTTAAACCAAAATGTCTACAGGATATCCGTTCCGTCTAATAAATCTTAAGCCTCTTCCAGTAAACCTGACAGCCATGTGAATCGTTCTTGAAGGATTTTGTTCGGTGTTGCAAAATATACTGAAATCCATTCACTTCATCATCTCCTATGTCACAATCTTGAATTGTTGTGTGGTGCTCAACTGGCAGAGCTTTGTGTAAAGCGTACGACCTTTTGTCCCCGTAATAAGGACAGCAAGGCTTTGGGACAGGGCTTTATCAGATATAAACTGTCCTATTGTTGCTGGATCTCCCACTAGACACTTAAAGACCAAGGTCCATCAGAGGACCTGATGCTGGCATCGTTACGCGTCCCTAAATGAATGTTTTAGCTGTTAATTATTATGTTCACTGATCTGTGCAGCAGAGGGGGAAGGGGCATTGCAGACTAGTATTGTGCATCCTCATCTTTGTGCAAATTCTTTAAGCTTTATGCGCATCTGTACAGCAGCAAACGAAATTTCAAAAGCGCACTGCGCTCGATTCAGTAAATCTCCAATTTAAATCCATTTTGCTTTCAAGAACGAGTAGTCCAAACTGCAGTGCTGCATTAAAAGCTGCGTTATTAAACAGCATCGCACTGCTCCACAGAATTAAACACATGCACCATTTATTCTGTGTTTTACTTGAGCACAAAGAGGGGAAAAAATCAATGCAAAGTGCCAAGACATAAGTGCAGGCGTTCAGGCGAAGCAGCGGAGATGGAGAAGAGTACGGGGTGTGGGGGGGGTGGGGGGTCTGGGAACAGTCGGCTGCCACGCTGCTCCAGCGGTCAGAGACCTGCTGACATCAGCGCTGGCTGCTTCTCCAACTGCTGCTCACCCCTCCCCCCCTCCCCTCAATGGCCTCCATGCTGCTCCATATTTAGCAGTCTTTCTTGTCTCCTGTTTTTTTGAGTTTTTTTTTTTTTCTTTTACCCCTTCTATTCCAGTCTTTTTCGCCTGAAGCTGTTTGGTGCCTCACTACTTAGTGTCTACTTCGCATTTCTGCCCTCTCCTCATTCAGCTCGACCTGTCTCTCACCTCTGTCTCGGTCACCCGCCACACAAGGTCTCAGATCAAACTCGGGGCTACTCGGGTGAGATCCAAAACGTTAGAGAGCAAAGAAAGTCACTCAGTCAGACTTTTTGCGTAGTGTCAAATATCAGGTGATCCAGTAGGCCTCCTTTGGCTGCTTGCTATGCTAGTCTTGTTTGGTATTCCACAGCCCACCTCAAGGCTGTGGAATACATTCTGTCTGTCTGGGAATTGTCTATGATTAAAGAGGACGTTCTCAGATCTTGATCGCAGATTTGTAACAGCTAATATGAATTTTGAACAAACAAATCAGATGAAACACAGCAAGGCATGCTGGGAATGAGCCAGGAGACGACGGATTGACCAGAATCTTGATGTCACCAGTGATCTGCGAAGACCCATTTCTTGTTCTTGTCAAATATCCTTCCAACGGTCACCTCAACCTGTAAAACGTAATGCTCCAATTCTTCAGATTAAAACAGGAAAACTTCAGTTCTTTAATTGAAAGCGGATCTCTGTGGTGACTCGGACAGCAACAACAAAGAAAAATTATCCACATTTTACTCCGTCGACTTACAGAGGAGCAACTGTTGGAGCAACAGACAGATCGATCTTGGACACTGAGACGATAAAAAAAAAAAAAGGCAAGAGGATGAAAGTAAATGACCATCAAAACAGGAAAAGTGAGTTTCTTGATTAACTTTAAAAAGTGCAGAGAGTGGTCCAATATGCTTGGCAGTGGAAACGAGGGCTTGGAAAGGCACTCTAATGGACCTCCTGAGAGAGAGCGCGTGTCAAAACAGCAACCAACGTGCACAGCAACCACAAAGACAAACAAAGGAAGAGAGATGAAGTGTGAGGACGGAAGCACCAGCCTTGTATTGATGTGACCTTCCTGGCCATTTTTGTGTGTGTGTGTGTGTGTGTGTGTGTGTGTGTGCGCGCGCGTGTGCGTGTGTTTGTTGAGAGGAGGTGCATCACTGATGAATGGAGGCTGTGGTACATACACAGTGGTCTACACACTCATTACCCAAAAAGATAAACCGTTTGAACTCCACTGCAGGAAACTGTAGTATAGCAGTATTGCGCTGACAGGATTCTAATGTCGCCAGCAACCCATATTAACTTGCCCTGTTCCCAGCAGCTAAGCTTTTTGTTTTGTTTCTGACGAATAACCCTGCTTACCAGGGCTGTCTGGGGCATGGAGCGGCCATCGAAACAGCGTGCTGGCACTGGTGCGCTGGACCCCGGCAGATGGGAAGGGAACACGAGGGAGGTTTTTCATGCTAGCTGTCAGTGGCACAAGCCGACTTGCCAAGCCATACAATTCGATTTCCAATTCCTTTATTAGCGCCATCGCGATCTTGTTTTTAGACAAAAGATGTTTATGAAGCAGCTCGACCGTGTACAGTACATTTGGAGCACGTAACGGTACAGCGTTCTTGACCATTAGTTCCCAGGTCTGCGGAGACGTCTACTAGAGGGGGCGGCAAGGACTGCCGAGTTAAATTAAGATGTCTCCAGGTTTGGCTACGAGCCTTCTAAAATGGAAGTCAGCTGGTATCCAAGGAGGGCGGGTCTTACAGGAAAAGATAGACATAACCTATGTGTTAAGAGTAGGAGTGAGTGTGAACGTGTGTGGGGAAGGAGAACTCCAGACCACAGAAGCGACCATAAGCAGCTAAACGCTGGCCAGTCATTTCCCCTCTGCATTCCAGCCGGGTACAGACACACTAAGCTTGGTGTGGGTGGGGAACTTTGGGCCCCTAAGCTGCCTAAGAGATTGAGGGCCCCCCAGCCAACATTTGCATGGTCCAAAGTTAAGCATCTCTTGCAAGGAATGAGTATTGTTTGTGTCTGTATGTGTGTGAGAGGGAAAAAGAGAGACATGCAGACATACAGGCAGAAGTACAGCTACCTATATATGTATAAAACATAACACACGCACACACACATTATGCATCAACAATTGTAGCCAAGTACAGTTTCCAGAAAACGGAACGTTTCTGACAGAGGTTCATCAGCTGCGCTTGTACATGAAAAAGTAGATGTTTAAATCCAAACCTTCATTCCATGGGTCCTAAAGTTCCAAGAGTGCAGATAAGCTAGTTTTCTATGAGGTTCCTAATTTCAGCAACAACCGGCTATGCAAACAGATGCGTCATTGATACAGTGTCCATTAGTATTGAAATGCCTTCACACTGGAAACGACAAATCCTTAATCCTGTTGGTCCAAAGGTATTCAACAAACCAATCAGCAAGCTCTCTTTTCTCCAGTATAAAGCGGATTACATCTCTCATGAATCTCATGATTTAAACAGCCACTTTTTCCATTTACACAGTGGTTCCTCCTCCTACTAATTCAGAAGCACTTTGCTTGCACAGCTGATGAAGGACCTCTGCGCACACACACACACACACACCAACGTGTATGAGATAAGTATACACACACACATTATATATATATATATATATATATATATATATATATATATATAAATAAATGTAAAGAGTAATGTAAAATGTTTATATAAACAAACAAGTATTATTCTCCTAGTTCTGCAGCATTTAGAATGAGAAACCTCATTGTAATTTATGAGCCTATTTTAAGTGTCAGTATTAATGCTGTGTAATGGACCATAGCCTGAACCAATGGGCCCTCAGCACTTTAGTGAAACACTCGATGCCTTACAAATATTGAAATCCATCAGTGCAGTTCATAGAGCCACGTCACGTGATCGTTACCATTAAAGAATACTGTACAACCAAGGTCACCATAGTCACCCCAGGGTTTATTCACCTTGCCCTGCTGCAGAAGCTGGGAAGTCTATTCTGTTTCTTCTGAAACTCAATCTCCTGCAACGCGTCCCTTTGAACACGTAGTTCATAGGTCTGGAGCTGAAGGCAAAAGCAATCACAGACCAATCACTGGCCATTTTCTCCCAGGGACCTTGGCACCGCAGTGCTGCGGAGATGCTCTGAGGGTCCCCCAATATGTCCTGATCTCAAAAGGTTCCCGCAAGAACAGGAAAAACTCAACCATGACAAGTATGAATCAGCATGCGGAGCAGGGTACACGCCGTGAACACACACACACACACACACACAGTCAAGAAATCTTTAGTGAAAACACACTGAACTGAGGTACAGTCGAGTAAATGGAGCAGTATGGCAGAGCCACAAAGGGCCTCTTGTTTGGATGTTGGAGAGAGAGAGGAAGGGAGAGAGAGGGAGAAAGAGCTTGTAAGCGAGGACGAGAGGGAGAGCACGCGAGATTTGGCAGCAGGCGAGCAGGGATGGGGAAACGGCAGAGGCTGCCGATACTCCTTAGCTGCACTCTGGCAGGTCCGCCTGCTGGCACGGAGTTGAGCATTTGCGACCCTGGTCCCCCCCCCCCCCCGATACAGACGCGTGTGCCGTTCAAATCCCGTGCGCGCGCCCCCAACCAACACTCCATAATCCTGCCCTGCTGCGCGAGAAGCCGACTAAAGAGGAAGACCCGCCCTGTACAGAAGCACCGAACACTGACATCACAGATGTTTTTCAGCAGATAGCCTCCACCATTGCCAGTGCTGCATTCTTAAATGTTCAATGGAAGCCTTTACTCCAGGGATTTCACTGCAATAAGAGAGGAGCCTCTTATCTAGTGAATACGGAGAGATAGTATAGGCATTGAAAAAATTCGTCCGGCTTTTATGCTTGCGAGCGAGCTCGAGTTGTTAGTTTGGAGGCTTGTGCCAAGTAGCTTGCAAGACTGGAGCTACGCTGGTATGTTCAAAAACATAAAAAAAAAAATAATAATTGCAAAGGCCTTACCTGACTATGGCAACCTCACATTATGAATCTTGCCCATGGCAAAAATACCAACCTGAGCTACTTGTCACATAACCACCCGGAAATTAAGTAGCAGATAAGCCTTCGCAATTGTGACAACTAAGAACCTCGGGCTGAAAACATTTTCAGAAGAACACTCCAGCCAGCTGGATCCTCGGGCAACACTGGTCTCAGACGTCACAGGGCACAGCTGAAATTCAGGTTTAGCAGTGGAAATAGGCTGCTCAGTCATTTCAAACCCTACTTTGAAGATGGGTTTGACCAACTTAATACCAAATTAGACTACCTGTCACATAACTATCCAGAAAGGAGGTAGTGAATAAGCCTTTAACTACTACGTCGACTAAGAACCTCTGGCATCTAATGTGTTCAAGGCATCTACATATAAAAAGGGACCAATAATACAGCGGAGCCTCTACACAGGCTCCATGACGGGTCCCTGCCTTCACCATTTCATATCCATGGTGAGGAGAAGCCTAGCCAACCTTCCTTCAGAAAGATCACAGCCAAGCCTGGTTTCGGATGTCTCAGGGCACAGCTGAAAGTCTGGTTTAGCACTGGAATTAAGCTGCTGTGTCACTTTTCCAACCTTTTTTTTTTTTTTTGAGGAAACCAGTTTGGAGACTTCCATGTTCTTTCTAAAGCTGCGTAATATACAGTGGTGCAAAAAAGTACAGCACAAATAATAGATTGTTCTGCATTATTCTAAGTATAAATACATCCTCAAATACTTCAGTACAAATAGAAGTATTATCAAAAATAATTGGCTCAGTCTTCAATTGCTAGAAAAGTTTTTTCCCCATGAAACTTTCCGAATGTGAGCACACACCCCCCCCCCCCATTACTATATTTGCATACATTATTTTTAGTATTCACATCTAACACTGATATGCACCTTCTAACTTTTTTAGCACCACTCAAAAATGAGTTAAACAGAGACGCCAAGAGACACCACTCTCCAAACATTAAATAACACTGGCGAGAAGACAACTGCTTTCATTTTATTGCCCAAGTAAGTAGCAGCCTATCTATTCTTATTTGTTCAAGGGTAACTCCACAATCTCCACAGATAAAGATAAATGAGATGTATGGGAAGGTTTATACTTCAATAGTTGTAGAGCACAAATTGGACTAATATTTTAGTATATTACACCACAGAACAGCTTTCAAGACAGCAGAATGCTACGAAATGAGGCATTTCTTTGGAAAGAAGACCAATAAGAACTATATTAAATTAATAGGATTCCCTCAGAAATTTTGGGTAGTTTCAGCTGCCAGAGTCTTCACCTTTGTATGAACAATGTCATGTAGTGGATGGAGGTTTGCTTTTCCGTTAAACCAAACACCAATATTGTTCCCAGTTTCATGCAATGTTCTTATGTGGAGGATTTTTTGTGTGTTATTGTAATTCCTCTGAAATGAAATTCACTACAGTAATGATTTTCTTATTAGGTCCTAATACTTATACTAGTTCTTAAAAAAGTTTATGGATTTCTGTTAAACCATCAATTCTCTTCCTATAAACCTAGAAGGCATTCCAGTTTAGTGTTGGTGGGTATTTTGACAAATTGCACCATTTCTATGATCCAAAATTAAAAAATACATTAAGGTATTTTCCAATGTTTTTAAAATGTGATACATGAAGTATTTGTGACTTTCAGAAGATCCCCAACTTCCTCCTTTCGGTTCAGGAAAACTATCTATAGTCCAATATAGTTAGAAAAACTGGCCCTCAACCACATCAACAGCTGCCAAACAACTTATCAGTACTACTTTTGAACAGAGCACCAATGATCAGAACTACTGATCAACAGGCCCTCTCTGCCCAACCAAAATTGCATTTGACTCAGTAAAAAGCTTCTGCAGTGTTGTCTGATGTGTCGAAATCTGGGTTCTGGGTACCCCAATATGAATTGAACAGTCATACAGGGAAAGAAGAGGCAGACAGAAGCAAGCGATAGACAAGGAAGTGCCTACACTCTGGTCACCAGAAGAATGGTGATGCACTGTGATGGAATGGCTGCAGATTAACAGCAAGTTCACCTGAAGGAAGGACTTGGCCTGAATCACTCAAGTGCACATAGAGTACAATGCACCAAGCAGCAGCAGAGACGTCCTGGAGGATTGGGCTTGTAACCTACTCACTAAATATGGATGAAGCTCCGCAGAGACTATTCAAAAATCGGCAACAGTTTGGTAACTGCATAGCTACACATCTCAACACTCCCAAAATGGTTCAACTCCCAAAGATGTTAAACAAACAAACAAAAACAAACCTGTATATTAAAGAGGACCTATTATTTTCTAAACGCTTACGTTTATGAAACGCCTAGATGCTTTTGTAGAAATGCGACACAAGGATCAAGCAAAACCACCGCATGATGAGACTGCAGACCTCACACAGTTAATATTGATCTCTCTTTTAGAAAACATTTTTTTTTTTTTTTGCACTGAACCAGGTTGAAAAAGCAGTCAGACACACAGTATCTAGCTAGCACACAAAGGTCTTCATCACCTTTAGTTGGGATGTTGCCATCAAAAATAAACTTTTTCCATTCAGGTCTTCAGTCCTCAGGGGGCCAGTGGGTGCAGTACATGTGAGAAAAAAAAATATGGCACACCTGAGCTCTCAAGCCATGGGTTGAGATGCAAAGACTGGGGGTGGAATCATTCTAATTTGTAATATATAATTAGAATATGATCAAATTATATCATTTAATCTAATCATACCACTGCCCACAAGCCAACTGTTTTAGCTTGTATTTCCAGACAAAGGCAGCCTGCAAAAATGTGACTGCATTGTTTTATTTCGCAGTTTTGGGGGGAGTGCTAGGCACTCATGATACCCAAAATATCTGTTCACAAGCACTGAAAAAGTGAATTTTTCATATTTTCCCTTTAAAACCTATTAATAAAGCTGCCCCTTTATTTACAAATAAACCTCGGTTAAGAAAGAAAGAAAAGCTAGTCAATGGGAATAAATGGAGGTTTATAGGTGGTCTACGGTCACAATATCTAATGAACCGCTTGATTGAAGACTCTTTTACCTGACAGTACACAGGTATATCCCTACACAGAAGAAGTGTTTAAGCTCTTTCTCTGGTCAAAGGCCAAGCTCTTAGACCTCCATATTTATTTTCGAAATGAAACCGTTAAACATTTATTTGCTTGTAATTTCACTAACTTTAGCCTCCTGCTTCGGAGCAACAAAATAGCACATACATGAATCCAGCAACCACAGGACGTCTGAAAATAAGCAAAGCTCTCCACATACTGGGCTGACTACTGACCACCCCCCCCCCATAAAACAAGAACAGAAAAACAAACAAACAAACAATGAAGAGAGAGGAGAGGGAGGGAAGGAGGGGGGCAGGAAGACATTCCAAACACAGACACGAGATGAGGTGCTCCACATTTAGCCGACAGGGGAAAGCTGCACTTGAGGCTGCTTGAAGTGGTTCAGAGGGGGAGTGGAGGCAGGTCACGGCTCCGCCCTGCGGCTCAAGGGCGATGGAGCCTGGACCTCTGGCGAACCCCCCTCGCCTGCTTGATTCAAGAAACCGGCGTGGCTCAAGATGTTAACAGAACTGCGACAGATCACTGCCGAAAGATTGACAAGCTCGGGAGGCTTCATGTAATTATGCTCTGGCCACAAAGCGATCGATACATTTGCAACAGGGAAAGGTGTGCATCTTATTTCTTATTTCAGGTGCTGCCTCCTTGTCTTCAGGTTAAGAAAGAAGAAAAAAAAATAGCAGCTGTGGAAACAGCGCAGACATTTCCGTTATCAGGACAACAAGAAAATTCCATCAGTCGTTTGGGTTTGTGATGGTGTCCAAATGCACAGAGAGCAAAGGAAGCTTGCAGGAGACGGACACTGCGGGAAAGAAAAAAAATTCCCCATTTTGGCCAAGTGTGCTTTGAACTGGCTGCAACGACCCGGATTCCTAAGTTGGTTTAAAAAAAAAAAAAGTTCATATTTATGTATAACGCCCAAAGCTCTCAAAACGTATCTCGGATAAATCTCCAAAAAAGAATCCATGAGAAAAAAGCCACAAAGTACAGGACTGCACTGACAGTATAATTCCTGGTTTTCCAATGTAGCAAGAAATAGCTGCTTTTGTTCTTTTTTTGAGAGAGAGAGAGAGAGAGAGAAAGAGAGAGAATGAATGAATGTGAGAATGTAGAGGCATTGTAAAGCGTGTGCATGGGGGAGTCTCACGTCTGCGGATTCGTCTGACAAAACCAAAAAAAACCAAAAAAAAAAAAAAACCAGTACACTTGTCTATAAGCTTTTAAACCTTGTGAAACAAAGCAGAGGATGATGGGGTTTCTGCTGATGAGATACACTTACATGCGCGCGCACACACACACAAACACTAAAGAACAACTTGTGGTTTTCACTTCTGGTCGCATGCATCCGCCTGCCGTTCGCATTCGACTGTTTCTGCAACAGAGCAACCATCCAAGAGCAGGACCAGAGCCCCCCCGAAAACCCAGCGCTGAAACCCAGCGCTGACCTGCCTTCCCCCCGCTACCTAGTAGAGCTGTAGTCTCAGGGCAAGTGCAACGCTGGTAGCATTAAAGCATGGTGCACAACCTGACATTTAAGGAACTACCACATCAGACTTATCCATGATATAGTTAGCATTCCATACACAATGGCCCGTAACAGGTTTCACAATACGACATTCACAAAACACACTATCTTGTACAAATCACTGTGCTGCATCCCTACCCCCCTCCCGTCCCCTCCCCTCCCCTCCCACAACAATCTTTAAAAAATAGCCATGAGACAAAATAATCGAAGAAGAAGAAAAAAAATAAAATAAAATAAAGATAAACCTTGCACACGGCACGACAAAGCAACCACACATCATGACGGACCCCGGCTTTGGGAACGTGTCCAAGCTAGAAGCCTGGAGACTCCTTCAAATGCTTCTGCCATTTATCACCACAAGCGATCGTGGCGCTTACGCGGAATGACAGATAGCAGCGGCTTTTTCAGGGCTAGCTATCCGTCACCTGGAGACATCTAGTGTGATTCTTTCAACGTCGCCATATTCCATTACGGTTTCCACCAAGGGTGTCAAAGCCTCCCCCACAAAGAGGGCGGCACAGGCAGGCACACGCAAAAAGGAAGAAGTTCGAACACGCCGTTGCCAAGAGCTGGCGGAGGCCTACGCCCTCGGCCCCCGCGCTCCACGTCATTCCACAGTCTCTGTGTGCCGCTCTGCTTTGGAATACATATTGCGAGATCCAGGCGAGAGTTCAGGGAAAGGTCCAGCTCCGCCGCTCCGCCTCAGACGCTGAACATGGAGTCCATTAGGGGCCAAAGACACAAATTCTTTTAATTCCAACCCATCCTGCTCTCACAATAACAGAGCCTTGATTGGCTGGGATCCATGATGGCCACACAAAACACGCACCACTGACACACAAGACGTCAGGCCGAAGAGGAAACAAAAATGCGACCGAGAGGGTGGCCGTTATTTTAAGACAGTAAGCCTCTTGCTCTTCGAGGTCAATTAAAAAAGGCTGCGCCTCCGTGAGGACTTGTTGAGACTTGGGACGCAGTCGGTCCACGGTTGTGTCTACAAAGAGCTTATGGCCGAACGCTCCGACGTTAATAGCAGGTTGCCCAGCTGTTCTGCTGTGCAGCTATAATTAAAGCACACATCAAATGCACATTAAAGCCCCACTGGGACCTAGCTCTGGGGGGACACTGACAACAGCAGGGCCTCCCTTTCAGGCACTCTGCACTGGACAGAAGCCGCCAATAATTTTTCACCAGGGGCCTCTGATAGCTTTCCAAGTTACAGATTTTTTTGTATTTTGCCAATTTGTGAGCAGCGTGGTCATATTTGCCATGAAGGATTACGTACGCGGCTCCTTGAGGGAGTAAGAATGGAAAAGGTGTAATCGTGCATTGACAGATGGGTTAAGTAGACCAAAGGAGATGCAAAGACTTATTGGAAATGCAAGAAGTATGCAATTGTGGTTAGTGAAGAACAGGAAGAGGCCACTTCTTGTTCACACAGACCCGATTGTCTCCCCGAGACACTGGAGAGGAGACAACATGCCAAAACACAAAAGCATGGCGGCATGTCATATCTGCACACTTCAACCACTTCCTCTCTGGCTTCTCCATGGGTATGAGCAACACGTCGGCCCCATGAAGCAAGCGCTGAGCTATTCGGCTCGTCTGAGATGGCCTTCGAGACGGAGGAAGGAGAGGAGACAACCTAGAGCTTAAAGATGGCCATCTGGTCTTAGTTCAGGGGTCACTCTTATAAAAGTTCACTGAAAGTCTGATGAGGAGGACTTTCCCTGTGAGTCACAGTTCACTGCTTCATTTTTTTTTCTTTTTAAAAGAATTTTTAAGCTGAGCCTTAACAGGCTTCTCTAGACCAGCCCCATCTTAAATGAAAGCATAAAAAGGAAACTTGGGATTCCCAGAATCAGTTGCTATCTCGAACTAGCATCCTCTGGAGGTTACATGGCAGTTGCACAAGAGTTGCAGATGAAACACGACCATGTTTGTTTTGGAGAAATTAAACAATAATCATTACAACACTGCACCTTTGATTGAATCTGTAGTGAACAAAGCATCTGTGGACGAACAGCTAGCTGGACCCCCCCCCGAGAAGCGCATGATATGATTGTGATATTCTGAGTTTATCTTGGATATCTCATACAGCTTTGGTACTTTTTGCCATTTTTTGCCTTGTACCATTTCATTATGCCTTGCTTTAATGCCTTAGCCCATACCAACCACTCGCTAACTCACTCGCTGCTATTCTCCTGCTCTGAGGGAATAATCCACATAATTTAAAACAGAAGTTTTAATATATACAGCACTGGCATATAAGAGAGCAGTGATGGTTTGTGCCTGCCAGGGAATTAGAATTGCGCGGGGGGAGGGGGGGGGGGTTTATAAGCAGCGGTCTATAATTTTCAATCGCCCAAATTGCAGATCTGAGCGCTTGTAAAAAGAGCTGATTTTAGAACAATTGCACTAGAAAGCAAGTCTGGTGATTGGCCTTCAAACTACCGAAGCCCTTTTTTGCTCTTGTCACTCGAATGTGAATTCGTACATTCTCTCTAATGGTAATATTTCTGCACATTACACAGAAGGAAAGATCCTTGAAATTTGTTTGTGGTAAATAAACAAACAAACAGCTTTCTAACCTTTCTAAGCTTTCTTTAGCCTAAACTAACTAGCTAGAGACTTTGTTCTGAGTAAAACAATGAAGCACTTTTTGTAAGTCGCTCTGGATAAGGGCGTCTGCTAAATGCCGTAAATGTAAATGTAAATGTAACCAACCGAACAAGCTGTACATAAGTCACTCTTTGCACTGCTTCAACCATTTGAATTTAGCAGCACAGTACTCATTTTCCCTCAAGCCCACTCGGTTCTAATTTAACCACCAATCAGGTACTCCCCACCACACACCAAAGCCCCACCCCCACCACACACCAAACCCCACCCACCCGTCCACCTAGCCTCTTACCTCATAGGACCAGACGCACTGCACGCCGGCGAAGCGGCGCACGCAGCGGCCCACCTCCACGTCCTCGTGGGTGGTGTACATCTCCTGCAGGCACTCGTGGATGTGGGGCACCATGCGCCGCAGGACCTCGCGGCTCATGATCACGCCCGGGCCGCCCATGCAGAAGTTCTCGCCGGGCTCCAGCGCCAGCTTGCCCAGCTCGTCGCGGGCACCCATGCCCGTCTGGCCCAGGAAGATGGCCTCGCTGCTGTTCAGACTGCGCAGGAAGGCCTCCAGCCGCTCGCTCTTGATGTAGACGTCGTCGTCGGCGCGCATGAACCACTCGAACTGGTCCAGGTGGTGGTCATGCATGTATTTGAGCATCATGAAGGACTTCTTCTGAGGCGGGTACGAGTCGTCGACATTCTTCAGGGCCACGATGGGGATGGGAATGGTTGTGTCGGAGCCCTCGCTGGAGAAGAACTCCACCTTGCCTGGAATGGTCTGGGCCCAGGTCCTGCACAACGTACAGAGAGAACAATGTCGGTGACATCTTAAGTGAAAAACAGTATGTTATGGACAATGCAAGCCAATTCATAATGAACTGGTGCTTCACAATCATAATCTACACAACGTAATGTAAGCTACAAAACCAACAACACAGTTTGTTATAGGGTGATTGGGACAAAACAAAAAACAAAACAAAGCATTTCTCACCAATACCTAAAGTATCTAGATGAAAAAAAACCCTGCATTTTACACATGGTTTCCATTCTTTGTTTCCACTGCATGTATCCAAAGCTGCTGACAGAAAGTGCAGTGTGTCTGCACTGGTGAACTCATGTGCAGCGTTTGCCTTGCCGAATTCTTCACACGTGAAATCAATACCAGTCATCAATGAAGAATTTGAGGATTATAAATAATAAATAAATAAATGAATTGCAACTAACTGCAGGCAGCAAAAATGAAAATGCATGATCTTGAGAACATTGGAGTCTTTACACCAACACATGCAGGAAAGCAGCAAGAGGTTTCAAGTCATTATTGCTCAGAAAAGTTCATAATTACATTCAAAAATCAAATCCATTTTGGAATTCTTGCTTGGAATTCTAGGCCTTTTAACACAATATCCTGCATGGCTTTGCGTCTGAGGACAAGCAAGCATGTCTTCTCCAAAATCCCCAGTGTCTCCCATGTGCCTTAATGCAAAAAAGCCAGTATTGTTTAGATAAGAGTCTCTCTTCTCAAGCCAATATCTAATTTTATTCTTAGCACAAAAATGCTCCAGAATCCCTGCAATTAAAATGCTTATTTCAACATATTGTTTAAATGTTATGTGTAAATACGGAAGCCATGGTGGCCTTTAACAACTTAGTTACGAGTCACACTCGCTTGACTTCTGCAATCAAATTAAAATATAATGCATATTTTGCCTGCATGGTTAAACGCCGGAAGGACATATTTAAACTACAGATGAAGTAAAAAGAAAAGATACAAGCTAATATTTTTCCATCAGTATTCACAGCAAATAACGAACGCACAACAATTCATTTAACATGTCACTAAGTAAAATACTGGACCAAGACAGTTAGGAGGGGTAAGTATCAAATACCATCACCTAAACTGCGCTACAGTGGCAGGTCAAAAAAAAAACCTGGCTCAAACATTCACTGTGTTTCATGTGCCTAATGCCGTTTGCAAACATGCAAAAAGTATCCTACAGCATCTTGATACTCAAGACGCGATACAAATGGCTTAAGCCTAGTGAAAATAAAAGCACATCAGATGCAAGGATTTGGTACCTAACCTAATTATGCTGAACACTATGCAGTCGTTTGCATTTAACACACCTGGCGTGCGCTACCGTTTTCTCCACAAAAGCAGGTTTGCTCGTTAGACCGAGCGTCTCTACACAAACTCACCTATAAGCCGCCACAGCGCGACTGTTTAGGTACTTCTGAGCAGTCATGACGCCGACGAACAGAAAATGATTGGATTTCTGTGCAGGTTTCTCCGTTGTGAACAATCCATTTCCTCGCGGCGGCCACATCAGCACCCCGCCGTGTTCCCGCCTCAGTCCGCCGTTGATGCCGCAGCCAGTGCCGCTCGCCGTGCGACTCTGGCCGGATTTCTTCTGCTCGTTGGCCCGCGGCAGAATTAATCTGGAAGCCAGAGTGAACCCGACCACCAGTCCCAAAAGAACACTGAACCATGCTCTTCTGCTTCTACCTGCCATTCCCCAAAACTCGACCAATATTCTTTCCTTTCTCTTTTCCCCCCCACCGTTTAACGTTTATACTGCGTGTCTCTTTTAGAAAGCTCAGGACGATTCAACCGTAGCGCCCTCCAGAAAGCTGGGCTCGGACTCTCTCATGGTAGGAAAGCCTTCAGCCACTATCGGTCCCAGGGTCGGCTTCTGTATACGTTACGACACGGCAGTCTCCACACACCCATCTAATAAGTCCTCCTTCGTTGACCCATCTAAACCTATCAACTATTCCGCTCGCGGCCAAAGCAAATTACAACCTCAGACACAAATCTACGGCCTCCAGAGAGTGGGCAACGTCCCCATTCTTCCGACTATCTCGCCATTGTGAGAGCGGCCGAAACGTTTCGCAGCGACGCGGCTCCTTCTTCTTCTTCTTCTGTGAAATGATGGGAGGGTCGTGCACATAACGGACATACCGCCTCCTACCGTGTTACGTGCAATTACCATTACATCGACGGGAAGAAAACAGGAGAATACATTACTCCAGCGAATAATACTGATAATGCTAATAATAATAAGCACGGAACGGTATCTGAACGTTTCCTTAGATTAAATTCGTTAGTATATGGTTTGCGTTCTCCTTAAAATACCGATCATTCTTTATTTATCTTTACTCTGCATACTCTAACATATGTAGTATGTTCCTTGTTTAACTGTTATAAGTAATTCACGGAAATTAGCTCTGCACAAGTGAGCAATGCATTTTCCCATTTTACAATATATGAATGTTGTCCTCATTCCCGAGGATTTGGAAGAACACGGTCGTTCACCACGGTCTACATTGGAATGACATTAGTTTGAGAAATGTATAAAAGAGTAAAAGATCGATTCGTAATACATTTTAAGTAATGTACGAAATAAAAGCGAAGACGTTAAAATGTTTTTTTTACATCATATTGAGGCGTGATACGCATTTAAACTATTGAAAAAATCTGATCACACCAATTCGAAAGATGATGTAAAACGATACACCTTTACGGGTCTAAAACGTCTGGATTTCGTGTTATTGGCTCCATCTAGCGGTGAAAGTCCACCACACGCTTGAAGATTAGATATGTACTTTATTCAATGACAAGATTCACACTAGGGCTCACACTGATTCACACTGCTCTTAGATTATAGAATGCACAAAATATTTGAGGTGCTGGTAATAGTAGTATTTTTAAGACCAAATGTATCAAAAGAAATGCAAATGTGATTCTGTACATCCAAGACCTACATCTAGAAGAGTCAAGTCCCGGGAACAACTCAAATACTATGCAGGACCCTCAAGCACCCTGGCCTCTGGTAGAGGATGGAACCTTGAAGGAGAAAGAGACCTCCCAGAGGAGGGTGAGTGGAGAATTTGTATGTATATATCTTCACGCAAAAACACATGATCGCACACACACCCACTTAAATATACTGCTAGTTGTTTTGTACAATATTCTTTTGTGCTTGGAAATTATATATATATATATATACACACATATTAAATGAACAATAAAGCCATTTCTACTTAATTTGCTTGCTTGTGCATTTAATAGTACATGACCAAATCAGACGTACGTGCTATGCAAAGATATTTAATATTGAAACATGTAGAGGAAATACAAATATAAACCCAACTGAAAAAAGAACAATTTCAAGCCAACCCAAATAGTTCTCATAACTACAAAGAAATCACTGTATAGGAATAACTGCTCGGCTTGGTAGATCATGAGACAGCTACTCTTAAGGTAAAGCAGGTTCTACAAAAAAAAGTAGCCATCTAAAATATCTACAAACACTTAGAACACGTACAGCATAGCATTTCATGTCTGATGTGTTAAAAAGCAGGACCACATTTTCACAACTGAAAGTTATCAGCCATCCCCACTGGCCTAAGTCCTTTTCATAAGGAGGCATCATTAGAAGCTGTCAATCTCACACGGACGGAAATTAGTTTCCTGATCCTATAGTGTGCACATCACAAGCATAATTAAAACATTGCAAAAAAAATGCTGTGTGTCAACACATGAGCAGATATGAATCTGATCTTCAAATCTCTGCAAAGCAAAGCACACTCATTTAGCGAGTATTTTCAAATTCTGTTATTATGCCTGATTACTCACCAGCTTAAAACAACAAATCTGAAATCAGAGAATCCTAAAATGCTAACTTTTTTTAAATTTCAGCTCATTGAGGGGAAAAACATTCTGCATATAGCACTAATTATCTTAAGGTGAAGCAGCATTCTTATTAATCACTGCTACAGAACCGTGATGAGGCGACAGCTTCGTTCAGTTGCTGTTTGTGTGCTCCTGTGCCAGAGGTCAAAAGGTCAGAGGCGACAAGATTCATGTCCCTCTGACCTCCTTTAACCTCATCCGCCCGCCGACGGCCCTCTTCTCCCAGGTCTCCACGAGCAGGTTCCTCCTCCTTCACCACTCAAGGGGTTGTATCCTAACATGGGAACGCACGTGTACACACACAGACAGGTTTTTCTTAGCTTTCGCTGACTTTTTCATATCTTTAAAATTGCTTTATTTGGATAATAGAAACATGGTTTACTCAAAGGAAGACATAATTAAAAATATCAGTGAAGTTCTTCGACAATGTACAAATTAAAGGAGCAGTGCTGCATACCACTGTCGCGAAGGGACTTTTTGTCTGCCTTTGGCTTCTGCACCGTGGAGGAACTGGCAGTCTCGTCAGTATCCTGTGACAAGCCACAAAAAGGACATCAGCAGCTCACTCAATGACTCACTGATGGGCATTTTCAGGAGCCAATCATTCGCAGGTGTCAGTAGTGACATCATACTTGTGCAAGTTTCACATTCCCTTTATAACTCTTCCCCTGCTGTATGCTCTCCCACATTTCAATCTTTTGACGTCTTTTCTCCTCCTCCACCTGCAAAGATGAAAAGGAAAAAATTCGGACTATATGGCCACCGGGTCCATGCATTGGTTCCAGTGTGCACTTCACAGTCTGCAATGCATTCAAACATTTCCATTCTTTTGGGGAGTTCTGCGATCCATGCAGGAAAAGCATTACTGTTTACCATGCATGTGTGTTTGTTATGTGTGGAGCTCAAATGCTGCTCACTCTTTGTTGTTTGTCTTTGAACTCTGCGGCTCTGGCGTCAAGCTCTGCTTGCATTTTTCGACGAGATGCTTCCAAAGCCTCCTGTCGTCTTACCACAGACACTGCATCTGGAAACGAGATAAACTAGGTTGCTTACTTGCTTCTATACACAGGTCTGTCCGGCTCAGAACATTCTTCGGATAAACATTTAAATAACCAGTACTGACCCTGGCTGGTTGCTGAGGTCGAATTTTGTTCCTGGCTGGGCTTGTTCTTACTGAGGTGCTGAATAAGAAGATAAACTCCCACAACCAGGACCAGTAGGTACCATCCATACTCGGAGAGAACAACAGAAACTGTAGACAAAGACGACGATCACTTCATAAATGTAATATACGCTGCACACAGAAGCTGAAGAGTCTGTGTTCACAGGGGGTGAACTTAATTTTAGCACAGAGAGAGTGACTGACGAAATATGTTTGGCATTCGTCAAATCCCAGAGCAGTTGGCTAGGTAGTAGTTTAGCTAGCTAATAACAGTTCATCATCCAAGCTATCCATTTGTATATTATGTTCGTTAAAGTCCTATCCTGATAGCTAGTTATGTTAGGTAGCTAACTGCAGAGCAAAATAATTACACACAAGCATGATACAATGCAAACTGTCTAGTCTTACATTTCCAGCTTGCTCTTTACTATGATAACTAGCGAACAAAGTAGCTAGCTAGTTAGCAAGGTAGCATCCTCAAAATCTTGTGTACAATTTCATGTTTTTGCTACCACCACAGTGCAATACGCTCGTGAAGAAGGTGCAAGCAACCGGTGTTGTTAAACCGTTTCTGTTTAACTGATTTGTTACCTAAACAGTTGTATGCTGCTTTCATTTAGCTAGCTTAGCTAGGTAACTAGCTAGTCAGCTAGCTAGTGTTTACCTACCAGTTGCTTGAAGCAAACTTAGATCCTGGTTCTGCAAATTCGCCTCTTGTGGCTTGATGTCGGCAGCACCGGTCTCTGTATCCATGTTCAGTAACAAACTGCGCGTTACACACAAAAAATGCAACCTAGCTATCCAAATTAATTTAAGAAACTACATTACTGATAAAGCGTTTGTCATATACGTATTTGCTTGGTCACCGAGTGCTAAAAGCTGCTCCCAAAGTGGTGCGACAACCAGCCTGCGTCACTTAGCAAGACGACATTTCCGTAAGTCGAAGGATGACGTGGTCACTGGATGAGAGCTGGAAAGGGTGGAGTCGTGTGGAGAGGACGTGACGGTTCGCGTTCTCATAGGTTGCTGGTCACCCCGCGACTCGAAGCAAACTTTACGTGATGCAATCAAGTCCAAATCAGATGTTTTTTCCAAAACGCATAGTCACGAAGCCTCTGTGAATGTTTGGGTCCATATCCCTAATGAGCAAGAGAGTGGCGCCGTCCACAAAGAACAAGTCCCAGTACAGATTAATAGAAAACCTTGGACCAAGACTTGAGAGAAACCATCCTTAAGATTTCTAGCCTCAGATTTGATGCTGTTGCTTAACTATTGAAATAATATTGATCTTATGTTAATTAATTGCATAATTGTAATGAATTGTATCATTTGTCACCAGGGCGATCTGGATCCTCTTGCTTCAGTAAAGACCTTATCTCTCCTCAGGTACTTGTTAATCATTGATCATCCAGAGCTGGTTCATTCACTTGCCATTTGGGTGGCCCATTACATTTAGCCAGTTCAATATAAGAGTAGGAGTTTCAGCCTGTCAGAGTTGGCTATCTGTTTTGTACATCCTGTGGAATAGATGGAATGGGGATATAGAATGGCATCATCTCAGATTATTCATCTTCAGTGTGCACATCTAATCTACTGTTAACATTTCAGATGTAACATGCAGATAAAACAGGAAGGCAGATGTCTACTATAATCAGTAGACATGTGCCAGTGATCAATATGAATGGATTTACATTTATATAGTGCCTTTCAACATTCCCAAGGTTACTTTACAATGAACACAGGTACAATCCTTTACATCTAATCACACACCAGAGAGAAGCAGCAGCCAATTATGCACATCATACTCTGCACGGGACATAGACACAGGGAGGGGGAGAGGACTACACCCAGTATAGAGCCCCACCCACCACTGGGCATACAGACCCACATTCATTCATATGCAGTCAGACAACTCTATTACATAGAGACACATTCATTCACACAGAGTAAATTTTGTTGGGACAGCCAATTTACCGAAGTGTTTGTGTTTTTTTTTTTTTTGACTGTGGGAGGAAACCCAAGCTGAGAACATTGAAACTCCACTCAGATAGGGACTTGAACCAAAGGTCCCAGCTGAGAAGCAGATGTGGTAGCCACTAGGCCACTGTGTTGCCCACAATATACAGGTCCAGCAGGTCTGAACAACCAAGAGGGCGAGAATGTTATCACAGTGATGAGGAGTCTCCATCAGATTCCTTTGAGCTCACAAAACAAGGTGAAGTCCTGCAATATTATTAATTTATGGTTTGAAAAAATAAAAGGCCTAAGATTAGTGCAAAGATGGTGTCAAATTAATTTTAAATTCAGTGGTAGTTTCTTACTATGTCTTTAACATATTTAAATTAAAAAATTCAACTCACCATCTCACTGGAATTTACATCCAAAAGTGAGGTAAACTGACCCTGAATTACTCTGTGAGGAAAAGCCATCACAGCATCTCATTATCTCCAAGAATCAAGGTACACATGGAGCACAAACAAATTGGCATGATGAGGTGTTTCCAGCGCTTTTCTCATTGCAAAGTGTGATTTTGTGAATTTACTACCACAGAGCAGAACTTAACTTGAACTAATACAAATTCATTACACATGCACCATGAGACTGAACATGGCAAATATTTCTAAAATGATTCCTGAACATGAATAAGCCCTTTAATGATTTTAAAATAAATAAATCTAGCAGTGTTGAATATTTTTATTCCTGCATTTCCAAACCAAATAAGCAGACTGTGGGAAGCTACCTCAACACTCTCCACAAATTAAAAAGGCAACAGACATTATTTTAAAGCCTTTCAAATGTGAGATTACTTAAATGGATTAACTATGTTTAAATCAAAGCAGACATTTACACTGAGAATCAAAAGTTTTCTTAAAAAAAGTTTAATGTCTTTAACTTAAAAAAAAAAAAGTTGTGCTCAACATACTTATACACTACAGACTATAAATCACCATTATTCACATAATGAAAGGAGCTACGATCCATTAACATGCACATCTTCCATTTCTTCATCATCTTGTTCCACTCCATTTTCCTGTTCTTCTCCAACACCTTCCATTTCATCTCCGCCAGTGGCCTCGTACATTGGTTCAGACTCTGCGTGGAGTGCCCTTTCTAACTCATCTTCCTCTTCCTCCTCTTCTTCTACCATGCTCTGGGCACCTGAGTTATTGCACAAATAAAAATGCCAAAGTCTGACAGTTAACGATTTGGTTTGCTCAGTGGGTCATTTACACAGAAAACGGCACTTTCACTTCTGCAAGGAGTCCATTACTTTTGCTCACTGAAGCTGGCCAGTCAATATTTAGTGACTGAGAACAAGAGGGCCATTTCACACGCTAAAAAACATCTACAGCCAGAAATTACCAGTACATTGCAAATGACGCCCTGTTTATCATAGCCTATTCTCCATTTTGACATTTTAGAGTACAAATTAAGTGCATGAGTGTACAACATCTACAAATTACTGTTGCACCAAAGATGAAAGCCAATTCTGCTTAAAGAACATGCTGGTGTATGTGTGCATGTCCAGCGAGCCTTCTGGATACAGTACCTTGTCTGCCTTCCCGTCCAGGAATCTGGCCAGACTGTAGCAATCCCTTCAGCCTCTCCACCTCTGCCAGTGACGTGGCATTTGCAATGGCATTCTGTGGGTGAGGGACATTCGTTTAGTCTGGCAAAACACTTAATAAAAAAAAAACCCTCCTTATTCCATTTCAATTCAGCTTTAACAGAAAGCAGGTCCATATGAACCAGGTCTACACGCTTAACGAGCAAGCCAAAGGTAGCGATGGAAAGGGAAAACACCCTGGCTTGCATGAATCAAAAACTCTGAAATCAGCCCACATCAAGAGGGAAGCCTTCCTCCTTGGACGACACTCTATAGCACGGCTCATAAATAAATTAACCGTAATAGACAGAAATATAAACATTTTCAGAGTTTGATCACAAATCATTTAGTTGTTACTCTGCTAGTTTTCATACAGGTATTGAAAGAATGAAGAGCCCATGCCTTGATAGCTTCCAAGTCCGCCGTGTTGGGCCCCGTTTTCTTCTTGTCAGCCTGCAGACCAGCTCCTGGAGTGAATCTGAGACATCACAAGCACATAGGACTTAGAAGCTTGCACGTGGCTGACTAGCTCCTTCAGCCTTTTAACCACTGTTCATCCAATCAGAGTGTAGTATCTTGTGCATCTTATCTTTTGTTAATAAACTGATACAAGTAGAGAAGTGCCTTGAGCTAGCTCTCCTGGAACGCACTGCAGATGGGTTATGATATTTTTAATGTAAGGTTTTAGGAAAAGCCAATTGGGATCTACTGCATCATTCTGGATGGGATCCAGAGCCAGGTCAATAACCCAAGTCCTTAAGTCCAGTGATTCGGAAGAGCTTAGCTTCATCAAGGGATTTCATCTTACGTTTTTGTGCGCTTGGCAATATCCTTTGCAAGCTGAGCACCTCGCTTGCCTTTGAACATTTTCTCAGCCTCCTGACGTTCCTACGGCGACACATCACACAATTGAATTCAAGTCACCAGAATATCGAGTAGGACTGTACTTCAGAGGAAGTGGCTTTCATGTAAACTTGTCATGACGAACGAGGACACTTGCCCAATCCCAAAACCAGGCCTTGCAACAGATGGCAAATAAGGTTGAATTAAAAACTGGTTGATTCCCATGTGATGGTGCACTAGGCTTGTACTGTGCTCAGAGATAGATATCCATGTTTCTCCTCACACTTTTGAGAAGTGCACCCAAGTTAAAGCCCACCTTATATGCAGAAGTTATAACCGCCTATAACCGCCTTCTTTCAAAGTTATTTATTTGCAAGCATCACATCTTAATGCTTCATGTAAAGACCAGTGCCTACTGACTCTCCTGGCACAGGTCTAATGGAAGGCATCTGGGTTGCACTTTACCTTTAATTTCACCTTCTGGAAGTCCAAAACACGTATTTGTGGAAGTTTGTTGATGACATATAGCCTGTAATGCTTCTTGTTGGTTACTGGATTCCTTAAAAGACTGGGGGAAAGTATAACACATTTACATTTTGGATTAGGTAAGATGAAGTAACAATGCCCTGAAGTTTTAAAATGGCAAGTGAATGAACCAGCTCTGGATGATCAATGATTAACAAGTACCTGAGGAGAGATAAGGTCTTTACTGAAGCAAGAGGATCCAGATCGCCCTGGTGACAAATGATACAATTCATTACAATTATGCAATTAATTAACATAAGATCAATATTATTTCAATAGTTAAGCAACAGCATCAAATCTGAGGCTAGAAATCTTAAATGCTGCTAATGAGTTAGTAGTGTCAAGGCCACAGTCTGGCACCTGCTTGGATTGATGCTTGATGCAATGCTTAAGTGTACTATGCCTTGCTGTACTTTCTTGAGGAGTCCTGATTTGCCCCCACTGTGTTAACTAAATCAGTACTAAATTGTCCATTTGGTGAAACAGGAGTGGACAAACTTACTACCCCTCCATGCTGTGAACAAAACTATTTAACGCCACCTGACTTCATGGAACTTCTCTATTCTGATTCAACTTCTGATAACCAGTCTGCAGACAATTAACATTCACAAATCAGCCCCATAGGTCTATTTTCCAGTGAGCCCAATGTAAATCTACCAATAACACCTGCAGAGGTATTTAAATTAACGTATCACATTAACAGAGAGGATTTGCGAATGCATATCGACTATGAGTCACATGTTGGTATAGTAGAATGAATCTACATGGTCACATAATTTGAATACAAATTAACACTCAAACAATGTACTACATACCAGTTCTTGGATGTTGTTACTTGTAAGAATCAGTTCCTTCAGATTTGGCAAGGACTGCTCAAGATTTTCTCCAATTCGGCTGCAACAAAGATCGATCAACTCGATAAAGATCGATTTCTGATGCCCCATATAATCATTCCAATAAAACACATAGCTGCATCTGTTACGCTGAAAATGCAGTTAAACGTTTTAGCAATCTAATAAACTGTTACCATATCCGATTGTTGTTCATGAGTAACGTTTTCAGTCTTCGAAGTAAAGGGAAGCCATCAAGTTTTCTAATTTCATTGTCGGAAAAGTCAATGGTATCAAACTGGTCCAAAGTTGCTCCGAGGTTCTCCAAAACGGGGATCTTGTAACCTGAAAACATTGTAAAAATTATATAAACATTAATAAAAATATTAGTTAGTTCGTTAGGTAACCTAGCTTAGCTACCTACTATTTGAATAGCAAGGACAGCTAGCTCGCTATCTATCAAAAGTTATTTTAGGATGCATGCATGAATCGCAAACACTATTCGCTACAAGTAACAATATAATTTTGTATTGTCAATTTTTGAAAATTCGATAAAAATCTAATCCCAGTTTCTCCACAAACCATCCGCTGATAACCTAGCTAACATAGCTAACTAGCTAATTCGTTATGTTAACGGTAGGCCTTTTGTATCAGTGTAACAGTGTTATTTGCACAACATACCTCGGAGATCAAGTTCTCTGTCCCTGACTGGATTCGTGTATTGAGCAGCCAGCTCAATTAACTCTGCCGACAACTTCACCATGTCGACTAAAAAATGCAAAATGTTACAAAAATTCCCAAAAGAACACTTTCCTCAAACGTTTTCAGTACACACGCTGCAACCAGGAAGTAGACAATATTTTCTTCTTCCGAGTTCACAGGCGCACGAGTGCATTTACTACTGCCCCTACTGGCTTGGAGCATGATGATTTTATGTTGCTTTAGGTGCTGCCCGAAGAACAAAAGTCTCTCCTGTCTCTCTCTTGAGCTTCAACAATATGCAGCGCTAACTGGCAGGACCTGTGGGCTTAAATAGTGCAGGAATGACATCAGTACTGAGATGACTGAGAGCGAAATGTAAAACAGATCACATTTAATAGTAGACTGGTCTCCCCTATGCCACAAGACCCACACGCTCAGTAAAGTGCCCCTCCAGTCCAGCTCCGAGGGAACGTGGGAAAGGAAATCCCCATCGAGCTCAGGGAAGGTGCGGTACCTCCTCACTGGAGGGTATATCCTCTCTCAGAGGAGGAGGAACAGGTCATGGAGCAGTACATCAAGGATGATTTAGCTCAGGGGTTACATCTGGCCCTCCACCTCACTCCACACTGAATATAAATCTATTTCTGAGATAATTACCATTCCATCAGAATACAAGGTGTTTGTACTCTCTGCCCTCAAAGCCTCTTGCCTGCAGAGTGAGGCAAGACTTAAGATGACTTAAGGAGAAAGACATGGGAGAGACACAACTTGGTGGAATCTCTTAAAGAGAGCATGAGTACAGAAAAACATACACATAAACATAGCCATACTCTAGACCCGATTTATTGGGAATAATCTAATCATTTTGTTTAATTACTTGGATAAAGTCAGTTTAATCAATAATAAATGGTGCAGTAATGCAGATGTGGTGATGACGCAATCGGTGGTGTGATGACGTCACAATGACGAGCCAAGGTAAATAAACTCGCGCGATGGTCATTGCGTTTATTGCTTTGGACACGTGAATTGCTTTTCTTGAGAAGAAATCATAAAAATGAGTCATACGAAAGCTCCTCCAAGGTAAAGTTAAAAATATTTATAGTATTCTGACTATTGTACCATATCATGATAAGCTATATTATCTCTGGCCTTGCTCGAAATTTTACTAATTATATTTCCCTGTCTAAAGGAAATTTGGGAGAAAGATGCTTAAGCACTTAACCACACCGGAAAAGGTATGCCCATTATTCCTCCGTTAGACTACTTCATTCAAAGAATTTCTCTTCTATACATAACATTACAAATTGTATTGTTTAAAATCTCTTTAATGTATTAATGAAAATCAACTAATTAAGTTTATTAAGTGGGGAAATTACTCAAGTTTCGCTTCCTCGCTTATGGAACTGAGTGCCACGCGCTTTTAAATTATGATTTGTAGATCCGCCCTGATGTCTTCGCCTTCCTTTGTTTTTCTCCGTTATTTTCTTGGTTATTTTAACTACGCCCGTGTGTTTTAGCGATCGTCTTGCAGTTATATATTGGCGTGTGCCTAATGGCATTCAATTTGAATGGAATCTTGAAATGAAAATGTTAACTTAACACACAATATTAGAATGTCGTATGACTACGTTGGTGTAATATAACAAATGAATGTGCGGTTTTGTAGATATGCAAATGTGGGTGTATACATAATTTTCAAAACTGTCACTGTTCAACAATTGCGAGGCAGGAGTAGCCTACCTTACGTAGTATTACGTAGGCATAGATCAGCTTGCACTGAAGCTGTATCAAGAATCTCCGGTCTACAGCATGCTAGTGAGCGATCACCGGGCGCATAAACTGATCACGTATCATTTTAAAAGATGGCTAGCTTTAAAGGTGCGCGCGCGTTACAGTTTTAGGCTCGTCTAAAAATGGACTCCTCAAAAGTGTACTGCCTCTACGTAATGAACTAATGTAAGATAGGCGTATCAGTATGCAATTGAACGTAAAAAAAACAACGCTGATAACAACTAAGAATGTACCTCTGTTGCAGTCTCCAGAAAACTTGAGATTGTGTTCACATTTGTAGTAGATGGTTAATCGATCATGAAAAAAACAGCAGAAATATGCAAAGCTCTTTTGAACAAAGAATTTATATTGTCTATTATTTTGTTGTTCTCGGTTTAGTAATGAGGTCTTTTTTCATTTGAAAGTTAAATGTTGAGAATATTATTTCTATCCTTTGGGGATTCATGTTAACATGCGGTTTTAAAATTTTGCTTTACATTGGGAAGCATATATATTTTTCTGTCCTTGAACTACCAGTAATATCTTCTGAATAAGTATTCTTGGATTTCTATAGAGACTGTGGCAAAAGACCCTCTTTATGAGCATCTTCATAAAGATCTTTAAAAGATCATCTTCATTATGATGGACTCAGTCTGTCCTTACTGTTTTTGACTTGCATATCCACGGCGACAAATATTTAGTGGCCTGACATGATCTTGAGTTTATGTGAGAGAGCACGAATGAGCTTGTATGTGTTTCTTTGTCTCCAAAGGGTGGTAATCCTGCTCCTGGACCATGTGAGCAAAAAAAGAATGCTCCAATAGGATGTGGACAGCTCCCTAAACTGGTGAGACCCCTTCAGTCTGTATACTGATATTGTCCATTAACAAGGGATTCCCCAACTGCCCACCAGGCAGAGGTTACTAAAGTGTCAGCAGGACTACTACATCTTAATCGTATATTAAACTGCAAACCAAATCCAAAGAGAAAATAGCAATCATGCCAGCTGAGTGCAAGATGTTTTGTAACCAGTTATTTGGGTTTAAGTAAAATGAGCACTAGCTATGTTAAAGTACCAGACTGAAAGAAGTGCTGCTGGTTCAGGGGAATGAAGTGGTCCAAATGGCTTCTTCTCCTGTCACAGAACCCACATGCTACACCTCATTAACTTAGTACGCTAAACATGACAGTGGTACAATAGTGGACAGTACTTGTAAAACAATGAGATAAAGCTGTATGTAGGATATCATTTCAGTGCCATAGGTAGTCTCACCCATTGGATTTCTTCATTTAGAACTCTGGCCTGGGTGCTGGCACTAAGTTGAAACCAAAGCGGCAGTCTACATACGATGTCAAGTCCAACAAAGAACATGTTGGCATGTTGCCTCAGATCCACCATGGGCATCTTCATGTAAGCATCTCACAGTCCTAATACAAGTTCCAGAGTTTTTAAAATTATTTATCAATAACCACATGTTACATACTTGTATTATATATGTGGTACCCTTGATCTGATACCGAATAATTTCTGTGTAACGTATCAATGGAAATTGCATCAATCTTAAAATTACATTCTAGTAACAGATACCCTAGTAACTTATTTCCATAACCATGACAAACACACTAAATCTCATTACTGTAGATCATATTTACAAAATACAGTTGTTTATGAAATGATGTCACTTGGGCAAACCTTTAGTAGACTCGTATTTCATAACATAAAAGATAAAAGTCAAAATACCAAAGAGTGATGTAACAAAAAGCTGTACCGGCCTTCAAATGTTGGTCTGGAGTGTCAGTTAAACGATTTACATGCAATGTGGAAATAGGAGACAGCAGGAAAGAGCAATAAAGGTCAGAGAAGGTTCATGCAGGAGAACCTTCCAGGCTATGTCAGCACCCAAGGGCTCTGCAACAAACACGAGCACGACAGACAGTTTGAGGGTCACCAACTCCCCATGACTCCCATAGGTATGACAAGAGACTGGGAAGGACAGGTGGAAACATAATCCTTATTCAGAAAGGAAGTCAGAGTAGGAGATCCAGTCCTAGGTTTCTTGCTCTAGAGGTGTTGATCACAAATGCAAATGTGATTTATTACTTCTTTATTTATGACCCAGCCAGTGGAGGTCCTGACTTAATTATTTAGCTTCCTCGCCATTTTGTGTCTTCATCACTTTACGGACCACTTTATAAAGCAGTAAAAAAAATACAGCACCTGTGCTTATTACTAACTGTTGCCTTTCTTACAACTGATAATGAAAAAAAATGGAAGAATTTAAAATGTCATAGTAAAAGATCTCTTTGTGTGTCCTTTCTATGTGACCACATCAGTGTAACAGTAAATGATTACCATCCATAGTTACAACTAAGCTACCAGTGATAGCACATGGAGAAATGGTCACTGTCTGCTCATACAGTCACTGCTCTATTGTGTGTGTGTAACTCGTTGACCGCTTATGAGAGGCTGGAGATCATGGGCTTCTCTGAGATCTGGTACTTGGGCCTGAATGCCAAAAAAAAACCAACGCATTCCCCAGACAGCTCCATAACTTTGGATACGATGATGAGAGGGGCACCTATATCAAGGTCTATCATAGTCCATGTATTGATTCATGTGTGAACTGTTGCATTGCCAGATCATCATTTCATTAGACATGAACTCTTCTTGGGTGATATGTTTACAGGTGCTCCACGATCATATTGCGTATCGCTATGAGATTCTGGGAGTCGTTGGAGAAGGAGCATTTGGAAAGGTCTTCAAGTGCTTAGATCACAAAACCAACGAGATGGTGGTTGTGAAAATGCTTAGCCGCAGATTGAGGTTATACAACATTTTGGTCTACATGCCCTCGTTTTTATTATTTATTTTATATAACAATGTCACTGTCAGCGTATAGCATTTTGAGACTGAAATAAGAATAGATTAACTGACTTTCTTGTTTGTCATTTGGCCTGTTTTCAGTTCTGAACTAGATTCAAATAAGGAACTGAAGATCCTGGATGTCTTGCGGAGGGAGGATCCCAATGACTTCTTCAATGTCATTCATATGAAGGATTACTTCAGATTCCGGAACCACCTCTGCATCAGTTTTGAGCTCCTGGGGTGAGTGAGCACATTTGTGGGTACATATGGTACACCTGGGAGGGTGAGAGCTTAATTTTCCTCATAATCTTCACTGGCTTCTAGAGAGTTGAGTAGCAACACAGCGCTGTGTGCATTGAACCTCACCTCAGTTTTGCCCCCCTTTCTTCATATGTCCTTCTGCCTCTGCTCAGGCCAAGCCTCTATGACGTCATCAAGAAGAAGTCTGAGGGATTAAGCGAGGCTGAGGTGCGCAACTATGCCAGAGAGCTGCTGAAGTGTCTGCTGTTGCTAAAGCATAAGAAGATCATCCACAGTGACCTTAAGCCTGTGAGTATGACAGCAGTCTTGAGGTTGGGCTGCACCTCATGGGCCATGAAGAGTAAATACAGTAGCCAGTGCCACACTGGGTCTAATCAGCTGTACTAGAATCTCCCTAAGCAGTTTATTTATTAGAAACACATTCATTCTTTTTGTTTACACTGTTAGTTATTTCAGAGGCTTACTTGTTTTGTTTTTTTGTTTGCCAAGGAAAACATCCTGCTGTCACAGGAAGGGAAAGGCAGGATCAAGGTCATTGATTTTGGATGCAGCCACTTTGAGCGTGAGAGAGGTGTGTAAAATGAACCAATCGTGTTCTTTGTGTATGTCTAATAAAATATGTAGTAGATTCAACTTGTGTAGTTTCCTTCAAAATATGTAGTTTCCTTCAACTTCTTTAACTTCACTCTTCTCTCTTGTTTTCCTCTGTAGCTTATGCAACTGCAGGAACATTTTCTTATTGTGCACCAGAGATGTTCCTGGGTGATATTTATAAAAGCTCCTTTGATATGTGGAGTCTGGGTTGCACCCTAGCTGAGCTGTTCACAGGTGTGCAACTGTTCCCTGGAGACTGCGTGGCTGAGATATTTGCCTGCATAGTGGAGGTAAAGGCACACAATTCTTTTAGATGCGCAGTTTAAATTCTAAATGAGAACTTAAGTCTTGCAGTGTTGATAGATATTTTATTCATTTTTTCAGCTTCTTGGAATGCCACCATCCAGCGTTCTCCAGTATGGATCCAAAGCGAACCTGTTCCTTGGTGAGCACTCTCTTTAAAAATTCAAATTTTTTACTCTGTCTTTTTAAGTAAGTGGTGCTGAAAATGTTTTTTGTATGTTGTAAGACTCTTCAGGAAAGCCCAAAACAGTCATTTATAGACAAGGCAGAGCCAGGTACCCTGGCTCTGTAAGTCTGGCCAGTGTCCTGAAGACCGAAAGCCACAGCCTGAACATTCAAATACTTGCTCTCTGTGAAAGGTCTATTAATGGCTATGGTGTATGTGTTTGTTACCCACTGGCCCCTGTAGGTGGGATCCTGCTGAGCGTCTAACCCCAGAGGAGGCTTTGAAGCGGCTACACGCACAAACGTGCTGAGGTTGCCCACCGCCGAGGTGCCGACAATATCACGCCTGGTACGTTCATCTTTTACAGATTTACATTTTTACATTTAAATTTGACACAATTTGACATGTAAGCTTCTTACTTTTTGTAAGGGCTGGCTCCAGGGTCGTTCCACCTACCACCACCAGAGGGGGAACGCGAGCCAGCAGAGGGCGTAACCATTAATCAGCGGTGACTGCCGGCAGCTGTCCATCCCCTTACTTAAGGTGGATGGCTGCCGGCAGTCACTGCTGAGTTGATCGGTCTCTATGTGCTTCCAAGCCTTTTCGACAGGAACGTTGTTGCGATTCTGGTGTCTTGTCACCCCTGCCTCTATGCCTTTTGTTTTTCGAGTCCTTTACTCCTGCGCCCTGTTCTGGCCTTTCTCAAGTTTTCCTTGTCCTTTATATTTTCCTATCGTTTGTTATGTTGTGTCAGTCTCGTTTCAGGCCAGATATTCCTTAGTTTCCCTTTTTGACACGTCGAGGTTTCTCCGTGTGTGTTTTTTGTTTAGCCGTTTGCATCTCGTTGTAGTTTATATTATTTCCTTTATCTCGTTTCCCCGTGCTTCTTACGGAGGTCTCAGTTTATTATATATTTTTTCTTTTTCCCGTTTTCCCGTCACGTTATACGGAGGTTTTTGTTCTATGGTTTTGTGCTTGTGGCACTTGCTTCCGCAGTTCCCAAACCCACGTGAGCGGTCCTCCCCGGACAGCTCGTTACAGAACAACTCAGCCTAACATGGATGCAGCCATGTCGCAAGCCATAGGCGAAATTAAGAATGCCCTGGCCATTCAGGGTCAGGCCATAGGCAGGAACCAGCAAGCTCTACAGCAGGTTTCTGGTCAACTGCAGACGATTACCAACATGGTTAATGCTGCCAGCCAATCGGCGCCCGCCCAGTCCTACCGTGTCTCAGGTTGCACCGGCTTCTCCTCCCCGTCAGTCGGTTCGAGCCTAATTTTCCCTCTCCCATGCGGTTCAGTGGTGTTGCCGAGGAATGTAGAGGCTTCCTTTTACAATGTTCGTTAGTGTTCGAACAGCAGCCGCCACGATTCCCCTCGGACCCGATCTAAGGTAGCCTATGTAATGACGTTACTCACGGGAAAAGCCTTGCGTTGGGCCACCCCCCGTGTGGGAGAATCAACCCGAAATATGTGCTTCATATGAGCGCTTTTCTAACGCGATGCGTCAGGCATTTTTTTCATCCCGCTGTTGGCGGTTCCATTGGGTCAAGGTTGCTCCGTATGAAGCAGGGCCGGTTATCGGTAGCCGATTACTCCCTGGAGTTTCGTACTCTAGCTGCCGAGAGTGATTGGAGTTCGGGAGCTCTAGCATCGGTTTACTTTGAAGGTTTAACCGAGGAGATCAAAGATGAGCTCATGGTGCGAGACCCACCCTCTGGGTTGGAAGAGCTCATAGAACTCACTATAAAATTAGACAACCGTATGCGCTGATCGCAAAAAGTCAACGTCGTGCGCCCAGTAACACGACTAGCGCTGGTCCACCCTTCCCACATCGTGAGGCGGTCACTACTGAGGAGACAGGGGACCAACCCATGCAGCTAGGTCATACAAGGTTGTCAAGGGAGGAACGACAGACACGTATTCGGGAGGGCAGATGCCTTTATTGTGGCAACCAAGAACATTTTAGGCGAAACTGTCCCTGTTGCAGGGAAAAGAACAGGCCCGTCGGTGAATGGGGTATCACCGATGGGCCCTGCTGGTTACTCCCCTGCGGTAAGCTTTACTCCCCAGGTAATAATGTCGTGGAGGGACTCGAGCGAGCATAAATTAGCGGCGGTCGTGGACTCAGGTGCCGCAGGAAATTTTATTGATGCCGCCCTAGTCGAGTCACTAAATATCCCTTTAGTCCCGCTGGAAAAACCCCTGTCAGTGTCAGCGGTTGACGGCAAGCTACTCACCTCCGGTGAGGTTGAGCATCAGACGGTTCCCCTCAGAATTCAGATTGGTAATCACGTAGAGACTCTTACTCCATACGTTATCGCTGCCCCTCAACTCCAGTTGATTCTTGGGTTTCCATGGTTACAACGCCATAACCCGGAAATAGACTGGCTCAACTTGTCTATTAGACGCTGGGGCAAAGTATGCGAGGGATCGTGTCTAAAGGTTGAGGAAAACAAACCGCGCAGGACCCTATGGAAGGCGTGGATTTAGAGAAGGTTCCGCCAGATTATCACGATCTGAGAGAGGTTTTTAGTAAAAAGCGCGCTAGTCACCTGCCACCTCATCGTGCTCACGATATTGCGATTGAGTTACTTCCCGGTACGTCTCCTCCCAGGGGAAGATTGTTTTCCTTAGCCCTACCGGAACGTAAAGCTATGGAGGATTATGTTCAGGAAGCCCTAGCAGCGATTTATTCGCCCCTCAAGCTCTCCCCGCCCGGTGCAGGAGCGCGAGGGCGATGAGCGGAAAACAGCTTTCATAACGCCCTCGGGGCACTATGAATATTTGGTGATGCCGTTCGGCTTAATGAACGCTCCTGCGTTTTTCAGAGATATGTCAATGAGGTACTACGCGAAGCTCTGGACGATTTCGCGTTTGTTTACCTGGATGACATATTGATTTATAGCCGAACCCTCGAAGATCACGTCAGGCATGTTCATAGAGTACTCCAACTGCTGTTAGAAAACCAATTGTACGTCAAACTAGAGAAATCTCAATTTCATGTTCCCGAGGTGTCTTTCCTAGGGTTTGTGGTTGCTCAGGACAGGTTGGCTATGGACCCTGCTAAAACCCGTGCGGTGGCTCAATGGCCCGTACCCACTTCTGTACGTTTAGTCCAGCGTTTCTTAGGGTTCGCTAATTTTACCGTCGCTTTATTAAAGGGTTCAGTACCCTGGCCGCTCCTCTCTCAGCTCTCACTAGTAAAGCTATGGGTAAATTTGTATGGACTCCTGAGGCTCAGACCGCCTTTGAGGAGTTAAAACAACGTTTTGTGTCTGCCCCTGTGCTAAGTATGCCTGATCCTGAGATCCCCTTCATAGTTGAGACTGACGCCTCCGATTTGGGGACCGGAGCTATTCTCTCTCAACGTGTGGGACAACCGCCGCGCTTACACCCCTGCTTTTTACTCCCACCGGTTCACTCCCACTGAGAGTCGTTATGATGTGGGTGACAAGGAGCTATTAGCGGTTAAACTGGCTCTAGAAGAATGGCGGCACTGGCTTGAGGGTGCCAGACACCCGTTTGTCGTGTGGACTGACCACAAAAACCTCGCTTACCTACAGCAAGCTAAGCGGTTAAACTCCCGTCAGGCTCGATGGTCTCTTTTCTTTGGGCGGTTTGATTTTACTATTTCCTATCGGCCCGGTTCAAAAAATGTCAAACCTGACGCCCTGTCACGGCAATGGGAACCGCCCGACACCCCCAGTACTGCCAGCACCGTTATTCCCGGAGATGATCATTGCCCCTATCCAGTGGGAGGTTGAGCAGGCCGTTCAGCAAGCTCTGGTTAACGAGCCTGGCCCTGGGGGGGGGCCTGAGAATCGTTTATACGTCCCGGCTGACGTCCGTCAGAAGGTGCTGGAATGGGGCACACGTCTCGTTTAAGTAGCCCACCCTGGGGCTAGACGCACGCGGAATTTATTAGACGCAAGTTCTGACGCCCCGATATGGACCAAGAGGTGCGAGATTTTGTGGCTAGATGCGACATATGCAATCGTGGTAAGGTGCCGCGAGTCAAGCCTAGTGGTCTTTTTGCATCCGTTGCCCGCCCCCTCAGACCATGGTCCCACATATCGTTGGACTTCATCACAGGGTTGCCAGCTTCTAAGGGTCACACTACTGTTCTGGTCATAGTTGATCGTTTCACGAAGTTCAGTAAGTTTATTTCTCTTCCTAAGCTTCCATCCGCTCGTGAAACGGCGTCGCTGTTATTGCAGCATGTCGTCCGCAACTATGGCTTCCCCGTGATGTGGTGTCCGATCGTGGTCCGCAGTTTTCCAGTCGGTTTTGGGAGGCGTTTTTAGACCTCCTGGGCGCTAAAGCTAGCCTATCGTCCGGCTTCCACCCGCAGTCCAATGGCCAAACTGAGCGCGTAAATCAGGATCTGGAACAGACCTTGCGCTGTCTAGCCTCTGCTAACCCGGCCTCATGGGCTGAGCATTTGGTCTGGGCTGAATACGCCCACAACACCCTGTGGCACTCCTCACTGGGTATGTCCCCTTTTGAGTGTTTATTTGGGTACTCACCTCCTCTGTTTGATAACCAGGAGAAATCGGTAGCGGTGCCGGGGGTGGCTGCTCAGGTTCGGCGGTGTCGTAACGCTTGGGTCCGGGCACGCCGAGCATTGATCAAAGCGTCCGGTAATTACAGCCGTAGTGCTGACAAGCGCCGTCTCCCGGCGTTGTCATTTCGCCCTGGTCAGAGGGTATGGTTATCATCTAAAGACTTACCTGTTCGTGGCGGTACCAGAAGTTGGCTCCACGGTTTTGGGCCCTTTTAAGGTGGAGCGTAGGATTAACCCTGTGGCCTATCGCCTGGTGCTGCCGCCTTCCATGAGAGTTCACCCCGTATTCCACGTCTCCCGTCTCCGGCCCTTTTGTGCGGTTCCCCTGGTGCTCCGGCACCTCCTGCCCCGCGCATGATTGATGGGGCTCCGGCCTACACCCGGGCCGTCTCCTGGACGTCCGTCGGCGTCTGGGGCCGTGATCAGTTTCTGGTCGACTGGGAGGGGTACGGTCCTGAGGAGCGTAGTTGGGTTCCTTCCTCTCGTATTCTGGACCCTTCCCTTATTTCCGATTTTTATCGGGATAGGGCTGTTGCTTTGGGCCCGCGAGGTCTCGGCCTAGGAGGGGCTCTCTGTAAGGGCTGGCTCAGGGTCGTTCCACCTACCACCACCAGAGGGGGAACGCGAGCCAGCAGAGGGCGTAACCATTAATCAGCGGTGACTGCCGGCAGCTGTCCATCCCCTTACTTAAGGTGGATGGCTGCAGGCAGTCACTGCTGAGTTGTTCGGTCTCTCTGTGCTTCCCAGCCTTTTCGACAGGAACGTTGTTGCGATTCTGGTGTCTTGTCACCCTGCCTCTATGCCTTTTGTTTTTCGAGTCCTTTACTCCTGCGCCCTGTTCTGGCCTTTCTCAAGTTTTCCTTGTCCTTTATATTTTCCTATCGTTTGTTATGTTGTGTCAGTCTCGTTCAGGCCAGATATTCCTTAGTTTCCCTTTTTTGACACGTCGAGGTTTCTCCGTGTGTTTTTTGTTTAGCCGTTTGCATCTCGTTGTAGTTTATATTATTTCCTTTATCTCGTTCCCGTGCTTCTTACGGAGGTCTCAGTTTATTATATATTTTTTCTTTTTCCCGTTTTTCCCGTACGTTATACGGAGGTTTTTGTTCTATGGTTTTGTGCTTGTGGCACTTGCTTCCGCAGTTCCCCCAAACCCACGTGAGCGGTCCTCCCCGGACAGCTCTCGTTACACTTTTCTGAACAGGCATTTAACTAAATGGGTTGCAGCACAGCATCCGTTATATTTACCATAGTGTACTTCTTACATATTAGGAGAGACGTCATGCAACGTCATGCAAGAAGCCCTGTGGCCAGGGGAAGCTGGGGCCTGTAAAGCTTCCCCCGCTAAAAGGAGTAGTGGCTAAGTACGTAAGTAGTTGTACTTGCTACCATTAGGTGATATCATCCGTAAACATGATGTTAACTTTCATTGTTATGCAGATGATACTCAGTTATATGTCTCAGCGAGACTAGATGATGGAAGACAGCTTAACAAGAAAGTTGAGGACTGTGTACAGGACATCAGGGAGTGGATGTTGAGTAATTTCCTTCTACTAAATCCTGATAAGACAGAGGTACTTGTATTAGGACCACAGATAGCCAGTAATAAGTCTTTATGATTATTTATTAACTCTGGATGGTCATACAGTACCATCAAGTGCAACAGTTAAAGATCTCGGTGTAATTATTGACTCGAGTCTATCATTTGAATCTCATGTAGATAACATGACTAGAATAGCGTACTTCCATCTTAGAAATATTGCAAAGATCAGAAACATAATGTGTCTACACGACGCAGAAAAGTTAGTTCATGCTTTCGTTACCTCTAGATTAGATTACTGTAATGCTTTATTGTCTGGATGTTCGGTAAGTGTATAAATAAACTCCAGTTAGTTCAGAATGCAGCAGCAAGAGTACTTACTAGAACCAGAAGATATGAACACATTACTCCTATTTTAACTAGACTCCATTGGCTCCCAGTAAAATTCCGCATTGAATTTAAAATCCTGCTATTAACATATAAAGCGTTAAATGGTCTGGCGCCGCAGTACTTGAGGGAACTTTTAGTCCTATACGAACCTCCGCGTTTACTTCGATCACAAGGTTCAGGCTTCTTATCAGTCCCTAAAATTATGAAGGCTGGAGCAGGGGCCAGTTCATTTTCTTACACAGCCCCTCAGCTATGGAATAAACTTCCATCCAGTGTTAGGGACTCAGATTCAGTCACTGTGTTTAAATCTAGATTAAAAACACATTTGTTTAGTCAGGCATACTGTTAAGAGCATTCACCCACCACTCTGTGTTCCTTCTTGTCTCCCCTACTTCATAGAGACAAGGACCACTCCAGGGCACCAGGAGGCACGACGGTTCCTGATTCCAGACCTGCTCCACCCTTGGCACCCCCGGACTAAATTACTACACCCACTACACTTACCACTGATTAACCCCAACACCACTATCTCAGTCTGTATTCCCAAAAGAGGTTGGGTTTCCTGACGACTGCATGCAAGCATCCGCAGGCACCTGGGAGATGGTCTGGCTTGCCGGTGGATGTGCTGATGCCGGGGTTGGACTTGCCGTTGCCGCGGGGAGGACGTGCTGGTGCTGGCTCCTGCCTGGGGCTCTTCATCTGCACCGGGGGGGACTGTGACTACTGGGCCGGGAACAAGAACCCTTATGCCACAACTGTAAAACCACCTTTTGTCCACAAATACGGACTGGTGCTAACGGGCCGCCCAATGGAGGATGGGTTCCCTTTTGAGTCTTGGTCCTCCCAAGGTTTCTTCCTATATCCCCGCCATCTTAGGGAGTTTTTCCTTGCCACTGTCGCCTATGGCTTGCTCATTAGGGATCTGGACCCATGCAATTTGTAAAGCTGCTTTGTGACAACATGTGTTGTAAAAAGCGCTATATAAATAAATTTGAATTGAATGAATTGAATTGAGTAGTGGATATGCAGCAGGAAGGGAACCATGTCTGGGAACCCAGGGACACTATCAGGAGAGAGTCCCACAGACATCTCCAGCAGAGGGCCCAGAGAGCAGATTTAGGATCAGCCCCACACCGTCCATAACTTGACACTCTGGGGCTATGAGGTTGACAGTTTACACTTTACTATACTTATATCTAGAGAATGACTGTTTTTGACTAAATGATACCTCTACTGTCTGCATTCTGTCACACCAACACATAACACACTCCCTCTCTTAGTTCACGTAACTGTCATGGCCACTGAAAAAGCCTTTTGTGGTCAGGCAGCCTGTCACGTTTAGCCCTCCTCCTCCTGTCGTCCTCGTGCTTGTTTTGTTGTTTCAGCCATGTGCGTCTTAGCCCTGCCCCTCGTTATCCTAGTCAGGTGTCCTGTATTAGTTCTGTCTATTTAAACCCTGTGTTTTGTCTAGTCACTTGTCTAGCTCCTGGTCCTGATTTGCATCGCATTCTGTTTCCGTGTTATGTGAGTCTTCTGCCCTGTGTATTATTTCGTGTACTAGTCTGTAGTTCTGTTCTGTTTAGTTAGTTCCTGTTATCATGTCTCTGCGTGTAGGTTATGTTTCGTTGTCGGACTCCTCTACTGTTATGACCCATGCCCGTTATATGGATTCTGATTCTGGATTGCCCTTTAATAAATCTCGCTCTTCTCAGCGCTTGTGTCCGCAAAATACTTCTCCGCCGATCGCGGCGTTACACAGCCATTTTTTTTAGAACTGCATGCATGTGGGTGTGTCCTTGTTACTAATACTAACTAGTTTTTGACTATGTAATAAAGTTAAAAGTGTCAAAATTGGGTATATCCAAAAATCCACAATGCATATTGCGTATTGCTTGGAAAGACTGTCCTGTCCCATTAAGCAATGCAAAACCCACAGCGAGGAGCTACTCAGTTGGGCAGCAACAATGACAACAGGAGAGTAGGTGTTTCACAATATCTGAAAGATTCTCATCAGTCATCTTGGGCGTGTGAATGTGTAGTCTGCATCTGGTTATGTCTATGTATGTATTTTCTTTGGGTGTAGTCCAGTGCGTGTGTTCATTCGTCTCTCCTGTGGCTCATCTCGTCAACACGTGGGTCTCATTTATTTCAAGGTATTTAGTGTTTGTCAAAGTAGTCTTCTGTGCTCGTCTTTGTCAGAGCCTCTCCTCGTTTGTTCAGTGTTTGTTCATTAGCTTTGAAAACTGCGTATGTAGCACTTATGAACGCACAGTTCATAAGTGCTACATACGCAGTTTTCAAAGCTAATGAAGCTATCTTGTATAATCACTTGGGACAATGCCCAGTGGTTGTTGAACCTTAGAGAAGACCACCGTAACCTCTGTGAACAGGATCAAGTAACCATATAGCTAGCAGACATCCAAGAAAGGTTTTCTAGAATGAGGAGCTGGACAGCACCAGGCCATAACATGGTCCATGCATACTGGTTGACGAAGTTGATGATAATAGTTTTCGGGGGAAAGGTGCAGTGAGATAACACCTTATAGTTTTTATTCTGAATTTGAATCTATAAAATATTTTGTCATGAATATTGTCTATAAATGTTGAAAAAAGGATTCCTTGGACAAAAGCACAATCATTGAACAATGTATGTCCAGTTATTGCCAGTTGATGCCACCCACAATAAATCTCTGTGAATGAATGTTGGCAGGGCCTATTAATTTGTTCATGCAATAATAAATTTGCTGCCTTTTATTCATGTAGCAATGTTAGTGTAATGTGCGAGGTAAGGCAGGTTGCAGAAACAGGTAATCCTCATACACGTAGTTTATTGAAACAGAGTAACATAGCGCTTGGCTTATGTCTGACATAGAACAGACATTGGACTCACAAAGGTGAGCATGGGAGAAGACTAATTCACACAATATGTACTAGACACATAAAGAGCACCTCAAGTAAAACTGACTAAATGTACCAGATGTTGTAGGAGGGAATCACACAAACCAGACAGCTCCAAACTTAATGTGGGGCTTTTATTTCCTAACTGCTCCCAACAGGAAACAGCATTCATTTTGTTTGATTTGGATACTTTAAAAAAAATAATTTCAATAATAAGTGCGGCTGTGAAAATCAGATGGTAAACTCTTCAAAAGTCCAGTACAGTATACCTGAAGATTCAGAAAAATTCAGAACTAGTTCATAAACTTAAAATTCCTTACAGAAGAAAAAAAGAGACAACAGTAGTGGACTGTTCCTATTGTAACGTCGGCGAGGAATTTGAGGATGCGGAGAAGAGTTGCATGAAACACGGAAGTTGTATTAACATTTGATGCTGCAGGTGCAGCTAGTGCAGGAGCAAGCACACGTAACTCAGATGGACACGTAATAGACTCAAAAAGACGAGCACAGGACAAGACGAACACACACAATATATACACATAATGTAACAAGCACCGTGCAGTAACGTGCAGCAAATTAGACCATCGAAACGAGTGAACACGCACATAAACACCAACGGAAGTACATATAAAGACACGAACTTTAACACACGCCCGAAAGGAGGGGTCCGGGGCTGACAGACCCCCCCCCCCCACGTCGACCCGCGGTGGTCGAAACAGCTTAGAACACCCTCTGTAAGGAATGCCACCTGATTACCCCTAAACAGCCGCACCTGCCTCTCATTACCACGCCCCCTTTCTCCCACACTTATACACCCTCCTACTAGTTCCGAGTCGCGAAGTATTGCCGACTATGCCGCATACCGAGCGTTTCTATTGCCTGCCTGTCTTCTCGTGTTCTGACCCTTGCTTATTCCCCAGACCTCGTCACCGGCCTAGCCCTTCTGTACCTCTTGGATTCTGCTCTCCTGTTATGACCCTGGACCGACCTTCCCAAAAACAACCTAATGTTGTTGAGCCTGACGCTAATGATTCACCTGCTTTTCATTGTACGAGTGAATTGTGAAAATAAAAGTGATCTACTTCCGCATTTGGATTCCTCTCTGTTTGATATACACGTTACACCCTCCCTGGGAACAGTGATACCTCAACCCCTTACCTCACCTCATGTGGGCCACCAATGAGACCTAACATGCGTAACTCATGTCACGGAATTATGATGTAGCAAAATTGTATAAGAACTATGGTCTGTGAGAGGGGGGCAGCTCTCTCTTGCAGACGCTATTGAGTGTGTGTAACGGAGATGTCTGGATCAATCCATCTTTCTATTTTTCTGTCTTTTGTCTTTAATGTTATTGTTATTTATGTGCTATTGTTATTAACATGTTATTTTTGCTGTATTTTTGCTGTAACTTGGGAAGGAGAGTAATGCAATTTCAATCCTCTGTATGTCCTGTACATATGCAGAATTGACAATAAAACTTGACTTTAATAAATTTTGTACTTTACTTTGATACCATACCCAAATGCTGTTGACTGTTCTTGTTTACCACTAATTCAATTGTTTATGTCATGTTAATCAAAATGTAATGGGTCTCTGTTGAAAAGTCTCACTTCCACCCCCCTCCACAACATTTAGACATTAGAATTGACATGCAAAATGGATGAACAAGTTGTCATAATATGTCAAGCATATAGCTGGAGCACAACACAATGTTGTAATGTCTGACAATGTAAGGACAAGGACTTGGACTTGGCGGTTGGGAGGCAAAACAGAGGAAGAGGCAGAAGAGGCAGAGGACATATGCACGTTCCTGATGAGATAAGAGCCACACTTGTAGACCACGTTCTCAATCGTGGGCTTACAATGGCCAAGGCTGGACAAAGGGTTCAGCCAGAAGTTGTGAGAAGTACTGAGAGTACTGTGAGAAGTGTCCTCAATTATTCAGGCTTTAATCGACATAACAGGTATGTAATCTAACAATAGGCACAAAACTGTTATTCTGTACACTTTCTGTAATGCATCATACAATATGACAGTATCCCACTTGCATTTTACAAGTAGAATGTGTCAGTAAGTATACTTTATACAGTGACATCTTATCTTTCTCAATTTTGTGCTTTTCTTTTTTCCACATAGGATTGTAAGACAACTTCACTGGAGTGGCAGTGGGTCCCTTTTCACACTTGAACAGGACGAGGCTACTTGCACAATGGTTGAAGAAAACAATGCCATAAGACTAAGGGAGACAGAGTCCCATTATAGAGAACACCAACATCTTTGAAAACATCCAAACAGTCAAAATCTCAACCATTGACAGGGTGCTGAAAAGACACCAAATGAATATAAAGCTGCTGTACACGGAGAGTGAAGGAGCTGCCCTACCAGTATGTACAGGCCAAACACGTATGAGCATGCAGTAACTGTACCTCATAAGATCATTGCGCATTACCTTGTGTTTCACTTTTTCAAAACAAGTTGGTGACTTGGAATGTGATATGGAACAATCACGTCACGTCACGCTCTACTGACACTATCCGTGTATGTGTACGCTCTACTGACACTATCCGTGTATGTGTACGCTCTACTGACACTATCCGTGTATGTGTACGCTCTACTGACACTATCCGTGTATGTGTACGCTCTACTGACACTATCCGTGTATGTGTACGCTCTACTGACACTATCCGTGTATTTGTACGCTCTACTGACACTATCCGTGTATGTGTACGCTCTACTGACACTATCCGTGTATGTGTACGCTCTACTGACACTATCCGTGTATGTGTACGCTCTACTGACACTATCCGTGTATGTGTACGCTCTACTGACACTATCCGTGTATGTGTATGCTCTACTGACACTATCCGTGTATGTGTACGCTCTACTGACACTATCCGTGTATGTGTACGCTCTACTGACACTATCCGTGTATGTGTACGCTCTACTGACACTATCCGTCCAGCATTGCCTCAAGCCTGTAACCTTTTATGGTTTCATAAGCTAAATTCTTTGTTGCAGCTTTCTTTTTTCCCCATCTATTATGTACTGAGGGGGTGGGGGTGATCTGTATTCATGGTGGGTGACTTTCTTTTAATAATCGCTAATGGTTTTGGAACAGTCATGTGAGTTTGGTACAGGAAGCCATTGTTTGCTGATGGATGGATGGTAAAGCATAATGTGAGCTTGTCTCAGTTGTTAAAGTATAACAGTTTCTGTTTGATTGCTATGTGTTCGTATTCTTCTGGTAATACATATAGTAGTAGCTGATGACTAGCTGACTACACTAGCTAGTGTACAGTTTGTACTTATCAAACTATTGATCTGCTCTTATTCTCCTAGGAAAGATAAAGGTTAGTGTACTTTTTCATCCTTTGTAAGGTTGTGTTTCACAGGTGATGATTTTGTGTTCCACAATAGATGTGTGGGGGAATGCTTTCCCCCCAGCAGATTCACATCCAGAAATTAAAGTTATATACTGTTTCTTTATTTAAGGTAAATGATTACATTTACTATGGTGACATACTATTTTGGATTTCATTGTTTTTTACTGTTGCTAGTTCATTCTTGTTGCTAGTTAAGTCTTACTTTGTGAGAATGGTTTCATTTATCCACGCTAAACAAGTAGACTTCTCACAGAGTAAATTCACAACATAAGCATAACATCTTCCCGATCAGTTCATTATGAAGAGTTTAGATGTTTTATAAATGCGTCTATATTAAATCATGATGAATACAAACAAAAGAAAAAATGATTTGTTCATTATGAAATAAACACCAATACATGTCTTATAAATGATCATCATTATAAAGTGTTAGTGATTGGTACACATCTATTCCAAGATCAGACATTTAACAGTTATATATCTTTGTACTGTATATATCAAGGGCTGTAAATTATAAGTATATTCTGTAAAATGTTATAAACATGATTTATATGTTTTGGAGAGAGCATAGCATAGCATATATTTCACAAGATTACTTCAAATCAAAATGATAAAATATACAATTTCTGATCAGATTACCTGTGCAAAGACATTTTACATTTGGTTAGTTGTGTGTACAGGTAATGAATATTCCATTTAGTAAACTGTTAGCATGTAATAGCCAAGTTTTGTTGATTATTCAATTTCTTTTCATCCAGCCCTTTACTCTCTTTGCTATGGCACACAGCCATCTCCACACCCTCAGAAAAAATTTTAAAAATCCTGAACATTCCTCTGCTTCACTCTCATTTTCAGTGTGAGCTTCCACCAAGCTGCCACACTCTCCTACCTCATCTAGCTGTTTATTCATTCCATCTTTACTTTGTTCCTGCTTTTTGTCTGGTTCTCCATCTGTTCTGGTGGGCTCCTTATCCTTATGGTCCTGTGTCTTATCTGGACTTTGTATGTTCATATTTTTCTTAATTTGTTGACACATTGCTGCATACTTAAACATGTCATTAGAATAGCTTCCTCCATTCTCTTCTACCATTCTGTCTATCTTATCCAGCAGATCAGTGACCTGCTTTCTGCTATTCAGGTCTTTATTGTTAAGGACATGGTATCTCGCTCCAAACTGATTAACTAGCTTTGTAAGAGCTGGATTTGCTTTAATTACTGCATCTACACTCTTTCCTTCCAGCTGGTCTCCATGTGTAAAGAGAACAGTCATATATTTTGTAACCTCTTCCCCAAAAATCATCTCAAATTCCTGAACAACCATTCTTTCTTTTTCTGTAAATCGCTTACTAATATCCACCACATAAAGGAAAGCATTTGGCCCTGGACTGGAGAGATAGATGCTATGTCCTATCTCTACAGCCAGCTCTTCAGGAGAGATGTTTGATGTATTAAACAATCCTGGAGTATCGATCACAGACATTTTTCTCTCTGCAACCACTGCCTTCTGCATCTCACACTTTGTTGTCACAGAGGTGGTCCCTGAGTCGGTTCTGAATATAGCATTTCCTAGAATGGTGTTCCCTGTAGCACTCTTCCCAGTGCCAGAGCTCCCCAGCAGAACAATTCTTCTCTCACAGAGCTCTTCTGCAGAAGGAGATGGCTTTTTACGAGGAAATTTTGTTTCTGCACCTGTGTTTAATGAAACAAAGAACAAAATTCCCAACACTCCCAGTCCAACAGTGCTCTAGTCATGACAACCATAGCAGCATCTTTAGAATAGCATGTGAGCAATGAAAACTTAACAAAAACAAACATGTGATAAAACTACTATAAGTACCACTACAGAGTTACCACCTCACTTTGCTTACTTATTCAATATGTAGTTATAGTTCTTAAGCCACATAATGGCTTAAAACATAATAATTAGTTAAAACATAATATACATAATATTAGTTAAGTGTACTCAAAGTGAATGTGTACATATTCACAATAATAGTATTCTGTCATAGAAATATATGTTAGTAGTGTTACATTACTGCATTAGTTGGCCGTACTGCACAATTTTAGCTGCCACAACAACTAAAACATGTAAGATATTAATATACTTACACAAATTAAATGGTGTATTCCTCAGTTTCTCAGTGAGACTTTTCACTTGATCACGATTTTGATTCTTGTTGTTGAAGACATGGTATCTTCCTCTAATGTTCTGCATAAGTGCTTTTATTTCTTTGGAGTCATCAATGAGTTCTTCGATCGTGATTCCTTCATTTTCCAACTCGTCTCCTCTGGTGAAGATTATCCAGGTGTTCTGGTAAAGCCAATCTGGTAGAAAGTTTATAATCTCCTTTACAACTTTACTATCTTCTTGAGAGAAACTGTCTGCCTTCATCACTAACAAAAACACAATGGGATTTGTTGGATCTAACTTGAGTAGATCCTGGCACATCTTCATTACATCTTCATTGCTTCTTCCCATATCAAAGAGGCCTGGTGTGTCATACACATCGAGATGAACGCCATCAAAGGTCACACTCTCTTTTTGCAGTGACTTAGTTAGACCTTCAAAACTTTTTCTTGAATGAAAAATATGTTTTCCTATAATGGTGTTTCCCACTGCACTTTTTCCAACTCCTATTTTTCCTGCTAGAATCACATTGTAATTCAGCAATCCACTGCGTGCAAACTTCTGGTTCCACTGCATATTTTCAAATCCTATGAATCCAATAAAATAAATAATAAAATTCAGAACATCAGTGACAAGTAGGCTGATATTTTCATTTTAGTTTTCCTGCAGACAAAATCTTAATTTCGCAGTCAGAATGTATGAACAGGAAAGGCCATAAAGGGGATTTGAGTATTATGCCTCTTTTTATGTAAATCAGAGTATTGTACCTCTTGACAATGATACTGAGCATTTATAGTCCTTTGAAAAGGATTCAATCATTTCTTAATTTTAAATTCAATAATAGTACAGTTAAAGGCAATGAAAACAGATTTCAAAACATATCAAAACAATCACAAAATGAAAAAAAGAAATGTAAGAATAATCTATGAACTGAGAGTAAACAGTAATATCAGTTGCATTACCCTTTTCAATTTCAATTGCATCACTTATTGCTGCATATCAGAGTATGAAAAGCATGACTCTCTGAGTAAATTGTGAATTTGATTTACTGCATCACTCTCTCTGTTTAGTCAATATGATTTTACCTGCATTACTCTGTCTAATTTTGGTCTTCAGTTCCTCAGCCAGTTGGTTGTGGTTAATTTTCTTCAGGATGCACAATGTGGTCGCCACAGCTTTGTCCAGCTCATATTTCTGCACTATTATATCCACAATGTCATGTATGTTTGCTTTCACCAGCTTTGCTTTTGGAATGGGATCATAACTGTTCCCACCATTGGTCAGATACCACTTAAAGGATGCCATATCCTCCTCATTCAAGGCCTGAAATGTGTGTAGCAAGTCTTCTTTAACACTGGAGCTCTCCATTCTGCTTCACTGGACATGAAGAAAACACAATATTTGAATACAGGTACAGGTATGTAATATCTAAAAAGCTCCTTTAGAGCTTTGTGAATGTTCAGAGACTGACAAACAGAAAAGCGCCCTAAAGTAAAGATGAAGACAAGACATTGTGGTGCTATAGATATAACATGGCTGTCATGGGCGAGGTATGGCAGGATGAAGACTTTATTAACACAATGGCAACTACTAAAGTAGTGCTTAGCAAACAAACGCACATGAAAGAGGCTCACAAAGACGAGCACAGGACAGGACTAACACACACAATATATACTTAACACAAAACAAGCCCCACGTGTATCACATTAGGCTGATGAGATGGGTGAACACATGCACAAACAACCACATCCACAAGAAGTATATCTATGGACACAGACTACACATGCACACGCCTGAAGTGAGGGGTCCGGGGCTGTAATGTGACAGACACCCCCCCCCCCCCCACCAAGGGCAGCTGTTAAGCACCAGACCCACACCAACGGGCAGGCACAAGCCGCCGAAACCACACGCGTCTGGGAGTCACCATCCCCTGCGGTGGGGAGTCTTTTGGGTTTTTGGTTCTTGTGGGTGCAGCCTGGCGTATTTCGCCTTTGTCATGGTATGTTTACTTCCTGGTCTTGCCTGCCTAGTAGTAAGAATGATGTAAGAATGACTAAATAAAGAAAGACAACAACGATAAAGAAACAAATCCAATGAAAACAGGGAGGGTAGCAGGCAGAACACAATACAACAGAGTAGACAAGAGAGGAACATAGACAGGGAACAGGGAAATATCATGCCATTGAACAAAAACAGATGGAGAGATGGAGTCAACTAGACAGAAAGTACAGAACTAGTTAGACTAGAACAGGATAACAAATCACGAGGCAAACCTAGAAACCACAAGAAAATTTTAAGGAGTGGGAATAATACAGAGAATAAATAGAGCTCAAAATTAGAAACTTGAAACATCGAATATATAACCAGATATAATGACAAGCAACATTGTGAACAAATCAAGGAGTATAAATAAACAGACAGAGCCATAAATACAGAGCCAGGAAACAGAAAAACAAAACACCATGAAAAAAACAAGACCAGAGAATGCAGACAAACCAGGAACAGAAACAAAAGCCACCAGAAGGAAAGCTGGGGTTGACCCACTCAGGGTCACGAGAACAGGAAACCCCATCCGGGTCAAGGGAACAGAGGGCGTGGCCTCGCCCATGCAGGAGAGCGAGGCAGACCGAGCGGCAGGCATAGCCTCCACCTCCACAGGATCCTGGGAGACCCTGAAGGAACACACAGACAAGAGATCTCTTCGGTGGCACCGGAAGCCTGCCGTGGCAGTTCAGAATGCACCAAGGGTCTAAAAGACCGCCTGCACATTCCATCCGTATAGCCATGTCTTGCGTTACAGGTTGCTCCTCCTTGTAACGTTCCAGAAGATGGGCTGACTCTTGGCGCTTACTGGGATTCCACACAACATATTCGTAAATGTGACGGGCAGAGAGTGCGAACTAAAAGGAAGTGATCACGCCAAGTCTCAGAGAAAAAGAGGGGTTTAATGAATAAAGTGCGCAAACCAAAATCCTAATTCCAAATTGTTCCAAAAGGAAACAATAACCAGCAGTCAACTGGTACAAAGACAATACATATATAGACAAACAAACGACCATTAGGTGAGGAGGCTAATAGGCCTTGCCAACCTGAGGGACACACACAATGCAACAACAGGACAACTGCCGCTGTCCCGGAGGCAACCGGTAGGGGGAGCCTCCCTCACCGTGACAATAAATACCTGCCTTTCCAATGGGGAATCTCCTGTACCTGCAGCGCCAGGGGATTTGCTGCTTCTGATTAGCAATCACTGATACACGTAAGGTTCTTTCTGCACAGTAGCAGTCAGAACCTCGAACCAACGAAGTAGTTCCTCAGAGTCTCGCTCTCTCGCTGTGTCCTCGTTCGGCGGGGTATTATGTAATGCACTAAGCATCAAGGTGCGTTGAGACAAACACAAACGCTGAGAGGAGCGAGATTTATTAAACGGCATTCCATAATCATGGTCGTATAAACAGGCTGAGGTCAAATCATTAAGGGAGTCTGACATGGAATCATAATTTACACGATAATAAACCGTATGACTTACAAAGCACGTAAGCAAACGGGGCTGTATGCGGTAACATCATCAAACAATGAACAGCAACACAAAAGGCCAAACTCAGGGTTAATTTACAGAAAGAGGGGGAAGAGGAGGGTGCACACCCGTCGGAGTACTCCGAGGGCACGGTGGACGGCGACTCCCGGAGGCGAGTGAGTCCAGCGGCCCCAGGCCTGCCCATTGGTGTCTGGGGATTAACAGCCGCGCTGGGCACTCCGGGAGGAGTTGCCCTTGGTTGTGGGGGGGGGGGGGGGGTCTGTCATGTTACAGCCTCGAGCCCCTCCCTTTGGTCATGTGTAGGTAGCATTGAATGTAGTATAAGAGAAGCAATTACATTTTCAAATAATTTGTAAATACAAATGTGCTACTGCCGTGCGAGTTATTAAAAGGAAAATTAACAAGTTAAGAAGTACTTTGTGTTACAAATGGGTCAGCATACTGCAGCATACATAACATTAGTTAATAAAAAAAAAACAATAGGAGAGGAGGAGAGCATCATCAGTCTTGCTGCTGTGAGATGATGAGATTTTGATGATTTACTGCCCACAATCAGGTCATTACCACCACAAAGTGAATCAAGGTGGATTTTGTAGGACACAGTGTCGATCTGGTCAATAAGCATTGTTATACTATGTACAGAACAAGAACATTGTAACACTGAAGCTATGTACCATGTTCTTCAGGATAACACTATAATATCAGTATAAAACTACTATGATTTTCTGTCTAGTGTAATTTCTGCTGGAATTTACCTGAATGTAAAAGTATGTTTATACTAACATTATAAATGTATTAGGCCTACTTTATGATGTTTTTATGTTGTTTATAGTGACATGTTATTTTGGTAGCGACGTATTTTGGTAAAAAGCCTTACAATAACTCCTAACTAACTCCTTATTTCCCGCATTCCTGATTCCTGTTTTTTTCATACATGTTTAGTACCAGGGAACATATCCAGATATATACTAGCTACCAAAAATAAACTATAAAATACAAAAACAAATAATAAAAAAAACACAGTAAACGCAACCCAAGATGCATTTGTTCAGGAAGTGGTCCGAAATGCATTTTAGCCAGAAGTAAGCTATCTCTCCAAACCACAATCAACAACCAAAATCTCACCCGATGCAGTGGGACACAGTGCATGTGATTCATGACCTAATCAGATGGCAAAACATAAAGGACACACACGGTTAGTCCGTCAACAAATCTAAACACTTATTAGTGGTGCCAGTTAATGAATTAGCCTAAGGAATTGTTTTCACATCAACATCAACAGACAGATCTGGTTGAGATGATAAAGAAATCAGTAAGATCCAAAAGTGACCACAAAAGGCTTTTGACTACCAACTGTTAATGTAAGTGGTCGCAATCCAAAATACTAACCTTATGAAAAACGACAGGTGTCAGATGACAATGGCAACTGCCATTTTGCAAAAAGAAAGTCTTGTACATTATTCTTGTATTGGATCTTAATCTTGTATTGGTTTGATCTAATACTTAGATGCAGATCAGAGTACTTATAAAACAATTTCTTTAAATTAAAACATCACATTTCATTGATTGGTATGGACTTACCTAAAAATATTACGAATATTGCTCAAACGTCCAATCCGTCTTTCAGTCGGTAAACAATGGTGTCAGTTTAAGAAAATACTTTCGCTTTAGTTTGAGGAAGTCAAAGTGCCGTGGGAAGAGGCGGGGGTGTTCATATGCATAACATATTCGACTTTGTGCAGCCAGACCCGTTGCTCTCGGCTCTTGTACTGTAGCCTAGAAGAGACGCAACCTGCGTGAAATATAAAGTCTAAATATATAGTGGATTCTATTTATCATCATCAGTCACTTGGGACAACATTGGATCATTCGGAGATCCTCACTGAACTTGTGGAGTGAATAATATTGCACACCCCACTTTTCAGTTCATTTGTTAAAAAAATTGTTAAAACATTTCATTCCACTTCACGATTGTGTCCCACTTGTTGATTCTTCACCAAAAAAATTAATTTTATATCTTTAAGTTTGAAGCCTGAAATGTGGCAAAAGGTTGAAAAGTTCAAGGGGGCCAAATACTTCCACAAGGCACTGTAAATATGTGTTGTCGTTGTACCAGTTGACTGCTGGTTATTGTATCCTTAATTTGGATCATGTCACGGGTCTCTTCCTTTTTCGTTTGCACTCCCTGCCCGTCACAGCCACACAGTAGCCTGCAAAAAAGACAAATCACTTTAAATGCAGTTCTAAAAAAAAAAAAAAGCTGACAGACCAAAAGAGGCTTTTTCAGTGGCCATGACAGTTCCCTGAACATGCCCCATCCACTAAAAATGGGTGAGCTCAGCTGAAGAAGAAAGTCCAACAGTGAGGTCCACAGACTGAAGGTGGTTTTGTATGGCTGTATGGTTTTAATGGCTATTTTCAAAGCAGTTAAATGCTGAGTGCTAAGTGAACAAAAATCCAGAAATCAGTTACTCAGTGGCTGTAAAGCAAAATGAAACTTTTATTCAGTATTTGAGCCTGGACTGGATCCTGAAGTACTGGTGGCCATAGAGAATCAACACAGTCCTCACCAGCAGCTGAACTTTAACCTGAACGGGAACTTAACCTGAAGTTGTGCCATCACTGGTAGCTTAGTTGTAACTATGCATGGTAATCATTTACTGGTACACTGATGTGGTCACATAGAAAGGACACACAAAGAGATATTTTACTATGACATTTTAAATTCTTCCATTTTTTTCATTATCAGTTGTAAGAAAGGCAACAGTTAGTAATAAGCACAGGTGCTGTATTTTTTTTACTGCTTTATAAAGTGGTCCGTAAAGTGATGAAGACACAAAATGGCGAGGAAGCTAAATAATTAAGTCAGGACCTCCACTGGCTGGGTCATAAATAAAGAAGTAATAAATCACATTTGCATTTGTGATCAACACCTCTAGAGCAAGAAACCTAGGACTGGATCTCCTACTCTGACTTCCTTTCTGAATAAGGATTATGTTTCCACCTGTCCTTCCTTGTCATACCTATGGGAGTCATGGGGAGTTGGTGACCCTCAAACTGTCTGTCGTGCTCGTGTTTGTTGCAGAGCCCTTGGGTGCTGACATAGCCTGGAAGGTTCTCCTGCATGAACCTTCTCTGACCTTTATTGCTCTTTCCTGCTGTCTCCTATTTCCACATTGCATGTAAATCGTTTAACTGACACTCCAGACCAACATTTGAAGGCCGGTACAGCTTTTTGTTACATCACTCTTTGGTATTTTGACTTTTATCTTTTATGTTATGAAATACGAGTCTACTAAAGGTTTGCCCAAGTGACATCATTTCATAAACAACTGTATTTTGTAAATATGATCTACAGTAATGAGATTTAGTGTGTTTGTCATGGTTATGGAAATAAGTTACTAGGGTATCTGTTACTAGAATGTAATTTTAAGATTGATGCAATTTCCATTGATACGTTACACAGAAATTATTCGGTATCAGATCAAGGGTACCACATATATAATACAAGTATGTAACATGTGGTTATTGATAAATAATTTTTAAAAACTCTGGAACTTGTATTAGGACTGTGAGATGCTTACATGAAGATGCCCATGGTGGATCTGAGGCAACATGCCAACATGTTCTTTGTTGGACTTGACATCGTATGTAGACTGCCGCTTTGGTTTCAACTTAGTGCCAGCACCCAGGCCAGAGTTCTAAATGAAGAAATCCAATGGGTGAGACTACCTATGGCACTGAAATTATATCCTACATACAGCTTTATCTCATTGTTTTACAAGTACTGTCCACTTAATGTTAACTTAAAGTAACTGTCCACTTAAAGTTAATGAGGTTTAGCATGTGGGTTCTGTGACAGGAGAAGAAGCCATTTGGACCACTTCATTCCCCTGAACCAGCAGCACTTCTTTCAGTCTGGTACTTTAACATAGCTAGTGCTCATTTTACTTAAACCCAAATAACTGGTTACAAAATATCTTCCATTCAAACAAGCTTTTCGCTCATTCAATCTTGGAATTTGGTCACAAAACAATGCAGTTAATGGATGGTTAAGATGTAGTTCCCTTGCTGACAGAATAGTAACCTCTGCCTGTTTGGCAGCTGGGGGAATCCCTTGTTAATGGTCCAAATGAGTGCTCAGACTGAAGGGGTCTCACCAGTTTAGGGAGCTGTCCACATCCTATTGGAGCATTCTTTTTTTGCTCACATGGTCCAGGAGCAGGATAACCACCCTTTGGAGACAAAGAAACACATACAAGCTCATTCGTGCTCTCTCACATAAACTCAAGATCATGTCAGGCCACTAAATATTTGTCGCCGTGGATATGTAAGTCAAAAACAGTAAGGACAGACTGAGCCCATGCTAGAAACACAAATACAAGGTCACTCATGTCTTCTGTCATAAACTCATATTCATGTTAAGCAACAAAATATTTGTTGCCATGGTTATGCAAGTCTAAACTAACTCATCTGCTATAACACTAAGAACTTAAACATCATAAAGATTCCAGGGTCTCTTGCCACAGACTCTACAGAAATGTAATAATAGATATCAACACACTTTAACAATGATTCTGTAGCTCATGCTCTGTCCTGTCTTATTAAGGAGGTAAAATCAATCAAGCAGGCAACGTGTGGAACCAGCATGAGGCACTCCTAAGACATTACTCATAGTTCAAGAATAGAAAAAAAATCTACTCAACTTCCCATAGTCAAGCTAAATTTCAAATTTCATGTTAATATGAAGTCACAAAGGGAAATATATAATACTGTCACCTTTTAACTTTCAAATTACTAAAGACATAATACTAAACGGAGACCATCGAATTAATAGACAATACAGACTCTTTATTCATAAGAGCTTTGCATATCTACCCATGTTGCTATTTGTTCTGGAAACATTTCCTAATTAACTCTTTAACTTCAAATGTGAACACAATCTCAGCGATTTACAGTTTTCTGTCCGTTAGACAACAACAGTACATTCTCAGTAAAGTTCGGTGGTTTACTGATATCACTTTAGTGCACTTTTGATAAGTGATCACACTAGCCTAAAACTGTAACGTACTCCAATAGATGCGCAATCGCGCGCGCACCTCTAAAGCTGCCCATCTTTTAAACTATCCATCCATAGTTTAAGCGCCCGATGCTTACACGCTATGCTGTAAATGTGAGATTCTCGATGCAGCCTTAGTGCAAACTAACACTATGTTTATGTAATCCTGCGTAATGTAGGCTACGTTACTTTCCTCTCACAATCCCTTATGCCCTGCCTCACCGTTTCTGAACAGTAGTTTTTAATATACACTCACATATTCCATATAAATAAAATCGCATTTTCATTTGTAATATTACACTTACGTTAAGTTTTTTTTAACATTTACATAAATTTTATAAAAATGTAATTTAAACGTTCTGTTTAAATGCACACACCAAAATACAAAAAGAAGATCGCAAAAACACACTGGGGTAGTTATTCTTTTTGACAATAAAACAGTAATTTAAAATACTAAACTTGTTAATGTTATGTGTAGAAGAAAAATAATATTAAGAAAGTCTAAGAGACGCTTAATGAACATACCTTTTCCAGTGTGGTTAAGTCCTTTGTTTTTTTAATTCTGTTTACAAGCATCTTTCTTCCAAGTTTTCTGAAGATAGGGAAAATAATTAGAAAAAATGTAATCAAGACCACCAGTGGTAATCTATCATGACATGCTACAATAGCCAGGTTATTTTTTATCATTACATAGGAGGAGCTTTCATAGAACTCATTTTTCGTGGGACTTATGAATTCGTCTCAAGATAAAGGATTCACGCGCATGCAGAAAAAACGTCCAAGGTGCAATAAACGCAACGACAGTGAGACCATGGTGCGATTTTATACCTTGGCTGGCCATTGTGACGTCATCACGTTACATTTTACGTCACCACCATTAAAGGTTCACGAGGTTCAACTGCTGTTACCTCCTCTTAATGTCTCATTTTACTAAACAAATTCACGAGCCATAAAACTGAATGCATTTAATACTACGTATTAAACTAATTCATAGTAATCCGGATCTAAAGTATAGCTATGTTTGTATATACACCTGAGAGTATTTTTATTCTTTTAAAGGATAGATTTTAAAAGTGTATTTTTGTTATGATTATTTCATTCCTATTTTAAGTAAAAAACAATATTCGAAAAGAGGTACATGACTAGGTTGTCTTTCTAATTAACGGTGAATCTGAGTCTTTTTTCATTATCTTCATATTTAATCAACATGATTTGATGTGACCCTTGTAGTTATATCCTTGTATCATTAATTTTTCAGAATCTCCTATATCCCCTAAATTACATCAAATTTGCATGAATATCTATTTTGTAAATAAAATGTTCAATTGAATGCCTGGTGTTGAAGAATTTCCCCACCATGTCTAGATGTTTTTAAGGGTTACCTTTACATTTTTAAGCTATAACAAGAGACCAGCAGATGTTGTTTGGTGCAGATCTGGTGGAAAAGAATGCTTCCACCTTAACTGGCCCAAGGGCAGCTGGGAAAAAGCCAGAGGGAAACTCATCAGAAGTGTCTATCTAACCAAATAATACTCAGACATTCCTCACTCTGAACAGACAATATGTTTTGGAGGCAGAAAGTATAAACACCTTGTATTCTGATGGAATTGTACATTCCTCAGGAATAGACATAATCAATGTTGCTTAGTCAATTTCTCATTAAAAAGAACAGACACTAAAGACATCACTCATAAACGCTAACATTGCTATTTGAATTAAAGGCATTCAATATCACATGAATGAATGAATAGGCTCCGTTATCATAATTGGGGAATTATGCAATAACCGGCCATATAGCAACACACTCGTTGCACTCTTTATTATCTGAAAAAAATAATAGGCTTTAGAAACAGATGCAGCTTTTCTTTGTATATTTTCTTTCTCTGGTGAAAAAAGTCAGTTCTTTACTGATTCTTTATGAAATTTCTTCTTCATATCGCCCATTATCTTCCTTCCAGTGTCATGCACCCTCTTCTGCACTTACATACCTCTCTCCGAGCTCTGCGTCTTTGGGATGAATCCTTTAGCTTGATAACCTCCAGGCCTTTACACAGGGCGACCGGCGCCGAAACATAAACAGATTTGGCTTCTCTCCAAGTGTCCTGCGGTTTGCCTTTTTAGAATGCATGCGCTTAAAAGCCATGCTTCATGTTCTGCTTTTCCATGGTGTCCTGCATTTACTTTACTCATCTAAGAAGGTCTGAAGAACTCACCACGGTAATGCATAGGCAGCAATACAGTTTTCCAGTGTTGAATGTTAATATTTTGGCCTACATCAGCTGCTTGTTTGAATAACATATACACACACACACAAAAGTCAGCTCCAAGTGTAGTTATGAATCTGACCAAGGGGAGGAGCACTTGGACAATAACAGAAAATAGTATCTGCAAGGACCTGTGCACCTTCCCAATGATCATCTTCCACACATCAGTTATGCTAAAGATTGTATAAATTCTATCCATCCATCCATCCATTGTCATCCACTTATCCAGGTCCAGGTCACAGGGGCAGTAGCCTAATAGGCCCAGGTTTCCCTCTCCCAAGCCACCTCTTCTAGCTCTTCTGGTGGGACTCCGAGGCGTTCCCAGGACAGCCGAGAAATATAATCTCTCCAGCGTGTCCTGGGTCTACTCCCAGTTGGACATGCCTGGAGTGCCTCCCCAGGTGGCATCCGAACCAGATGCTTGAACCACCTCAACTGACTGCTCTCTACGTGGAGGAGCAGTGACTATACTCCGAGCCTCTCCCGGATGACCGTACTCCGTACCTTATCTCTAAGGGAGTGCCCGGACACCCTCGGAGAAAACTCATTTCAGCTGCTTGTATTCGCAATCTCATTCTTTCGGTCACTACCCGGAGCTTGTGATAATAGGTAAGAGTCGGAACATAGATTGAACAGTAAATTCAAATCTTTGCCTATTGGCTCAGCTCTCTTCACCACAACGGTCCAGTACAGTGTCCGCATTACTGTAGCCGCAGCACCGATCCGCCTGTCAATCTCTCGTTTCATCCTTCCCTCACTCGTGAACAAGAACCCGAGATACTTCAACTCCTCCACTTAAGGCAAGGACTCACTCCTGACCCAGAGAGGGCGCTCCACGCTTGTCTCGCACTCGGCTGCAAACTTATCCAGCGAGAGCTGTAGGTCTGGGTTTTCTTCTCCTGGTGCCCCATGTTTCTTTTACTCATTCATGAATGACCTAAGCACGCAGCTTGTCATAGTTTGCTAATATTCATTCATGAACTTGACTTAATAACCTTGGTAAATTATTTTGATATTGAGGCCAAATATAGACAGATATATGTGACAAATATTTTACAAAACTTTTTTTTTATTTTATAAAATTATAAGATCTACCTATTTTAGTTTGGGAAGCAATAAAAAAAATGTAATGTATATAACTCACTGCACATTTCCTAAAAAACTGCAGTGATGCCATTTTCATTGGCCTTTCCGTGAAAAACGTGACGTGACAGATCCTAAATATTTTATGGGGTGAAAACATGTACTTGGATTTTAAGAGGCAATGGAAAAACACCAAGAAAGAGTCACATGAGAGCTGATAGCAAGTGGATCTCGCAGCTGAACTCTGAAACACACAGTGACAGACGCAAGAACAGCTGCCCGGCGTCATCTCTGTGTGTATGTCTTCCGTTCTTACATCAGTCCCACTTCAGGCCACATCCAAACACCCTGAGGTTACTGTGTGTTCCTCTGTTGTGCCAGATGCTTCTGGAAATTCTTGAGGAAGTGTCCAAAACAATCAAAAGAGGTTTAAAAATATTACGAATTCTAGGCTATTATCCAAGGGTATGAAATTTGTGATGGAGCTAAAAAAGAAAACGATCATTAGGGTTCAACGCCCACAATAACAGGCCATGAATCCAACCTCTTGGCCACAAACTTTCCAGGAAAGGTTAATGAGCTCAGTGTTTGGTAGCTCAAGACTTCCGGGAGCCAGAGGGCAATTATTTACCAGCAAGAATCCAGACTCACATTCCTGGTACAAAAGGTCAATGAGAGAGTGATGTGTCTCACAAGACGGGGACAAATGTTTACAGGGAGACAAAAAACATGCAAAGGACAGGCAGGCGGACATACAAAGACACTCGTCATGGGACAGGCAGGTGGACATACAAAGACACTTGTCAGTGGCCACAGACAGGTTTATTCTGCCAACCGTACAGAAGGAATACTCCTACATAAGGGGAACATACACACAAGGAATAGTCCAGTATGTACAATATGTACACTTTCAGCACATTATCTATCATGATACACATCTGTGATGGATGTTTTTCAGACTTACACAACATTTGCCTAATGAAATTACTGTTGCTCAAAATGAATAATCTTGCATAATTTTTCTAGAGGTTAGTACTGGATATGTGCCAATCCATTCACCATGAAGGTTGGTCCATCAGCTTTTTATTTAGGATCATATCCAGTTTATCTGGCAGTCCTTTTCATAATTATGTCATCTTGGAATTAAAAAATAAACATTCTATACATGTACTATATGAAGATTATAAAACAGACAATCTTAAAAATATATCTTATGGCAATCAAACAGCACCCTGTCAGGGTTTATCGAGATGAGGAGTTTGTTGTCTTTGAAACCACAGATATAATTGGTTTAAAATGTACATCAAATAACAGCCATATAAAAGACGTGGTCTATCTTCCTCTCCTTCCCATTCGTGCTTTCCTCATCCTGTCAGTAGACAGGTTCTGCAGCAGAACTGGCGAAAGAGTTTTTTCTCACACAGCCGGTTGGACTTCACCATCTCACAGAACACCTCGTCCGCTAAGAGAGAAATTACAGAGAGAGAGAGAGTGTGAGAGAGAATTAGACCTGTTCATATCACCCACATTTAGGAAGTATAGCATGACATGACTTCCTACTGGCATAACAGTCTACATCCTCTCCATCTCCACGTCTCATTTTACTAACTGACCCAGTAAACCTGCAGCATTGCGATTCTCACCCAGCCATTAACCTGGGTCAGTGTAATGTCCTCCCTCCTTCTACACAGAGCATCTGTTAACCTGCAGTTCCACTACACTCTAATATAGCCCCTGATCTTTTGTCCTGGTTAAGGCCATCGAACCCACCACAGGGGTCTGAGGTACCAGCTGTCCTGGAGCAATGGTCATCTCCCCCACTGTGGGGCACCTCCTTCATTGTCGATGGTGGGTCAGCGATTGGCTGCTTAGCCATTCGGCTTGCTGCTGGTGTGGTAGAGGCCTGGAGAAAAGAGGGCTCCTGGGGTCACAGGGGGGGTCGATGTTCGCTCTCTGCGGCCTGCTAAAGCAGCGACCTCTCACACTCGCCATGTTGCCTCCATCCAGCCCAGTGTCCAGCCATTTCTCTTTTCTCCCTTCTTCCCTTCTCTCCGTCTTTCTCCCACACCACCATTCTGGAACATCCTTTTATCTCCCCAATTAATTCTGTTTCGCTGCCTCTTCAGGTCTCTCTCTGTCCATACTTCTCAGCTGCCATCTTTTTCTTTATGTCTCCCTCTCCCTCTCTTCCTTTTTTCTGCTTCCTTCTCTCTCTCTCTCTCTCTCTTTCTCTAATGAGCAGTCCTCTGAGCCAAAACTGTGGCGGGTCCCAGCTGAGACTTGTGCAACACAACTTCACTAGCGAGGAACTAAAACCTGAGAGGCCTCTAAATGCTCTCTGGCAAAGGAGTCTCAAGCCAAGCTGTAAAAGTGAAGTGCGGCATGACACCGCAACTCCCCGGTGCCAAACTCTCAGAGGCCTCCAAACTCAGCGATGCGCCTCCCTTCACCTGCCTCACAGAATCCACAAACATCTCCCCACAGTGGCTACAGAAGCAAAGCTTCATGAAAGACCTAGGCTCCCAACCGCTTCAGCGAACTGGACGACGGAGACACACTGTCGCTTCAGTGAGTGCGGCAAATTCAGATCACGATGAACGTAGGTGAAACATCAAAAATGGCTTTTTGAGCTACGGCGGTGAAAATGCCCAGACGCATGTGTGGTCATTTGCTCACAGACTAATGGATGCTTGCGACACATCAAAAGAAGCAGTGATACCCAGCACACTGCTTATACACGACCGTGCCATGAGCCTGCTCTCCACCTCTAGCTAATCCCGAAAGAGGGAAAAGGGTCCAGGAGCCCAGCGAGGAAGGAGGAGGTCCGTGAGTCCAGCGAACGAGGAGGTCCAGCACCCCTGAGAAAGCTGACTGTCCCCACGGGGGGCTGAAAATGTCAACAGCAGCTGAAGCAGCTTGCCCCCACACCACGCACTCACGCAACGAAGCGGGTGACCGCATCAAACCTGGTGCATCCAAGCGGGCCAGACACACACCTACCGTTGTTGCAGGTGGCGCTGATGATACAGGTGCTGTCGACCAGGTTGTAGCCGTCCCTGCACCTTGTGCAGCTTGCCCCTGGTTCCTGGCAGCTACTGCAGTTCTCCTCACATCTGGAAATGGCAGTGCACCAAAAAACAGACACACACACACACACACACACACAGATGAGCATGCCCCACCCACTTTTTCCACCACCAATACATCTTCCAAGAAGTGTCAGTTTCTGAAATGAAAATGACAGACTATAAGTCCGTGTTTTTGTGTGAATGGAGAAAACAAGGCAACAAAATGGGCGTCATCACATGAATATGTATGAGGCCAGCGGGCTGGCCAATCCTGGTGCTCAACCAGGTCCCATGAAAGTCACTCATCACTCACAGCATACACTAACAGAATGTTATCTCATTACACGCACACACACACACACACACACAAGCTCATGCATACACTCACATCCAAAAAAACCCCAGTAAGAGGATAATCATTACTGCAAACTGAGAATGAGTTTAAAGCAGATATGGAACTGAAGGTGTAGAGTTGAAGACGGAAAGTTCCTTGTGGCCCTCGTTTGAAGGAATATGTTACCGGAACATTACCATTTCTAACAATGAATTAATGCTACTAGGGACTTTGTAAGTATGTACATGTTAAAGGGTGCCTATTAGCTGTCTTTCACTGCTTGTTCCTGAGGACTCTTGTCTGAGTAAATGAATTATAATATGCTTTATTGTTAAATGTCTGCATAGAATATTAGGTAATTATGAATTTTGATGAAATCCACAACATAATTTTTGGGCTGATCTGTGTGGCCAGGGCTTCAGGACAAAGTTGGGTCTATCAGAACACACAAAAGCATTTAGTAGCTAAACAGTGAAACAGCAAGCAAAACAGCATACTGAATTAACAGCAGGCAAGACAGAGAAACAGCACACTGGGTTAACAGCAGGCAAGAAAGAGAAACAGCACACTGGGTTAACAGCAGGCAAGAAAGAGAAACAGCACACTGGGTTAACAGCAGGCAAGAAAGAGAAACAGCACACTGGGTTAACAGCAGGCAAGAAAGAGAAACAGCACACTGGGTTAACAGCAGGCAAGACAGAGAAACAGCACACTGGGTTAACAGCAGGCAAGAAAGAGAAACAGCACACTGGGTTAACATCAGGCAAGACAGAGAAACAGCACACTGGGTTAACAGCAGGCAAGACAGAGAAACAGCACACTGGGTTAACAGCAGGCAAGACAGAGAAACAGCACACCGGATTAACATCAGGAAAGACAGAAAGAGCACACAGGATTAACAGCAGGCAAGACAGAGAAACAGTGCACTGGATTAACTTCTGACAAGACAGAAACAGCAGACTGGATTAACAGCAGGAAGCAGCCCTTGGAACCTGATGCACCATGCAAATGTGAGACCCTTCAACTCATCCAAGGTCAGTTATGAGGTTTTCAAAGAAAACAACGAAAACCTTACGGAAAAAATCAGGATCAGCAAGGTTTTCGGCATCTCACAGGTCCTCAAAGAGAAAGAGGCGATAACTATGCAGCCATTTCCCTAGGAGTCTCACCACCTATCGAGGGGGCTGAGCTCCAGAGAGGCTGGATCCACAAAATGAAATAAACAGATTCGGCAGCAGGAAATAAAGCCTCTTTCAGACAAGTTTGGCATTTCCATCAGCGAACGCTCTCCGCTCGTGACCCTGGGGAACGGGTGCGCCTTCCACGCTGCGTTTGTCACTTCCACAGCAGAACATGGTTTTAACTAACGCCCTGCTCTCTTCCCCAGGGTCAAACTTTACTTCCATTTTACGGCTGTCTGCTCTCGTCACCTCACCATCCCACTGCACCCTACACACACATTAAAATAAATAAATGAGTGTTATATATATATATATATATATATATATATATATATATACACACACACACACACACACACACACACACACACACCCGACCCACTCAGCAAACATTCTCAGTTCTTCAATGAAGAACCTGTTGGCCATCTATGACCTTCTTTAAAGGCATCTATTTGCTTTGGACAGCTTTCATAAAGCACAAGTCCCGAGATTTATAAGGGAAGGTGCAAAAGCGGCCCACAGTGACCCATTACGGAGGTCCGAACCAGGGGGAAGGCACCGTAAATTCAAGCCCTGCTGCAGGAAGTGTGTGTGTTTGTGCGGGTGGGGGGGGGGAGCTGTTTGCTCTGATTTCTTCAGCAATGGAGAACATGAAAGGGAAAAGAGCAACAATAAACAAAAGGTGGAGTCCATAAAGCACTATGATGTGACTGATAAACTACTGTCAGCAAAAGATGAAGTGAACAGTGGTCACTAATGGTGATCGTTTCTTCCCCTTCTGTCTGCTTTTCGTTTTTTTAACTGTGCGTCTGTACCATATCTGTAATTAGGCACAGATGTGTACTGAGAGACAGACACAAAGACAGGTAGAAACCCTTTGTTGCTGAGTTTACTACAAATGACAGACCTTGTTATAGATAAAATAATTATTCATTCATATAAACTGCTTAGTCCAATTCAGGGTCGCAATGGGGACCGGAGTCTCCCCCAAATCACAGTTTCAGGCTGGCAGAACAAAGCTACGCTTTGCTTTAAGACGTCCTTACGCACTTGCGACACATCCTCTGTAGGAAATCTGTTTCCGCGCCCTCGTAGTATCCAGGAGCACATTTGCGGACGCACCGCCACTCCTGGAGCAGGAAGTCCTGGGCACAGCGGATGCACTCCTCCATGCCTGGCCCTACGAGGAAGCAAGTGCAGTTGAAGGTACAATTGAGGGTATAGTTGACGCTGTCGTTATGTTCTTTAGAGACCTTGATGGAGAGTATACACACAAAAACAATAGCAGGGTTTTGGAAAGATCACTTTTGCTGCTTTCTTTCTCTCATAAAGCCCTTGAAAAACACAATAGTGAAACCTCTGAACACTGAACACCTCTCTACACACTGACACACATCCACCCACACATACACAACAGCCAAACAGAAGGCTCCCTTTGTACTCCAAGGCTTTAGGAATGAGCTCAGAGTAAATAAGCCATACACTAACAGAATGTTATCTCATTACACACACACACAGATCTGCTTAATTCTGACATCACACTCAGTGCTAAATAACATCCTCCATGTGGAATGCATGGGCTCAGGCAGCGAAGCACTTCTCCAACCCCCCCCCCCCACACACACACCCCAACTCTCCAGGGCAGGTGAGTGACTCCTGCTAATCAACTCCTAGAGCTGGCTGGCCCTGGGGGAGGGGGAGGGGTGCAGGGCTTCGGGTAGGCGACTCGTGTGCCACAGCAAACCCCCTGTTTAGCGTTGCCCCTGGCCCCTCGTTACACCGTCACCGTCGTCGCCAGAGAGTGAGGTGGTCTCTGTCACCCGAACGTGGAATGCTAATTTCAGCAGCAACGATGGAAATTACAGAAATGTTTTGATTTCCCCTTCCAATCAACTTCAAAGTAGTAAAAGAATCCAGTCTCTTAATCAGCCCAATTCACTACTCTTCTATCGATTCATTTCCTGCCATATATTTTTCTTGTTACTGACAACACAGTTCTTATGCAGATATGTGATTTAGCCAATAGTAACTGAAAAAAACAGTTGCCATGCAACAGAGGCAACGCCGAACAGCCTATGCTAACGAGCTCCTCAACAAGCTAGCTGGTCTGCATGTCAGCTCCGTAACTCCAGGGCCTATCTTTATTGAAAGCAGTGACTGGCTGACATTTTGCGTAACCGTTTCATGCCACTCTGGATATGGAGATAGCTTTGGGCATCAGCAGGCTCACCAGCGCCCTTGCTCAGCTAAGCTAGCCGCCTTTCCTAACGCTCGACACGTTGCTTCAGCGACCTGTCAGTCAGAGCTCGATTCTACAGCCAGAGGGCTGTATTCTGTGCGGCTTTGGAAAAGAGGTGTATGCCCCTGGAGTCTATAGCATGGTAGCGGGAGTGTTCCATTCGCAGATCAGAGGGAGCAGAGTGACACCTGTGCAGGTGGAGCAGGAAACGTGGCAGGGGCTACACTTCATTTCCTCCAGGTTAAAGAAGGTCCCGTTGACGCACTCAGGAACACAGGTCATCCCGGCTAAACTAATAGGAGGAGAGAGAGAGAGAGAGAGAGAGAGAGGGAGACAAGAGTGAGAGAGAGGCAGAGACAGAGAGAAAAGGGAACAAGAAGGGAACAGCAAGTTGCCAGGAATTTGAATGAGCATTGCCTGGTGCACCCTGGGAGCTTTTAGCTTCAGCTGGAAGAAGAACATGGCTGCCGCGACAACCCGGGCCCTTGGGGGTCAGCAGTTTGAAAACGAGAAGGCAAACATAATCGGAGCTGCATGAACATACTTTCACGTCCCTTTCATTCCCACCATCGCAGCATGAAGACACCAGGGCCTCAAAGTTTCCACAGGCTACCTTGGGGCTGCAAACGAGAACTTCTGAACCAAATGGAGAGCTCTGGGTTTCTGGACCGCAAGTCATGATGGTATGTGGACATTTGGGCCACATCGGAGGGGAAGACAGAGACGCGTTTTCCTTTGGCCTTTTTCGAAGCTGAAGTTTGAGGCTGAAGCCTCTGGACATGATAAACAGCAAATGCAGATAAGGATGACCAGATGTGTGCTGGACACGATCAGACCGTGCTGGAAGGCTGTGGTCATTCAGAACACAGTGCATCTAAGCAGTGTATACACACACACACACACACACACAACTTTCACAGAAAACTGCAGAGAAATCAGCGCTTTACTTTGTATTACACAATCTTCACTGAAGCAGCAATTTTCCATTGGCCATAAAACCCAATCTTGAACTTTTCCCCCAATAATTTCACCCAATAAACATATTATACACAACAAATATTGTACTGAATGCCATTTGGGACCTACTGGTGAGGCCAAATTTACATAATGTTGACAACAATCAGCATTATTTTAGCATTACAAATGTTAGGCTGTTCAGAAAAGCTCACTTTTAAAAGGACTTTGGCCCAGCCTATTATGCAAAGCAGTCATGTAAAGTTATTAAGTTGAATGGTAAACTTTACTAAAACCATATGCACAAATGTTAAAACAGTTGTTTATTGCTTATTGCTTATATGTTTATTGTTGTTTTTTCCTGTGTAATATTTATGTTTTTTGTATAGTTATTTTAATGCATAGGTATTTTAGTTTATCGTTTGTTATGCCTGATAGCTGGTCTGACTGTTTCCTGAGCAATGCTAACTGTGTAGCGCTGTCAGTCTGGCGATACCTGAAGCCTTCAGCGCAGGCCGTGCAACGGTCCGGATCGTGCAGGCATTTCGTGCACTTCTCATGGCACTGTAAACAATGTTTCTGAGCTGGAGAGAGCAAAGGAAGCAGTGGGGGAGATATAAAAAGACAGAAAACAACAGGCAGTGAGAGAGTGAGACAACAGACAGAGAGAGAGAGTGAGACAGCGAGATGTCCGACAGGTTTTCATATCATCTCTTGCCTCACACTGTAGACACAGAGGCACTCAGGAATTTGGAAGGAATGGCATAGTTCGTCAGAAGTGAAAATTGCATCTATCGGAAAGAAAACGTCAACCACCATCTGCTGGATTGTGTTCGTTGCGTGTGAAGTGTGTGTGTGCTTAATATCTGAGTCCAACATGTGCAAGCTACAATGAAGCACATCAAGCTTTTCTTCACATCAGTGTCCCACAGGTAAAAGATAAACTGATTTGTACACGAACTGATTTGTGGTGACAGGTTTGAACATCTGCCAAAAAAAAAGAGGGGGGTTAAAAAAAAGCTGGAATCCATCGCATACATACCTATGCGCAATCAAAAATGCTCCAGATGTGTTTGCGCATGTGTGTGTGCGTGTTGCACTCAATCCCCAGAGACAGTTCAGTGTGATACAGATGGTGTGAAATCGAGACAGCAGAGTTTGATGGCTCAAGAGTCAGTTAATAAATATATCTACCACAAACATCTTGAGGTTGAAATCTGTCTGCCAGCATTACAAAAGCTTTAGTGAGCTGTCTCTGCAGAGACACATGAAGGCTGGGAGAGATCTGGAGTTCACCTCACTGAATTATACCCATAACCTACATTTCTTTCTGTTATCGTTCTTCTCTTCAAAACAACGACATTATTTAGACAAGCCAAGACTTCTTCATCCCTTAGAATGAAGCATTTCTAAGATACCTGCATTTGCTATTCTGGTACTATTGTTCAAAATACAGTCGAAATTCCTCTGGCAAGAGTTCACAAAGGTTGTTTGTGTTTAGACTCGGGAGTGCAAAGCCAGTGAAAGAGAGACTAGATCCTGGCTGGAATTGGTGTCTGAACATCCCAAGGCCCCTTATGACTGTTCCTCTCTCCTTTCGTCATACTCACCATCATCTGAGAAGAATCCTGACGGGCAGACCTCTACACAGGAGTTCTCCGTGGCATAAAAGTACAGGCCCCTCCGACAGGAGCGACAATCGTGCGGTCCTCTGCCCACACACGTCTCACAGCCTCGGTGACAGCGCCGGCATCGGCGTGCTTCTGCGTCCTCGAAGAAACCCAGCGGACAGTGGCTAACGCAGGTCCTGTGGGGGAGGAGGGGAGAGAGGGGAAAGGAGGGAGCAGATGAGGAGAAGAGATCAGACAACGGACATGGGCAAGAGAACGGGCAAAGACCGGCAGAGACGAGGACGAGGTTATTGCAGTAATTTAGCAGACTTTTCTGATCCCTCGGACTGATCATTACCGCCAATCAGTCAGACATACTCTCAACTCAGAATAGAACATAGCATTCCACAGTCCCGCTGTTAGCTTTCATGTTCGGTTATACAGACAAGAATAACTTTAACTAGCACTTCTCGTACCACCGGATAAACATGCACATTTAATGTAATCACAAAAAGACAATTAAATCACAGCTGAACTAAACAAAACTGCTTTACTAAACAAACAGTGTACAAAGAAAAACAGATATAAGGCATTATTATTCTGATAGTACTAGAACAGCAAAAAAAATCATTAAGTGCCTTTTGGCAAAGGCAAGAGCGAACACCCAACAGGAAATAAATGCCTGCTTCAGTTCAGCACCTGCAATACTCACAATAGTCCTCATTTTATGGTCAATGTGCGACAGGCACTCAGAAATACCTAAAGGTCCTAGACCACTGGGAGCCTTGAAAGCTGAAAGAAATATCTTTGAAAAGTCACTAGACAAGATTTGCTCCCTATACACTGCCCCTGTTCCGCCTGTCAATACCGGTGGGTCCAGTAAAATGTTTAAGGCCTCTAAGCGAACAGATTATCTGAGTGCATTAGCTGAGTGCATTTCCTTGCATGGCACAGTGTGAGGAAAGTCCACTTCCGAATCTGTAATGACAGCTAAAGACAGCTACCATACCCAGGTCTCAAACCCAGGCTCTACAGGTGGCAAACACATGTCCTGACCACTCAAACAAAGAACCTGCTGTCTGAGACAGCATTAAGACCACCCATTTGACCTTTATGACTGATGGTCTCCATCGCCCCACCTTGTCCCTGACGCCAAAGAGTCGCATCTCAGCGATGCTGCCGAAGTTGCTTTTCAAAGGCGATCAAAATGAGAGTAGCGCCGCGCGAAGCGCCGAACGGCCGATTCAGCCTCAGTCCAAGTCGACGTTAAAGCGCCGGACCGGAGGAGAACGGTCGACGAAAGCTCCGTCGAAGGTGGGAGTTGTGGGGGGTGGGGAGGGGGGTCCCTGTCGGGAGCTCCACGAGACGTACCTGCCACGCTCCAGGCTGCCCAGGCTGAAGTGGATGCAGTTCAGGCAGTGGTCGGCGTGGGGACCGTCGCAGCCCTGGTCACCACACTCACGGTGGCACGGCCCTGCAACGCAGATCACAGAGCCGTGTGGGCTTCCTGCAGCCGGTCGCGTTACGGTGTAACCGCCTCAACTGCTTTGCCGGGTTTTACCGCAAGCCAAGCGACTTTCAACTGAATTATCCTTTTAATTGGTATTTCTCACCTGTCAAGTCTCACATGTTAATTATATTAATTACAATGAACAACATACAAAATGCTTCCTGGGGTCTAACGAGTGTGTCAGACACACACCAGGTACTGTTTCATGCATTCAGATGTGTGCATGTGCTCAACCAACAGTACCGTCATATTCCTCCTCTTCCTCTTCCTCAGGCTGGGGAACGCCCAGCGGGGGCTCGGTACCCTGCACACTGGGAACCTCCAGCATGTGCTGAGACTGGTAGGGATGCTCCGCCGTGCCATACAAAATAAGAGTCCATTCCTTCAGCTTACCTGGGGAGGGTCAAGGGTGTTGCAAGATGTGATAGACATAAATCTAAAGAGAAAGTGAAAACAACTGATTTTTTGTTCTTCGGCGATTGAAACCAGTTATTATCTGATGAAGAAAGGAGGGGGGTGAAGTGGAAAGTAGACAGTCCTTCAGAGAGAGTAGCAATGGGGAATCACTCAGATGTTCATTCTGCATTTGCTGAGCTGAGGTGAATAATCTGACGATCTCTCAGAATCTTTAAGGCACTGAAGGTGCTGCCAATTTTGACAAAGCCCAATTAAATGCAACATCTGTGAACTGGCCAAATGAAACATTCTCTGCATTCTTCACTGGTGGACCCGAATGTTCTGAAAACTATATTTCAGGGGCACCAAAACGCTGTGACAGGAGAATATGGGGTTTCCCTGCTAAGAAGAGGAAATGTGAGGCAGAGCAATAATCAGAAACATTTAATTACCCACAGTGCCTAAGGAGACACTGGGAATAAGTATTAACCACAGAGCTGGATAAGGAAGTCAGAAATGAAGATTCACACACACACACACACACACTCCTGATACCGCCCTAATCCCCACAGGCCTTACCCAACACTTCTGGGTTGCGGAGCTGGGAGGGTGAGTCGGATATCTCCAGTGTCCACGTGCCCTCAGACCTCTCACCCCAGCAGTGTACCGTCATGAACTCCCAGTTCCTGAAGCCCTCGTTGGAGTTATCGAAGAGCCTGCAGGGGCAATCAAAAAAAAAAAAACAGTTTAAGGATGAAGTGAAAATCATGTCGATTTACTCATTCCTTGTGGGGAACTGTTCCCCCGATGTGATGATCGTAGGTTTGGGCACTGGAACAATTAGTATAATCTGCACAGAAAAAAACAGGAACAGAGAGAAGTGAAACGAAACATAACGGTTTTATTTCTCCTTATTCCCAATATGTTCCATTCGTATCACGTGGGCTTTTGCAGGGATGGCAGATCCACTTGCCTGTTCAGTCTAAAGGAATATTTCACTGTGAAGGAAGTGCCACTTCACAAGAGACATTGCGCCAACTTCTCCGCCCCAGTTTTCATTCATTGCTGGCACGTTAGCATTTCTGAATGATGCATTCATTACGTCTGGCTCAGTGAAGCTTCCAGTCACAGAGTTCTGCTGGAGAGAATGCTGGAGGTTTTGCATTCGGACCTTCTGCACTTCGGACGTGCCTTGCTAACTAGGCATCGTTAGTTCTCAACGCCGGTGTCTCTTTGCGGCACCCCTACCCACCCTGGCTTTGGGTTCATCCTCTCCCCACACAGATAAAGCAGAGAAGTGAATCCTCGTGGTGCTCCTGGGCTCACGGCGCTTACTTTGAACTCACTTCAATTAGATCCGAGTGTCCCGTTTCTGGTTCTACACCGGAGCTAATGAGAACTTTGAAGAAGACATGCGGTCCGTGGAACTGGCTCTGTAACCAGCTCACAAATGAGCTGTTCACCAGTCACCCAGTTTGGCTCATCAAGTGAGCCACACACTCACAAACAACACACTCATAAAAACACAAACCAGGAACACTGACAATCTGGATGCATTTTTTTTTTTTACTCCAGGCTACAGGTCAGTGTGAAGCCATCTGAGTCAGAGGGAAAATGAGTCATTAAATCCGCCAGTGGTGAATGTTCTAAACAGATGAGCGCCAGATCCATCCACCCCCCTCGAGCCCACACCTACACCACCACACCACACCATCATCCACCCCTAATAACGTGCAAATGCACCACTCTCTACCAAGGCACATCTCATGATGAATATCCACTGGTTATGCTGCATGTCGGAGAATCATGCCAACCCCTGGTACCAGTCAGAGCAGGACCAAATGACCAACAAGACCAACAAGAGGATCCGCCGTACACTCGAAGACAGGGAGTCCCATCTGCCCATCAGTCTCCGCCCAGGTGTGTTTCTACAAGGCAAGATCTTCTTGGGATGTAAATGTGCGGAGAAGGAGTCCAACACTTCTCCCTTCTGCGCTGCGGCCAATATGGGCGAACGCGGCACGGCAAAACAGCGCGAACAATAAGGGCACACTGCAGCCTCCGCCTGAAGCAGACCTTTGGCGCCAACGTTGACGGAAAGGCATAAATACCAAAGCGTCCGTCATTTCGCGGCCGTGAGCTGTCGATGCGGGACCATGATGATTTTCCCAGATAAACAAAGGAAATCTGTCGACGAAAGCCCAAAATGCTTAGCTGTGCGAGTGGAGAGTGAGAACACGTGCACATGTTTTATTCATAACGGGAATAACACCACCAGAATAACACCAAGCGTCGCTCAAAGCCTCGTTACTGCAACCGAAGAGGTCTTAAAAGAATACAAAGGAAGGAGAAATAGCAGGTGAGAAAGGAGATCAAAATTATGTGTGTGAGAGTGATGGAGATTTCCTACACATCTGACGGCACCCCTGAATGTACTGATATACTCCTTCTAGGCGAAGCATCAGTTTGTGTGACAGAGAGCCTGGCAGTGAGCATATGACAATATGGCAGAGAGTCTAGGTGAAACACAGGGCAGAAGCACTACCTTGTTTATACAAGCCTTCAAAGATCATACTCGATACTAGTTAAAATACTGAAAAACATTTAGCACTATTTTCTAGCTGCTTGTGTTACAGAGGAAGTGCAAAACAATATACCTCAGCAATGCCTTTGAGAACCTTTCAACAGCCCTAAGACTGCGTATCTGTTCCATAATCAGTTCCATAAATAACCCATAAATAAGCAGCATTGGCAACAATGTGCGTCGTTCAGTTTTTGATCCAGTTCTCCAGGCCTGGTGTCATTAACACTGCGCAACCATTAACTCCCGAGCCGGGGGGGTGTGTGGCTGGGAGTGGTGGAGACCCTGCCAGAGCCTCACCTCTTGGCCAGCAGCTTGGAGCGGGTCCCCGCCGGCGAGACGAGGCCGACCTCCAGGTCCCCGCGACGCGGGTGCACGATGAGTACGCGCACCACCACGTGCTCCAGGAAGGCCACGCCGTGATCGGGCTGGTCGCCGCAGCCTGTGCTGCTTATGGTGGCGTTCAGCGTCTGGTCCGGACGGATGTACCTGTGGGACAGAGACGCAGGTGGCGAGTGGTGCCGTTTTACTTTTCTTGGACGAGATGCAACTGATGAAGGGCATTTAGGGAGCTGGCAGTTTGAGTTCAAAGGGGCAGTTGGAAGTTTCAGGATGAGTAGCGCAATCGAAAGCAGCAAAGCTGAAGATTTCAACCGTTTAGAAAATCATGCATCAGCACCTTTTTTATGATGATATACAGCAAAAGTCTTAAGTGTTAAGATTAGAATTGATTAGAATTGTTGTTTTACCAATAATATAGTGTCCATATGTACAAAAAAACCCAAAAGATCGTCAGAACAAAATGGCCAAGCATGATCTCCCGGCACTGAGCAAATCTTGAACTCTTGAACTAAAGCACATCTTGGCAAAGATCAGTATCTTTGCGGTCTTGAACATCTTGAATGGTTCCATTCCATTCAGGTTACAATCCATTTAGATTTAAGAGAGCCAGGTGCTCAAGTGTAATTTATCACAATAAATACTTGCCAGTGTAGTCTACACATTTTCTATCTCTCTCCACACACACACATGTATGTATATATATATATACACACAAACACACACACACACACACACACATACAATCAGGTTGTATTCTAACAAAGAGACTAGTCTGTATGCATGCTAGGACTAGATGTTAGGATCCCTTGATAAATCAGGCACAGCCCTGGTCTTGGAGGTGGGTTTATGTGGGTTTCAGACGTCCTCTTGGGTGGGGTTAGATTTGGGCGATGACCACCTGGTGCCTCCAATGCGACACATCATCAGTTGTGCACCCCGGCCTCATTTGATGTTTCAGCATTTTATCACAATACACCCTCACCTGAGGCTTAATTATATTTGGTCGTTATATCTTTGCTAAAGACTTCGCACAGTAATATTCCTCAAAATATTTTCGTGTGCTATCATTCCTACCTTCTAAGGATAAATCATATCTTATTATAAATCTTATTGTCTCATTACCTACTGGGTCATTTCTCTTTGTGAATGTTTCTTTAATTCATCCAAAATATTGAGATGGTAGGGCATTACAAATGTGGGGTGTGATGTTGCTTTAAAGCTTGAATATTCCTGCTTTAAAACAGATCTATTCTCATCAGGAAATTACAGCAGCACTGAACCTACATTCAATTTCAAACTTCAAAGAGGGCAAATGTTTTCACCGCCCCTATCTGTCAAGACCATCCCTCTAGCCTGAAGAAGATAGCTAATAATCAAAAGAAACTAAAAGGATTTCAGAAGCACCTTACCTCAAGCTTATTACAGTGGAAAGGTAAGAAATACAAAACAAAGCATGCACAATTTGCATCTGTGAGTGGGTGTTTTTATGGCTCATTAAATTCCAGTTGTGCTCATCTATTTGGTCAGTTTGTGTGAGTCTGGGGGCTTTTTTGAGGTGAAAGTCTTGGGCAAGATAATTTTATTGGCCTCGTATTTCAAACAAGGGCAAGCAATTTTATGACCACCATGCTGACGAATGGCAGACCACAGATGGCAACTGAGTGAGCCAATCAAACCTCAGACCTTTACTTGTGATGCAATTCCAACCACGGCACCATCGAGAACCCTCAATGGGCCTTCTGGAAACATCCTCTTCTCTGTCAAAACATCTATACCACGCTCAAGTGGTTTAAATTACAGGGGCATAAATCGCTTAACTCCAACACAATTGCTTATGCCAAAACATGTGACCACTACCTGTCAAGGGTAAACATTTTGGTTTCATCATTGGGTAGCATCAAAGGTTTAGTGTTCTAGGTCATTTGAGGGACTTTTGATGGGTGTTTTTGTTTATTTCGTTACTCCACAACAGTTAAAAGATGCAAGGTGAGAGCTCCTTAAATGCTACTGAGAGAAAAATCCGCTGTTCAGTCCATGTCCACCCAACTGAGATCTGACCAACTGGATGAAACATGTTCTCAGACGGCACTGCACGGTCCATGCCGCGCTTTTGCGGTGCTGATGGTACGCCGACTCTCAACTAAAGCCAGCGAGCCAATCAATCCTCTGCTCTTCATTCCATTTGCTCACGCCATGTGGCCGTTACATTTTTCACCAGCCCGCAGGACTTGAGAGGACTGAAGGGAGCCGATGGAAAATCAATGGCCGCCTGCTCCGTGCTAATGAGATTCAAAGCATGGCCAGGAATGAGCTAGCGGCCGAGGCGTGTCCCGCTAGCCACGCCGCCGTTAAAAAGCCCAATCACCGCTCAGTACCGGCGGCAGCAGTCACTGCTCATCCAGCTCTGATTCTGAGTTGAAAGGTGAGAGGAACTACGATAGTGATTTGTTTCCCCCCCCGTAACGATGCTACTGAGATTGACCGCAGCTGTAATGGATTCTAAAATAGAGCGATGTTGTTTGGCACCAGCTAGCTGTAGGTCTTCAGTTATTGTGATCGTTTTGGTGGAGGTGATGTGGGTCAGTGTTGAGGAAGATGTATAGGTAGGTATTATGAAATGGCTCAGGCAAAAACAACTAAAAAAAAGATCTGAAGTGTTTCAGGAAAAAAAGAATCCTGAGATTTCAGTTTTTAGCTTCGATCTGTGAAACTACAGTATTTACAAACTTCCAAAGCAAAATCTTTGAGAAAAAGACTATTAAGCAACGTTTAATTGAATTTAAAAGGTTTTCTGAATTAAAAGGTTTTCTGAATAAAAAAAAACGGCCAAGGTATATTTTGTCAGAAATCCAAGTCACCACCTGAGGCACCGCCTGGTACATCCCAGATCACAGTCAACGTCAGTACTGTATTTTCAGTGAGTGGTCAGTACAGTACCAAAGAAGTCAGCAAAACACGCATGCCAATCACCTGGTCTCTAGTTTTACATCATCTCTTGCTGCGCTAAAAGGAAAGAGAAATAGCAAACCTAGAAACCTTTAGGAAAGAATGACTTGAATAGGCAATTTCAGCAAATCTGAGTCAAAAGAAAAGGGTTGTAGGAATAGGGAAGCAGCATGTTAATCGATCAACAAATGACAGAAACTCAAAACATTTTGAAAGCCTGAGGAAAAGTAGGTCATTGTGGTAGATCCCAGAGTAGAACAATAAATCATTTTATAACTATTATCCCTGCAATAGTGATATTCTGTAAAACTAATAGCAAAGACTAAAATATATTTTTTGTGTGCTTTGAGCAGCGTTAAGTGCTTTGTCAATGTTTTGATTAATTCCTGCATTCAAAGGATGAAATAAACATACATAATATGTATGTATTATCATTTTGCTATAATCATAGAAGGCTATTCTTTAATCATGTCACCTCATGGGTGCACAGGTATATTCAACAGTGTTTTAATATTGCAATGAATACTGCAACGATGAATATTAATAATATGAATTAATCCCTGCATGACCACTCCAGTGAAATACAATAGAATCTTTGCAGAACTGCTTCACACCGCAAGCATTAAGACAGCAGGTCTATAAATGCTATCCCATTGATACTGACGTCTCGTTGAAGAGATACTTCAAGATTCTTTTTTCCACTACCACCCAGATGACAGAGTGATCTCCCGCTAATGACCCGCAGGTCCTGTTGTTTACTTTAACCATAGCCTAAAGACTCACCTCTCCAAGAAGCATAATCCTTACCCACTTTTTTACCCACCCAGAATTTTATTAATCTCTGAATTTACTTGTTTACATATTTATTAATTTTTAGAAATACTTGTATGTATTTTCCTTAGGTGTATTCTCCCAGAGTTGTAGCGCAATGGTATCCTTGGACTCTGGACTACCGGTAAATTACTGCATTAAGATTTCTTCCATAGTGACAGCAAGCTGCTAAATGCCGCAAGTGTAAATTGCTCATACTGTCTACCATAACCAAGAAGCTCTGCATAGTCTTAGATACATAAACACATAAACTTTGAGTCTGCCAGATGCAACAACACCTTCAAAATTTCCCACCAGCACCTGCTGTTGCACCTGGACTGTTGTCGCTCCCTCCACATGAAGAAGAGAACACACTGCATTCGCAATAAATTAAGGCTAAAACAAAGGGTATAAATTGCAGGTACTGTTTAACAAAGTGGGGCAGACCAAAGGCACCCAGGGGAAACGCCGTCAGGGCTAAACACAAACCCCGCTAATGGTGTCCTCGTGTTTTCATCTAGACATTTTCCATCTTCTGCCTCTATCCTTTGCCAAGATTAAAAAACCTTGAAAAAAAACACCCCATACGAGTGCTTTAAATATTAAATACTGTGCTAAAATTATTGCCATCTTCTTGCCTGTACATTCATTTTTGAAGAGAAAGAGCCTTGACTCATGGTTTAATGTTAGCCTTGAACAGACACGCGTTGAATCACTTGATGGTGTGGCGATAGCATATGCTCTGAGGCCCAAAATATAAAAGGAAAAACACAACACATCAGAAGTATCGTGGCTTTAATCTGCCCGGTTACCGGCAGTTCATATCAGAGCGCTGCCAACACAGCAGAGGATTCAAAAGCCGTCCTGGAATAAAGCACGAGGGATCATCGCTGGCATTTCTCTCGTTAGCTTCATAAGAGCCTGGGGTCCTTTAACACGTGGCAGGCACAAAATGCGAAGCTGCTTTCTGGTTAACGCAAGATCAACTGGTTCTGCTTCACACGTTCCCACATCTGCCTGTTGCGCAAGGTGTTCTCTTCATCACGCGAGCACCCAAATAACAGGCAAACCTAGCATCTGATTGGACAAACCGACTGGGTGAAAGAATAACAGGAAGTTGTCCAACATTTTTCATGCCCGTGAGAATGATCCATCATTTCCTGACAAATTCTTTTTCTTGTCTTGTCCTCAACAGTTACGCAATATGTGCAACTTCCTACACAGAGAGCAAGCACTTGTTCAATCTGTTTGGGGATTGTAGCATTAGTCAGTAGCGTGACAGATTGGCATTTCTGGTCTGTCATTGGGGACGATGTAATAAGGGGAAAGGCAGCCAATAAAAGTTACCAGATTTTTCATAGAGGTCTTCATAGAGGTTTTGGTCTTTCCTGGAATATACCTATATATATTTTGATTATATTTATTGGGGAAATGTACCACTTCATTGGGGAACAGATTTACTCACTAGATTTACATATTGTATTGGATTGTACATGTTGTAAATCTAAAAAACAAAAGATCTAAAAAACAAATGTGTATGTTGTTTTTAGTTTTTAGTTTCCAGTCAGTGCAGAATACTAGCATAGTGCAGCAACTAGATAGAGGAAACCATTTTTTGTCTAGCATGTGTATATTCTGAAGCAACATTTCTATAGCATATCGACGTTAAACAACAAATAAAATCACAAGAATAGCTCTCCCATAAGGACACTTTAATGATCAAGTGGTAGTCTGTTTAAGATGCAGAGGGCTATGCAGAGGGCATCTGACACTAATGCCAGATCCCCTTAACTAGATTCTAATCCTTCGTTAAATAGGAAAATTGAGACATTTTTTGAATGCTTTCTTTTACCTTATGAAGTCCCTGGTTTTAATTAGAAGTCCATTTTCAAACCACAAATCGTCTATCTTTGAAAAAATAAGTCAATGAAGCAACCTGTTTCACACCATCTGCTTTGGAGTGCGATTTAGACTCCCAGCCTTTAAAGCATGGCTGAACTCTCACTCACCATGTGAAATGTAGGAGAGGCCTTACTATGCTTAAGTGAGTTAATCTTTTATTGACCAAGTGTATGCCTCCATTGGCCAGAATGGATGAGAGTGAGAGGGAGATAGAGAGAGAGAGGGAGATAAGGAGAGAGAGGGAGATAAGGAGAGAGAGGGAGATAGAGAGGGAGATAGAGAGAGAGAGGGAGATAGAGAGAGAGACTGCATCCTTACCGAGTTCGCCGGTCCGATACTTTGGTGCAGGTGTGCTGAGGAGGAACACTTCTCCACTGCTTGGCCTCTACCACCATCGCCTCAGCATCCACCAAACCGAAGCCGTACAGATGACTGACTGCAAGAAGAACGCGGACAAACGCACACACACACACATGCGTGCACAGACATGCACGCAAGCAAGCACACAGACACACCACGTGAGAACACACACACACACACGCCGATAAAATCAGAAGTCAACAGCAAGGTCGGTTTTTAATTGGGTCATGTCGTCAAGGTAACAGCATATAGCTGTTGCTAATGACATATGGTGATCTAAAAACTCCCAAAGCTCCCAAAGTGAATTGCACTCTGCAATATGCTAATTACATGAAACCCCAGTACAGTGAAACGGGCAAGATCGTCCTGACAAAACGCTACCTTTGTGTCCTGCTGCATTAGTCTTCCAGTCATTGGCCTTCAGGTGAACTGGTCTTGATGTCTTTACCAAGAGGTGCTGCACATCCCTCCATGTTATTAAGGGGCTGAAAGACAAACATTGTGTCCTTACAAGAAACGCATTCACACACTTTAGGACAATATCTGTATTTTAGATTTTTTCACTGCAATGGTCTGCTATTTATCACCTCTGACATTTATTCTGATTACTAAAAAATATGAAATTTTCTACAGCAACATAACTGCAGGTATTTTCAGGAGCCTTAAATATGCCAGTGTCCAAACTGCTCAAATCTCAGTAAGGCGATTTATGTCTTTAAATGTATACTAAAGTGAGTATCCAATGATTATTTATGATGGTATAGTCCAAAAGGACCTTAAAGGACCCTGCCTATCCTTATCTCTTCTCTCTCTGCACACATTCTTCCTGATCTCTTATAAAGTCATGGATTCCCTAAGGACACATTTTGTTAGAGTGGTACCTTGGCAGGTACCTTAGAAACAGACATGGAAATTTTAATGGTGCACCATCACACTCTGAACCACAGTGCGCATCCTGATGACACTTCGTATTGCAAAAAACAGTAATAAAACCTTGACAACGCATATTTACAAAACACACTGAACCTGACCACACAAAGATATCCAGAAAATAAGTTCTGATACGCATTCAGAACACGGAATGTCATATTAAAACGTATTCATAGAAAATGGTGCATCATTATGGGAAATGAAACTGGTCAGGGCCCATGTGTGAAGACTCCCGTGTTTTCACTCCAGTAACCCAATTAGAGACGTGTGTGACATTTTGTGTCGCGCTGACACCAATTTGTGCTCCGTTGACATCATGAATCATCGCCAAAAGGCTCCTGCACACACTGGTTACCTGGCGGGATTGCTGATCTATGAGAGAAGGTGTCATTTCTTTAAGGGTCCTGCACTAGGAATGAACATGGCCCACCTATGGCACATGTCTGAAATGGGGGGGGGGGTACGAGGCCACTGTGGCAAGAAAGGCCACTTGTGCGGAGGGAGCAGGTGGAATATGGGGAGTTGCTTGGCTCCTTGGGAGTATCACAGGCCTCCGCCATCGCACCTCGCCATTTGCCGCAAAAGGTTACATCGAAAAAAAGCTTTTAGCATTTTATGGTATCCACACACCCATCTTAATTCCTGCTCGCAATCAATGCAGAATATAAATGGCAGGGTCTCAAACAGTCTGTTGTTTTCTTATTTTATATAATAATCTGCTTGAGTAACTGAAACAACTGATTTGTTCATTCGCCATATGAACACCACTGATCCAAAGGCACAAATTTTGTGGTGTTTAAATATCACAACTTCAAAAGAGCTAAAAAGAGCTGCACCAGGCCATTGAAAGTGACTTGAAAGTGACTTTTCTAAATAGATAAACATGTTTTGTAAACAGATAAAAGAGAAAGAGACAAACAGACAGAGAGATCAGATAGAGTTAAATAAAACAGGGAAAGTGAACTGACTTTGCCTCCAGCGTGAGGGCGATGATTCCAGCCACCATGGGCGCCGACACGGACGTCCCCGTGTGGCCCGTCTGTGCAGCGTTGACGCAGGTCCGTGGTAACCTGGCGTGGGGGGGGGGGGGGGGGGGGGGGGTGGTGTGTGTCAGTGATGTGATGACGTGGCTCTGCTCTCGGTATCCGCAATTAAGGTAGCGACAAGAAAAGGCATACGCTGATAACACCCTCGCAGAGGTTCTAGGGCTTGTGAAGGGCTCTAAGGACCTGTGACTAAGACCCGTGAAGGGCTCTAGGGACCTGTGAAGGGTTACACACAGGAGTTCATGCCGGCTTGACCCAGCAGGAATTCCTTTACTGCTATCCATGTTAGCGTTTCAGGTGAAGTATGAAGTATAAACTGCAATCTGGTCCAGAATGGGGGGGGCGGGGCGGGGGGGTTTGTCCAAACTGTCTAGCCTGGAGGACTACTGCAAAGCAAACTGGCCATGCAAAGAATACGTAGCGCTGACTTGACAAGTGTTCTGCATGTTTTCATTTGTGTCCCTGAGAGAAAGATCCTCTATTTTTAGAAGACTCGTCAAGATTCTAAATTAAAAGTGAACTTTGGGCAAAGGGAGGCCTTCTCTCTCTGGACTGGATTGCTAGCGTGGCTCTAATGTGTTAAATCATACTCCGTAAAGATTGTCTGTAAATATTTTCGATTTTTTCCCCAAGCCTTCTGGGGAACAGCAGAACACCCACTGAGCCTAGTTGGTAACCTTCAGGCATGGAATGCGTGTGCGTGTGCGTGTGTGTGTGTGTGTGTGTGTGTGTCTCTGTGTGTTTGAGGGTTTGTGTGTGGCGTTTGTTTTCAGTGTGTGTGTGTGTGTGTGTGTAAAACCAGATCCCACATGATGATACTGGATTTGTTTAACAAAGTAATCATTACTCGGTCTGTAGTGAAGCCTGTAACTCCAGAAACACACAAAGAAGAGTCTTCCTGTACAAACAGAGCTGAATTCTAGTGGAATATTCCAGAGAACACAAAGATTGAATATCTGTATTCTGTCCACGATATGTTTGGAAAGGCTGCATTAAGAATATAGCTACTTAATGCATCACAAGGATTTTCCTTTAACAATAAAGCACTGCTACGCCTTTTTAAGAAGCCCATCAATGGGGTTTAACTGCTTTCAAACTACCACGCCCAAGCATTCTCTTTGCACACCAGAGGTCAGCACTAAGCAGGAGATGGCCCACAAGTATAATCGGCGGGGGGAGGCTTGAGATAAGACTTAAGTTAGTTAGGTAGCTACAAAATATGCCAGCAATGAATAATTATTCACTGAAAAATAAAAAACAATGGAAGCAAAGAGCTTTCAAATTAAAACAATTAGGGCCCTATCCATCTGGTCAGCTTGAGGAGCTTTTCACAAATTCGAGCACCCTTACCCTCCACTGGTGTTAAGAGTGAAACACCAGCTTTTCAAAACACGCCTCACGCAAAGCATGTTACAAAGACAAAAGTCAGACCCCAACTTGTTTGTGACGAGCTATGGCCAGGTGTGGCAATTTACCAATATATTTACTCAAACTTATGCAAAGGTATGCAATGGAAATCCATTGAGCAGAAACCTGTGAAATCAAAGCAGGAGACTTACATGCTGGTTCATAGCCATTCTATGTAAAGAGCATTTGACAAATTCATCATTCACGAACACTACATTAGGGAGCAGGCCAGGTACCAACACTGATGAACACCGGCACTTGTGTAACAAATGAACACATTTAACATTTAGCAGGTGTTTAACATTTGAAACTGCATTGAAAATGTATCTTTAACTTATTCTGAATATGTTTCTGTCTTCATATATAATGAGCACATTACTAAATACATTTAAGTTGGCATATTCAGAATTTGCTAGCAGCAAACAAAACTATCATTATTCATAATACAAGGTCAAACACACACACACACACACACACACACACACACACATGCGCACACATGCACACACACACACACACACACACACACACACACACACACACACCTGTAGGCTTATACACTTATCACTCAATACAATAACTATCTCACTATATTTTTGGTTCAGATTGGCTAAAGCAGCATATTAAAACTCTGCCTGAGGCCGAGATCACATAAGCATGCAAATACCGAAACCGTGCAGTTTAGCCTGCCCGGAGCTCCAGGGCCCCCCAGCTCAGTCGCACGTTATCATCCTCACCTGGAGCCGCCTGGGGCGCTACCGACCTCAGGAACAGGCAAAGCAAATATAGGTTTAACTCATCTCCCTTAATGGCTCCATCTCAGGGCTTTGAACTTGAGCCAGAAAAAAAAAAAGAAAAGATTTTGCCCTTCATCTATGGGTCCTATCTCCTTATTGCACCAGTCTGGAGAAACACAAACAAAATGCGTGTGAGCCATCTCAGATATGTTTGTGTTGCAATAAGGCGGGTGAGGGAAGGCTGGGGGGGGGGGGGGGGGGGGGTGGTGGTGGGGGGGGGGGGTGGGTGGGGGGGTGACGGATGGAGGATGACTGCTCCTTGGCAGCACAGCATCATTCCTGGTTCCAGCAGTCATTAAAAATGACATGATACAGGGGAGATGGAAAAAGAGAGGGAGAGAGAGAGAGAGAGAGATATGACAGAAGGGAGCAAGTGGGTGAGGGGAGCAAAAGAACGCATGTGAGAGAGAGAGAATATGATTTACTAAGAACAAAAGGAGAGTGAAAGAGGGGGATCTGAATGTAAGTGAATGTAAGGCATATCAATGAAGAACTGTCATTGATAACCACCTAAAACTCTTATGGGACTTCATTATCACATAAAATGGTACTCTCTGAAACCATCCTCAAACGGACACTGCCGGGGGCCGAGCCTCTGAGTCAGACTCTACTGGAGCATTTGGCCAATGCTCCTCATTGTCAAAACCTGTCAGGAATCTCTGGAAATTCTCCACGAATTCTCCACACGGGGAATTCTGCTCCTAGGTGCACGGTCAGGTCGTCACCGCTGAGCGGCAAGCGCTATGCAGCTTTCGCGTTAAAGACGGAGGATGCAAGTGGAGGATGCAGCGCCATGGCAACATCAAACACCTGCACACCTCACCCAGTGTCCAACATCCACTGTGGATTGGCTCCTGTCTCCAGTGGACATTGCAGGTGTTAATTCAGTGATGCTAATTTGTCCATATTGCATGTGTGAAATTGTAATTGTATGAAATGTGTCATTTGTATGCCGATGTAATGTTAATTAAAAGCTAACTGCAAAAATAGGAAAGCACAGAATGCTAAAATGTAAGCCAAGATCACGCATCGCCTGCTTTGACAAATGGGACAAAGAGAAAGAAGAAGTGCCAAAGTGATGTTTGTAAAACAAAAATCGATAAATTTAAAGAAAAAATACCCCCTTAAAAGCTGAGTGGCATGTCAAGCCCCGCCCATCCCCTGTCCCATTGGAGGAGAGGCCCCCCTCAGTGACTTAACTATTTTGCGATCGTAGAACTCTCCGCTGCTGTAGGTGGTGGCCAGGGTGGAGGAGCAGACCTCCAGGTACCAGGGCTTGTTGCCGTTCTCCGTGCTGCTGCTCACGGATATGGTGTAGATGCTGTTGGTGTATCCGTCACATGAACAGTGGTCGCCCTGGCGACCACCGTTCCCTGACGCCCACACAAAGATGGAGCCCAGACCTTTGCGGCCCTGCACAAATACACACATACACATACATACACACACAAACGCACACACATGCATATGCACATTAGATATACAAATTTTAAAGCACAGAAATAGACCATACTGTATATGGAACATTAAATAAATTAATGAAATATTTCTCTGAACATTCATGATTGTGAATAAAGTAAAATGTTTAAAGTGAAATGATTCCTGATTAAAACTTGAGAAGGCCAAATTGGTTGTAAACAAAGATGACAGCATGCACATGTTGGCAAGGCAACAACACTGATCTGCAATGTTGTTCTCATTCCTTTAACATCTTATTCAATTAACAAAAGACAATACATCAATATATTGTATCTACGGGTGTCAAATCATCATTCTGCTTTTTACAGAGTGATGATGTGAATACAGACATTTACATTTTAGTCCTTCAAAAATAAGTCTTGTAATAATGGCAGAATCTACTCTTAAGTCCATATGTGAATCGATTTAATCATCATGTTTCAGCCAGCTTGTACCATCTGTCCTCAGTAGTTTCTAATTATTGATCAGACACTTCAAATTATTATTATGCGTGCTGTACATGGACAAAATGGACAATGCAAAACCCCCCCTGAGTCCAACCCTCAGACTATGACTATAGACTCTGTGACTGTGCATTTTTAGACCTTTTTAAAGCACGACACCAAGGAAATATACATCTAGAAGGTAAACTTCATGTGTCCTCTTGTTCTGTGAAGCAGATACACATACACACACATATGCTGAGAGGCAGTTTGATCAGTGGTTATGTGTAAGGCATGTACATTGCCAACTGTGGAGTGTGAGAAGGCTGAGCTTACAAAAAACAAAGCAGGGCAAGTGCTGCCAGATTGGGCAGCATCCCACCAAATTGGGTGGGTTTTCAGTGGAACTGGCAGGAGCAAATGCGCTTTGACAGGTGGACAAAATCTGGGCTGGTTTGTCATGACTTTGGTGAGGTTTTTTATATTTCAAATATGTACTGCTTAATAAGAAATGATAAAAAGCCCACCTTCTCCCCACATTCAATCAAGTCGTCATAACGTTCAAGGACGTTATTCACTTCTGTTGAGGGAACGTGATGTATGGAGCCTTTTGCTACACCCAAGTAGCCCCACCACACTGTTTTGCCTCTTACAATGCCAGAATGAGGAAAAAAAAAAACAAATGAAGCTACTGCCAAGAACTGGAAAGTAACTCTGTTTTAAAGCCAAACCACCTGCTACATACAGGGGATGATTCGAAGGTGCACTGAAACCAGCAACAATCATCTTAGGGACCATAAGGTGATTGTTGCTGGTGTCAGTGCACCTTAGAACTTGAAGATCTTAGAACTTAGCAGGACTTGAAGAAGCACTGGGCATTGAGTACAGCGCTTGCCAAGCTTTCAATTGCTGTGGCTAAGATGGGTGATGATATCAATCACTGACATCATCGATGACCAAAAATGCTGTGACCTCAAAATAGCGACATATGTTCCATGCCACAAATCAATGAATGCAGTCGATGATTCATCTATGATGTGTACTTTTGGGCAGTTGTCCAGACGTTTTTGGCGGTTTTGAGCAATTACTTGGCTGGGAACCACTGAAGCAATCTGGCAACCCTGAGCAATGCAAAAACAGTCGCACGTCGTATGGCGACCGTAGAAAGCAAACGTGAACATGAAAGAAAAGTCAAATTCCAGACATTTTATAAATCCCAGCCAGACACATGTTTTACGTCTTAAAAAGAGGACAAGTCTGGGAAAATGGATCTGTGTGATCCTCTTATTTTATAACTAGCTAGTTGGCATTAGTAAATTTACATTTCGATTAGTATTTACCTGCTAGCATTTGCACTGTATATTGATTGTAAGGTTGCATTTATGGATGCACAATATGAACAAATTAATGAACAATGTTACACACTGGTATGTTTTCTCATGCAACTGATATAATACTCTAATAATTAAGTTGATTGAGACCTTTATTTTGAAGGACCTTATTAAATCTAAATGCCTGTGCATCATCATTGTGTAAGCATGAAAGTGGAATAATGCTATGAGACACATACATGTTGACATATTAAGTTCTAGTGATTTAGATGTTAAAGAAATCGAACCACTATGCTGGATCCATTGCTCAAATCTTCACTTGTCTTACCAACATGCATGTGAAAAATCGGGTCGGGTGATCGGGTGACATTAAAAACGGATTCATGAATTAGTGTGTATACAGAGGGCTGCACAGGACCTTTTTAATGCCCACTTCAAAGGCTTGTCTGGCTAAGGGGCCAGGGCCATCCACGGTCTTGCCATCGTCATCAGGGCCCCAGCTGGCGCTGTATATGTCAATGTAGTCCGGCCGAATTCCTAAAGACTTCGCCTCCACTACGTCAGTCACATCCCCATCCAGCATCCGGATGCCTGAGAGAGCATATGCCATGCATGCCATGTGCGTGTGCATGGACACACACACACACACACACACGCGCACACATATGGAAAGATGCAAACGCATTAAAAAATTGGCAAGAAAAGACAAACACAAGCAAGCAAAACTCATAAGGGTGGCATAATTGCAATCAGAGTCCTTTGTTTCTTTGCTGTGGAAACTCTTTGCGTGCCTTGAAGCCTAAAAAAAAGAGAAAGTTTCTTATCGTTGTCATTTTCACTCTCTCTCTCACTATATCTCTCTCTTTTTAATGAGGTGCTGGGTATGTTTTAAGAGCTCTCGCCTTGAGACTGTTCCTTAATCTAGAAAAGCAAACACTGCAGATGTAGCAGAAGACTCTTCACAGCTGAGAGGAATGGCGGACCTATAGTAGTTTGACCAGACCACTCTGTCCTTCTCGGGGTGCTTTCATCAATTTCATTCAGTCATGAAATTTCTTCACATCTACTGAACCCCACATTCCTAAGTCATGTTCCCAATAGTCAGAGAGAGAGAGAGAGAGAGAGAGAGAAGAGAGGGAGGAGAAATTGGAAACAGACAGACTATTTATGAGGTCATTTATACAGCAAATGAGGTTGGTGTTTTTGGAAAGAAAACAATTTCGGTCAATTACAGACTTGCAAGCAGTTTGTGTGTGTGTGTGTGTGTGTGTGTGTGTGTGTGTGTGTGTGTGTGAGTGCCTGAGTATGAGCCAAGCTCATCTAGCCACACTTTGTCTGTGGTTGCCATGTTCACTGGCAGATGTTTGTACTTTTACAGGATCTCCCGATGCAGGAAGAGTAAGTGCTCTAATGCCTTCGATCACGCCCACACCTGCAAGCTATGGTTCTGCAGCTGTGGCTCTTAAAAGGGCAACGGCAAGTTAGCATTAATTACACACCTGCATTGGAATGTGTGGTGGAAGAGAAGACAGTAAAAGAGACAGGAGAGAGACAGCAGGAGAGACAGCAGGAGAGACAGAGCGAGCGAGAATGCATACAGTATATGCACAAATGCAGGTACAGTAAAAGGTTATACGCATGTTTGTTTTTGTGTCTATAAATGGGTGTTTTCTCCATCTTTGCCCTCAAACAGCCCTTTAGGAAAGCCTGCAGGGCTGTTCTGGCACACTTGGGGGCCCCTTTCCTTTAACAGGCTGCTTTACACTGCAAACCGATTTCGACGCTTCCAAAATAGCACTAAGTAAACAGGATTTCGACACTTCTTTACACTCCGGCCTCAAGAGGAAAGACTGAATCATTTGTAAGGTGCTAATTATGGCAGGCAGATGCCGAAGACCTCCAGTGACGGCTTATTACGTTTTTAGCTAGATGGGCCACGTCAGTCAGGCGCACAGGAACTGAGGTTTCAGAAATATTTACTCCAACAGTAAGTAACTTGCCAATAATAGATGTATTAAGCACAAGGCTCAGAGAGCATCACTTGACTAATCACTTTTACGAAGCTCACTCAGCTACTGTTATATTCTCAATTTATAGGTCACGCCACGTCAGGTGTATCTGTGTATACTGTTTTTTCGTTCTTTCGTTGTCTTGATACATAAACGGGAGCACAATGTGCTGACACAACAGGCCGCGTACAGATATAGATGAGAAGCAGTTACGATGCAGTTGTCTGAACATCTTCAGACTCGCTAATGAATTTTAATGAGAAACTGAGTGCGTCTTCTAAAAGAATGGGATAACAGTTTGAAGCAGGGGGTCATGGGAATTATCCAGCGTTCTTGTAAGAAAAGATCCTTCCAGATAAGAGCAAGAGCTGACGCATCACTCATCCGTCCACGTCTAAGTGCATCGTTCTTCACTTCGGGATTTGGCTACCCAAGTGTGTCTCAGCATGATGTGTGAAGACAAGGACAATGTCCACTCCGGTTCTAGACCGGGTCTTTTCCTGCTGACAGCATGGCTAGCATGTGGGGCAATTTCAGAGAGACTAATAATGACACATTTAAAGCAGGAGGGAGGATTCAACATTTACATTCAAGGCGAATTCCCGTGGCAACACACAGCAGGCCTTGTCATTGTGCTGACATAGTGCTTCTAGTGTTCCATAGTTACTTTTGATCCATTGTTCAGTGGTTTTAGCAGAGACAGGTCAAGTCAGTTCAAGTTTGCAGGCATAGTGGTGTTTACAATAGTCACTATAAAGACAACATATGAAAATGTCATAATGTGCATTTTTAGAGTTGGTGGACACATTGATATGGGTATCTGGAGTGCCTATCAAACTGAAATAAAACAACCCAGTCAGTGTTTTGTGGTCTGCCTCCATCAAAAAATGGGGAAAGAAACAAGTTATTCAGATTAGGCTCCTCTTTCTACATCAGGATCAGGAAGAGAATCTTTAGAATTACTCCCGTCCCCCCCCCCCCAGGAATCTCCACCCACAGCATGAAAACAACCTGCACAAACAGACCGAAACCATTTTTTTTCTTACAGCTAACATTATGTCAAAGCAGAAGAACTGAGTGGATAATGGGCAACATCTCAGCAACCCCCCCCCCCTTTAAGGTTATTAAAATAAGGTAATATACAAGCCAGAGCTTACAGGGAACCAGAACTCAAACAAGGAACCCATACTACAACGGGCAGGACTGGAGTTGAAATATAATCATAGAGGATCAATATATTGATGCCAGGAGGAAAGATCTCAGTGATCAATATTAAAAACGTGTCAGAGATCCAGGCAGTGACAGCTGCTGTTGTACATATGCAGGATATTTGAAATCATGGTAGACAATAAGTTCAGTGAGCAAACATGGGAGTCAGAACTCAAATGCAAAGGTTGGAAGTTTATTTGGGTGGGGGGAGGGGGGTTCGTTAATGAGGCCAGACAGGTACCAAGAGAGTCAGGAGTTAATGAAGAATGTTATAGTAGACTATTCATTAAACTCTCCAGAGCATTCAGGTGAGGTTATAGGAGGCTGGAGAATCTAGGAGAGGCTATTCATTACAGCAGAAGGCTGAATTACAAATACAAATGGGCCTCCAGCAATTATGCAGGGCCATGGAGCAGTAACACACACACTAAGTCCTTAATAGCAGTCTTTTGAGAAAAAAAAAAGTATTTAAAAATGTATTAACATATGATATTTAATAGAAAAGTGTGTTAAATCAAGACAACCATATATGCGTTGCTTTTTAATTGAGCAGTCCCATCAGCGTATGCATTTCTTTTATAATGTGTATCTAGTGTTTTGGCAACAAAAACATTTTATTCACCCCATGTGGCATTCTGACTTATTTAATTTGTATTAGCCTATTAATGTATTCTGTCTGATCTGAGACTGTAACGCAGTGTTCATCAACCCTGCTAAACATATCTTCTGACACCGCTAAGCCTGAAAGAAATTTTTGATCAAATCCAACTTTGTTGAACTGCTGAAGGTGAGATGAGGCGAAATATGCATAAGTACGACCGTTAGACAAAGAAAACAACCTTTTTAGCCTCTTGCGACTTTAGCATGTAGTCTTTTTTCGGTTTCCCATTATTGCATCACCAACATTTAATGAGACTGATGAGAACAACTGCTCACTAAAGTCCAACAAGTCCCTGCGAAAGCTCGTGTCATCGCCACCACCTGTGAGTACGGCACTCAGATATGCTTAAATCTCAGCACAGTTGCAAACAAGAACAAAAACCGGTACAGATGGCAGGTGGCATATTCCAAGCCCACTCTCTGATTAAAACGGCCCGGCCTTTTCACAGGATTAATTGCTTTCAAACGCATGCGTGTCGTCCCGCTTACAGGCCGCTAGATTAAGGAGCACCCCTTTTCAGCCATGACGGAGAAGGCGAATAAGGCTTCGTAACAGGTTTCCCATACACACCCGGAATAATCCTGTCACAGCTGCGTAGGCTGTTGTTACTTTATGATTAAACCAGTTTTTAATCCAGTTTTAATAATCACCTTTACAAACTGTTTCAAGTTTTCTTATTTGGGTACGGTGAGTAATGCAAATTTGAAGGGAATAATCTGCTATGAAATATTCCAGAGCAGGAGCTAACAGATGAGTCCTCTTATTATTACAATATTCATACAGATTTGAAAAAAAAAAACGGTCAAAACAAACAAAAGGATCTGAGAACAAAAACACAGAATTTGGTATATATATAACGTGATATTTAAGATGATCAGAACTGGGTAAAACAAGGCAGTTCTGTTTTTGTCAGCATACGACATACCTCCGATATGGGCATTGTACGCGATGCCCACAATGCAGTGTGAGTTGTTGGCTATGGCAGCCACTTCTCCTGCGCACCGAGTCCCATGCCTAGAGAGAGTGACAATGTGAGTGGCAGAGACAATAGGTGTGTGTGTGTGTGTGTGAGTGCACACAGGCATAACACAGAACCACACAACCCACCATATCATAGCCAGAGCCCAGGCCCCAAATTGGGCTTAACAGAGAGAAACAGAACACTGAAATTAAAGCCGGTAGGGGTGGGCGAGACTACAAAGCCCAGCATCCTTAGTGATAGCTGAGGGGGAGCAGATCCATGCAGAGTCCTTGGCTGGACCTGCTCTGGAATAAATGTGTGGTGTGAACCACTGACCGATAGCCAACACAGCACTGCCCTAGCTTCTATTTGGATTTGGTTAATGAGGTGGGTATTGTGTGTGTGTGCGTGTTTGTGTGTGTGTGTATGCATATTAAAGGCACTAATCCTGCTTCAGGCTAGGAGCATTGTAGAGTCATCTACCTTTCTCTTCCTCTCTAGCTATTATACTCTGTCTCACTGTCATTCTCTGTCCAACTATCAAATTTTCTCTCTATCATTCTCCCTCTCAATATTTTTCCCTCTCACTATAATTTTCTCTGTCTAGCTATCATATTCTCTCTCTGTGATAGTGTTCAGATTTAGAGTCTGTAGATGTAGAGGTTAGAGACTATGACAGACACTAAGGTTTTAGACTTTTGTGTTTTCTGTCCATTATGTCTCCTCTACCAGGTGCACTCCTCACAGCACAGCCTGTAGCTTTAAGAATGGAGGGGGAAAATTGGTCGAGAAGCTGTAAATTGCTGCTTGCATTCCAAATATCAACACTGGGAGTATCAAAGCAGCACTTTGAAGTTTTGTCTCGTCTTTTCGTAGACATAATGCAGAGAGGATTCATGAGCATGAAGCAAGGGAATGAAGAACGTGCATTAATTCAGGTTTTTTATCAAAGAGCAAATGGCATTTTCAATTAGACTCCACGACACTCTCAGTCCCGCAAGATCCGCACAGTTCCTGTACCTCGTCTCGACATGGCAACCCTGTCCTGATGAAACCCCATGAAAATGCAACCCAACTGTTTATTTTAGACCATTGTCGTTGATGATTCTGACTCCTTGGACAGCAAACGATAAAGACAGATGTGACAATGTGACATAAATAATGTAACGAAGAAAGTCAAGCAATCTAAGCCTGGGGCTTTTGGGATTTGATGCATATATGTTAGACAGGCTTTGCTAACACTGAGCTTGTTAGCGGGTTTACCAGCCTTGGCGAATTTGACAGCGTCACAAGCACACGGCGCTGTTTCTGACAAAAGAAACAACACAAGCATCAGTAGTAAGGTAATTAAGACTAGTATCAAACACGCCTAACAAGCCTTTAAGTAAATAATTTCATTTGCCAATCATGTTTAAAAAAAAAAGAAACTGAGAACTAAGCATATTGTCCAAAAAGTGTAGACAGCACTGACTTGTTTTCGTTGCTGGAGTCGTATCTTGGTGTCGGGTCATGGTCGTTGCCGTTAACGTCGTAGCTGGCTAGCTGGTCCTAAGTACAAGCAAAAAGGGAGGGAAAATACCAAGCTATAAAAAGGAAAAAAAAAAAAAATATATATATATATATATTTTTTCCAGAGTCAGTAGTTTGTCCAACATATAGTGTACTACAAAGGGAGTGGGCAACCATTTTGGATACTCACGTAGTTCTGGGCTAGGTCAGGGTGGTTCCTCTCTATCCCGTCGTCCAGGATGGTGACGACGACATTTCGGCCCGTATAGCCCCTCTGCCAGGCTGCCAGAATGTTCATTTCTGAACGGCATCGGCTTGTTGTATCACTGCAGTGCTGAAAGATAACAAAAGCTTTTGTCGTATTTTGCAGTGGCAATGGCTCACAGTTTCAGAGACCAGCAGTGTTATACCTTTACTCATCCATACTCTCTTTGATATATTCTGTCCAATGAACACGTGAATAACAAGTTGCATCAATGAAGTGCATAGAAACTACAACAGGTGATGTAAATAACATCTACGACAACATCTGGGCATGCTCCTGATGAGATTGCAGATGATGTCCTGGGAGACCTCCTCCCAGACCTGGATCAGGGCATCAGTGAGCTCTCAGACAGCCTGTGGTGCTACTTGGAAGTGTTGGAGGCACTCATAATGTCCCAGAGGCTCACAGATGGATTACGGTCTAGGGAACGTGAGGGCCAGTTAATGGCATCAATGCCTTCTTCATCCAGGACATGCCTACACACTCTGGCCACATGAGGCTGGGCATTGTCGAGCACTTTGAGGATCCCAGTTCCCTCTTCACCAGTGTAAGGTCTGACAAAGGCTGTGAGGATTCCATCCCGGTATCCAACAGCAGTTAGCAGTTAGCAGTTATCACGTGGGTGGTTTGTATAAAACCTCTAACGATATGCCTCCCCCATCACTGATCCACTGCCAAACTGGATGACGTTGGATGATATTGCAGGCAGCATTCATGCCTCCAGACTCTTCCACATGTACAACATGGGCTCAGTGTGAACCAGCTCACTTCTGTGAAGATAACGGGACGCCAATGGTGGACCTGCCAATTCTGGCCAATTCATAGCTGAGCTGTGAGCAGCACAGAGGACCAGAGGTCTTCAAACCCTGATGCCACCTTCTTGTAGTCTGCATCTGACAGTTTGGTCAGAAACGTGCACAGCAGTAGACCACTGGAGGTAATTTTATAGGGCTCTGGCAGTGCTCCTCCTGACTCTCCTCACACAAAGGAGAAGATACGAGTCCTGCTGATGTCCCTCTACGGCCCTGTCCTACTCTTCTCCTGTAACGGCCCATGTCCTGGTATCTCCTCGGTGGGAGGCACAGCAAGCCTTCTTATGATGGCATGTATGGTTGTGTCATACTGGTTGAGCAGGACTACCTGAATGGGGTGCAGGTACGGCATCACGCTACCAGTAGCGACAAGGACACTAACAAAACACCAAACTACATTACTGCAGAGGAGAATCAATCAAGAAGGATCAGGAGAGAGTCATTATCTGTGGCCACCACCTGCAGAACCGTTTCTTTTCAGGGTTGTCTGGCTGTCGCTTCTCCAATGCATCTGTTGTCACTTTCAATTGTATGAAAGCAGGTGAAATTGATTCACAATCTTTTATGCTTCCTAACTGGACAGATTGAAATCCTAGAAGTTTAATTAACTCGGTGTTATACAGTGATGATTAAGTGTTCCCTTCATTTCTTGAGCAATGTATATATACATGCTTAATAATATAATTGTTTTCCTTTCATCTATTTGAAGATTTTGACTGAGAATCATCCGTTTTTGGTTAAATCAATTGTCTTTTCACATTTTCTTTTAATTGTTAAGCACACTGAATTGCGTCATGTACAAAATGTGCTATATAAATAAACCTGCCTTGCCTGGCTTTGCCTAGCCAAGCATACAACACGTAGCATGCAGGGTACTCAACAGCATGTCTACTGGTTGGCGTAAACAATGCAGCGGGCTCAATCATGCAAGAACTGGGTTGTGTTTTCAGTCAGCATTAGTGAGAAGCACTGTGAAGTGAGGGTTACTTGTGAATCCCAGAAGGACAATAGGGACATAGTCCTCATCCTCCTCATTTTGTATAAGCCTTTATTGCTTCCAGTGACCTTGTGACTTACAGCACAAAGCCACAAATTAGAATGTTCATGTTTATTCAGATGAAGAGGCGTGGCTGCCCTCGTGTCACTCTGTGTACATCCTCCTTCTTCTGACAGGGCGTGACAAAAAGGATCTGGCCTGAGTATGTGCAATCTACTGCTAGGATTTGGTCAAAGTAACTGATGCAAATTTACTTTGCATGCAGAAATTCCGAGTTTGAATAAACTAGTAATTAGGAGCTTATCTCCAAAAATCTATGAATTGCCAATGTATGCATATACAGAAATGTGCTGAATCATCTTCTGATATTTGCCTTATGAGACTATTATGGGTGAACTGGTGCTTTGTACGTGTGTGAATTTGCATATTCCAGAAAAAAGTCATATTTATTTCCCTTACTGATGTCTGCAACTCCCTTAGAGAATTTTTAGAAAGACAAAAGGCAAAAGAAAAACAAAGGCCTAATCTACACTTACCGGCCACTTTATTAGGTACACCTGTCCAACTGCTCATTAACGCAAATGTTGAATCAGCCAATCACAGCAACTCAATGCATTTAGGCATGCAGACATGGCCAAGACGATCTGCTGCACTTCAAACTGAGCATCAGAATGGGGAAGAAAGGTGATTTAAGTGACTTTGAACATGGCATGGTTGTTGGTGCCAGAGTATTTCAGAAACTGCTGATCTACTATCTCTAGGGTTTACAGAGAATGGTCCGAAAAAGAGAAAATATCCAGTGAGTGGCAGTTCTGTGGACTCAAAGGCCTTGTTGATGCCAGAGGTGAGAGGAGAATGGCCAGACTGGTTCGAGCTGATATAACGGCAACAGTAACTCAAATAACCAGTTGTTACAACTGAGGCATGCAGAAGAACTGAGGCAAGCAGAAGAACGCACAAAATGTCAAACCATTAGGTGCAAGCAGGCTACAGCAGCAGAAGACCACACTGGGTGCCACTCCTGTCAGCTAAGAACAGGAAACGGAGGCTACAATTCGCACAGGCTCACCAAAATTAGACAATAGAAGATTGGAAAAACATTGCCTGGTCTGATGAGTCTCGATTTCTGCTGCGACAATCGGATGGTAGGGTCAGAATTTGGCATCAACAACATGAAAGCATGGATCCTTCCTGCCTTGTATCAACGGTTCCAAAACGGGGTCCAACCCTGGTACTAGCAAGGTGTACCTAATAAAGTGGCCGGTGAGTGTAGGTAATGCCACATTCACTCTCCTATCCTGCTTCTAAAAGCCATCACCTGCTGCAATGCTACAGATCTTTCTCAACAGGGTGAAGGAAAACATACTAAGTAGCACCACGCCCTGAGAATTCATTTAAACCTGCCTTGAGACATATGCCAGAGTCCACCCTCCTGCTTTACAGCTCTCCTTCCAAACTTCTCTCCAAAGCACCAAGCTTGGCCTTGTGCTGCTTGTGCACATGGCAAATAATTCAAAGGCAGTGAGGACCACCTCCTGAGAGAAATTTCCTGAAAATGCAGCCAGACAACACACAAACGTTTATTCACAGAGCTTAAGACAGTCATCGAGACTTTTCTTTTCAGAGAAATTCATATTAGCAATAGTTATCAGGAACTGAAAACAGTTTTGCTGAAGTGTTTTTTTTTACAGAATCTTTAAACAGAATCACATGTGTGTAAATGTGACCGTTTCTAAGCCAAGAATTATGAGTGTGGCATACCACAATGGAAAACAAGAGAGAACTGGGACCCTTATTTTGTACTGCATATCAATATCAGCTTGTACATGTCATCATTATAGATGCTGATGATTCACTTAAAAATGTCCTTGTAAGCAGACGGCTATCAGATAAATAGGAAGATCTAGGAAAAACATCTCTATAATAAAACCAGGTACATCATTAGAGATAATTAAAGTGGGAGACGATGTTCTTTATATAAAAATGAGTGTAACCTATCTTATCTGTGAATTATTTCACTCTTTATTAGGTGAGACGGTGAGAGGGATCACAATAGAATGTGTTAGGGCCACTGTTTTAATTAGTTTTTTGGAAGTTTGGTTTTTATTGTATTGACAATTAATACATTCGAATCAAGCGATTGCACTGCAAACGCAACACTGCTTATTTTAATGTCATTTGTAAACATGTTGAAAAATTTAGTCTGTTTGGGCTGTTGACTCGGTTTTGCTGTATTCTGTCCTTGTGTTTTATTTGATGAGGAATAAAATAAATGGCAGAAATTAGAGCCTTATTGTCTTCAAATCCTCTGTTTTAAATGTGTGTAATGGCTGCAGCACAGTATTATGTGTTTCAAATCATCCAATTCAATCAACAATGTCAGAACAATGTGATGTAAACAGTGAAATAATCTTTTTACATATGCTAATTACATTAGTAAGCCTAGTCCATGATATGATCCTTAATATCCAACAATTACACCCCAAACACCCCAACCTCTAATCTCTGCAAAGCATTCGAATTCATCAGTAGTTATAAAGCCATTTCACCCGTTTTATACGAAACCAATTTCACGGATACGTGTCTGTCCCACGCCACATCCATTCCTAACACGATGCGCGGCACGAGGAAGGCAAGTGTGGGGACATGGTGAAGAAAAGCATCAGTGTTTGTAAAGGAGAACACATGTCAGGGGTTGATGCCTGGACAGATTGAAGAGTAGCGGGAAGTTGATGAATTTGCCTTTCTGTGAGGCAAGCCTACTACCAGAGTAGTGTGCTTGGTCACATTTTGGTGGTTACATTTAATTTGATGACAAAAATGGTGGCAGGAGAGAATGTCTCTGCACTGAAGGACCATGGTGGAGGCACTGTGAATAATCTTCTCATCTTCTCGTTGGTTCAAAATTACATTGTGAAGGTGGCAGGAAGAGACAACATTGTTTGCTCTTCATCTAAGTAAGAACTATGCAGAAAATGAAAAGGTCTCAGCACCCTAAAGGCATACAGGGGCCTTCTAAAGATAAAAGTATATATCTCAGCACACCTTTATATATTTAGAAGCGGTTCTATCAGTGCATAACAATTTATTACATTTATTATGTCGGCTGGGTAATTTGAGGACTCACTATACTGCTAACTCAGTGGACTATGCATTTAATCTGTCTTAATTAAGCAATTTATTTTTAAGTCATTCATTCTCAAAGTAATATTTGTATATTAGGAGTTATATTTGTCCATGATTATGTGGTCTTATTATCTGCTTCATAAAACCAGCAGAAATAATAGAGAAATATATTGAGCTATTAATGCCAAAATGAACTCTCCTACTCTGAAATGTTCCATTTGGAACTGACATTGAGCATAAAATTACAAAGCCATCAACATTAAGTCAGAAGAAAACTCCTCAGTGACACCTAATTGAGTTGAATTGGGTGTTTTAGACCAGCAGCAACACAAAACAAAAATGTGCAGTGTATGACGTTCTAGGGACTAGAAAAAATCAAAGTACTTACAATATACCACATGTTCGACCACTTGGGGTCATTGAAGTAGATGAAGTCTAGGTCACTCCTGGCATGGCGCTTCACGCGAGACTTTACTATCTGCTGCTGGATCCAGTCGACCTGGGCAAACATGGAAGAGCTTCATCAGACTGTGCCCTCTACAACAGACTAAACATTTCAGGCACACCTGCCCGAGAATAAACAGCACTATGGGAAAAAAGAAAAAAAAAAAAGCATTCGTTGGCTTACACTCTCTACCATCTCCTGTTTCTAGCCTCACTGCAATGCAAAAATTGCTGTTCTCAAGAAGGTTGTTATATCTGAAAATCAGGATTCGAAAAAGTAAGACAGGTTGATCGTAAAATCTATCCCATCAGACATGCCATCACAAAGTGTTAGGCGATCTAAGTGCCATGCTATTTCAAAGGAATGTTAATGAGGAAGAATGCAACACCTCTATGCCTATATCCACTATTAATATGCACTTGGCCAAATTCAATTAGGGTGAGATCAGTAGCAGTAAATAAAGCATGATAATAATCACTCCACTAAGTGAAACCAGGCGTGCTTAAAATCTCTCTCAGCAATGAACTACTTGAAGTTGTGGATCGACTAAAATCTCAGATGGTCTTTTTCAACAGCATGACAGGACAGCGTGAATAATATCATCTATCCTGTTAAATTTAAAATGTCTTCCTTTCTTGGTAAAGTGCCACACTCATAAATCTGTAGAAATTAGCTGCCCACGGTACTGAACATCCATAGCACGAGTACAAAGAGCTATTTATATGCAATCTTAGTGCTCCATTCCATCAGACATGTCAGGCAGAATGTAGCCATTCCTTTGTGAAAACAGAAGGGCGAATACAGGAAGAGGAGCACATTTTTACATGGCCGACAGCTTCTTGTAGTGGATGAGAAGCATTCAATGCAGAAGGCGTGTGGGCCTCCACCTGCAGCCAGACACTGATGAAAGGGGTTGCTGGGTATTTGCCATGCCGCTCCATTTGTACACACGGCACGAGGCGTGATACGATCAGAGAGTCTTTGCAAAGCCGCCCACCAATAGACCTGCATCGCAGGTTTTATTACTCCCGAGATCCCGGCTGTCGGGAGGGGATAATCTTAGCGGGAGAGGGCTGGTTTCCAGGCCCCGGGAAACAGCTTGATTCTGAATGCCTGGCTGCACTGTCAAATGGAATCGCAGACAAACAGGCTGCCCGTCATATTAATGGGTCTGAACCCATTGTGGTTTGTCGTTTCCTAAAGTAAAAATTGGTGAGTCCTTCTGAAGTGCAGCAGTTAGCGTGGGAGGAGGGTATTTGGGGTGGGGCCGGAGTCTGTGGAATGAAACAACTCACCTTGGGGTCCATATGGATGAAGCTGTGGGCACCTCTGGTAGCAAACGTTGACCTGCGTACCACGCGACTGTGATGGAAATGGTAATGGTCTTCCAGACCACCAATCTGAGTCCATCAAACAAAACAGAGAAGCAAATGACTGTGAGAAGCAGCAAGCATGAAAATAGAGGGCTCAAAGGGGTCTGCTGAGGGGTTATGGGAGAAAACCTCCCAATAATCGTCATGCTCGACTGGCAAATGGTGCGCATCGCCATTCACCACCTTGGAATCTCTTAGGAAGTTGTCTCAATTGGCAATTCTAATAGTAACAGCAAATAGAGGAGTGAGCATATGGGGAGCAGCAGGAGGTGTGATGACCACTGGAGTTCAGTGAGCTGGAGCCTTCTGCCCTTATTGGCTCTTACAGTTAAAGTCACTCCAGATCTGGAACAAACATTGTGGATTTACAGGGATTTACACCAAACAAAATACTCTAACACAGTATGCGTGCCAATTTGTAATCAAGATATAGGACTTCCCAACTTTTTCATCATTAAGTAATATAATGTATTTGGCCCATATATTTAAGTTATTTGCCAGCTGAAAACATGAGATCAGACTTTATTCACAAAAATGCATGCAGGAATGTGTGCATCTGGAAAGACGCCTTCCCAACGGTGCACCATCACAACTAAAACGATATTTTTTTTCCTATTCATCTTTCTTGTATACCTGCAATTCCACTCATATTTATAGCAGATACAGTTATAGATGCAAACAAAAATTTATGCATTAATAAAAGTTCGATATTTAAAAAAGAAATGTGCACGTTTAAAAGTGGCTCAACGGACTGCTGAAGATGTTCTCCACTGTGATGTGTTACCAAAGCTATTCATCGAAATTAAATGTTAGATTTAACGATTTCGAAAATGCAGACTGGGGTTGCGGGATGAGCTAAGTGGGAAAACCAGTTTGACACTGAAAGATATAAGCAGAACAGCCCCCAATTTACACACCACCTGCCACCTCCTTCCAGACGCAGAGTACCTGGTGCTGATTCGAACTTTCGGTCGTTTCCAGACGTTGTTTAGTTAGTAAATAAAATTTTTCAGTTTCAGACAGAAAGCTACCAAGCACCTTCAAAACTATATTGTGCGTCGAAATCTCGACTCGTCACAACATTTTTAAGGTAGTGTACAGTACGTTCAACTAAAGCGCGGTTAATCTCAAACTACGTATCAGATGTGCAGTACGGTATAATAAAGCAAGTAGTGCTGTTACGGTATGGAGTAATTGCTTACAGAAACAAAGTCGAAAGGTGAAAATTAACAGCACACATGCTAAGAACTAGTTTCTTTCTGGCAGTGCGTCTGTGAATTCTTACAAAAAGTAAATTCTGTAAAACCTTACCTGACCCAAATTAGTGAAGCCATATTTTGAAGCAAGTTTATTAGCCTCTTCTGATCCTCCTGTGATTCGTACAGCCCAGTGATTGGTAAAAACGCTCCGAGAGGACAATGTTTCACACACAACAAAAGTTGACATCAAAACAACAAACAAATGCATATTTTTCGCCGACAGTTCTACGCAATTAACTTTATGGTGACGGAAACACAGCTGATGTTGGAAATCCAAAAACCTCATCAAAACGCACGAGGGCACGCGGCACTGTGAACGAACATCAGTTGTTCTCAGTCCAAAATACAATACATTCCTAATGTCATTCCCGCTTCTGCCCTTCTAATTAGCCCCAGATCCTCCCCATTCACAATAACAATTTACTATTTATCATTTAAATCAATGAATTGAAGTCAATGTCAAGCACGCGCCACTGCTCAACAGCAGAGTATGCAAAATGAGCCAATGACAAGTCGTATCAGCCAGCCTATAACAGCAAAGAGTGCGGTAAAACTCTCGAGCTTGCAACGCTCTGTGAATCGCGGACTTCAAAGCGTGCGATAGCAAATTTGACGTTGTTTCTTTCGTGTCAAAACTCGCTCGAGTGAGTTTAGGATCTACTTTCCACCAGAGCGAGCTAAGGATTCAGACACCAGGAATTTAGATCATCTCCAAGTTTCGATGTTGCTGTTGTCGCCGACGCCGTTGTCCTTACCCCTTTTTGCTGTTTTTCTTAATCGAAGTGTTTTAAACAAACTGTATATTGTATACTATAACGCGTTTCAGGCGGTAAAAGAAACTCTAAATCTACTACAGTTACATCACTGTTCTAGATCTGTAGGCATATCCATCAAAACAATCATTGTGTTAACACTGCTTCAAACGCAATGCTTCAATACGCTGCGTGTCAGTCATTGATTCCAGATGGTGGTGGTGCGTAAACAATTTATCTTCTGCTCTTAATAACTTGCACTCGTAAAATCTTTCAGATGTTAATGCAATAGCAAAAAAGTGGCCAAATTAGCGCCTTCGTTATAGGTAGTTTAAATCTTTAATGGGAAGGATTTTTTGTGTACAAATTAATATTATCTGAGCCAAACTGTGTTCAGGTGGAAACAGATCTACAGTAGGCCTGCTGCCCCTGACATAGAAAAAGACATTTTTGTATAGGCTCAGTTGTCAGTTTCTCATAATCTACCTGTGATGCATAATTCATGGAACCAGTTTCATTTGTAACCAGTGTGCTATCATTGGAAGCTGTGGGCTGCTCTGTAATGAGACACAAGCTATTATGTCATGTCATAAACCAGCTCCCTAGCCTATTATTTACAATGTACACGGTTGTCGGAATCAAGCTTCCTGGGGAAATGCAGGATTTGCAGTCTGCACAGTCATTTACTGCGGGAGGCCAGGTAAGGGTAATACAAAGTTCTCAGCAGGCCTTTGGGCACCCACATTAAGAGGCCACACTCACTGTTTAGCATAAAAGCCACTGGGCTTAATATAGATGTTTGCTAAAGGCAGCCCTGCATAGCAATAATCATTACAGTGCAGCCCTGTTTACCATTTGTGATGATCACTACACCGCTGTGGGTTTGAGGAGATGAGCCCAAATTTCAAGAGCCGAATGACATCTTACTAAACAACGTCAGAAGGAAAATTACAGTAAAAAGAAAAGTTTAACTTCATGTATGTGCAGAACGGGGAAGGTTCGTGTAGAGTTTGTAAAGTGGCCGGTGGTGGAGAGTAAATGAATTGGCGTCAAAGGCACCACTGTATCACTGCTTTATTTTTCTGAAAAGCTCTCTTGAATTTGCGGTTAGTGGCTGGGATGATTGAACACAGTCCTGGGAAGCCCCATTTTTCAAGTACTTGAGTGCATTCAGTGCTTACACAAAACAGGAAATTGGAGAACTAATGGATGAATTGGTTACATATTACATTCCAACTAAACTAATTGCAGAAAATTACTTAAAATGATTACAAATCTACAAATGGAAACTCCTTAACATGACTAAAATGTTCTGAGAGAAAACTCCATTAGATGTTCTCAGTTCAGATGTTGACACGGATTTAATGTGAACTGTTTTCTTTAACAGAACCACATATCTTCATCAGCTTCAGCACTGTTACACTCAAACACTAGTTAATGAACTACACTGAACATTTGAATGTATGTTACATATGTAGCGCCCTTCAACATACACATATGATTCACACAGTTACAACCTTTTACATCCAATCACACACACTTGATTTTTTCTGTTGTATTCAGTAGTGCCTCGTTTTTTTTTTCCTTTTCTGAGCCTTCGCGGCACCTCCACTGACTACATGGTTTATATACCAGTGAATATTTCATGCATGTGATGGAAGCTGAGGCCAAATTTTGATTACAAATTCTGGTGCATTTTTCACTCTACTTTTCAAGTCATGCCATCTGTGTCTTCCCGGGGGAGCGGGAGTAGATGGCCGAAAGTTATGTTCACACATCTCAAAATAGGCCCTGGATCCCAAACTAATCATTACATTCGCGAGTACCACAAAAGGCACAGTTCTGAGCCCGACTGTAAATCGTGCATGCAGTGTGTTATTATGGCAAGGTCTGAAACGGTTTAAATAGTGCGAGGGAGATGCCAATTTCTGAGAAAGATCAAGATCACCCTGGACAGGCATCACTTCTATTCATATCCCTTTGTCATGTGAACATCTGACACATCATGTGTGTAACCTCCTGAATTTAGCGTACAGTACTGCAGGGAAAGTCATGCAAACGTTAAGCTTTAGCACTGCAAAGACGTAGAAGCTCCAAAGCACGGCACTTCATGGGTATACCGTATTGAAAAGGAATTAGTCACACCTTAACACACTCACTGTTGATTGTCTGCCCTGAAAATGAAAAAAATAAAAGTTTGTGTTTAATGCCTTTGTAATCTGGATTTACGAGAGGAGTTGTACGCCGAAGTTCCAACTGCAGACATTACATTTTCTGGCTAAGCTTCTGAAGCACCGCCACGCTTCAGTTTATTCGATTGTTCGGCCAATCGGTTTCTTGGGGGTGAAATATTGCCTCAGCTTTTAACAGTGGCTTCGAGTGCACATAATTTATCTTGAGCAATGGGAGGGAATAAATGAGCCCTACAGGTACCTGAAAGAATCCTTTACTTTTGATTTGTAAAGGCTGCCACTTTCAACAGTTGTTTGGTCATTCACTTTAACTGGGTCACATACACCTGCAAATTTAATGCATTCAGATTTATTTGTAGATCAGTGGCCGAGTATTGCATGAATTGTCCAGGATTTGACAAGAACAGTGAACAATTAATGCTATTAAAGTGACCATAATGAGGCTCTGAATGAATAAGAAGCCCAGCCATATGGTGCATTAACCAACACTGTTAGATTTTGTGCCATATACATATTCTGCATACTCTACAATTTTTTTGATTGAAAGGACAAAGTAAATGTCCTTTCATATAAATGTGCATATAAATGGGGTTATACCACAATGAAGTGTTGCATTAGCATATAAACGAAACCATGTCACTTTCTACACAAGTCAATCATTTGATCAATCGATCGATCGTTCAATCAATCGTTCAGTGTAGTGTCAGTATTACCCATGTACACAGTGAGTGATGCAGCATGCTCAGAAACAGCATGGCCTCGCGCTATACCACCCTGTAGCTATAAAGCTCTTTCAAACCCCAGTGGGAGGTATTTACATAACTTTGCTGCCCACATGTAGTGGACATTAGCAGTTGCGTTGTGCATAGGTGTGTAAGTGTGTGTGTGCGTGTGTCAGAGAGGTGTCAAGAGAGAGAGAGAAAGTACGAGAATGTGTGTATGTACGCATCTCCAAATAGCTCGGCTGTGTAATAATGTCGCATTTCTCCTTAGTGTTGGCAGGCAGGGTTAGTGCATGAGGTTCAGAGGTGGCTGTGGTGCTGTGTTTATACCTATGAATCATATCTCTGAACCAACAGATGGAGCGCTGTTGTAGTCAACAGGGCTTCACATATTTACCATGCTCTGTGTTATAAGGCTTTTCTCCGAAACTCGTGCTGTCCTTTTATTCAAATGGGATGCTGTGATACTCTAAACAATTCCAGTGATATTTCATTACGAGTTCTCTGATTAAGCATATTCTGTTAATAACAGAAGTAGATAGTGAATGTTATAGCAATCATTTCATAAATTGACTGTCAGTTTATGATCTAATGTTTGAATGTTATGCAGTGTGCAATATTTTATACTGCTATAAGGTGCTGCCATCTACTGTTAAGAGGTCTTAGTATGAACGTGAAATCAGCAATTTGAGGTGTGTTACTGTTTGCATTCATAGTTTACACATTTTACAATGAGCAAATAGTTATTTTTATAATTACAATTGCAGTGTTAACGGTGTAATGGCACAATATACAGTAATTTATTGTATTTTTACAGTAATTTTCATTCACATCAAAATTGCTACTATTTCCAAACTTGAATAAATACCAGTTCCTGTAGTGGATTTCAGTAGATGAAGCACACAGCTGTTTTGCTGTTACAAAGGTTAGCGCTTATAAAGGTTAGCACTTATAAAGGTTAGCGCTTATATAACAAATATTTCTTTTAGAGCACAGCTATGCTGCTGTCATCACAATATGAAATTCATATCTTCAAGAATACCAGCTTCTTGCTAATGGGAGATTTTTAATTATGTAATAGTGAATTATCTATAAAGTGAATCATATGATAACTCTTATTTGCTTTACATTACTGATTTAAATTGTTATACACTGACCCCCCCAGAAGTATTTTATTTATTTATTTGCTTGTTGATTGTGTTTTGCAATTTATTTAAAAATGAACTGAAAAGCAAAATATATTATACATCGTATTTCTATATTTCTCATGATAATGATCTGCTGTTAAATTGTCTTTAACCTATTGTTTTTAACCTCCCAGCACAAAGATACTTTCCTCTGGCTCATTATTCTCAGCGTACACCAGTCACAGATCAGGCTTTAATGAAGTTCCAGAAAGCTGTCCATAGTGTCACGCCACTTGAGGCTTTTCTACAAGTTAATTAACTCCAGCAAATGAGAAAGAAATCAATGGCAAGGTCAATCAATAACTGTAATGAACCTCAGGTTGGAAATAAGAGACTACCATTTTAATACAAGCTTCTGTCCTAGCGCTGCTTCCCATACTTGCTTTCCCAATGCTTTCCTCTGGATTTGTCCTGAGATTATGGTACACAGCTTTCAATGCTCTGTGGTGCTGCTGGTGTCTCTCAGGACAAGCCCTCCTCTGTATGGGCTTTTCTGAAGCCCTTCTGCACATCAACCCCCTGCACTTGTTTGGGGTTTGGCTGGCACCGATTCATGCAAGCTTTAGAAAACAGAAGTTCTTTTGAGCAGTGCTGCGGCGGAGAAAATCGGCCCCAAACTCACCATAGGGACCGGAGCGCGAGAAATGCACAAACAGGCACAAGTGTAGTTAAACCTAGTCCTCATGACCCCCCCCCCCCACCCCCATGTATTTTCAAATTCTCAGCTCTTTTCTGAGGTTCGCTCCCTCCAGTTAGCACTGTGGTGATAAACTTCTAGTGTTGATTAAGGTGTTGATGATGCAAGTGATGCAGGTGGATTCATGACACTTTACATGATGTATGTGCACCTACAGACACTTTTTAAAGATGTGTCAATTGAACAAGGTAAACACACTGCACATTCAGTGCTGAGTGGCAAAATCCAAAATGTCTTGTTCAGAAATTAGTAGAACTGTTATGAGAGGGCAGAAATGCATACTCTGATCAGTTGCTTGTTGCTTAGCAGCATCTATGTGTAATGTGCTCAGAACCAAGATTCCAGTGGGGATACCAATATAGAGGACTCTGCAGTACTGTCCTTTAATTGCTTGATATAAACTCAGGTGTCTGACTAATACGTAGCTTTGACCACAAATATGCAAGTGATAAGAAGGCAGATATCAATATACATTTAATAATTCATTTCTTTAGGTAGGGCGGCATGGTGGTGTGGTGGTTAGCACTGTCGCCTCACAGCAAGGTGGTCTGGGTTTGATTCTCGGTCTGGGCTTCTCTGTGTGAAGTTTGCATGTTCTCCCTGTGCCTGTGTGGGTTTTCTCCGGGTACTCCGGTTTCCTCCCACAGTCCAAAGACATGCATCTTAGGTTGATTGGTCACTCTGGATTGCCCGTAGGTGTGTGTGCGTGTTGGCCATGTGGTGGACTGGCGAACTGCCCATGGTGTACCCTGCCTTCGCCCGGAGATGCTGGGATTGGCTCCAGCCCCCCCGTGACCCCGACTAGTGGGAATAAGCGGTACGGATAATGAATGAATGAATTAATTTCTTTAGGTATGGACTATACCAATGAATCAGGTGTTTAGCCCAGACAGCAGTACATTACATTACTCACTTGTAACCTCATTCATGCAATTGTTTGACCCAAAATTTCTTAAAGTCAAATTTGATTTCTGGATTGATAACTCCTTAGAAAGTCTGAACAACTTAAAGAACCGAATGCAACTTGATCATCTAGATTTGTGGAGAGATCAGAGTACTGATGTCCTGGTTAACGTGATGATACACTTCCACAGACACACACGACCCAACACACCAGTCAGAGGGTCAGGTGAGTTATAAGCCAAGAATGGCTTGGTGAAACACAAGCCGGCTTAGTTCACAAAAGCAAGCACATATCACATCAGCTATGTGGCAGCACAGTTCCACGGACTGCCAGAGAAGGGGGGGTCCACTCATCACCTCTCAGCAACACTCCAGTGATCAGCTGATAAAGAGAGGAAAAGACACACACAGGGAGTGGAAGTCAGAAGATGTGTACTGTATACTAAAGGAAATACACATCATGAATCAGTTTCCTCTGAACCTTTGCTAGCAAACTTGACACACATATATATATATATATATATATATATATATATATATATATATATATATATATATATACACACACACACACACACACACACACACACTATATTGCCAAAAGTATTTGCTCACTGCTCACCTTCCTTGACTCACATATGAGCTTAAGTGACATCCCATTCCTAATCCATAGGGTTCAATATGACATTGGTCCACCCTCTGTAGCTAGAACAGCTTGACCTTTCCTGGGAAGGCTGTCCACAAGGTTTAGGAGTGTGTTTATGTTTGGATGTCTGTAGTGATTGACTCTGCAGAAAGTTGGCGACCTCTGCGCACTGTGCGCTTCAGCATCCGCTGACGCCGCTCCGTCAGTTTACGTGGCCTACCACTTTGTGACTGAGTTGCTGTCATTCCCAAACACTTCCATTTTCTTATAATACAGCTGACAGTTGACTGTGGAATATTTAGGAGCGGGAAATTTCACGACTGGATTTGTTGCACAGGTGGCATCCTATCACAGTTCCACGCTGGAATTCACTGAGCTCCTGAGAGCGACCCATTCTCAAATGTTTGTAAAATGTTTGCGCTTCTTTATTCTCCATGACAATAAACAAGGAAACAAGTAGAGTGACGAGCTGGAGAACAAAACAGCAATATGGTCATCAGCTGGCAGGATGGACTCGACGGACAACACCTGCAGCCTTTACTTAGGGACAGGGAGCAAACAAGTGCGTGTGATCATTGATTGGGAGATAGTGAATTGTACAGGGCCGGTGTGTGTGTGTGTGTGTGTGTGTCTGTCTGTCCCAGTGAGCATGTTCATGTCCATCCTATCCATCCATCCATCCATCCATGAGATAAAATGTTTTTCTTGTGCATATTCATTATGATCTTCAAACTAGAATGCTCTGAGTCTTGCGGGAAAAGAGGAACACCAGCCCATATTGCTGCAAACAACCTGTAGGTGGTGCCTTTTGGTAGCTGTTTCTTCGTTCTTTTAGACCTCAGAGGGAGGGTCCATAGTTCTCCTTTCTCTCTCTCCCCTCTCACTGTTGGCACACTGCTTTTGGTTGCTGGGTGTTGGCCTTGTTTACAACAATTTACAGCAGTGGTGTTGTACTTAGTTGCATTTTCAATTAAAACCCAAACCCATGAACTCAGCCTGATGTCAGATTAACAGTGATGTCAAACACAGCATAGCACTTTGTGATATTGTTACAGCACATGCTGTTATGCTGCTTTGGGAAAGTACCAGTGTGAACTGTGAGGTAAGAAGACATTTTCCTACAACACCTCTAAAAGAAGATCGAGCTAGGACTGCCTTAGACCCTACCCCATGAAATCTGCAAAGCATCTTTTCACACCTCTCCACTCAACCGCCCACACCAAATCTTTTAATACAAACCGAACAACTACGCTTTTTACTTTCTACTTCTACTTTCTGCGTTTTGATATACATGAAAACAGCAGGCACAGACAGCATCTGCAAGCCAGGAATAACTAGGTTTTTAATTTTACCTTATTTTGATGCTTTGCTCGGCTACTACTAATGGCTTATGTCCATAAAATGTGGATAACAAAATTGCATAAAATGAAACACATTTGCTGGTCAGCTAGTCTGGTCAACTCATTTATTATGTGTAAGCTTTGATAACTGCACATACCTAAGGGGGATTCAGTTTGATGGTGAGCGGAGGGAGATGGGTTAGGAGGTCATAGTATTACCTCCACATAACGTACGCAACATTCATCATGCCACGTGAGTTCATCAACTCAAACGGGGACAAAGACAAAGTTTCGATCACTTGCAAATACACTGTGAATAAATGCAATACAGAGTTTAAACTGTTGGTGTGAGAAGAATGAGAAACCTTTCCTCTAAATCCACCTTTGAAACGCACGCAAATAAAAGTGAATACATTCTGAGGGTGATGCCAAAGTTTCCCCACATCCATCGCTTAAGATATTTGTGCAGCTACTTTTTTGAACCATTATGGTCGAAAACGGTCAGACGTATAGTAAGAAATAAGATCATATGATCACTAATAGAAATTTGAGAACTTGCTAAGAGGAAGCTGTGGTCTCTGTAACGCTTCTCTTTGGCTTTATCGTGGTTGTAAAAAGGTCCGGCTCGTCGCAAAGACGTCAAACACCTACCACACCAATCCGGATATACTATACTGCAACATCTCTTTGGTGTTATAAGGCTTTTGGCCTTGCACCTAAAATAGCAACATGTTTACGTATTAACGATCTAGTAAATATAAAATGTACTACAGCAGTGAGCAATGCTGGAGTTAATTTAGCACTAGTAATCTTTCTACCCTATATTCAAGGCTGTCATAAGAACAGAGCATGCAGCGTTATATAAATGCTCACTCACTAATATGCTAACCACTAATACTAATTGCCGCTGATAAATAACATTTATATTAAAAAAATATATTAGCTCTATATATAACAGTATATGTAACGTCGAAGTAACTTGGTATCCACCCTGCGACTAGTCCATCCACGAGATTCACTTCTACTCAGCTCAAGTGTTGCCTATTGACTGGCAGAGGCTTTCAGGGACTCACCGGAAACAAAACTTTTTTTCAACACTAACTTGTTTCGTTGCTGAGTCGAAAGAGGAAAAGAGATGAGCAGAAACAGTGCACCGTTACATCTGACAACTCGCAGTTCCTTATTTTCATCTTCGCGTCATGTTGGATTTGAGAAAGTTCTTAGCGAAAAGGAATGAAATAGCCATAACTTCTTGCCCTAGATAAGGTCTGCGTCGAGTGTTTTGTACTTCACATAACGGATCATTAGGCTTTTATCATGGAAGATGTGAGTATATTTTCTTAATTTTTTCTTCCTGCTTCTTCGCTCTGCGTTGGTGTTTCATATATAATCAGCCTACACAACGTTCGTAAACTGAAAACACATATTACGTTTTACCCATCTCTATCGCCTGGGAACGATTAAAGCTCTAAACATCGCCTTTCTTCCAACTTGGACCGCATCATCGACTTGGCTTCCAAAGATTCAGAGGCTTCACTAGGTGCACATTAATATGCAGTGTGTTGCAGAATGTTTGTAGTTAGCATATTGGATGCTTACGTTAATTGCTGTTTTCTAACCGTAGCCTATCACAGTTATTTTTGTATATAACAGTTAATGCGATTACTTTATTTATAAGTCACCGTGTTCCGCTCACACGGTTGGTTGAGTGGTTATGAAGAGATAAATAATAGCGTTCATGTTTAGAATCGTCTCTGCATGAAACCGCGCCTGTTCACCTGACCTCAGCCATCCAGTTTTACAGCGTCCCAACGCTGTATCTCCGACCTCGGTGCAACTGATAGATTACTTGCCTCCGGAATTTAAAAATAACGCAGTATGAAATAACACAGTACTCCATGGAAAAGTTGTCATATCATGGCTCAAGCATTGACATATCACTTATGCTAGAACACTACACCTATGCTAGAAGTGACCTCATGACCCCATACCGCCCCCCTCTTTCCCCCGCATTGAGGGTTAATTTGGCGTAGTTATTTATTCAACGCTGAAACGTAAGAGAAATGACCTTCAAACTATAGAAACGGTGCGGCAAACCCCAAAACAAACAAACAAAAATAGGCTGTAAAGGGAAAGTTTCAGGAAATACGAAGTCTCAAACGAGGAAGTATCTCACTTGGGGCAAAAACACTGAAGTCAACGCATGTGAGTTGCCAAAGAATGGCAAGCAGATGCAAGCAGGTGTGCATGTGCAACAGCCCAGCATCAAACATAAGACTATGCATTCTGCTTTAATTAGGAAATCTGAAATCAGCATTTATGAATATATAATATATGAGTAGGTTCACGTTGGACCCCCTATTTGAGTATGTGCCCTGTGGTATGGCGAGTGTAATTGTGTAAAATGTGGGTGGCCTTTGGGCTGAGTTCATATACAGTACAGAGCTGAGGGTTTTTTTGAGTCCATACTGTGTCTGGCTTCATGAATAGTCAGAATTTCAGCTGCTTGGCGACTGAGGATTCTATCTCTCCTTTTCACAGTTTTACTCTCACTCATAAAAAAACAAGTATTACTACATGGTAACCACGCATCTTCTCTACTCTACTCTTACATCAGCCTCTCCTCAGCACACTAAAAGCCATGGCAAGTTGCACCTTTTCATGCAGTTTGTGTGAGGGCAACCCTTGTACACATGGCGACGTAAAAAACGATCGCCATTGTTTGGGCTTGTGGTTTGAATTGTTCGTGCAAGTGTGCCTCGATTCCTGTTAAGTCTCCAAGGAAAGCAGATTTGCTTCCTATTATTTTTTTTTACCACACCGTGAGTCGCTTTTTGGCAGTCACGTGACAACGCAGGCCTACCCACGACTCCGGACTGTGGGGCACCGGCGTTCTACCCATCCCAGAATGTCCAGCGCTAGGTTTGGCATGACAGCTCCAGCGGAACGATGGCACGGCTCTGGACCAGGAGCTCGCAGCGTTCCCCCTCTAGGTGATATCAGAATGTGGCTGCACACGTTCCCTCAGCTGCGAACTCCCCCTCCACATTGCAGATGATTCGAATTTTAGCGACGTGGTGTGCTGAGGTTCAGCAGGCCAGCCATCTCCGCAGATGTGGACATAAGATTCCTCCCAGATGCGGCATGCAGCTCGTCATCTACAGCTTTTATATGTAACAGATGTTGGTTAAGGTGTGCCTCATTGAAAAAAAAAAAAAAAAAAAAAAGAAAACAAAAAACATCATCTACATGGAGAGTAATGAGTGCCTGGCTCACTCTCACAGCATATCTGAGAGTAGGAATACATTTTTGTAAGAACTCTTGGTAATGGCTGCAGATTCGTTGAAAAAGCAGCTTCTCTGGAGGATATGACACACCACAAGAGATTCTGGTTGTCATAGTGAAACTGTTTGGTCTAATCAGTACTATATTCTTGCATTGTACTGATAATGTTCTACCAGTACTACCAGTCCTACCAGTACATTGTCCCTTCGGAAATGATCCATCTGAACACACCTGCTATGACATTGTTTTCCTTGCCATTGCGGTAGTTAAAATTTGAGATCCGTACCGACGCTGATTAACTTGTTATTAATATCCATGGTCGATTTCAGTCAGCCAATCCCACATTTCTGGCATCAAATGCATTCTTAGAGCAGAACGTCCTGTTTAACTAACCCACGCTGGAGATTTTGTCTCAGATTATTTCCTGCTCGAACCAAAATTCTCCACCTCGTCAGCTATTGGCCTCAGACACTCGCCGCCAGGCCTGTCTCTTCCCTCACACAAGTTTGTTTAGCGCTCAAAGCCAAATGGTGCTCCGTGTGTCCCAACCTCCTTCACTCCGCATGGATTTTTCCACCCCACCCATAGCCTTTGGCAGCTGGTGTGCTGTGATGTAGCCTGCACTTGAATTTTCACCCAATCGGTACATGAGACACAAAAGGAGCCCCTCCAGTGTTCAACTTCCCCCAACAGCCCCGCCCCCGGGCCTCTTCTCCCTCTGTGCAGACAGCGGAGACTGCAGCGGCCTGGTGCGTGAGAATGTTTCCTGGACAGGGGCATTGTGAGAGAGCGGTACCCGCCTCCCATGGCACGGTACTGCTCCCATTATTCCAAGCCTCTTCCTCCCTCTGACAGCTGCAGCACCTTCCCTGCTAGCGCATGGCTGCACTTTCCGAAGGTCCAGTGAAAGTGGAAAAACAGTCTGGATAACCCTTTAAGGACACATCCTGAGGAATTTCCTCTCAAAGGTTCCCAGTAAAAACCCTCGGAATGAAAAACACAATTAGTTACAGTATTAGTTAGACAGACAGACAGATAGATATGTTTTGTGATATCACATACCACAGGTGCAGGACCAAAGTGCTAACCACTTACTAACTGTGTATGTGAGTGCAGAACAACGCTTCTTTCATAAAGCTGGGAAAATGGTTACTACCACGTGGTTTTGACCATGTGGTTAAAGCTTAGTTTCGGTATGAAGCTCACCTAACTTGAGAGTGTCAAGGGCGTTGCCATTACTGCAGCACCCAGGGTCTGTTGTTTAATGCAAAATTAGAGTTTCAAAGTCTTGGATGCTTTTGTCTACAGCTTTGTTTATGTACAGTTGCAGAGAATAATGTGCTAAACGTGAGAAGGGAGCTGTAAAAACAGCTATATTTCGAAGGAATTTGCCTGGTGTTCGTAGAATTGAGTCAAAAATTGCTGAAACAGGCACATGTGCCCTCGACATCAGCAGAAAGAGCTAACCACAAGTATCCCACTACTTTCTCTCACTGATGCCCACTCAGGAATAAGTCATGGGCCTTTAGATGTGCACCAGATAAAGCAGATGAGCAGTCCTACTGTGTGACACTGACTGACCTCCCCACCCCCATCTTGGCAGGGCGTAAAAGAGGACCCAGCCAAGCCCAAAGAGATGAAGTTGTCGGGTCAGGCTGGCTGGTTGAAGAAGGCCTCGGGGAAGTTCCTGGGTGGCTACAAAGACCGCTACATCCAGCTGGACAAAACACAGATTGTTGTGTATGACAATGAGGTAAAGAGATAACAGCTGCTGACTCTCCGTTAACTGAAATCTTCAGCCTTGAATAGGTTAGCACATTGGTTAGTGCAGGAATTTATATACTGCAAAGACATGAATGACCTACCCCTGAATATTAAAAAAAAAAACGTAGGCCTGTAGTGAAAAACGCAACACCACATTTACCACATTTTCCTGTACTTAGAAAAGAAACCTGAAATCAGAAAATAGCGCCGTAGGGGCAGTTATTACATGGATGTCTTCTAAAGTTTTTCTGTTGTTTTCAGTGTATAGGGAAGTATAGGCAAACATGGTGAAATTATTGTTCCTGGTTACACTACAGATGTGGAAGACAGAGATCAGGTTAAAAGTGCTGGAGGATTTCTTCAGGTTCATGATGTTGTAACACATTTTTAACTTTTAAGAAATCTTACATATATCTGCTAGCACAATGTTAGGTCTTCCTAGATTTCTTCCTTGTTTAGCTGTGCATGTAAACACACTGAGATTTTGGGGCTTTGTTTTCACACAGGACTTAAAGAACTGCATAGAGCGTGTGGACCTGGATCACTTCGATAAATGCCACGAGTTACGCAGTCCTTTCAGTAAGAAACACAGGCTGATAGTGACACGGTCGACCAAGAGTGGGAGTAAGGTAAGCGTTGACGCCACTCATTCATCACGGCTAAGACGGAGATGCCAGACACAGTGGACTACTCCACTTTCTGTTGTCTGTAATATAAAGAGGGTCTCTCATCGATTAACAATGCAATACATAGTATGGTCAGACTAGCTGTCTATGACGTCATCGTCCAAATATGGCACGGGGTAAACGAACACTGGGCCCTTGTGTGGGTCGGTATGAATCAGACTCATATCAGCCGAGATCCACGACCACCAACAATCCTCATGTTACTCACTTCTTACACTTTATCCCCCTGTGACATTTTGCACAAGTAAAAGTGAACGTTAGAGGAAGGCAGGAAATAAATATGGAGTCTGCACGGCTCTGTGTGAAGGAGTGGTAGGCCTGTGGTTAAGCAGCTTGTCTTGTAATCAGATGGTTGATAGTTCAAGCCTTGCTACTTACCCCTCAGTTGCCCAAAATTGCATTTTATTATAATGGTATGTCACCTTGGATAAATGGGTCAGATAAATAAAAGTCTCTTTTAAGAGTTATTTTTCTTTTTGAAAAATAAGAAATAGCTCCAAAATAAATTCTGACATATTGTATATGCTTTAAGTTTGAAATCTTGACAAAAAGCCCGATATACTGCTGTCACAATAAGGTATGCGATGTCATACTCTGACAGCTTTCTTTCTGACTACGCAGATGCTTGTGGTACATGAAAACAGCCACAAACCAAGGCTTTCAAGTGATAGATGGTCTGGAGGTTAAAAGTCAAATGCCTCAACCTGGGTCAAATCTGCAAACTAGATCTTAGAGCTGTATCAAAACCGCTCTTATCTGTACTTGTTTTACTACATGAACTCTATTGCTTATTACATACTTATTCATACAAATACATTTGAGAATGTACATGGAAGTTTAAGGCCAATAGTGTTGCGATTTTATAAAATGCCAATGAATGTTAATGTTTTTAATGCTGTCCAGCACTGTTCATTGTGGTTGATTGGGTGACCAACTAATCTGTATACCTACTCAGACAAAAGTCCTTCCTCTATCTCAGTCAGGTCAAAACATTTGTAACTCAACAGCCAGAACACCCACAGCCATCATGGTAATTGAGTGAATATGCGGAACATTACGTCAGCTGAAAAAGGAATTGCAATCTTTGTTTTGAATTTTTCTTGTATTGATTGTATTTGCCTTGCTTACCACACGTCGTGTTGTATGCGAACAAATGTAGAAGTGAGGGGGGATGGTCACTGGACTACTAAGAAAATGACATTAACCAGGTTAACCCTCCGGGTTTCCGGCCTTAGTTGTTGTAATCAATGTTTAGTTCCCTGTATGTTGTGTTATATCTGTTGTGGTTGTTTCCTGCTCTCGACAGCCTGGGCTCAAGACCGGCCCTGCTCCTCACGTGGGTGAGAGAACAGCTGTGTCTCGTTGCCATGACGTGAAAGCCAGACCCTCACAGGCAGCGTAGCCGGAGGTGCTGTTTAGCCGCTGACCTCGTTTCAGTACAGCGCACTCCGCTAGCGCGCACGTTTCCGGTAGCTCGTCGCTGCTTCAGCCATGGGGGTAGTCGAGCCGTTAGTTTGGAGTGAGCGTGATCCTCTGTGAGCTGTGCATGTACGTGCTGTAGTAGAAAATTCCAGACTTCCTCTTGTTTACAAGAGTTCCTTAAATGGCAAAATGCAGACTATTACTAAAAGATGATGACACTGAAGCTCGGCAAGCTCATCAGACATAAATATCGTATGCGTGTGTGTGTGCGTGTGTGTGTGTGTGTGTGTGTGTGTGTGTGTGTGTGTGTGTGTGGGCACACATGCTTGTCACTTTTTCCTTTCTCCTAACTAAAGTGACCAGCCAACTCAGTGAGTCAGACAGTGCTTTATTTTGGAACCCAACTTCACACACTACTGGGGTGAAAAACATGCAGAGGCGTCTTAAAAGCACCAATACCTTTGCAGCACTTTTGAGAGTTTGGTATTTGAACTGATTATTGAGGGCTGTGTTTAGTGCTATGGTTTATTTTGTAGTATGAGTCTAGAATGCAGGGTACTTAAGAAACCCACGCTGAGCCCAGCAAAAGTCAGGATGTGTATCACAGCTCGTTTAAACTCCCCTCAATAGAACAGTGAGCTTTTTTGCTTAGATTAAATACATTTTTGGTTTAAGTGGTCTTAACCTTTGGTGCTTATTGTTAGAATAGATCTAGTTTTCTTCTTTCGTGTATAAAATGAGGCTTAAAACAAGAAAAACCCACAAAATTAAGATCAGACATGGTGCCATGAGATTAAGTGAGATTAAGTTGGTGTAAACTTCACACGGTGTCTATAAAAGCTTTCTGAGATATGGATTGCCAATTTTAAAGTAATGTATTGCAAACGTTTGGGTGTTTACTACGATGGCTGAGAAGGGCAAAACAAATTTACATTTTAGGAAATAAAATTACAAAAACTAGAAGCTAATTTACCTGTAGGCTACCAAAACAAATTGCCACTGAGAAATGGCAAATCTGACAAAAATGGCTGGTACAACACACAGTAAGTGTGTAAAATGGCAGGTACAACACATAGGAAGTACTTGTTGCTGAACTTTGTGTAAATAAAAATACTGGAGTTTGTAAGCAGGGAGTAAAGCTAAACATTTTGGAAAAACATTTAGCCAGTTGGAATGCTTTTGTTTTTCTTGTGGGAAGTCTTTGGAATCTCTGAAAGCTACAAACATTTTCTTAGGGTTAAACCAACCAGCTATGAAGCAATTAGAGCCCTGTGTCTTGCTAATGACAGTGCATTGGAGTCACCGACAAATATTGCACACAGTTCAGCAGAAAACTCTCTGCTTCAAATTTTTGGGCATGTATGAATTCTACTAATAAAACATAGAAATGCTGTAAGAATACTATTTTACACACACCACAATTTAGCAATTATACAGAAATCATAATAACAACAAGGTCCTATATTTAGAGAGATTGTGAAATATTGTAGTTTCTAAAGGCACACTAGAGCTGCAGCCTCAATGCTTCTCTGTCATGAATTTCCATAATAAAAGATGGATAATGGCTCTCTAATTGGCAAGAAGGAGGGGTGATGTCCTCAGGATTGAGAAATTTCAGTCATGCCAGTGTTAAAAGAGCAGACAGGAGACTGTCAATGTTTAAACCACTTTAAATGGCAAATGGTAATGAAAAGAAGTGGACTATAAGCTAGTGTTTATGGTCCACTTACTTTCATTAACATTTTAAAGTTTCATTAATATGAAAATGTTAAAGTATGCCAGCTGGCTAAAATGAGTTCCACAAAACAGACAAAACATGGTTTAGCTTTACTCCCTGCCACAAACTCCACTAGTTTGATTGATACAAAACTCAGCAACAAGCACTTCCTGCCTGTCGTACCTACCCGTACCGTCAGATTCGCCGCTTGCAAATTTGTTTTATTAGCCTACTTGTAAAAGTGATACACATCTTCTAAATTTGTACTTTTGTAATTTTGTTTGTGTACATTTTGTCTTGCCACCACGGTTTACAGAACCAAATGGAATTCCTTTAAAATGTATTTTTTTACTTTTTTGCTTTTAGGTCTCTGATGTTAAACTGCAAGCCCAAAATCAGGAAGAAAAAGAGGCTTGGATAAAGGCACTTAACGATGGCATTATCAGGGCCAAGAATAAAATTTTTGATGAGGTAACCATAATACATTATTTTTTATATTTCAACTAAAATGAATGCTACATTTGAATTATGTTTCTGATTTAAGTCATACACAAGCTTGAAAACATGACATTTTTAAGTAAATAGATTCTAAATTTGTTCAGGTAAATGCACATTTACCTGAACACTATTATTCCTTCTGTTAGCATGCTTTGTGTAAACACAAGAATGACCATGTTTAATATGTTCATTTGTTTGCTTAAAAAATCATGTTGAATAGTGTCAAATAGTTTGTAATGACTCGAAGCCCGAGAGACAGAACAAGGGGTTTGATGCAAAAGTGTGAGGGATTTAATGATAATTAAACAAAGTAACCAATGCAAATAAAGGTACAAATCCTCAAGAAGCATCAGCAGGTAAGTGAGACACATATGAACGAGAGAACAAAAATAATACACGGAGATATAAACAACATATTATAAGGCTAAACGAAACCAAGAATGAACAGCGAATGATGAAGCCTAGAGACTGAATGAGTATAACATATCAGAAACATAAACAATATGCAGGGTTTAAATATGCAGAACATGAAAACTAAACCAGACACAGGGGAAACCAATAATGGGACATGGAGACAAACGAGGAAGTATTCCATTTAACTTGTATGTTTAATGTTAATAAGCTTTGTGCTATTAATCACTTGCAAAGGTGTGTTTAAGATTATTATTTTTTCCCCCTTTTTTATTCACTGCAGGTAAAACTTGAACAACCATCTTTAGATCATGTAACTCGGTCCCGGCCAAAGGGAAACCGAGGCAGAAGGCCACCAACCAGGATCCACATGAAGGAGGTATGTTGAGAAAATTCAGATCTAAGTAAAACTATCAAATGTCTATATTTTGCCTTTGACATTATATACATTTGTCACAACAATGGGTGTTAAACCTTAAGGATTAAAGTTAAGAATTGTTTTATTAGGTTGCAAATGTCTCATCGGATGGAATCTTGAGGCTTGACCTTGATGCTACTGACAGTACACCCAATGGAACACACGTCCTAAGTGCTGACGGGAATGAACGAAATGGAGGTCCAAAGGCACAGGAAGCACCATCAAAATCTCTCGTTCCAGAGGAAGCTGCAGGTGAAGATTCTGCACCTCAGAAAAAAGTCCTGAAGCCACCCATGCCTCCGTCAAAGGTGGCCAACCTCAGTGAAAGCCAGGAGAGTGACACTAAACCTGAGGACTTAGCTCCAAAAAAGAAGATCCTCGTGCCTCCTATGCCACCATCTAAGGAGCTGAAACCATCTGAACATCGAGAGGAGGAGAAACCAAGTGAGGAAGTGCAAGAGAAGAAGGTTTTGAAGCCACCCATGCCTTCTTCAAAGGTGGCCAACCTCAGTGAAAACCAGGAGAGTGACACTAAACCTGAGGACTTAGCTCCACAAAAGAAGATCCTCGTGACTCCTATGCCACCATCTAAGGAGCTGAAACCATCTGAACATCGAGAGGAGGAGAAACCAAGTGAGGAAGTGCAAGAGAAGAAGGTTTTGAAGCCACCCATGCCTTCTTCAAAGGTGGCCAACCCCAGTGAAAGCCAGGAAAGTGACACCAAACCTGAGGACTTAGCTCCACAAAAGAAGATCCTCGTGCCTCCTATGCCACCATCTAAGGAGCTGAAACCCTCTGAAAATCGAGAGGAGGAGGAGCCATGTGAGGAGGTGCAAGAGAAGAAGGATGTGAAGCCACCCATGCCTCCTTCAAATGTGAACAAGCCCAGCATATGTGGCAGTGGGGAGGCAAATGGGGAAAAGGATTCAGGCTGTGGGGTAGAGTCTGGGGCAAAAGACAGTCCAAGCAAGCCAAGTCCAGATGCAGAGGAGCTAGACAATTCAGAGGCATGTAAATTTGCTCCAATCAAGTCCACCCATCCTCCTTCTACACCATCTAAAGACATGAAACCCAAACCAGCACAGATTATAAAGGAAGCTGAAGTTATTCCAGAAAACCATGAAGATGCTGATGATGAAGACAATGAAGATGTGAAGGATAACAGTGCACGATGCCAGGAGGAAGCTGAAGAAGAAAGTACTGTTAAGACAGAGGACATCGCATTAATTCGCTCAAAAAATGTTCCAAAGCCCAAAGAAGTGATGTGGGATTCATGTAATTCAGCACTGGAGAAAGACGTCATAGAACACAAGGCAGCTAAATCTGCTTGCGCAGAAAACGCTCAAAGTGTCGTAGCTACAGTCACTACTGAAGCTGCAAAGCCTTACGGTGAGATCAAATTAACCCCACGTTCAACTCCAGAGCCTGTTAAAAAGAGTACAGGCCCTCCTGCTCCACCCAAAAAGAAACCTCTTAAACCACCTGTCAAAAAGGAGGACAGTGGAGTACAGAGTGGCACTGTGGTATCCACTAGCAGTTCATTTCCTCCTATTGTGTCGCCTTCAGTAGAAAAAGTGTCTGAGAATGTGCCTGCCGATGATGTGAAACCAGCCAATCAAGAGCCCAAAAGTGACCACAAGGTTGTCATCCTGTCCCCAAGTAACGCAGGAGTAGGTGAGGACTCTATCGGACTATGTGGGGTGGAATGCGAAGAGAAGTCTGTTGACAGCGGTCAGCTCTCCGCTGAGGAGTCTGAAAATAGTGACCAAGTAACATCATCAGTAGATAAGATGGAGGATAGTTTTCAGGCCTTAGATGCAGAAACCAGCGAGGATGACCTGGAGCCACTGGACACAAACGTGCATAGCATGGAGGACGTGCCCTCAGCAAATAGAAGTGCTCCACCCAAAGGCACTGTCAACACATTTGTCTCCAGTCCACTACCTGCAACAAACCCACATGCTGAGACATCTGTGTCCCCGTCCAAGATGCGGGCGTCATCAATGGGAAACCTTATCGAGATCCAAGTTGTACCACAAGAAAGTGATATAAAGGACTTGCAAAGTAAAGTGTCAGTGGAGCTTGAAGAGACAGGAAAACTTCTGAGTGAAATAGGCAATGAGGAGGGAGGTAAAGGTGGACCAGACCCAGGGATCCTACTCAGTACTGCAATGGAAAAGCTTCAGAAAGCTGAGCAATTCTTGAAAGAAGCCAAGAGTGTTAAACAGCTTGACAGTAAGAGCAATAGAACAAGCTGGTAATTGGAAACGTTAAAACATGCTGGGTTAAAAGGGGAAGCTTGAATGACTGGTTTGTTTATTTATTTGCCCCTCCCCCAACACACACACACACACACACACACACACATACACACAACTATCTACTCATAAAACTTAAATACAAATAATGAAGTGCAATTATTATCCTATTGTATTACTGGGATATAAAATAGTAGCTCCTCTAAAGTAAGTTAATATCTTGACACCATTAATTAAATTATGGTTTCAGGTATTCATTTATAAAATTGATTTATGATCCAATCCGAAGTACATGAAACGCAATGACATTCGTGTCACATATTAATTTTCAGTTGATTAAATGAAACTTCCTCCAATCATGAAACCCTTAACATATTGATAAAATTGACATAAATCAAGAAGAGTATGGCGTAAAATGTTCCTTAGTTACTTGAACTATAGTAATGTACAGAGGTAAGTCAGTTCACACACAAGTAGAGCCGCTTAAAAAGTGTTTACCCACCATCTTGTCCATTTTAACTCTCACTCTGAAAATAGCGCACTTACTTGAGCTGCCTAGTGTGCACAGGGTTAGAGGAACTAAGGACTTCCTGTCTGTTTTACCATGAAGATACATTTTAAACCCATCACAGTGTGTGCAGCAAGGCATATATAATTTCTGCATCTTGTGACTGTTTTTTTTTATTAAAAATGATCAAAACCTCCATTTCTTTTCAACTGATTTTGTTCTACTCAGTATGGGCCTGCAGTTCTGTTATTCTAATCTCCATCATGTCCAGTTTTTCTTCCCTTTTTATTTTTTTATAAGAACTGATATGTGAACTGGGTTTGTCACACAGAGCAAGCACTGTGTTTTTCTTCTGTTCAAATATTTTCTAGTTTCCTTTTTCCAATCACATAGAATAGCTTCGAGCTCATTTCTGTAAAGGATTTAACTTAGTTGATTGTTTGAACATAAAATTGTACATACATGAATACCAATTAATTGCTTAATATTTAAGTTAATATTCTGACATGGTTCATTTGCAATTTCCTTCGAGGTAAAGACAAGGTCAAATTTAGATACAGACGCCAATGTTCTGAACCAATAAATGTTTACTTCTAAAACTGTATGGAGATTTATAACTTTATTCTGTAATATAGTATTGGTCAATGATTGCATTTACTAACTGGACTAATAAAGTTTTTAAATGCCTAATAAATATGCAGGAATTAAATAAAATATTGCTTGCTAAGCATGTATTAATAAAAATCTCTTCCCTGCTGTGTTTGAAAAGACTTTTTATACTTTGCAATGTAAAACCCAAGTAAATGTTTGGTTTATCTAAAAAACAACATGTACATTGTATGTGCATTGTGTTTGTCCTTCACAATTTTAACCTTGCTTATGATGTTTTGTAGTTTTTATACACTACTTGTGTGACATACCCTCTCATGTTCTAGCAGCATTAAGATGTGTAGAAAATGTGGTTGTTATTGCATTTAGGTAATATGTTTCCTAAGGCTCAGGAAAAATGAAGAATTATGTTAAAGATGGGTCACACGCAGTGAAAAGTAGTTTACTAAGTTTTACTAAGATGAATCTGAGGATATATGTGTGTGTGTGTGCATGTGTTTGTCCATGTGTGTATGTGTGAGCATGCGAGTGTGTGCTTGTGGTGTTTGCACAAGTGACTAGAAGATGTGGGTGGTGTACTGTTTAAAAATTGATTCTACCACATGCTCTACCAACCACATCATTAAACAGAACTTACAAACTTGAAAACCTGCTCTGAGGCCTTAGCTTTCTCCCTCTAACTAAGCAGATGTACTGATGTAGTGAGGGTGGTGTAGCTTGATGTAGTAGCTGGCTCATCAGTAGTGATGTGAAAACAATACAAGGGCGAGAACGAAAACTCTCTGGACTCTCTGTTGATGGTCATGTGGTTTCATGCAAAACTCGAAACTAACGAGAATCTCCACATATAGCTTTACAGTAGTGCAAAGGAGAAGGTGTGCTTCCTGATTTTTTTTCTTTTAAAAGTATTTGGACCTGGAGGTATCAAATGTGCTTATCTTAGGTCACATCAGTGCTGAGTTGTCTGGACATGCAAATCAAGGGATATGCTTACAGCAAACCATCCTTTGGACCAGAAGAACCCTGTGTTAAGTGTAAACCACAATGAGAGGAGTGTAATGCAAATTCGTGTGTGTGCGTGTGTGCGTGTTTGTGTAATTAACAGCAATGAAATGAGTGACACCTGAACACGCATGTCATATATAGGTGACAGGTGATTCTTCCACCTACGGAAACTACGTTAGGAACAGATGCCACGGTTAAGATAGCTTTTCTTCAATTACTGCCCACTGTCGCCCCCTGCTGTTAGGACTGGAACTGTGTTAGAATTATGTTTTGTTCCCATAGAAACAGTATTGGCTAAGCTATATACCAGCCAAGAGTTTTACAGCTTTACAAAATGCCACACATATCCACTCGTATTAATATTTTGATTGCCATATACATATGGCAAAATAAATAAGATATTGACAGAGTTTTAATACCTTATTTCATAACATAGTGTCCATGGCACAAAATCATTAAGTCTGTTACAGAGAGAGCACTGGAAAGAGACAGTATGTTTGTATGTGCTTTGGGGGCGTATTGTCGTTTTCACTCGCAGCTACTATAAAAGAGATTCAATCTCAGGCGGATACCACTGGCTGTGCTATAAGGTATAAAGTCCCTGCACTCTGAGCACTGTCAGCATTCCCTTGAGCCCAGCACTGTCCCCGTGTTGTGGGATGCTAGCCTTGACCAGCAACCATTGGGTGGGCGTGGCTAGGTAATTGAACATGTATACCTGTTCCTTCTCTGTTTATATAAACCTGTTTTACTTCACAGTATGTTTGCAGGAGGAAGCCCGTGAGCAACTGTAGTGGAATAAAGGTATTGGTCTCAAAAACGGAAAATTAAAAACGTTTAAAAGCCTTTGACATATTCACAATTCTTGGCTCAGCCTGGAGCATCTGGCCATCGAAAAGTCCACACTATGTACCCGAAACCGCTCCCTCTTGTGGATATTTGAAACGCCCAAAGCCCCTGTCCTGGTGGTTTTACAGTATATGCTCATTCCACCCTTACCGTTTTTTTGTTCTTGTAGAACCACATTTTACTGTGCTGTAAATCTTCACTCTAGTTTCACAAAGGTTTATGATTATTAAAAAAGGTGATTAAGAAAAAAGAAATACTGGAACTAAAGGGAAGTCTAGCTTTAACTCATTTTAAATGACAAAGCATCATCAAAATAGGGGTTTAATATGTTTCCTTAAGGTGTACCTGACATGTAGTCTGCTGTAAGAATTCCTGTTGGACACGTTTTCACATTACAACGCTTTTTATTATTACAATTCGACGAAAACAGCGCTTTTGTTTGCCTACCGAAGGCGATGAAATGGGTTTAGGAGGCAGGTTCAACAAGACCCGGATGTTGGGCAGTAACGCGGCAGGCTTGAGCGATCTGAATTCCAACTGGGACAGTTTGAAAGTCCTTGTCTGCTCGGAAGACGGACCTCAAAATGCAGATCTTAGCAGTGTAGTATTGTCCACCGAAAATGGATGACGGTTTAGTTTCCGAGGATGATATCTGTGAGTAAGGTGCATGTGATATGAAATGATTTCATATTGAAGCAGCCGCCAGATACCCGCAAAAAGAGCATTTGTCAGAAATGATGTATTGTGGACTTGATTTCAGTCGCTATTTAGTTTATCGATATTGCATTTTTCATCATGTTGTATCCGATGGGTAGATATCGCTCTTTCCATGATTACGCTATTGCCACATACTCAGCAATGGACCTCGAATGGATCTTTCTGTGGTTGTGATTATTTTTGCGTTAAACCGATAACCAGATATATTGACAGACTTTGTATTTAAGGACGTATTCTGTGCTCTATGGTGATTATTACTGGCACATCATCTATCATGTTTGTTATTTCAAGTTTGTCGCCTGTATGACAAAAAGAGGCTGATGTTTTTGAAAATCTCCAGTAATCGTTAGAATTGTCTAGCTATAGCTTCGAAGTGAAATGAAATGCCATTGGTTGCATTGATATGCAGTTAGTACCCAAATACTGTTATTGAAAGTTTGAAGAGAATTCTTTGCTGTACTAACAACTCTGGCTATTCAGTTACCTATCACTTGTCCCATTTTTGCTATCCACCGGCCTACAGCTTCTGCCCTGATGTTTTGCGCTATATGCACAGCAGGCTATGATGGGGAGCAACTGTCACACTTAGCTATTGGGAATGGCGTGTCTTAATACCAGCACCAGAAATGGGAGAAAAGTAACACGCTTTACATATTCATACACCAAGACACAACAGTGGAGGAGCTATCTTCAAGACTGAGAGCTTCAGGGTCTTCTTGTCAGTGCGTTGTTGTTTTTTCAGTGCTCCGCTCAGAGAAGGCGTTTCATGATGCTGCAAAAAGGAACGACACGGAGATGATGCTGGACCTCATTAGGAGAGGGGTGGACGTCAAAGTTAAAAATAAAGTAAGATAGTGTCCAAAAGCACTGCGACAAATCGGATATGCGCACTGGAAAAGTTTTTATTTTCCTTGTCAGAGCCTTCAGCATGGAACCCTGTGCACGAAAATCTGCATTTTGGAACAAGGAGCAAGGGCTATATAGTCTATTGCTAAGACTGCGTAATTTAAAACATTAACTCTTAACGGTTACATTTTATTGTATGAAGCACTTTGAATTGCTGTTGTTTGTGAAAGGTGCTATATAGTTAAACTTGCTAATTAAAAAAGTGCGGTAAAAAACAGGTTTTAAGGAGCATGTGAAAATGAAAGGAAACTGGCTCACAGGAAGTCTTACGCTTTGCCTTGTGAGCTTGGTCCTCCATTTGGAAGGCTCTATTTTGATCGGTTATGCACCAGGGCAACGGAAACCCACTGCTTTGTACGCTTATCGCAGGATATGACCCTTACCTCACGTTGTACAATAGTTGCTGACACCACAACAGCAAACATCAAGAGAATTTTCTTTTGAGGTTGGCATGAGCTGCAATTTGCCTTGATTAATATTAACAGCTCTCGTTGGCATTAATTGTTTTCTTAGAGCTAGGAACAGCTGGCTTATAGGTCAATGTTTGAGTTTCGCCTGGAGCATGAGAGTGGCTTTCCTGTTCCAGTGTTGTCTTTGTTCTCTGGGCGCGCGTACAGGTTGAGCGCAAGGCGTTGCATTGGGCCGCCGGGGCGGGCAGCGAGGACGCGCTGCGTATTCTTTTGGACCACGACACCGAAATGGACGATGCGGACAGTGTATGTACAAGCATCAGATTGGAAACCCCTCTCACTGGGATGTAAATGTAGCACAAACGTTTGTAATAGTCAGCATGCAGTAATAAAGTGAAAAGACAAAACAAATTCTTGCTCTGTTACTTTCAGCTCTGGTACTACATATTCTCCCTGTTTAAAATTGCTAGTTATTCTTTTAAATCAATGTTATAATCAATTATGTCTGATGATGATTCCAAAGTGATCGATGCTGCAAATAAGGTATGTTTTTTCAGCATGTATACCAGGTAGAGAAATTTTTCATTTTACATTTGTTAGAAAAGGAGATCTATGGCAAAATTAAGGACTTGGACTTACTAATAGGTGCATACTAATAGGTTAACATTTGATCATGATTTATCTGTGCATGGTCCCCCTAACTGCCATAAACTAAATAGTTGTGGAAGGGAAGAGGTTGAAAAGATGATGTTATCACTGCAAATGCCATCATAGTAAATAGTGAATAAACTTTGTGCACTTTCAATCGACCATGTTCACGTTTTAGCTGAAATGTTAGCGGCTACATTGCATGATTGTACCATGTGTTTTTGTTCTACAGTTTGGGATGAATGCTATGCTTTTGTCTGCTTGGTTCGGCCACCTCAAAATCTTGCAGATTCTTGTCTCAACTGGTGCAAAGCTTAACTGCAAAAACAAAGTAAGGCACCCATTATGGATCAGTATTTTCTTCCAGTCTTTTCTTCCACATGAATGTACCCTGTGCCTGTGGTGTTGTGTCTATGAAACTGAAAGCATTAAAGAACTTACAGGGGGGGGGGGGGGGGGGGGGTCAACCCATAGTGGTGGGTCATTATTAGGGGATATAATGCTTTAAGTGCATGCTTTAACTAATCCAGTCCTATCATTAGGTGTTTAACAGTATTAAGCATTAAACTGATACATTTATTTAACACACCGTCCTACATCCTTAGAATGGGCTAAGCCTTCTGCACTGTGCTGCACAGAGAGGGCATATCCATGTTCTGGAGTACATTATGGAAGATCTGGAGGACGTGCAACTTGATGGTCCCGACAAGGTGTTGATCTGTGTTTTTCTTTCTCACACTTCAGTGACCTGCATACTTATGTATCCTGGAAGACTGCATATCATTACAGAGAATGTTTGTTAACCTTTTTTTGCATTGGGAATGCAACAATAATGGGAATATCCCAAAATCAAGAAAGCACGAATATCTGTCAAATGCCTCGAAATAGCAGTATTGCATGTAAAATGGGATGTTGAGAAAATCGAGATGGTGCTTGAGCTTTCCTTGATCCGCCTTCGGTTGCCTAGTGACTTACACTCTACAAACACTTAAATTAGAAACACCTACCCTGTACTACAGTCTCTGGTTGCTTTACTAGGCAAACGTCTCTGATAAAGTGCACATTTACAAAGTGTAGCCAGTCACCCTCTACACTGTTCATCACTGGTCAGATTCTGTCCAAAGGACCAACACTGACCAGATGTTATTTAGGACAATTTGCATCACAGCAGTGACAACAAATGCAGTTGTCATGTGAGCACACAGTTGCTTTTGCTCAACATAGATAAACAGAGAGTAATGACAACCACACAAACGGCACAGTAAAAATCCCGTTAAACAATTCTTAAACACAAGGGAGGTTTGTTGACTCTATTGACAAGCTCTTGTCACCACCCAGAGAAACTTGTGTTACAGGCATTAAAGCAAGCGTTACCATACCAGTGTTTTATCAGTGTCAAAGAGACAGTGTCAAAGAGACCTTTATACTATATGGTCTGTTTGCAGATAGTGTATAGTATGTACCTTCTTGAAAAGTTACTTTACATAGTCATGAACCATGTCAGGTCTGAGTTGTCAATCTTGATTTTCTATACTTTGATTTGCAAATATCATAAATGAAGTTGACAGTGATTATATGTCTGTAATGTTATAAATATTTCCTAAAGTTTTCAAATAGAACCCCATTTGTGTTTCTTAATAAAGAAACTTTATTAAGATTTTATTAAGACTTTGCAGACTTTATTATGAGTGTCTGAGCCGCACAGTTGGCATTGATGTAAAACAGGAGTTTATTAGGACTAGCCGTTGGTCCAGCCATCCTCTCTAACCTGTGTCTGTCTTGTCTTCTGGGTCAGTCAGGTAAGACGGCATTTCACCTGGCAACAGAGCATGGACACCTGGACGTGACGGAGTTCCTCATTGGCATGGGCTGTGCTCACGACCTGAAGGACAAAGTAAGATATAGTCGGAAGCTTGCAGGCATCTACCTAATTAACCTCCATCTGCTGACAGGATGGGGAAGCGTGAAATAAACCATGGGCAGCAAGCTTACAGGCTCATGGTTGACGAGTCAAGGTCCTAAGGCCCTGTTTGCAGTCAGATCTTTAGAAACAATGTTGCTGACAGGAGCATTTGGGAGCTTTGCAGTGGGTCTGGGTCAGTGTTACAGGGCAGGAGTTTTCAAGTCCAGTCCTGGGGCGCCATTGTGCTGCAGAGTTTCAAGTTTCCTCTGTTGCAGCACACCCGAGCCAATTCATGAAGGGCTTTTTGTTATAAAGCATTGCATCTGAAGCCCCCATGAGGCATGTTGTTGAATGGTGAACACTGATGTGAAGGCTCCATGCCTGCAGGAGGAGAATACCGCACTGCACCTGGCGGCGAAACACGGCAACGCCGAGGTCTTCCGGAAGGTTCTGGAGACGGCTGAGAGCATCAACGAGAGGAACATCGTAAGCGAGTAGCTTTGGCGCCATGCCCGAGGTGTCCTTTGCTTGAGGCCTGCAGGGGCTGCTTCATGCAACTGCTGGCGTCTCATTCCCACTCCTCTGTGGCCAGTGGAATACGCAAGATGTGTGTGGCTTTCCGGCAGGATGGCATGACGGCCTTACACGTGGCTGTGGACGGGGGGCACGATGAGTGTGTCAGCCTGCTGGTGGAGGCAGGTTGCAACATCGACGAACTTACCAACGTATGTTGATATGGTGCTGCAGGCCTGTGTAGAAACAAAACAACATAAATAAGTTAATATAGTGTAATCCACCTTTATTTACACATTTTGCTGACATAATATCTGTTGTGAAAATCGCTTCCACCAAGTGGAAGTGTTTCAAGTTAATGTAAAGCTTTACGCTGGGTTGTGAAACCAGGATTTCTGAGGATATTGAGTTATTCCCACAGGACACACTCTGCATCAGATGAAAGTGAATAGTAATCCAGATTTACAATGCTCTTATCTCTTTTTAGAGAAATATGACTGCCCTCCACTTTGCCGCTCAGCGAGGTTTTGACAGACTGGCCCGGCTGCTAGTGGAGGTTGGTGTCAGTGTGGACTCGGTGGATGTCGTAAGTACAAATGCAGAAGGTTCATTCCTCACATCACAGAGCTCAGTTGACACATACAGTGCTTTTGCAGTACAGCGCTAAAAGACCTTGGGCAGTGATTGTTTTTCTTTTAAATGAAACCCTATGATCCATTGGCTGAATCTTTTAATTAGATTGTATTGCAGGATGTCAGTTACATTGTTTAGCTTGGACAGACTGAGAAATCACTTAGAAAAGCCTCTTGTGATATTCTGTTGTGTAGTAGATTGTATAGTAGATAATGATTTTGACCTCAAACTGGAGGTCACCAATTAAAAACACATTCTTCCTTTTTGTTTCTTGCCAGAACCATTCCTCAGCATTACACTTGGCTGTGTTTAACAACTGCCCCGAGATTGTAAAAATACTTATTGAAGCAGAATGTGACCTTGACATTGTTGACAATGTGAGTGTATGCCTTTTTTCCTTGCCTAAGCCCACGTCTTTTTCATTTTTTTAGCAAAATCGAATTAAAATCACTTGTTTTGTTCAGCATTAAAGTTCAACCATAGGCACTCACTCTACTTTCCAGAACGTTCTTTCTTCACTCCCACAGTTGAGCTCAGTAAGAGCCTTTTCAATGTCACACACTGTTGATCTGTCTACATTCCACTTGACACAGCTATAATGTCTTTTCACAGAGGCTTCAAACAGCGCTGCACATAGCAGCAGAACACGGACACCAGAACATAGCCGAGATGATCCTCATCGCTGGGGTCAACCTCAAACTGCTCGACAAAGTACATCTCCGTGTGTCAGACTAATGTGGGGTCTTTTTTCTTTTTTTTTATACAGCTGATTTAACAAAGAACGATTATTGTGTTTCATATATTTTCAGCAGGGAAAGACGGTGCTGGATATTGCGGCCAGAGGCAACCACGTCAATGTGGTAGATATCATCATCAAAGCCGATCGATTTTACAAGTGGGAACAGGTAGGGCCGCGCTCGTACCGACTCATCGTGATTAATGTCCCACGTATGCATGAGTAGGCGGAGCCTTGCCCAACACTGAACCGAACCCCCCCCCCCCCACCATGGCCATGTCCCTTTTGCCATGACTATACCTCGTTTTTACAGGACAACCTCAAAACCGACTCCAATTCGCTGGTAGGAAGTGCTGTGAGCTTCAGGCAGGACCATAGTCAGGAAACCCAGCGCTTCCGGACCATCTTATGGAAGCTAGCCACAAAATACCTGAGGCCAAGGGAGTGGAAGCCGCTGGCTCAGTACTGGCGCTTCTCAGACACCCACATCCGAGCCATAGAACACCAGTGGACAGGTACGGTGCTACCCTTTACACATGCATGGTGATTTCGAAAATCAAAATGTGCTGCATTCTGGGGGGAAAAAAGAAACAAATCTGGAAGTAAATGTGCAACGTTACCGGCACGCTTTAGCCTGCGGCTGTGTGTTGTCGTTGTCAGGCACAAAAAGCTTTAAGGAACATGGGCATCGCATGCTGCTGATATGGCTGCATGGGGCATTGGCTGACGGAGAAAATCCAATTAAGGGCTTATATGAAGGTCTGGTGGGAATCTCCAGGATGGACTTGGCAGGTGAGGAAGTGTATGGTTTCCCATGAAGCATGTCTTGTTTGAATGTTAATTCCGTATCACCATTTTGATCACATTGATGGCGGGAACTTCTATCCCCCCCCCCCCCCCAACAGAGCGTGTGCGGCGCCAGGCCAACGCAGACCCAAACTCTCCGAAGAAGTGTTCTATGATGTGAAGGATTTTGGCGTTTGGAAAACGACCCACGCTTGCTGCTCCGGTCAGGATAGTGTGTTGCAATGGCTGCTACAAAACGAAGCTCAACCCTGCGAAATACAATTCAGAGACGGATGTGTGACAGAATGTTTAACACCCTCTTCCTCAAGAATACCCTGATGTTGTCGTCTTAGAGGGCTACAAACACTCAAAATCTGACAGACGGGATTACTGTCTGTCAAGGTGTATAAGATTATGGAAATAGAACTGCGCAACCTGTGTTTCAAACACAAGGGAAAAGTCTTTTTATATTAAATAATTTAATATATTAATTTACTAAGGCTGTTTCATTACATAGATGGTTTTTGTATTTGAAAGTGGATTTTGTGTGCAAAATGCAGATCATCAGATTGCAGTTGTTTATGTTTAATTGCTGAAATATTTAATTTATTTAATTAAAAGCAAAAATCTGCATAATCTTTTTTTGAGAAGATCACCTTGTCACTGACAAGTTATGGAACACCCAGAAATTGAAATTATAATCCAGTTTTCTGTGGATGATACTTGAGTTGCATTTTAGCTGATGTAAATGTCCCGATTCCAGCTTTAACACATTCTGTTCACTGCATGTATGTATTATATTTTAAAGCAACAACAACTACATTGTTTTATACAATAAGGGCCAAATAAATAGTTCATGTTAAAAATCCTGTTTTCATCTATTCATTTATTTGCTTACATATGCAGATAGTATCAACTTTTACGGTCAATTATTTAGGAATGATTTCAGTTCAAATGGGTCAAAACAATTTAAACCAGTGCTGTGATGGGAGAATACATCAGTGGAAAGAAGAAGTGACATTTAATGTAAACTAGCAGTAATGCAGTAAGACGCGTTTCCTGTTCCAGAGCCTGGAGGAGCTCAGCACCATGTTATCCCGATGACATATAAATGACTTACTGAGCATTGGAGATGCACCGAGAAAGAACTGAGAAGAAGCTTTTTGAGGTTTGGGTGCAAGTGAAGAACCACATGAGAGAAGGAGATACTGGGAGCTTCTGCACCTACGCAGTGGCAGTCTAGATGATTTGGAGAGGAGTGCGGAGAGACTTAAGTCTGATTTTATAATGACCACGTTTGATTCTGTTGTGGGACATATTGTAGAGATCTTTCTGGAATAATTAAGCGACTACACTGTAAATTAGCTAATAGAATGGCACTTTGTTAAATCGTTGTACTTTTAAAGGCTCGTGAAAAAGCAAAGATTGTTTTGTTGAATTTAGGAATTTTTAAAGTATTTAATATCAATGTAAGAATAGTTAAAGATAAAACAAATTTAGGTCCATCGTTTGTATTGCTTGATTGTTCCTCTGATCATGAGTATGTGATCAAACTTGGATCAGGAATACAGATAAAACTTACACCCGTCTCCCATGTGACTAGCCTGCAGGAAGTATGGTGATTTTATTTTCAATGCGGTTTTGTTGGCTAGCTTGTGGCATGGTGAATAATGTTAATAATTGTTTCACCGGTGAGCTTGGTCAGAGAAAAAAAAAAAAATCATATATAATAATACATTCTCCAAACTTCCAAATGTATGACATTAGCATGTTATACGTTTACTCAGTGCAAGAATTATAATAACAAAACATCATGACTTCAAAAGAACAAACATTCCAACCAGTCTGGTTGAATCGAAGACAAGTGCAAATTCTGTCAGATGCAAAGTATTTATATCACATAAGGCAACCAGTTCTAAATGGCATCCAGCGAAATTTGCTCTGATCTAGTATCCAAGCTTATATTATCTAGTTATAATACTTATCAAAATATTGTTTCTGTAAAGTAAAAATAGGCTCTTTTAGTCCATTATTTCAATTGATTCCGTTATAGAAAATCAAGAAGGTGGCTCTGGTGTGTGACGAATAGCAGATACATGTGAAGTAATGGCATGTGATGCTTTTGTAACAGGCCCAGGGTAGTCTGTGGGACAGCAGGGTCTTCTTATGAAAGTTCATCACTCTGAGTGCAGGTGTTCAGGGCGCTCCTCTGCACTTCTAGCTCCTCTGCACTAACCATAGCCGGATTTATGGCAGCGTACCTCGTACCATGGAATTGTCGGAGATGTATCTACAGAGAACACCACCACAGTAGATTATGGTTGGTATAATGACGAGAATCTGAAATCCTCTTTAATCAGCAGTGTTTCAGAAGCATTTACTTCCAAGAGACCTGAACTAAGGTACTGAACTCACCTGGATATAAAGGTTCACTTCAGCACTTCTGCAAAGGTAGGGGAAGTTTCCACCAGTTTTGAGATGAGCCCTTCTCGCATTGGGATACAGCTTATACATTTCTTCCTTTGCCTCATTGGAAAGAGCACTCTGATCAAACACCTACAGGAAAAACAGCATCATGTGAGCACTCAGAAGCAAAGCATAAAAGCACAACAGTACTCCACTACCTTCGATCTGATGGTTAATTAATACAAAGTTATATGGAGCAAAACATACATCCATGATGGTGACCGCAACATCCCTTATTTTGTGAGGTTCAACATAGGAGTTTTGGCAGTTCAGGGTGAGCCTAGAAGCCAGTTCACTCTGGTTCAAACTTTCTAGCTGAAAACACAGACACACTTTGTTAGCTAATCACCAAGGAATGAAACAAACTTCCTCCAGGCACAGTAGCAAACATATCAGTGCTCAAAACGTTAGCTAGCCACCATTTAACACCATGGCAAATTGTATACTATATACACTATATTCAGTACATTCAGTGAAATTTAATGAAATTCAATAATGGGATAAACATGCTTGAAATCACATTAATTACACATGCAGTTTAGTTAACAAGGAGTCCTTGTCAGATTTGTTTTTGAGCTGAGAAGCTCGAGTCCTTTTCATTGGTGCATCAAATTGAGCACCATCTCATTGGTGCACGATTATCTGAATGAAATCACTGCCACTCACAGCTTATTCTCAGAGATGAAAACAACACTAATCAATAAAAAGAATGCATAGTTATTATATACTCACTCTATCTACCATAAAGTCAATTGCATCTGCCATTTTGGGATCAACAGGTCCTTTGGCAAAGTTACCAAGAACAATCTTCTTAAGCATAAAGGCTGGCATCAGCCAAAAACTGAAAAGGAATATTTGAATGTGCGGAAATTTTAGGTTTGTCAAGGAAAACGACAGTTCTTAAATGTCAAATGACAAGATATTACAGAATGCAATATATTAAAATAAAGCAAAATCAAACATGTTAAATGCAAACTCCAACCTGTTTGCTGTCCAGGTTTGGTTAAAAATAGATGTGTCACTGAATGAATTGCACAGGATGAGAGAATGCACACGAGGTGATTTGTGTGTGACCTCTGCAAATTTCTGAGCCAGGAATCCTCCTAGGGATGCCCCAAATAGATGGACCTGGTGGTAAAACAGACTGTATTAATATACAGATTGTTACTGTGAACAAAAGGTTCCCTCATAAGACACAGAAAAGAAAAAACTATTTGCTAAACCTTGTCTAGCTGCAAGTGGTCTAGAAGTTTCCTAAATCCATCACAGAATTCCAGGAGATCCCAGTAGACAGGATACTGAAGCTGCAGGAAGAATAAGAGGTACATGTTCATGTTGCCTTGAACTATTACACACACTCTTCGTCACTTCAAAAATGCAAGAGGAACTCGAAAAACATCAATTTTGACATTTACATAGATCAGTCACATTTACATGTTTCTGACATTTACATTCGTCATATGGGACATTTTCAGTTTTGTAAAGAAGCATATAGCAGACACTACGATAATTCTAAATAACATTCTATAATATTTAGCTCCACGTAAAGATATAATATACATATAATGAAAAGTTCTGGTGAATAAGTCCAGGCTACTTCCTGCATTACTTCCTCTTCCACCTTTTGTCTTCTGATGGTTATGATGAACATGTTCATGTACTTACAGAACAGTAACAAGGCAATATTAAATGTACTTTGCAGACAGTTGCCCATATAAACCACCACAAAATGGTGTTCCAGGATATACAAATTCTAAACACAAAACTAAAAACAGACTGAAATTTGATAAAATCATGTCTGTCTAACTTTCAGAGTGCCTGTGGTGGTTCCAACATTAAACCACACAACTGCAGCTGGCATAATAGTAGTGGATTGGTGGCCTTACCGAAATGACGCGGTAGCCCCAACCTGTGAGAGCCAAAACCTGCTGAAAGAAAACCTCAGCCGTGCCACTCACTGGAGGAAGGAAGATTATTGGACATCTGATAGTCTTTGGTCCGGCATCATACAGTGACCAGACTTTGCTGTCATCATCATCTACAATAATCTAAACACAACAAACAAGGCAACAGCCGAATCAAAGTCACATTCTTGAAGACGAGGGATCACAAGACTACAGAGATTACAGAGTGACGTAAGAAGGCATAATTAAATAGCAATACATTCTCAGACACAAATATTAATAACATATAAACAAGCCAAATATATACAATATAAAATGGTCAGAGAGAAGCATACTCTTTTCAGAGGCACTGTGCTTCGAAACCAGTTGTAGTCAGGAGACACTCGTATCTCCTCCATTTCTAGTGGAAACGAAAAAATGTAAATCTACCTCTTTTTAAAATATGACAAAAGAATAACAAATAACTAGCTTCTGTAAATTACATATTGTCTCAGCCTCCTTTTAGTCTACTGGAATATGAACAGTATGTAACACTTTCTGTTACACTTTCTGGATCTAAAGATAACGCAAGCAAAGAAAAGAGTAGTAGGATAGCTAAGGTAGGGCGACATTAGCGCAGTTAGTTAGATAGGATTGCTATCCCAGTTTTATTTTAATGGTGCAAAGACAAATAAAGCAGTGAGAGAAAAGCAATCGTTTAGCTAAAGATATAGCAATGATCAGTCTAGTTATCTATAACATTTACGTGTACCGATAGTGGATATATAGCTACCTGGATAAAGAGATATCTTTAAGGTCCAACTTAAACCTGTCGTTAACAATAACTGTAGTAAGCTAGTCCATCTCAGTGTTATCTCGGGTGTCTTGATTTACACATGGCCTAATAAGATAACTAGCTAGCTAGCTATAAAACTAGTAACTACACAAATCGAACTAGTAAGCACCTTAACATTATCCCGCCCTCTTCGGGTTTTGATTAACGCTACCTTTTGAAGGTTTTCATCCACGGATTAGCAACATTTTAGATAGCATTCCTTTCGCAGTCACATGACAGTTAGCTACTTCCGTATCCAACAAACACCAGACTTTGCGCATGCGCCGCTTTTCCCCCTATGCACACTGCTGTTTTATGAGCCTGTCATGTCCTTTTAGCATGTTTCAGACGGACGCAATGTAGTAACTGTTTAATGGTACCATTCTTAAATCGTACATATTTCAGTTATCAATGTGGAATGTACTCCGACACCTAGAGTGTAGTATGTGATCGTTGGATCCGATTGGCTATATATAGGGAATACTATAGGTAACACTATAAAGCAGTGCGTAAGATCCCTGCTTTAGTTGTTTACAAATATATATTTTCAACCAGATACGTAACTGAACACTGGGACATTTCATTGGCAGCGTAGTTAAAAAAACTTTAAATAATATAAAACGAGTACAACATAAAAAGAAACATACATAAAACAGAACGAGACATCGTGTATAAAACACAAACCCGTAATTCAGATGTCTAAAACTTGTTGAATATATATGTGTACGTATTTGAATTCATTAAGGACATTCAATATCGCGTGTCATGTGGAAGAAGGAATAATCTAAATGCAGCGAATGGTGGCAGTGCAGGAGGATAGTGGTAGTGATAGTGATAGTGCCTGGTCCGCGCTCACAACTCAGCTGCTCTTCTCTGGCTAGCTTGGTTTATAAATGTTATTTAGGCTCTTCTTGTGTTTCTCGTTCAAGTTATAAAACCAACAAATCATTGAAAGCATAAAACAGGCTCTATAAAGGTCTTGTAAAACATTCCCATTAGGTTTTATCTATGATAAAGAACCTCCTCGGACAAGACATACACAGAGAATCAATCTGCGGTACAAACGACTATTTATTCAGTTGTGCTTAGAGTTTAACCCACAGTACTTCCATTTCTTTGATAACCTTTGGTTCTTTGTCTTTAGATAACGGGTGCAAAAATTATATAACGTCCAATTCCGTGATGTGTGTATAACTATCCGTAATGCGTAATTTATTTCAAGTTTCTGATATTTTTAACTGGGTTTTAACTGGGTTCGGTGTTGATGGATTTAAGACATGAAATATCTTGACATGAAAAGTTTGGACTTTCTGTAGAGGTTGTAATCAAACCTGTTTTAAGTAATAAATAACGTTATTTACTTTGGAAAAAAATTACAAACTATTAATACTATTATTAGTTTATTAATAACTATATAAATAGTTTTATTTAGTACGATACGTACGGGCTGACTGGGCAACATTGTTTATGTATTTGTGTGTTTATAATATCCCCCAAGAAGAAAAGCCGACGTGACTAGAGATTTACGTTGTTTAACAACAGGATTGTTAACATTCTCATCAAATTAACGTACTAGAACAAAATCATGTCGCTGTCCCTTTAAGAACTTTATGCTATAACCCAATTGCACTGCGACAAGCTAACGCTCGTCACGCTCAACTCGCTAGCCACCCTCTTTTTAGTTCAGCTAGGCTAACATCCGTTGCTAGTCGGTTCAACTTCCAGCTAGGTTAGCTTGCTAGCCACCTAGCTAAGCTTTGCTTTGTCACTAGAATCCGATAGCTAGCTATCCGGTTTAATTTACTATTGACAGGTCTTAGCTTGGCCTCCGATATCCTTTCGCAACGGCGGACTTTCAATATTACGAAGATCTAGACATTTCAACGTCTTGTTTATGTTGAACGCCAGTGTTCGTTATCTGGCAAGAAAACGAACGAATTGAATGACATGTTTTTACAGCGGGTTAGCTGGCATTTTAGTATTAGCGTAACCTTTGCGTAGGTAGTTGCTTTTCTCTATCCGACTGTATACATAAGAAATAGCTGGTTAGCTAACCTAGCTAGGTTAGATAGGCCACGAAGACATGTCCTGTACATGCAAACTGGCAGCGAGACTGTTCGTAAATTCAACGCACAAAGGTAAGACGCGTTTTATTACCTCAGCTAGCCTGTCAGACAGCTTATCTCAGATAGTCAGCGTATGTTGAGGAGCTTAACAAAGTTACTTGGCTCGGCAGTGTAAAACTTTAGCTTAGCACAAGTTGCCTTAATCGGCGTTCAACATGGCCAGGTTGCTAGATATCTAAACGGAAATCATGGTTACCCTGTTTGGACACATAAGACGTTTAAAATATTTCATTACACGTATTTATTTTGCTCTGGTGCGGTGTTGGCTAACTGGTTAGGAATGCCAAATTACATCGCTCCACAGTTGCCTGTCTGTCCATTTGACAAACCCTCAAGTTAACTAGCCAGCTAGCCAATAATAGATGATGCTGATGTTGTGGCCAACAGCTTTTGTGCTTTCAGTTTAACCGTAACCTTTATCTAAAGTTTTACCTACAGTTTGTAGCTAGCTAACACGAGGTTATTGTACTTTACTAATCTGTCCATTTTCTAAACCTAACCACATAGTTAGGTTGGGTAACACAGCTAGCTATCTTGCCTACCAACACGAAACGGAGGCGTTCAAAGGGTCTCTTGATTTTGTCTTATTTACACGTTAAGTCATATCTGGTTAACACCTTTCTTGCACAGGAGTCTCTGGATCGAGAGTACAGATTTTGTCTCAGATCGGACTACGAGCCCGTGAAATTCGTCTGACACGTACCGTCCCTGCCAGATCGTTCTCGGAGACGTCGGTGTATTATGCATCTAAGGATGGGATGAAAGATGGAGATGGAAAGGTACTTGGGAAACTTTGTTTTAAAGGTTAATTTTCTCCCGATTATTCTTTGACAGTCTTCTGAACCAACTTGCTTTTGATTTACCTGAAAACAAGGACGCACCACTGTACAATTTTCATATTTTTTCCTTCTAAGAAATCGGCGACTGAAGGAAGTGGTAAAAAATCCAGCGGCTCAGGGAAAGGAGGAAGTCAGCTTCGCTGCCCCAAATGTGGAGATCCCTGCACACACGTGGAAACCTTTGTCTGTGAGTATTGTATTTGTTTGAGCTATGGTACTACTTATTAAGTTGCTACAGTTTTAACAAGTTTTTCCTCAGTACCTCCTTGTCAGCAGGCCTTCTGTCTCAATGTGTAATGTCTGGCTATACACTGGACAGCCTGCTTTGATGCTAATAATAAACCACTTGCATAAGTACTGACTGCTTTTACCAGTGGTGCTATTCATATAGTTATTAGTCTCATTTTTAGCCCAGATGCAGTTCAGCACAACTTCACTTTTCTTGAACTCGGATTTATGGGATTATCCATGATTGTATTGGGTAACCATGGCAGTCTGTAGGCCAGTCTGGTACACAATTAAATACAAACTATGAAGCTCTATGCCATAGTCAGAAGTCATAGTTGACTTTGTAGTACAGTTGTCTATCCAGAAATATAAATGTTATTCTGTTAAAAGAAGACTAAGTGTGACATTCTGGTTTAAATTTTTTTGTCTTAAACATGTGGTACTGTAAATCTTGTTAAATAATATAATTAGATATATCTCCATATCTCCTTTTAGGAGCCATTTGTGTAGAATGTTCAAATTATTTATAAGCACTTGGCATGAAATTTGTTACCCATGATATATGTTCTCCCATTATTGCCTGGTTGGCTTACCGCTTTATTTAAATGTTTGTAACCTCTAAATCTGTCTGACGATGTATGATGATTCGTATCTCTCTGGCAGCCTCGACTAGATTTGTCAAATGTGAAAAGTGCCATCACTTTTTCGTGGTGCTGTCAGAAACGGACACTAAGAAGAGTCTGAGTAAAGATCCCGAAACAGCTGCTGAAGCCGTGAAGCTGGCCTTCCAACAGAAACCACCACCACCTCCCAAGAAGGTATGATGTCTCCGAAATCCTAGGACTTCATCAACATTTCATACTAAAATCTTCCTCAAAGCTGACGCTTCCACTTTGTGATTGGAGTACTTCAGACAAAAAATAGCCATGTGACTTTCAGCAATTGAATGATTGTTGACTGCTTTTTGCATGTTGCCTTTCCTTAGTGCTGTCTAGTTATTACCTTATACAATAACATTAATAGGTTATTATCCTATTACCTTTTATGTGTTGATTCATTTTACTAAGTATTAATTTCCAGGTCATTGAATTGTTTAGTTTTATTGCTGTGACAGCATAATAATTGAAGACCATTTATGTATGTGTCATCATCTTCATCTTTGTTATTAGATCTACGCCTACCTTGACAAGTATGTTGTGGGCCAAGATCATGCGAAGAAAGTCCTCTCAGTGGCTGTGTACAATCACTACAAGCGCATTTACAACAACATGCCAGCAGGATCTAGACAGCAACAGGTGGAGGTTGAGAAACAAGCATCCCTGACCCCCAGAGGTTTGTACCATACCATTTTGATGCAATGGCAAAAAGTCTGTGATTGGCCATAAAGTAGAGGCCGACTGATGTGGGTATCCTATACCGATATTTAGAGAGCAGATTGACCAATGGGCAATATGTAATCGCAAATTTTTTTCTTTTGCAATTGATTAAATTATTAGAATTGCTATTAAAATTATTTAATAATAATAAATAAGTAACTTGATGAGGGCGGCATGGTGGTGTGGTGGTTAGCACTGTCGCCTCACAGCAAGGCGGTCTGGGTTCGATTCTCGGTCTGGGCTGCTCTGTGTGGAGTTTGCATGTTCTCCCTGTGCCTGCGTGGGTTTTCTGTACTCGGTTTCCTCCCACAGTCCAAAGACATGCATCCTAGGTTGATTGGTCACTCTAGATTGCCCGTAGGTGTGAGTGTGTGTGTGTGTGTGCGTGTTGGCCATGTGGTGGACTGGCGAACTGCCCATGGTGTACCCTGCCTTCGCCCGGAGATGCTGGGATTGGCTTCAGCCCCCCCGTGACCCCGACTAGCGGGAATAAGCGGTACGGATAATGAATGAATGAATGAATAACTTGATGAATATTTATTTAGTTATTAGTGTGTTCTTAATTATTGTGTGCACTGTCTCTGCACTCTGTCTGCACTTACTTTAAATGAAAAAGAATTCACTTCTTAAAAAAAAACTCATGATTTAAAAATAGATAGCAATGTCTCTGTTTCTGAGAGAGAATGAAAATTCGTGCATTTTCATAAATATTGTTATTGAACACAGTAACCTCCAGGTGCATCTTTGTTTTTGCTGTCCATGAACATTTATTTAACACTAACGTAGGCTTTTTTGATTACCGGACTTGTTGGCTCAGGCATTGGCCAGTGCAGATGACCTCAAAATGGCTTTCACTCGCCCAATTAATCAGCCAACCACTACCGTAAATAAGATGTCCCTGTGATTTGTGAACATCAGAAACCATTCTAGCTTTTAACATGGATGGATAATTCATGTTAATAACATAAAAGTGAAATTATGTTACATCACTAACTGGCTCAAGCAAGCAGGTAGAATTACATGGCAGGATTTTTAATTTGGCTATTGAATTATGTACTTTTGGAGATAAATGATGGTCCGATAAACCACGAAGTCATTTCCATGTTGGACCAGATATTGCTTGTGCTTCGTAATTGGTTATGAGCTGGAGAGCGTTACCCAGCAGTGTTCTTCTAATATTGCGTAGTGAAGCATGGAAAACAGCAGTGATGGGGTATGTATGCAGCAGTTCCCATCTGCATATCAGAACTCCATTGGAATGGCCTGAACTTGAACAGCTCATTTTCAGAGGGGACATTTTGTGCACTTTTATGACCAGTACAATAAGAAACGTAACCAGTACAATAAGAAGGGTAACCAGTTTCATAGACTGAAGGCCAGCGATCATCATCCCTGCTCCTAGACATCGGGACTTTTTTAGAAAGTTTAGATGGAACCCAATTTTAACACTCCATGTACAACTAAGAGTTAAGAAGACATACTTTTTCTGAATCAGCCATGTTAATAGTTGGGTTGGAATGCCATGTCCAGATAGGACAGCCTAGATAAAACATGAATCTCTAGCCATCCTTCTGGATCTTCCTATGTACAGATCAATGCAACACGTTACATGTCCTCTCTGATAACCTCTCTCCAGACTGCTTGCGTTGCATTTCTGCTGATGCTTTATGTGACCCATGTCGACCGTACAGGAGCCTTATGTCGACATTGTGATTTGGCATTTGTACAATTCCAAAAAGAAAAATCAAACCTTTACAGCAAAAACAAACTATAAATTGATCAAAACAATGTGTTGTGCATTTAATGGTAGTGATGTTATTGTAAATCTGCTTTTTCTGTAGAACTAGAGCTAAGACGTCGGGAGGATGAGTACAGATTCACAAGTAAGTGTTTTATCGATGGCAAGAACATTCCTGAATTTTCCCCATGTTTCCTGTCCAGACCTGCAGGCAAAACAAACACCCCCCCCCCCCCCCCCCTCCTCACTTTCCGTTCTTTTAATTTGGTTTCATTCATGAATTGCTTTGTTGTACAAATGCCAAAGCTCTCTTCATACATGGCTGTCTGGCATGCTTCTGTGTGCATGCGGAGGTGTGGCATTCTCTGCCGTTAGTTAAAACAAGCGTACGAGACTAATAATCTCACGGACCATTAGAGTTAATCCCCCAGCGACGAATGACTCTGGAGAATGTTCCCAGGAACCTGCTTTGACTCCCAGCTCATGAAGCATTAGCTATGTTATGCAACCCTCCACCAGCGTCAGTGTAAAAGATACGTTCTTCTAAAGGAATACTGGGAGGTTCCAAAGGATTTTGTTGCGCATGTGACCATGTCAGTTCTGTACACTGCTGATTCATTGGGTCCTTGTGCAGACAGGCTGTGGAAATAGACTTTTCAGTGCTGTGCTCTGTAAAGGACACAAGACAAACATGGATTTATCCAGTTGCACCCTGCACCCTTATTTTAAAGTACTATTTTCTTACTTGGGACATTTGGGGAAAGCTCTTTAATCTAGCGAGACATTTTTCAAGAAACGTATGATGCATCTCTTGATTAGTTGTATTGTTTTCTTTTTGTTTTGGCAATATATAATATGTAATTCTGTTAAGGTTCCTCTCCTCTTGCCACTCATCTGCCCCCCGATCTGTTGATGTATGCGTTAGTAGTTCTTCTTTCCATGGGAAATCCCTTTAAATCATGTGTCTCTTTCTCTCACTATGCCAGTCAGCATTCTGATGACGGTTGCAGCAGTTTTTGTCCTCTTGGCAGTAAACCCTACGGGCCAGGGTGTTTAATCTACCCAAACATTTCTAATCTGCAGGGCCAAACATGATCTAGGTCAAGGGTCACAATGCATTGAAGGGACTGAATTTCCCTCATTGTATTGAAATACATTCTACTACTGCTATTACTTCTATTAATAATAATATTGATGATCAACTTATATGTATTATATAAATGTATAATAAACACAATAATAAATCTTAATCTTAGTTTAGTTTAGATAATGTTAGAAGAAACAGAATACATTTACAGCATTCATTAAAAGAGAAGGAAAATTACATAATGCAAAAATATACACAGAGAAACATTAAAGGAATTAATTGTTTAAAACATGAATTTATGAGTAAGCTAATTAATAAAGTAATAAGCGGCAGCACTGATAACTGAAGTGCTCAGTGAAGAGGTTATCAGAAGTGGAAACATGCTTGATTGCATACCTCAAAGCTTTTTACACAGGCTTCTCGTAATCCACGAGAGGATAATAGTCTTGCCTTAGTCTCAATCCCTGAGAGGAGGCAGAGCATCTTAATTGTTGCCTCTTTGAACTGGATCAACCACAGTCCGCTGTAGCAACACTGTCTTCCCTCAATCCCTGAGAGGATGGTAGTCTCCTCTCAGCCCCTATAGGATAGCAGACTTCTCACATCATGAAAGCAGGAGTCTACACAGACTGCCAGATTTAGCAGGAGTCCTCTCTCAATCGCTGAGAGGGTATTAGTCCTCTCAATCGCTGAGAGGGTATTAGTCCTCTCAATCGCTGAGAGGGTATTAGTCCTATCTCAATCGCTGAGAGGGTATTAGTCCTCTCTCAATCCCTGAGAGGGTATTAGTCCTCTCTCAATCCCTGAGAGGGTATTAGTCCTCCCTCAGTCCCAGAGAGGATGTCAGTCTTTACTCATTCCACGAGAAGAAGCATTAGCAGCTTAAATAAAGCCCTTATGAAATCCCAACTTTCTTCTTGTAAAATGTTTGAAAAAAGCAGTCAGGGGCCCCCAGGTCGTCTGTGAGATCTCCAGGCCATGGCACCTGAAGGCTGCCTCAATACTGGGAACCACCAGCATGTTTGTCAGCTGACCTGAGCGTGCTTTGCGACCATACTGCTGTGTATAGGGGCAAGACCATGTAAGCAGTAGTACTTTACAGTCAGTTCTACATGACACAGATAGCCAATGCAGCTCTTTAAGGATGGGTGTAACATGACCTCTCACCTTAGAGTTTGCTAGTACTCTGGCTGCTACGTTTGGATCTTTCGGTATGCTTGAGTAGTATTCGTAGGAAGACTTGCTAGCATCATATTATAATAGTCCCGTCATTCAGATGCATTCGGTAGTTGCATTCAGTAATTTTCCACTATCAGCTGTTGTGAGCATACCCCTGACCTTGGCAATGTTGCAAAAATGATAGAAAGCTTTTCTGGAGATATCTAAATGCTGTTCTGCTCTTACAATTGAGGTCATAGTTGAGTATGACACCCAGGTTTTAGATCTGATGTTGGGCCTTGACTGATAGGGACTACAGATAAGTTTCTGCATCAGTGCACTCATGATCATTCCCGATGATGGTACATTTCATTTTGTTGTTGTTGAGTTGCAGGAAATTTAAACCCATCAAATAAAAGGCTACATTTGTACCGATGTAACTGAAGACCTTTGTATTGTTGAAATGAGGGGCACTATTGGTGGTGATTCACCATTGAAAGACCCATTTTAGTTTGGACTAATCTCAAGCATAGCTTTGTGAAACGAGACTCTACTCGAGGACATTTTTATTACAGAGCGTGCTTACAGGCCTTCGCACAAGGTCTGAGAAATGTAATATCACTGTAAGCTTTCCCGATGTGTTATTTATTATTATCCGCAGTGTTATTTGATGAAGATCCTACATTAAATCCACCCTGCCTGGTGTTTTCATTCATTTTGCCACCATTGCAGAGCTGCTGCAGATCGCCGGGATCAGTCCCCATGGCAACGCCCTGGGAGCCTCCATGCAGCAGCAGGTGAACCAGCAGGTGCCTCAGGAGCGGAGAGGTGGGGAGGTGCTGGACTCCACCCACACCGAGATCAAGCTGGAGAAGAGCAACATCGTCCTGCTGGGCCCCACCGGCTCCGGTCCGACTCGCATTGCGTTCGTTGTACTTGGCGACAGTGAAAAGACTTTTTTTTCCACCAAACTGATTTCCAGGCGTATGGTGAAACGGAAAAGCTGAACGTGTGGCGTTTGCGTTGCAGGCAAAACACTCCTGGCCCAGACGCTGGCTAAATGCCTCGACGTCCCATTCGCAATCTGTGACTGCACCACTCTCACGCAGGCCGGCTACGTGGGGGAGGACATCGAGTCGGTTATCGCCAAACTGCTGCAGGACGCCAACTACGTCATCGAGAAAGCTCAGCAGGGTAAAGGAGGAATTCTTAGGTCTCTTACTGCGTTTCCCCGAGGACACAGGTCTCTGTTGGCGAACCGTGATGAGATCTTGTAATGGGAGTGTTCTGTAGTCGACAGTTCTGTTTATTGTTTCACTCACAGGTATTGTTTTCTTGGATGAAGTGGACAAAATTGGCAGTGTGCCTGGAATCCACCAGCTGAGAGATGTGGGCGGAGAAGGAGTCCAGCAGGTCAGTAATCCGAAAAACAGGAATAAAGGGAGTGACGTTTCCGGTTCTTTCTGTGGAAAAACTGTTGTCTGCTTGGTCGTAGGGCTTGCTTAAACTCCTGGAAGGCACGATTGTGAATGTTCCTGAGAAAAACACCAGGAAGTTGAGAGGGGAGACTGTTCAAGTTGACACTACAAACATTTTGTTTGTAGCGTCTGGTGCTTTTAACGGACTGGACCGTATAATCAGCAGAAGAAAGAATGAAAAGGTTTGTGCCTTTAAAGATAGATGAGACTCTTTTTTTTTTCTTCATCATCTTTAACTGATTATTTTGACTGCAGTGTTCTCCCCCTTGTACCTCAGTAAAGTTACTGGTCATTTGGTCCGTTAGCCCATATCTTTGCAGTTGTCAAGATTTACCTTTCATTCTCCAAAAGAAAGAGTTGGTCATCGTTTTTTTTTTTTTCCTGTAACTCTTACGGTGTCTCTCATGTCAACTCTGTTAGTACCTGGGCTTTGGCGCACCATCCAACCTCGGGAGAGGCCGGCGGGCAGCGGCCGCGGCTGACGTCGCCAACATTACAGGGGGGGAGGTGGACGCCGTGGCCGAGATCGAGGAGAAGGACCGGCTCCTGAAGCACGTGGAGGCGCGGGACCTCATCGAGTTCGGCATGATCCCCGAGTTCGTGGGGCGCCTGCCGGTGGTGGTGCCGCTGCACAGCCTGGACCAGGACACACTCGTTCGCATCCTCACCGAGCCCCGCAACGCAGTGGTGCCCCAGTACCAGGCCCTCTTCAGCATGGACAAGGTGGGAAACGCTGGAAACACACACACACATCAGAAAGTGATTTTCATTGCAAACATATTGCCCTAACTAGGCTGTTGATTTAAAAGAACAAAAAGGCATACAGCGGATTTCTAGCTGTTCTCTACCTTTTTGCTGATCTTTGTTCGGCCTTTCAGTGTGACCTTACCGTGACCCCCGACGCCTTGCGGGCCATTGCCAGAATGGCGCTTGAACGAAAGACGGGCGCCCGAGGGCTTCGATCAATAATGGTGAGCGCTCGCATTCACAGCAGCACCCTTGTTCCCTTCCTCACTGGCGGCCTTGGGCAGTAGACGATGATGATGCTGATGCTGTTGGCTTCCGACAGGAGAAACTGCTGCTGGATCCCATGTTTGAAGTACCCCACTCGGACATCGTAGCTGTGGAGATTAGCCAGGATGTGGTGCATGGGAAAGCAGCACCTCAGTATATCAGGTGAGGTCACACGAAGTTCTGCCTAATCGCAACCACAGAGTTTTGCCAGCTGTTCAGGCCTTTTCTACAGAAGCTTCCTTTTTTTAATAACAGCGTTTGCTACATCATGCCGTTTAAGGAAGTAGGAGGTCTTCACGTTTAATTCTGTGATCATATTACCCAGGACACGGTATTTTGAACCGCCAGAATGTTGTGTGACTCGGTGAGCTAATTGTAGATGGGCTTTATCTGTAGAGAGTATTTTGGTGATATCACATGTTTTACAGACCCAGATTAAGCCTAAAAATAATTTTAGTTTTTAGTAATTAATTATCACACCTTTTGGGTTTTATTTTTCCTTATTTAAAGCGTTTAATTAATTTTTGCTCTTTAGTTTGATGCACTTCTTTTTTTCCCCCACCATTCAGTAAAGGTTTAGATATGAAAGATGACCGTGTGTGTGTGTGTGTGTGTGTGGCAGAGCACCAGCTAAAGATACAGCAGAGGAGGAGTATGACTCTGGAATAGAAGAAGAAAACTGGACCATGCAAGTTGACGCAGCCAAGAATTAATTCTGCTGAAGTGACTCGCGCTTATTTCAGCTCTGAACGAGCACATTATTTCAGTCCAATAAGTAAGTGTTTCTTCAACATGCCAGTACTTTCAAGGATCCATGCTAACAAAAATTATGAAGCCCTAAATTATGTTCTAATGACAGTCTCTAGGCTGTAAATTAGTGAGGCGTGTTCTATATCCTGAGTTTTCTTAAAGAAAAATTATTTAGAAAAATGATGGTTTAAACCAAATGTACTATATGAACTATGCCTCCTCCCAGTGAATGACTGTTAATATTAAATGTTAACAACAACAGAAAGAATTACTTATTAAATGACAAGGTGTTCGATTTTTTTATGAGCTCTTCGGGTGTTTTTTTTTTTTTGTTGTTTTTTTAACTCAGCAGATTAGAAGAGAAAGGTCACTGATTTCTTATTATTATGAACTTGCACAAGTCATTATCATATTATTGTAATTAGACATTGTGTTACACTGCTCACAATTTCAAACCCTTTTAGGTACTAAAATTAGGTCCTTTCTTTTCTTTATAACGCTTTTAGTCGTCAGTAAAACACACTTCAAGGGAATCTACATAATTGTTTGTATTGTGGTATGCCAGATGACATTATCAGAACTACTTTGTAATCAGTTTTTAGAGCTCTTCATGTCAGTATCCATTACTGTATTGGATTGGATATTACACCTTAAGCTGCAGAGTTTTGTGCATGGGCGTACCTTTGTGATAGACTGATTTAGGATGGTAAGCGGAGGACTTCTCCAGCCTTAAGCTGATTCTCCGGTCCTTGAAGAACTGAATTAGGAATGTCTTGCTGCCATTCGGCTTTTGACGGTTCCACAATTTGCATTTCTGAACATCTCAGACAAACACCTGTAATATAGGGGTAGTGGATTACTCTGCTGCCCAGGCTTGTAGATTTAAAAGGAGAAATATGTACTTATGGAAGCAGGAGGCTTTGTAAAGGCCAGAAGGGTTAACACCATCTTGCCTTTCAACTGGGAATCCATCGAATAAATCCTGGCATTAGTTCATGTGATTTACTGAGTAAAATATAACAGTAGCTTGTCTGAATTACATGCAGAATTGTGATGTGCATTAGTTATTGACAGACCTCTAAAGCTCTTTCCCCAAGAATAATTGTGGTCTAGGATCATCTGCCCCCATCCATATAGAACTATGTACAATAGCATATAATTCTGTAAATTTCCCAAATGGCAACTTTTCAGATAAAAGTTTGGTTTAATCGTGTTTATAACATCCCGAATTTTAGATGGGTGCTTTTGGTTTTTATTTTCCACAAGTTAAATAAAATCACTTTTTAATTATTAAAGAAGTTAACCGGTTGAGAGGTTACATAAAGAAGTAATCTCACATCAGCGGTCCTGCACTGAAATGCATCGCTTGATCCTTGACCTCTCCAATCTTTTCTAGGCTTGTAAAATGTACTGATTAATAAAAACTGTCCTTCACTTTCTAATTGCCTCTGTATGAATTTCTCCCTTATTGCATTAATAATTTTGCATTGCATTTTGTGGTTGTGTAAATGTGCCATGATTAGCTGGAGTAAATAACATAAAGGCACTAACATATCTTACCATGTACCCAACGCGTACTGCTCTACCCTCAACCATTTTTGTGCATTAAAGATAATGCCATTGTTTTAACAGTTGTCTATGGAATGCATGTTAATGTTGGGTGTGGTGTCTGGGAAGGCTGTGTATATATGAAAATGTCTGAACCACAAATCCATCTTCCCATTCTTGAACAGGACAGCTTATCTTGTTTGACCTGTTTTAGGAGGAAAAGCGATTCTACAAAAAATTAAGAAAAATTAGTTGCCTGATGGCAATAATAAAGTCTTTAATAAAGTCACACCTCACCACACCTTGGTGGGGCTCCAAAAGTACTACAAAGTTTAGAACAGCTGCAAGTTTTACTTTCTCAGTTGCAGACTAACGTTTTTCATTTTAATAGCATTAAACAAAATAAATACATTTCTGAGTTTATCACAGTTCTCCTGCTCCGTAGTCTGTAAAGGGGAGGAGGAAAACAAGATGTTTGGCCTAGAAATGTCTGAATCTTGTACCTAGGAACCAACGGTCGATGCCTACGTTAAAGAGGGAAACTATTTAAAGATGCACCGGAAACGCTAGCCGTTACTCCGGATTTATTAGTTCACTCAATTTGAAAGCAGGGAACTTCAGTGATACACATTGGTTTCATTTAGAATTGTATAGACATGGACACATCACAGCAATATTACTATTCGGAGGGGACACCGCCAACTATGGGACAACCACCTCCTATGCCACCTGGTTCTCTTCCTCCGGGAGCCGAGCCGCCTTGGAATGTTTACCAGCATCCTCCACCGGTTCCGCCCAACAACTGGCCTCCGTTTCAGCCGATGCCGCTGGGTGGACCTCAGTATCGGCCGCCTTTCGACCCTAGTAGGCCACCTCCAGGTTATTTTGATTCGTCGCAACTGCCTCGGATTCACGGAGCATCAGCTTCTCAAATACCTTTCCAAGCAAACGTACACGCGGAACATGATGAAAATCAGACCGGGTCTTGGTCATATCCAGCCGGTGGCGAGTATCAGCCGAATATTTTTGACAGCTATTCCGGAGGACAGTTTGCTCAAGGGCGCACTTTATTAAATGCTCGGCCACCACCTACGTTTCAGCCGAATAGTATCTCGGACAGCTTGGCTCAGAATTTCATTCAAACAGCCAGCAGTTTTGCAAGGCAGCCATTAGAAGGGCCTTGGTCGATTAATTACCAGAACAACAAAGAAAACAGCCAAAATACATCCGTGATATCAGATGAAGATGCAAGACAGAGAACGCAAGACGAGCAGTGGATTAAAAGTTTCGCGCACAAAAGAGGAAACTCCCCTGCTGCAGAGACGCACACTGCGTCAAGACAGAGTATCTCTGACTTCAAAGAGAAGTTGTATAGTACTGTAAAAATGGTGTCCGAACTCTCCGAAGTCTGTCGGACATTAAAAAATAACTTGGAAAACGAAAGTGCTTGGACTGTCTCGTACTCGAGGGCAATGGAGTTGAAAAGCAGCTTGCAAGACAGACTGGCGGCTCTTCGAGATCCCGAGTGCTTCGGCGGCGTTAAGAAAAAACTGGCACTGATGAAAAAGAAACGGGCGCGAATGCGCAGAAGGAAGGCTGAGCGGATGGAGGAGAGTCAAGAGCGGGAGACCAGAGCAGCGGAGAGAGAGGCGGCCATTGACAAGTTCCAGTCTAAGCAGATACTCGAACTGGAGGAAAAGAATAGGGTGAGATGGTTGCGCATTGAAATTGCGCGTTGATTCCTTATTTCACCCAGCAGAGGGCACCCTTCCTTTAAATTACGAATCAGGCAGCAGATCAGGCTCATGCACCTTTGTAAGATGATGTCAGTGGAGACGAGAGTTTTGTAAGTGGGGTCTTCATCGCTCATTTATGACATTCTAGAGGCCAAACCTCAGTTCAAAACATTCAGGCACATTTTTTGACCTACATCTGAAGTCTCGGGTGCATATTTTTAAGTTAAGTCAAGCCACGTTGTCAATTGTGATTTTCACCCCAATCGAAATTTGTCCTCCGCATTTACCCATCTGTGCAGTCAGAACACACACACTAGTGATAACTAGGGGGCTGTGGTGCACACGTGCCCAGAGCGGTGGGCAGCCCTAGCCCGGCGCCCGGGGAGCAGTTGGGGTTAGGTGCCTTGCTCAAGGGCACCTCAGTCATGGCCTCAGGCCTGGGAATCGAACCCACGACCCTCTGGTCACAAGACTGGTTCCCTAACCACCAGACCATGACTGCCCCTTTCATGCGCATTCTGTAAGTTTGAGAACAGAGTACAGCCGCACAAGCCAAGTGAGCCGACATGGGTGACTCAGGCGTGCTTGTGTTTTGTGTCTCCTCATGCAGGAGCGAGAGCTGAAGCTGGCGGCCGACGCGGTTCTCTCGGAGGTGAGGAAGAAACAGGCCGACTCAAAGAGAATGCTGGACATCCTCAGGGCCTTGGAGAAGCTGAGGAAACTCCGCAAAGAGGCTGCGGCCAGGAAGGGTAAACAGTCTGTGTGTTTATCGAGACCCCCGCTGAGCCAGCCAGCACAGACAGGAGTGCTCTGATGCATAGGCTTGGTGCTGGAAGTGAGAAGGCTTATATAGTTAGTTATGGTCAGCTTGATGTTTAAATTATCCATGAACTGTGCTGAAGAGATGTAAGGACTGAATAAGCATTCGCTGTATTACATTTTTAAGGTTCCAACTGGTAGGCCAGTTTTACCTGTTGCAAGATTTGCACTTCTGACTCTCTGATCAATAGCCAGAATGACATTACTCACAAAAAGTTAGAGATATTTGGCTTTCAGATGATATTTAAAAAAAAAATCACACTATAGTTATATATCATGAAAGTAGAAAGACAGAAATCCAGTGTAAATGCTCTCTGGTCCATGCAAGACGATGACGCCTGTGCCTGCTGGTGTGGTCAGGTACCCTTACAGGTCGTCTGGCAGGCAGACCACGCTGGTAAACAGTTTCAAATGGTCTGACATGACACTTTGGTGCCTCTCACCTCCCTTAAATGTGCCGGGAGTTGTGTGGCATTCATCATCTGGTTCTGCAGGGCACTGGCGAGGTACTGTTGATCAGTTAGGTGTCATCTTGGTCTCATGATGTCGAAATGTGAACAGCACGATGAGGACTGTTTAAATGCAACTTCTAATGGAACCAGGAAATGCATTTGTTGATTCATGAAACACCTGTTGTGAATTTTGCCGTTAAGCTCCATGTTGGAGAACAGCAAACTGCGCAGAAGGTTCTGGAACTTTGGGAATGTGCGTTCAAAAGTTTAGAGAAGGTCACATTTCATTTCATTTCAAAACGAGTGCATTTTAGGTTCGTCCTGAAATTTTGCCTGAAAGCCAAATACTACTTTTTGTGAGTAGTGTATATAAGTCACAATGAATAACAGTGCCTGAAAAATGTTGTAAATGTTTATGCATCGATGTGTTTATGCCCTATATTAGTTAACTCTGCTTATTCAGTTTGGATCCTAACTTAAACTGTGTTAAGAAGATCATTTACTATAACTTCAGCCGTTGACTTCATCGCCGTCGTTTTCCTTGGCAGGCATGTTCCCGGAGAAGGAGTGCGATGACGTGTTTGAGCGCCACGTGGCCCGGCTGAGGGATCTGATCCGGAAGCGCACGGCCGTGTACGGGGCAGAGGAGAAGGCCCTGCGTGTGATGCTGGAGGGGGAGCAGGAGGAGGAGCGGCGACGGGACCGTGAAAAGCGGCTGAAGAAAGAGAAGGACCGCCTCCTGCAGAGGAAACGGGAGATGGACGCCATGCTCTTCGGAGGTAGCGAGATACTTTACGTCCTCCCGGCATTTGGGAAAAGGAGCTTGGGTAGACCGTGCTTCACTTAGGCTTGAGGCTAAGTGAATATAATATCATTATCAGGGATAATGATATACAGTATTGGCTTTCTGTATTGAGGGTAAAAGTTGGGTTCAAGGTGTGGCGCTGGGTTTGTTTGTGCTTGGGTGTATATGTATGGAGCACATGGTTCTTGTACGCTCTTCCCAACAGCTGAATTGCCTCCAGATCATCCACTTCAGCCTTTCTGTGAATACTACACACAAGCGGAGCACTCTCTACCGTCCCTTATCCAGATAAGGTGAAGAACCTGTGGCTCTAACGTGCGCGAACATTTCTCCTGTGCCCTAAGATTCACCTTGATGTGTATAAGAATCAACGTGAAATCTGACATACCATACTTTCTCTCTGCATTCACAATAAGGGATTTTTCACATCTTCTACTTTCATCTCTTCACAGGAGAGAGTGGGATCAGTTCCTGGTTCCTGAAGGTCGTCCTGACGGCACCTCAATTCCGCAGAGCTGGGTTCTTCCGGACCCTCCAGCAGATGATGTCTGGGCCACTGCTTTGGAGAAGTGACCCACTTTAGCCAGTTGGTTCTGAGACGCTGATTCACTGCTGAATACTACAACCACATACTGCGACGAGCATGCTATTAAAAAAGAGTGAACTGGAGTTGGCTGTTATACCAATCGCTCCAGTCTCTACTGACAGAATTGTAGAGTGATGAAGAATTTTTGTACCCTGTTGATTGGCGTGTGAAATAAAGGACTTGTGCTAAACAATAATGTCTGTTAATATTTAGTCAATGCTTTTTAAGGTTTCGTACAAAAGCTACGTCGAGGTACGATCAGACCAAAAGGTCCAAAGCTGATCTATAGGGAACCTTGCTGGTTGCACACTTAGCTGGACAGCCACACGGTGGTTTCCTCTGAACTGTTTACAGTGACTTCGCTGGCTGTGCTCTCTGTTTACATGTGGCCACTAGGAGGGTGTGTGATTCTTTAAATATAAACGTGTTAGTTTTGTGTATTACTCAAATGAACACGATAGTGTCATACTTTCGTGTTAAAGGCCAATACAATTCTTTTAAATGTGATTATTTGAAGGTGTGTTTATATTAGGTCTTACGGTTAATGTAGACGGCTGATGATGTGATGTCAGTGGATTAGTGGAGCAATACCTGCTTGTCCCAATTCCCACACAGCCAAAGTAACCACACACTGCACAGTCCTGCGACCACACACACTCAGAGACACGGGAAAAACAACGGTAGGTGATGCTCGTTTTACTGGGTGTTTCGTACAATATTTCTGAGTAATGGTCTAACTTATTCTGTATCGACATACATCTTCAAGGCTCGTGTTTTTCCATTTAATTATGAGCGATGTTGACTTTCAAAGAGCGCACTGATTGGCTGAGGTCTTGGACAATTTTTTTTTATGTAAGTCTTGGTGTAAGCGTAGAGGGCTTTTAGACTGAGATGTGACGTTCCAGCATACCACCAGGAGGTTTGACAAGTCTTGTCTATGAATGTAGTAAACCATGTGTTCCTGCTGTCTACAGTGCATATTAAAATGGCTGAATTGTGGCCTCCAGTTTGGTACCTAATTTCATATAATAGTGTTTATACGATGATGACATACTTAATGTAGATAAAAAATGTTGTGATACTTTGGGAATAAACATTTGAGTCTGATTTTAAACATTTACAAACAATTTACAATCCCAGTTGGACATAAGACTGTCAGAAATGTCAGTTAACGCTAGACTCTGAACAGGATACATTTTTGGTATGGCTCAGCTTAGCTCTTTGTAGTTTAAATAGCCTTGTAATGGTCTGCTTGTACACTGAAAGATACACCTCATCCTGAGTTATTTTCCAAACAATGACATTTCTTAGAACAGCGTGTCACCAGCCTTGGTATTTAGACCACGTTACATCAATATAATTTAGATGTAAAAACCTCCATTATAGGCGAGGAACCACACACGATCTGACATCGCGAAGGTCCCTCTGCTCCAACCTTCTCAACAAGGAAAACGACTTTAGAGCTTACTGAGAATCTGGCAACTAAGACCCCGACTTGGTTTTAAGAGTCTAGAACCATCTGCTTTGGGGGCGTTTGAGTCAGTGTAGAAGGCAACCTGAACTTAGTGGATGTCCTGGCACTTTTCCATGGGCTTTGTGACCTGCTGGCTGCTGGCACACCGAAGTCTGTTCCACTAGGTCAACTTTTCAGAGGTTATTGGCCTAATCGCTCTCAACGCAGATTCTGTCATTTGTATACTGGTCTGTGAACAGTCTCCTCAGTCCAGATCTTTTATGAGAGAGCGAAACTGTCTCCAAAACTGATTGTAGGTCTGTAAGAAAGGGCACTGACTCCCAGTTCCTCAGTCAAAACACACTGCAGATAGTGGGTGTCCACTGGGTGGTTATGATACGGTTATGCTGAAGTGATCTGTAGTCTTTAATTCTTTATTGGTATTCACCACAGTGTATCAAATGACACAAAAAATGAAATCAGGAAATGAGTAAAAATGTCTATATATAAATTAATAAGGGGTTTCATTAGGGAATGAAACAAATATGTGTTCTCTGGGAAACTATGCTCAGCATGCTAGGACATTCATCTGGAATATATGCTTTTTCTCACTGTTTTAGGAGTTCCAATCCAATATAATTATAATATTATAATCCAGTGAGACAATGGCTTACCTGGATAACGTTCCCTTGAAAATTCCACTGGGTTTCCTAGAAGATGTCAAAGAAGAGATGGAACTTCTCACTCCAGAGATCAACATACCAGACTACCTGAAGATCCTGCAGGACACAGAGGTTGGAGAACTCACAACACTCTATCAAGACTCTTGGTTGTGCAGCTCATTACTCCCTAATTGAGTGTATTAGATTTGCCCTGACAGACCGATATCAGGGATTTTTGCTCTGGCATACTTTTAGCATCTTGAAGGCATTTGTGCGCAGTACAATGACGTTTGGAAGTTTGGAAGTTACGTTGGGAAGAGATTTAAATAAAATCTTCTACAATAAATTAGGTTGTCACTCACTGAAATAATGATTGCTCCAATGAAGTTGTTCTTGGAATGTTTTTCTGAGTTTTCTGAGTTCTGAGATACGTCACCTCAACATCCAAAGTAGCTCTGACCTCAGTGTAGGCTCGGCGTAATTGAATTAGAACATCTGCTGGCCCTGACAGCTTGCTCCAGTAATGTAATTATCACTAAAACATAAGGAGCATTACATGAAAACAGATAGATCACTCATCTGTGTAAGGGTATCTCTATCTCTGTCGTCCTTCATATGCAATTAGCAATTACTCTGCCAGCATTTTGTGATCTCTGCTCTGCTCATGCGCAGTCAATGTGATGTTTTTTCCTAACGTGTTTACCTTTGACACGGTTGCCAAGGTGCTGTTATTATGCGGTTGTTGAAACGTAATTACTCCTCAAAACATGACGTTTAATATCAGAACATGAGACATTAAATGAGACATAAAATGTCTGTTGGCTGATGACAATTGTTGACACTAGATAGTACTGTGGGTCTGTTAACTTGACTTGGTGCCAGTCGCACTTTAAGTTCATAGGATTATGTTATTTGGAGTAAGGGCTTTTAAAGGGAGAAAGGCATTGCTGTTCATTTGAGTGTAGGGCTAGTGGCAGTGATTGTTATCTGATCAGAAATGAGCTCATGAGGTCCTTTTATGGCAATGAACTGCACTGCACTGCCTTCAGTTCATTCTTATTTCCTTTTGTCCATCCAGAACCAACATTTTCAACCTGCTTTTATTAAAGTGGAATGAATGAGATTTGTTTGCATAACATTTGGGCCCGTGCTTGCTCCATACCTGACCGTGAAGTGGAGCTCTTTGATCTATTACAATGATGAAAACAAGGCAGCGTTTTGCAGTGTTGGCATGTTGACAGAGAATTCACACAGGAAGCAAAGATGTTTCATAAGACACTCCATTCATCATTTGAAACACTGGATTCTTAGCAAAATATCTTAGGTGCTTTGCTCCACTCAAATGCTAGCTGTGTATTACATGCCTAAAACCCAAGATAGCTACAGGAAATATTTCTTAGGCACTTAAATGAGCCAATTTGTATTTGAAAACCAGGTTAATTAGTTTGTGTGTAATGAAACACACATAAGTATCTCTATGAGATATATAAAGGCCTATGCTAGAAGCAGATGTCTCTTGCTTTCGACAGTACGTTTTTGGCCTGGAGAACAGGGTTCTCACGGGCCTGCAGGCTGGTTACCCCAGTGGCCTTTGCACACGCCTTTCACGCGCACCCCCAGCGGTGGCGGCAACCTGCCCTCCATATTGGATGATGTTCAGCAGCCCCCAGGAGAGCAGGGCAGCTAGCGGCCGGAGCGGCCAATCCTGTGAGTCCATCCCCCGGCCACGCAGCCAGAGTCTGAGCGAGGCACGCTGCCGCACCACCACCGACCCCAAGAAGTCCGCCATGTCCAACAGCGATTCTGATGATGAGGAAGGCCCAGGATGGAGAATTTTGGGATTAACGACACATGGCCGTAGCACAAAAGATCTGTGTTCGCGATGCTCTTCAAAATTCCTCACCCTGCCCTGCGACCTCTCACCTTGTGGTTTGTCTTCTCATCGGTGGACGAATACTCGGCAGACCTCGCTCCCAAGTAACTTTACAAACATCCACGGTTCAGGTGATGATGGCGGCTCATCCCATCAATACCCAGTAAGCCTGTCTGAACACCCCTGCACCTTTAGATGTACCACACCCACTGCAGAGGTAAGTGAAATGAGCAAATCAGATTCACTCGTACACTGTCAGGCCGAGATCTGGATAACAACTAAGTGTGAACAGTGTTACTATAGGTGGTTTTAATCAGAGTCAAAAAGTAACATCATTCTAGGAGAATAAAAACTCAGCCATTGTTCCAAAGCTATTTAAAATGTATTTATTGCTACAGTAAACATGTAGGTCTTTAGTGGTAGTATCGGTGGCATTTCAGCTGATTGCAAAATTCTTTGAGGAACCATTGGTATTAATTCAGTTGACATCTCCTGCAATTTTCACTTCTTTATCAGTCCACATTTCTCAAATGTCACTAAAGATGAAGGGGGATAATAATAGCCTGTGGAAAGGCTTTTCCTGGAGTCCTCCCAAGTTGCTGTGAGTTTGTTTGGGTTAGCACACGGAATGGCTTGGTAAATGTCTTTCTCAGCAATGCTACGTTTCAAGGTCAACAGTGAGGCACTGGTCTAAACTAACACTCTCAACTGGCCATGTCCATGATACCACATCCATGTTATGTCCCACACACAGAGCACATATTTCTTTAACATATTAATATGGTAGCCATGTTATCAATGACATACACCTGCACCATGTGCTCCTCAGAAGCAAACATAGAAAATAAAAGTCCCCCACTAACACCAGTCAATGTCCAAAGACATCTAAATTCTCTCAAATTGGCTGCACATCTCATATATGCAAATATAGCTCCAAGTGATAGGTCAAAGGGCCACAAGATCTCATCATTAGTGTTGGTCGGCATTAGATTATGCAGATCGCATCATTAGTGTTGGTCGGCATTAGATTATGCAAACTGATCCTGCTCATTCTCATTCAGGTTTTAGCCATGTTGACAATTTTTTCAAAAACCTCTGGGCAGTACTGCACTGTTTCCTCTCCTGTCCTCTCTGGGGGAAAATGACGTCTGCAGACAAAGTTGTTCTTGCACCCCCGCCCTCCCCCAGTCTCCAGGCCTGCCTCTCGTGCCCTTGCAGGCCACTGGTTCCCACGCCATACCCCGGGACTCCTCTGTGGAGCTGCTCTCTGCTCTCAGCCCCGAAGAACGGCGGCTGCTGGACGCCGTGACAGAGCAGGGCTACCCGATACGCACTGCCATCGTCGCCCTGCAAAAGACCCGGCAGGGGAGCCCAGAGGAGGTCAGTGCAGGGAGTGGGCAGTGCCGTGTACAGCAATGCTTCTGGATGGAGGCTTCAGTCAGGAGCCTGTTTTGGGTCTTTAAAACATAGACAGTGGTAGATCACATTTGGAGAGTTACCCACTGTGTCACTTGCAGACATGATTTGCAGAAATAAATAAACCTTTCTTGGTCCATCTGATAGTTTACCATAATGCGAAGCAATTTTGTGCACCCTTTACAGGCTCGTCATTACCCAGAATGCCTCTGTGAACTTTCGTTCCAGTATGCATCGTGCTTTCCCACCAGTCCCGCTGTGCTCTCTTTACGTCTTTGAAAAGAATAGTTAACCAACAATAAGAAAACAATTGCTCATTTCAAATACGCGAAACATTTGAATTATTAAAGCATTTAGAAATAGTTGGCCCAAGTCTTACATACAGCTTTGACAGAGGTTCATTACCTTGTGACCTTTTGACCTTTACTTGCTACCAGTGTCCAGGCTTCAAACACTGCACAGGGAGTATGAAAGCCTGTGTCCGATCAATAAATCCTCGCTATAATACATCATATATAATGTGTAATTGAACACATTTATAATACGCAATGTAATGCATTTTTCTGCAGTGATGGCACAAGTTATGTAATGTTAGCCACTGCTGCCAGATTTTTTTGTATGTACCTGCCTTTCTCTGCACTGTGCATTTCAACGAGGCTCCACTGTAAGGACAAAACATCTGATTCTAGCTAATTTAATCTGTTTCTAATCATGATGAGAGGGGGGGAAAAAAATAACCCAGTAAAAATAGACACCACATCCATATGAAGTTTCCACAACCTGCTTTGTATTAACTGGTTCTCAGCATCACACAGCTTGTCTCTAGAGTTGGGGTGAGTCATGGGCAAAACACTTGTTATAGTAAAAATCTCTATATACGATACTGTACAATATATTCTGTGTTTATTTGAAGTTACCAAAATGCCATGGAAGCAGGCAGGAAGGTTAAAACAATATTCCTCTGGCTTAGGAAAACATACAGTATGAGAGGAGAAGAACATAGTGAAAGCAATTAGAAGACTGACTTCCAGTATGGAAATACTCACTCTGGCAATTTAACAGATGCTGAATTGATCAAAATTAAGCAGAACAAACTGGTGAATCTAAAACTTTCATTGCCCTTGACTGTGTGACCTTGTATGTCATAACCAAATGAAATGCCCAGATGACTCAAGTTGGTCTGTGACATTTCTCCCCCTTGGTTCAAGGAAATTCAATTCAAGGAAATTGTCATTGGGATTTCTGTTGGCCCGGCCAGTGATCCAGAGCCATATCAACAGCTTGAATCGTTTTTGGTGATTAATCAAACCATCTGTATTTATGTAAGTGATGAAAAGTTTCTGGACAGAATGGTCATCAACAAAGTCACCAGTTTACAGGATCAGGCTTTTCAGCTATTAAAGTGCTGTATAAAGGGTCAGATTAACACGGTTGGACTGTGTTCCTATGTAGCTGTCAATGGTGTAAAACACCCATACATATCAATTCTCCTGCAGATCCTGAGCTACCTGGTAGCATGTGACCGACTGTGTGAACAAGGCTATGATAAAGCTCAAGTGGAAGAGGCTCTGGAGATATTTCATAATTGTGAGGCGAAGGTAACAGACAGTCTAGTATCAGTGATCGGTAGACATCATCTCATTGTTGAAAACCATGCTACCTCAATAATTCTGTTATGATATTTTCTCTTTGTTTCATTGTTGCATACGAACGATGTAAGCTAACCATCAGAAATGAGCTTTCCACTAACACTAAAAGTTTCCACTAAACTTGCCATTAGATGTTGTTGAATCCTCTTGACTTTTATGTCAGTTGGTAGTGTTGATAATGTGTCGCTTGTCTTTGTTCTAGGCTGCAGAGTTTCTTCGCCTACTCAAGCAGTTTCGTGAGATGGGTTTCCAGGAGAACGCAATCAAAGAGGTGCTGCTCGTGCATGAAAACCACCGTGAGCATGCCCTGGAGGATCTTATGACGCACATCATCTGACCACGTGAACCTAGCTGTACTCAGAGCTTGAGTATATTGTCACTGGAACTATGACTATGAACTCTGGCTTTGATGGGACAGCTTCCCATGAAAAGATGAATGCAACTTATACATATATAAAAGCCAGCATCATTGTAGATTAATTTTGCCAATTCGTGCAATTGACATGATTTTTCATTCTGTTGACATGTTGTTCCACTATCAGTCTGTATTTTAGGCATTAATTTTCCCTTTTTTGTTCTTCAAATTATGTATGTATTTATATAAAATGCTATGTTTATTTATTACATGCTGTAGAACAACTAATGGAGGGTTTTACTGCATCTTATATATTATACTATACTTAACCTCCATTTTCAAACTTTAAATGGACTGTGCTAGGTCATTATGAAATGACCTCAAATAGCCCTTCCAAATCACTCACCTCTTAAGATGGGAAATAAGTCAATACTGGACTCTTTGTCAAAAATACTCAGATGATAATGGAAGAGAAAATCTAAACAGTGATCACCCTGTTCTTCTTCTCTACTACCAGAGCAGATTTGCTTTAGAGATCTGCTGTCGGAAAGTTCAATAGCCCTCATTTCTCAAGTTCTTTGAGATGTTTTCCAAACCTTTATAAGGCTTTGATCTTACAGAATGTTTAAATAAGTAGTTTCAGTGAAAGCAGTCTTGGAAACTGCAGTCTATTCTGATGATAGACTATCAGTATGTGATGGTTAAACAGAGAATATTTCACTTGTGGCTTGATTAGTTATATCTTTATATTTGCAGTGCAATTGCTGAAGTCTCTTCAGCAGTTACAAAGCAAGAAGGAATGTCAATGTGTTATAATTTGACTAGAAGTCATTTGCTTTCACAATCATTTGTTTTTCTTCTGTAGATACGTGCGGACGTTATGCTCTTGTTATTTTAATGAATCTGTTCAAATGTCCTCTAATTGCTTCTAAAGGCATATAGTAAATGTTCCCTTCACAGAATACATTTAAATAATTCTTTATTGGGATGAAAAAATAGGGAAAAATATAAATACAGTTGAGGTGTGCTGGAAAGGTGACAGTATGACACAAGGAACAGTTGATGGTAGACCAGAAATATTGCATGTGGATTTCTTTCCTTTTTCACAATTCTAATTCAGTTTTAGGCGTTTCATATAAACATGGTAGAAAAAGGGAAGAAGTGTTCTATTTCCACAAACAGCCAATTACAATCAACCAGTCATGCTATAGCCAATAATAGCATTCTACAGAAGAGCTTGTAGGAGGTCAGAGGTCACTTCAGAACCTTGGCCTTTATTAAAAATCTGGCTTTCCCAGAGGCTCGTTGCTTTTCTTGGGCAATCTCAGGAGGAAAGCCCACTTGGAGCCAATTCTCGGAAATCCTGTCATCTCTTTTTTCGTCTTCCATTTATTGTCCTCGATGGAATACTCAACTGTCGCTCTGCGGTTCACAGTGAATACCGAGTCGCCTCTCACCACTGCCGTGAACAAAGCTCCTTTGCTGTTTTCATACTGACCCAGCATGGCTGTCCACTGACCTGTGGTCAGATTATAACAGTCCATCATGCATCTCAAAAAGTCATCACTTGGGCCATTCCTCATCACATACAAATTGTCCCTGTGACCCACCATGCAATGCCCATAACTTTGATGCCTTATGAGTGTAGTGACTTGACTCCACTCATCCCTCTCTGGTAGATATTCATAGATCTCTGTGGCATCTTTAGGTTTCCAGAGACAGATGAAGATCCTGTCCATGCATTTGGTGCATGCAACTGCAGAAAGAGGTTTTGGGAGACTGGCAACAAAACTCCATGTATCTGTGGAGACGTTGTACTTTTCGACAGATGACATGGTGGTTCTTTCATACTCTCCACCCAGTGCATAGATAGATCCTTCCAGTCCCACCAGGGTGCAGTTATAACGAGGCTGCTGTGGGTTGGAAAATGTGCTCCAGGTATCAGAGGTCGCATCGTAGCAGTAACCAGAGTCTACAATCTTATTGTTAATGTCGTACACTCCACCAACAATGTAGATCTTATTATTCAGGACTGCAATTCCAGCCATGGTTGTGCTAGCATTAAGTGGTAAGTGAGTAAGGACTTTCCAGTCTTTTTCATCCTCGTCAAAATAACACACCGTTCTCATGAAGTCCTGGAGCAACTCAATGGTTGGAGAGTGTGTCCCAACAATAACATACGTACTAGGAATGAGTGACTCAACATAATCAATCAGATCCTTTGACAAGCACCTCACGTCCTCTTTTAAGTCTTGGTACATGTCACAAATGAACAAAGCTGAGCTTTTATAAAGTTCCCATAAGCCGTAGGTGGCAGCTGAGTGGTACATGAGGAGGCAGTTATCGGAGTTGATGATGTTTGTGAGATGTTTGACGAGAGGCTTCACCTGAAGGAAAGCGGCACACTCCACCGCTTTGACGATTTCATCGTCATTGAGGATGGGTCTCTCACCGTGTATCACCCGGAGTGCCACCAGGAAGCCGCAACCACTCACAACTTGTAGGCAGATCTCCTCCTGCTGGCATTCCCTCATCCCTGACTGGAAAAGTGCCTGGAAGTACTCGCAGTTGTCTGCCAGGAGCGCTTTGTCCACTTCGAAAATGCTCCCGTCTATCCTGACTCTAACGGCAGTTTCCGCCATGGCGTGAGCCTGTTCGGGCAGCTTCGTAGCCTCGCTGCTTGAGCCAGCACAGCTGCTGGGCTCCATCAAGTCGCTATCGGTGACTTTCATCTGAACTTTGGAGGGTACAAAATGAATCTGCAGTACAAAACACACAATCTTCTGTGTTCTGGGTTGCTTGGCAGCCGCAACTGACAAACGCACCAACCCGAGTATCTACTGTTTGTGTTTCCGTTAACAGCGACGGGAATAGAGTTGGCTATACATAGAAGAGAAACGTTTGGCCTCGGGGAGAGCTAAAATAAGGTGTGCAGAAACGCGGCGCTAGGACTTTAATGCGCAGCCTTGTGACTTTCTGCCTTATGCTCTTGGTAGACATGCAGAGAATGTAAATCTGATACATTGTATGTCAGGCACATGGTTTGGGATCAGAATATCAGGAAGTCCAGGGACACACTCCAAGTGTCTTCCCGTGAGCTACTATAAAAGTCAGAACTAGTCTACACTGATGTTATATATCAAAACATGAATGTGATTGACCAAGTGGCCTAATTACTTAAATGCCTTTTCTGGGAGAGATTGATAACCTCTTTTAACTGCAATACTGATCTGAAGCAGCACCTGGTGTAAATTATGGCAATTTATCATTTTATGTACGATGTGACTACCTCTCAAGAGATTTGTTTCTGGGAAGAAGCTGTACACTAAATGTGAATTTAACAGTGTCTGAAAGGGGTAAAGACCATTAAAGGTCTCAGAAAGTGTTAAAATCTGATAATTTCGGCTAAATTAAGTTGTCACATAACTCAACGGAGAAAATAATTTGCTCTGCACGTGTATCGATAAACGATTTAATACTTTTATATCACAGATTTGTGCCCCATCATTTTCATAAGGCCAAAGGGTTGTGATGGGATGGGTCTGATGACTCCTTTCCTACCAGGCTTAAAACGTTTTAATTTTTCTCGTGAGGAATGTAACTGACACATGATTATTTGGATAAGGCAGACAGTGGCCTGGGATCAGTTTATTTTGGAGGCGCGGTTTCCAAATTGTCAAGCATAGGTTATAGCCTACGTAATCTTTAGAATTCGCACACCAACATGTCAGAACTTTTAGGCACTACACGAAGTTTTAGGTCTTTTGTAACAGCATCACCATCTATAATGTGAGTGACTTACGAGATGGGGCACAATCGAATAGTATTCTTCGTAGTTTATATCGCCACTTTGGGTTAACGCAAATTGTCGTTTTATCTGTGTTTTATCATTGAGAAATGTCGCCCATTGGAAATATAAAATAGTACTCAGGTGTTTTTCAACGGACGCTGATTAAACAATAACACACCAAGCAGATCAACCAGGCAAGAAACGAATAGGCGCTTATAGAGCGTAAGGGCTGTCACTTTTGTACTTTACCGACGCTTTTCTCAATGCATCGCCGCTTTGCTGCTCACGATGTCTCTCATGTTCGGGAAAGCAAGAACTTGCAACATTGTAACGGTTCCAGAACACGAGCCTGCAGAGTGCAACGTCGTGGTTCTGGGAGCTATGGGTTCAGGAAAATCAGGTATGACATTTATGATCAGTTCTGAACACACGGTATATAGATTTGATCCTGTGACATTTATTACATTATGACTAGATACAGCTTCTATACTGTTTTGATTAAGAAAACATGCTCAGTACTGGAATACAGAAATGTATCTTTTTTCTGTTGTAAGTTTACAAGTTTTATTGGAGCTGAACTGTCCGTAATTCATAAAGCCCTTTGGGGGAAATGGAGTATTTTTGAACTTTCAGCATCTCATACTTGCAGTCACAGGAAGTTTGTCTGTCCCTTGCAGCTCTGACTGTGAAGTTTCTCACGAAGCGTTTCATTAGTGAATATGACCCTAACCTCGGTGAGCTGTACTACTTTTACTCTTTCGTGAAAGTCATAAATGATGTATCAAGACTTTGCAATGTGTTCTTCTTTGATCGTTTTGGACGGCAATTCCAAATTAGGCTGCTTAAATCAAAAACATCCATCCCAATGTCCTTTAGCAAGCTCAGGATGAACAGAGACAGAAAGGCAAGATCAATACTTCAAGGCTTTCAGTTCATATGTAAATCATTTAAAACTAGCTAATAAGTCTGAGCTACAATATATCACTGTTTTTTTGCCTAATCCATAACCTGTTAAATCTTTAGACATATGGGTGACAGATGAATTGCAGAGAATAAGACAAAGATTAAGGTTCAAAACACTCAACGTACTTGTCTTTGTTTGGCCCTCTGATTTAAATGTTATGTTTTTTTATTTATTCTGTCTTTATTTTCATCTTTTATCTTGACACTTTTGCTAAAATGTTTTAGCATTTTAATGTTTAGCATTTCTTTAAGCATTTCTTTAATTATCTTTAATTTGACACCTTCCGTGTGTAATTTGTTCTAGTTAAATCAATTGTTCTTCATTTTATCTTTTCCATTTAAATTAATAATTGTATTTATCTATCTTTTTTTTACTGTGTATGAAAAGTCCTATGTACAGTCGATTCACAAAGTATTCAGATCCCTTTAATTGGTGTTCATGTTGTCACCTCCTGTGTGGATGTGATTTTGAATGGATGTAATTGCCATTTTTACTCTTCGATCTTCTCTTGATCATACTGAAGTGAAAACGTATTCATAAAACTATTCAGGCCCTTTATTTAATACTTTGTTGAAGCCCCTTTTGGCAGCAATTATATCTGCAAGTCTTCATGAGTACATTTCTGTACGCTTTGAACACCTTTTTCCTCTCAAGCTCTGCCAGATTGGATGATGAGTATCTCAGCTCCCATCTTTAGTTTAGTATCCACAGATGCTCAGTGGGGTCTGGGCTTTGACTGGGCCATTCAAGGACATTTGGAATCTTGCCCCATAGGCACCCCAGCATTGTTTTGGCATTGTCTTTGGGCCATTGTTTTGATGATTGGTGAACTGATGCCCCAATCTGAGCTTGTATGGAGGATGTTTTCTTCAAGGATTTTAGTCAACAGTGGTTTCCATCTTGCATCTCTGCACAAATTGTCATCTATCCAATAGGTGCTCTCATTTTTTGCAGTTTTGAAGCTCTTTTAAAATTATTGATGGTTTTCGTCTTCTTTGACTGAGGTTTATTTGAGATATTCGTCATCCTATTTTGATTTAAGGCCCCTCTTGGATGCCTAGACACATCCAAAGGACAATTAAAGCAAACAGTCTGTACCTGACCACAAAATTTGGTGAACCATAGCAAAATGTCTGAATATTTATGTGAATGAGGTATTTCTGATTTAGATTTTCCATTTTTCTCAAATTTAATGAATGGATGGAGATTTTTAGGATTCAAGGTCAAATCTGCAACAAGGGGTCTAAATACTGCAAGAAACTATTGAATTCAACGACACTGAGGTAAAATGTATTGTAGCTCTGACTGTGAAAAAATAAATCTTGTCACATTCTGTTCATAGAAGACACCTATTCCTCAGAGGTGATTGTAGACCAGCAGCCTGTTCAAGTCAAAGTGATGGACACAGCAGATCAGGTAATGACCTACAGATCTGGTTCGGATGTAATTGAAACAATATGCACTGAATCAACTTTGTCTGGCTTGAGAATTTAATAGCAAGGGGCAATTTTAAGATTGGGGGTCTTTCTAGAACGAATAGATTTGTAACATTTTCTCTCCACCCTTATAATTCTTATTTAAAATCTGCAGACGTATTATTAAGCGACAAGGTTTGCTACTGAGGTTTTGCTAGACAGTTTTTCTTCACTTTTAATTGTTGTGGTTATTGTTGCACAGGGAAAATAGAAATGCAGTATATGCCAAAATAGAAAAGCAGTATAACTGCTGTTTCATATTGTGTGTTGTCAGGACGGACCAGTGAACTGTGAGCGCTACCTGACCTGGGCCAGTGCTTTTATTGTGGTCTACAGCATTGATAACAGATGCAGCTTTGAGATCTGCCAGCAGTATCTGGAGACGGTGACACTGTATACCAAAGGCCTGCAGCCTGAGGCTCCCATCATCCTACTGGGCAATAAAGTAGACATGCAAAGATACAGGTTCACCTGCTTTAGAATTTAAGTAGATGGGTTTAAAAGTCTAAATATGAATAAATGGCACACTAAAGCTATAGTCAATGCAATAGGAATAGCTTTAAAAGGCTGTTTCCTCTGATACTAATCTACACTGTTGTAACACATATGAAAAACGTTATGTGGCATGATAAATAAGACAGTTTGGGTATAGCAGGTTTAAAATGTTTCTTTTATTATTCTTTTACCAGAAAAAAAACACAATTGAAATTATGTAGCGGTAAACAGACACTGGGGTTGGATTTTTATGTAAAGAACATTAGAAAAAAAATGGGTTCTGCTCTGAGAAATGTTTTTTATGATCTGAAGTAAACATGGGAGCTTTTGCTTCCGCGCATCCAGAGCATGAGATGCTTGTGGTGTCCACATCAAAGTGTGCAGCTGAGATTGATCACAGTTAATGTGCACTAGCACAAACTTTTAAGCTTTTGGAGTTGAAGTAAATTTTCTGCAGTGCAAGGTGCCAGCTTTTCCACGTCTGGGTTATTATTGTCTAATATTTCATTTTCTGGGTGGTCGATCTCCTGTAAAGATTTATCTATTAACATCAAGTGTCACCTCTGTGTGTTTGCATTTAACCTTACGAGATCAGTTCACCAAATAAAACAAGGTTGTAGGGGAATGCTAAGTGATCTAAAAAAGATTAGGGTGTCTCTGCCTTCTTTACCACTTCTTTACCACTTGATAAATTGTGCTCTTATGAGTTTGCGTTTACAGGCAGCGGAATGAAGTCTGCGTAACTGATGTCTGTCTCTCAGACAGGTGAGCCAGACGGAAGGGGAGAGCCTGGCCTTGCGTTTTGGCTGTGCGTTTTTCGAGGTGTCCGCCTGCCTGGACTTCCCGTCTGTGCAGCGCGTGTTTCACGAGGCCGTGCGGGAGGTGCGGCGCGAGGCGGAGCGGAGCCTCGCGGTGCGGCCGCTCTACATCAGCGAAGACAAGTCCCTCGGCAATCTCCCGTCATCACCTGCCCTCATGCCCTGCTACAAGGAGCTCCCCACGCCGGCCACCGCCAAGTTGGTGACGGTTAAGTCATCTAGGGCCCAGAGTAAGCGTAGGGCCCCCACGCTCACCCTCCTCAAAGACCGCTTCAAGATCTTCTGACTCGCTGCTACCCTCTCCTGGCGATGTGAGATACCACCATCGTTCATTCAAGGGTTAAACATTGTTAAACACTGACCTGCTGATGACATACCATAAGGATAATTGGAGTATAATAATAATAATAATAATAATAAACATTTTATTTAAAAGCGCCTTTCAAGCCACCCAAGGTCACTGTACATAAAGCAAAAACATACAACCATACAAAAAAAAATGAAAGTAAAAGAAATAAACATCAACAAAAAGTGCAGAGTCATGGTACAGAAGCTTAAGTATATGCTAATTGAAATAGGTGAGTCTTAAGGCCAATTTTGAACATGGACAACGACGTGCAGGCACGGAGCTCAGGTGGAAGGCCATTCCACAGCTTGGGACCAGCAACACTGAAAGCCCTATCCCCAACAGTATGTGCCCTTCAGGCTGTTAGCATTAATTATACTGAACCACATCAGCATCGATGTGCCATACCGAAGCTTCTTAAATGACTTCGCATTTTGTGATTCACGAGAGTGCATTTTTAAGTAAACTGTAAGGCACTTTTTAACATGAAGCCGTTATAACACAGTTTGTCACAGATATAAGCAAGAAATACCCTGCACAAAGTCCACATCATAATTCAGTTCAGTGCTAAATTAAGACTAGAATGTAAATGTCAGCACATTGAGGCTAAGATCCATGACCATCTTGGTGGTCAATGTTTTCACTTTAGCATGTTTTTTTCTTTGTTTACATGTTTACATTACCCATCATGCGCATGACCACCAGCATATCGCCCAACAGCAGAACAATAAAAGACAAGACCAGCATGGCAAATATCCATGGTGTTGCTATATGACAGGGAACTCAATTCTTGTTTTGCTCTGGAGTCTGTATTAGCACCATGACTTCAGCACAGCCACTCTGGATGTAACAGGCATTTGAACAATGTGCTTTGGATTACACAAATGCATGTCACGCAAAGTCTTTGTTACAGCACTGGTCTTTGATTGGCTCTATTCACGTTGTCACATTGCGTTTTATTCCACTTCTTATTTAAAATCATATCCTAAATGTATAGTGATGAGTATTAATATTTGTTCATAAAAAAGACAAAGTGTATATTCTGTCATTAAACGGACAGAGGAATAACATAAATACTTACATATCAGAATTCATAACTGTAGTTACTCATGTTTACTCAAATTGTACACTTTAGCTTATTTATAATAATTACACAGCAAAAAATCTGTTTATTTGTGATGAAATATATGTTTGAAAAGAGATGTTTCTATGGGTTAAAAAAGCTTTTTCTGATTCGTTTATAAGCAGTGCCTCTGCTTGTAGTGCTCATTTCACATATATTTACATTACATTTGTATCAAAATTGGCTGTCAAACTCAGACCCAAAGCCTTCAACCTCTTATTTAAGGTCTTAAATTTTACTTTGTTTACTTTATTTGTTTAACATGGACAATATACATGAATGATCTGCTCTGGGACATGTCAATGTCACATGCCATGGTTCTCAGAAACAATCAAACTCCCCCATTCCTGTAAATGTTTATGCTAGTACCAGTCCTTAATCACCTTTAAATCAATGATTGTTTGGCCAACATCATACCTCTGCCTTTTAAAAAACCTGGAACATTTATTTAACAGAAACTGCCACAATTGTGTAAAACTGTTAATGCATTTTTTTTGAGAGTAATAAAATAATGAAATAAAAATGTGATTTTCCTTTTTTTACAGCTAGATAGTTTTTTACAGCTCAGGCATTTCGTTACCGATAAAATATTGAAAACAAAAAGCTGATCAATTCTAGGGAGGTGTAGACCTAACTGGGAAAAGGGAAAAAAGGTTACAAGGTCACAGGTTACTATAGAGACCTTTAATGGTAAAAACTTGTAGCCACATTTTTAAATTTGTTGTCAGAAGCCAGGGAGACCACTTTGAGATCTGGTCCATGTCTCACTCACGCATTATTTCTCTCCAGCCTCCTCCTGCGAATTCGAGTACAGGTTAGAGACGCTCCCGTCCTTCCACGTCACCATAATGTCCCCTGGATTTAGTGCCTCTGCCTCGCTATCGCCCCCCACTGGAACTCCTCTGTGGGGCTGACTGTGCTGCATTGGAGCAGGGAAGGAGATTGAGGAATCTTTGGCCTCCATGGTGACCTGAAGCTCCTCAAACTCAGATTTCACCATGGCAGCTGTGGCAGCTGCAGTCCTGTATTTGTCTATCTTCTGCCTGTTTCTGCGGAGAGATGACAAGGGAGGTCACAAAAATGGCTGATTTTACTCTTTTGACCTCGGAAGCGTCAGTGGGAAGACAGTGGACATGCCTGATGAGGTATTCAATCCATCATAGTCCACTTTGGCCTACTGCTTTTTTGAGAACCTTGAACCTATAGCCTTGGCCTCTGTTCAACAACGTGTCACTTTAGCATGTTGTTATTTACTAGCGCGAATACTAACCTGTTACCCATCATGCTCATGACCACCAGCACACTCCCCAAGAGCAGAGCAATAAAAGACAACACCAGCATAGCAAACGTCCAAGATGTTGCTGTAAGAAAGGGAATCCATTTATGTTAGGCTTGGTCTATAAATCAAGCTTTGCTAACAATGGATAAAAGATAGCAGGTACCACTCTGAATAATCCCTATTATCTTTGGGATGTGAATCAGAACTGTGTTTGGCATGATTGTTATAATAACAGATAATGAATACGTACATGAAAATAGCCCAGTTTAACATTTGCGAGATATGCGCCTTCTCCTCAGTTTGTCCTATATATTTGTTTGTTTACCCATAACCAATGGGAAAAAAGTGAACTGCCAGCAACATCTACCTCTATTACTGCAGGGCAAGGGCATTACAGTTTATCCGTGTGTTTACTTTAACACACCTTATTCAAATAACAAAGAGCTTTCTAATTGGTACAAGCTGAATCATGCATGTGTAACAGGTGAAATCAGGTAAACACACAACAGCGAGGCACCAGACAGGTGTCTAATAACAGTTTGTAAGTTAAACAAGCTCAGTAGTCAGTGATGGTAAGCAGGCTACAGTCGGGCAATCGGCAAACAGGCTGAGCAAGATAGGGGAAAGAGCAAAAAAAACCGTGAGACAGACACGAGACGTGTGGGAGACAATGTGAGACGGACATGAGACTGACGTGTTTCAAATATTACAAGTGAGACTAGGTTATGCGGTTTTGGCACAGTGCAGACAGGAGCGAGGCTGCTCAGATGACAGAGAACAGGAAGCAAGACGAGGAACAAGTAGATATAGTCACAGGGAGAAGGAGTACGAAAGTAGACAGGAGTCATGAATGAGAGCAGTGTGGGGCTCCGCCCACTATGGACTAGAGCTGGACACCTAATAAATGCTTATATACAATCAAATGTATTTGGTGGTTCGTTTATTTCATACTTCTCACTGTTGTGAGCACTGAAATGTGCAAACGGCAATGTGCTCACAGTCTTCTGTGCGGTAGAGCCACTTGAGGAACTCCTTCTCCTCGTCGGTCATGGTCTGCTTTGTGTGGACCGCCTCGGTATCGAACTCCTCCGCCTCATCCGGCTCACTCTGCCTTCTGGGCCCTGTGGGTGCCAACACAAGACATGCTGCGTTTTGCAATCGCATGGCACATTGTTTTGCGCAGACACCTATTTATTTATTTTGCCTGGATTTTTGGTGGGTTTTTTTCCAGTCTGGTCCAGCATTAAGACCGAGATCCAGCTAGAGGTTTTCAGTGCGGATTACAGTGTAAATCAAATGCATTGTTCGCTCATGTTTCGGTAATGTTACATAGCAACATGCTACTTTCCTACGAGGGGCTTACTCGGCTTTAGATGACATATATCTCCACCGGCCAGAGACTTCCACTTGTTCTCTTTACCGCCTTTGGCCAAAGTCAGTCTCCCGCTGTCCGCGGTCAGCTCGAGGGAGCTGTTCAGGCTCACAAGCTGGTGGTTTGTGCACCGCCATTGGAGGTGTTCCTCTCCATGACAGATCACAGTCCGCATTGGGCTGGTGTGTAAAGCAGACAGGCAGCGCTGTGTGGCCTCGTTGGCCAGGAAACCCCTCTCTTCCCACGCCCAATTCTGGGATTCAGAATCCAGATGGCATTGTTTTAACTGGACTCCTGCATCGCTGTGAGAATCCTCGATGCACAGGCCTTCCACAGTGTTGTAGATCATGAAACCATTTGCTCCTACATAATCACAGATATATGTTAATATATTTCCTTTGAGTTGGTTAATATTACTGGAGCACATGTATTGTGTTTTTATATGTAAGTAGTATGCATATTACAATATATGATATTATACTCTACCTTGCCACATGATACACAGTCCTATCCACAGTTGGTGCATGACTTGTGGAGACAGAATCTGCTAACACATGAAATCACAGGCCACAGTACTGCATGTATCTTATGGTTTACCACACATTTACCCCACTGATTTGCCCAATGACTCTCATCTTCGAGCTGCATCATCTTAAGGATGAATATACCTTTAAATAACTGACCCAGTGCTTGCTGTAACACATCTTGGACTATTAGACTGGGAGACGGGTTTCAGGAGTTATATGCATGTCCTAACAAGTATCTCAAAGGCAGTACAACCACAAATGCATGTTCTCATGTTTCATGTTCATTCCACTTTAAGATCCAACTGAATGAACAGTGGCACAGACATGAAACAACGTAACTGCACATTTATTACACGGAAATAAAGATTTGATTTTATTGCCGGATAATCAAAATGCTTACAACAATCAAGAATGGATGACTTACATCTTAGTGTTATGTGGTTACATTTTCAACATACCAAATTGTTTTACACACGCACAGAAATATACAATCAGTTCAAAAACCATCACACACAATATTATCATTTATTAGTGAAGGTATCCAAACACATAGCAGTTAATGAACATACTTAATAAAACAAAATGTGTTGTGTCCTGTTCTGGTCATATATATGTTTTTCATACTGATATGAATGAATGATGGAGGTGGTGAAAATGTAACAAAAGTACACAAATGTGCTAACGTGTGAAACTCAGTCTTTAAAGTAATCTTTAAAGGTAATGAAGATGAAGTGTAATGAACACTCACCTCGAGTACACAGATGAAGAGAGAAGCACAGGGAATGCTCACACAGTTTGGATGCATTCAACCCATGACAGTTTTCCAAAGTACAGGTGGGAGGAGATTCACTCATTTAATTCCTCCCGTTTTATTGTGTGGTTTATGTCCTTCATATGTTTACAAGGGGAAGATTTCTTCTGGAGGTCGATATACATAAGTATGTTGCATATATTTACCTCTTATGTCTCTTTCCTATGGATGTATTTTTATTGTCAGTCCCAGGTTGTATAGATCTCACTGTATAAATTGTCTTCCCACAGTACTAGGCAGTGTTAGATCTGGTTGAAGGTTCAAATCTTTACTCAAATATTTCTTATAAAACTATTTAAGTGGTGAATATTTCAGTTTTCAGTCTTCTCTAAGTTGTACAGACATTGATTAAGGGGGTTTTGTTACTGTTAGCTTAGCCTTGTCATGTTAATGTAACAAAGCAGAGGGTATTGACCTTGCAGTCAAATAGCTAGTCGTGTTGTTTGCCTGCCTTAGCTGGTTTATGATAAAGACCGTGGGCCACAGTAGTTGAATGAACTCTGTGTCATTTACTCTGGTGGTTGCATTTGATATTTGGGCTGAAAAATCAACACAATATATACTGAGATATCCAGAAAGCTCCTTGAATGTATGAACCCAATCAAACAAACTTTTCTTTGTTTGTTTGTTTAAATTAAAAGTTTGGACAGTAGGGAAACAGAAAAACAATTATCTGCTCATTTTTTGTAATTTCCTTCTTTGCATATTGTAAAACAATCTAAATGTAATGTTATGGTTTTTAGCTTTTAGCACGAAGAGTAGCAAATGCAGCTATGTGACAAACCACACAGTTCAGGGTCATTTAATTTCCTTGAAATTGGCCGTCCAAACACTGCTCATCTCAGGGCATTTTAAAACCTCAGGGCTAAGCCCCTGTCTGAAAGGTAACTGCTGAGCTGCTGTAAAGGATATTCACCATTCCCTAACCCTAACCCTAACCCAAATCATGCATACGATGAATTAATGAACTAGAAGGTCAAATCAGGTAAATAAGAAGGTAAACATGAATCAATATAACTGTTACATAATGGACCCACCAGGTGGCGCTAGCTAGCAATGCATAGCGAGGAAAACGCAACGAGGACGCAGCCTCACACGCGAAACAGAGAATTATGCATGTAAGGTAGATGAACTAGCAGTCATGCTTTGGATATGTTGTAAAATTAAAGCTTTAACTCTAAAATCGGTAATTGTGGTACAAATTCGCCAAGGTGACATTACAACGTTTATTCACCGTTGAATCAACGTCATGGATCACGTTGATTCGCCGTTGAATTATTATTATATTATTCGATTTTGAAAAGTCAATCAACGTTGATACCTCGACGCTGTTTCAACGTCTTGCTTTTCAACACTTAATGGGCACTTCAACGTTGTTTCAACGTAAATGTGTTACCCTTTTTACAACGTTTAGCTTTAAACGCTGTTTCAACGTTGACACAACAACTAACATTATTTCAACATTTCAACGTTGAAGGTCAGTCGCGTGCCAGCACCCATTCCCAATTCTATAAAATTCACTTTGTGGTGTGTGCTGTTCACTTAGCTTCAAGCCTTTGACGATATTATTTATATACGATATTATACAGACACGGACTACACAATGCTTAATATATTCGCTCCAACCTTTAAAGGAGGTCTTTCATTAGCTGTGCAAGGAAGTGCCTCGTGTTATTTTATGCTATGTAATGTTATCTAGAACATTATTTCCCTCAGTTTTACAGGGACAAGCCTAAAAATGCAAAACACATCCGTATCATATTTCCTCGTTGTGAATGGCAGCTTTGACTTATGAAAGAGAACTTTGCATTCTTCTGCTGGTGGTTTATATTCTCTTCAGCGATAAGGCTATCCATACTCAATGCCCAGGTAAATATAGCTGGTGCTTTAAATAATAAATCATGAAGTAAATGGCTTGAGCATGGATAGGAGACGACTAGACAAAAATAGCATACAGACTGACCGTAACCAGTGATAATCAGCCGATCATAATTGATGCTTGAATAATAAATCAGGTTGCAGAATAAAACAGGTTACAGAATTAAAAATTGTATTCAGAATATGGACAGGTTTAGAGCAGAACTAACTTACACATTAAACAAAGGCTATTTTGTTCTCACTTGAGGAGATGTGTATTTACACCTTATTAAACAATGATAATACAGTACATGTGCATTCGAAATTCAGTACATTACTAAATGGCCAAAGCGGCAAGAAGCTTAAGTTTTTAGTAGGGCCCAGAATTGTAAACCTGCAACTAGAAACTATGTAGGAGTAAATTTAAAATGGGATACATATGGCTACATAACTGCCATATGTCTTTTCTCTTTTTTTGTTATTTTTCCTTGACATGTAATCTCTTTTTCACATGTAAACACCACCCAAAGGGAAAACGGAAGAGAGAAGTGACGTCGCCGGGCGTCGCCCAATAGAAGAGTCTTATGTAAATGTTATGTAAATCATCCCCGCCTCACTAGGAAGTGTCTGGTGGGCCTGCTGCTCTGCGCTCTGTGACTGTAGCTGGCGGGGAGAACTTAACGAGGAGAAACTGGTAGAAAAGGGATAAACCTATAATGCGGGGGTAAATGTAGCGATATCCTCATGGCAAGATCCAGCTAACCTGTCTCTGTGCGAAAGGGATCTGCTGGTGACCTCTTTCAAGAAGCGGGTAGGCTTTGCTTACGTTACGAATACAACTTTGTGTTGTGTGATGTTTATTTGTTGTTCTCTAGCAGGCTGGGTGACATCTAAACGGTGACCAGCGGTTCCTCCATCGCTCGTTTCCTCCAGCGCAGTGATGGCTAACTGACCAAGTGACATAGGCCTGCCTGTTTGTTGCTTTGTGCTGCATTTTTTTTGTATCTTTTGTTGTCTCACGACAATTCTTTTTCATATGTTGCATGTACTGGGCTCATCTTAATCAGACGTCCAGCCTCGCTGACTGAAGCTGTTAAATGTCATCTGTGGCGGTTGTTAACTGCCCTATCTAACCCAGATAACGTTAGCGCCCCTTCTGCCCACTTACCTAGTCAACAACATACCTGTCGCCAGCGCTAACGAGCTAGCTAGCCTGGCTGTGTTGGGCCTAAACAGGGGCAGCAAATGAGGAAATTTGAACGTGGGGAAATTTTTCTAAAATGTCTCATTTTCAAGCGAGCCACCCCGCCTACGAAGTGCGGCTGTAACATGAGGACAAAGGCGTCATGTCGACGGGAAGATTATTTACTTCACTAGTGTCCGATACTCTCGTCAGTTCCGCGGTTGACAGCGTCCACGACCCGCAAACCACTGAAGGAGAATAAATGAGCTGACCGGCTATCTGTATGTCGCACTTTTAGTTTCATCGTTTTGCCACGGTGTGGGCAAACGGCCGAGACCACTTTGCACTTGGACATTTATTTTTTTTCCTTTCACCCCAAAATACTGTCGGTTTTGGCGCAGTGCTATTGCTCGCATTAACAGCAGTGCGCGCAGCAGTTAGCTAGCTGGCTATGGTAGCTAACGACTTTTTTTTCCCTTTCTTTCACATTTAAATCGATTTTCTGTATAAAAATCTATATTCCGAAATAATTTCTCAGCTATGCCTGTCTATTCGTTGTTTACTCTGGAGTGTCTGCTGTGATTGCGCTTGAAGCACTGTGTGTTTTTTTTTTTGTTTTTTTGGTACTACCGTAGCTAATTTATTTTGGACTTATCCCGGGATGCTTATCTAACACATTGGCCACTGGCCAGTGGTCTATAGATGAGCCGATTTAGGTCTTAGCTTCCTTTGCCTGGCTCTCTACTACCTTGTCTTATTAACAAGGAGTAAAGTCCTTGATCTCTCAAGAGCTACTAGGTCCTTTTGTTAACTGAATCGCATACTTTTAACTTCTTCACAGTTTGGACCTAAACACTGTGACCAAAACCCCACAAGTGACATCTTTGACCAAGCCTAAAGCACTAACATTCAAGAAATCATCTCCACCAACAAAGTAAGTTGCTCCTTTTTATGGTCAACACCCTATATGGATTCTGTTTTTCACTTTGATCTTCAAACCTCGGAAATGTCTCAACCATGCAGCATCACCACAAGTTCATTTTTTTAAAAAGGGGGTTGTTTGGTTAACTGCTTTGCATCTGCACTGTCTTTATCTTGACGTCGGACTTATTTTCTGCCTTTCCAAACAGTTCAGCCATGAGTTCTCACAATTCGGAGGTGTACACGATGGCGCCGGAGATGCCGGCCATGTTCGACGGGGTGAAGCTGGCGGCTGTCGCCACCATCCTCTACGTCGTCGTCCGGTGTTTGAACCTGAAAAGCCCCACGGCTCCTCCTGATCTCGCCTACCAGGACACGCCACTCAACCGCTTCATTTTCAAGTCCTGCCCCATTCTGACCAAAGAGTGAGTTTGTCTCC